>CM036559.1:61263754-62463754 GCA_020745775.1 Theristicus caerulescens | reverse complement strand
TCTCCGCTGTCTGTGCACCGCTGCTGCACCCAGCTGCTTCCCATTCCACCAGTCATTGACATTGAGCATCCCTTATCATTACCTTTTACAAGGAATACTACTTTTCCTTTGACATATTTATTTTCCGTCCCCGCTAATAATTGTTATGGACAGGTCCAAACCATATCCAGCTGCTTGACTTAAATTAGGTATTCAGATCTTTAAGATTTTTTTCCTTGATGCATTTTTCTTCTTTTCTTTCCCTTTATACTGTCTCATATTTCCCACTCTGAACACTTTGCTTGCTATCCTTTCCCTTATTAAGCTTTTCCATCTCAAGGCACCTCTGTGAAACCCATAACCATATTTCCCTAAAAAATATGCAGGAACTCATTTAAACCCCTGCTTCCCAGGCTGCCAGAAAAGCAATTGTCTTTAACCGTCCTAACTGTTTCTGATTTTCATTAGCTGGATCTGGTAAAAAAGAAATCAGGAGAAAGTCAGTAACTTCCTAGCTAGCTGACTATGCTAAGTTCTTAGCTGCCAGCATTCAGCGGCAGAAGGTCCTCTGGGTCAGTGTGGATCTGCAAGGCAACAGGAACGTACGTCATAACCAATATTATCAAAACATAACAGCTCCACTCATGAGCATACTAATTTTAAGGGCTGATAAAAAAAAGAAGTTGTCATTAAGTACTTTGAATTTAGTAAAGACTGAAGCAAACATGACAGACCCCGATCAGATTTCACATCCCTTCTTTCTGCAATGATTTCAAAAGAAAAAGTCAGATTAACTTTGAAATGAAGTAATCTACCTGGATGTAACAAAGGCTTTTGTAAATTTGGATGCCTTTATGCCAAATAAAAACCAAAAATTTCCATTATAACACAGACACAACAATATTCCTGACCAGTTAGAGAAGTTTTGATGAAAGTACATTCAAACAAAAATTAAGTGCTAGGCAGAGAAGTGTCATGTAGACCAACAGGGTACTACAGGGAAGAGGGGGAGGAAAGGCACAACACCTCCTAAGCTACTGTACAAGGTCTCGGCTCAAATCTGTCTTCTGTCCAGCTCGGAATAATCAGAACAAACTCCATCACTGAGATCTGGGCACAGCAGCAAAAACTGAAATCAAGGCTCCTACGCTCCAAATCTGCATTCTGCCCACAAAGCTAGGTGCCTCCCCACAGCAAAAAGACATGATGCCAGTCTGCAAATTAACATTATGTATTTTTGGAAAAAAAAAAAACAAACAAAAAACCAAACCCAAGCCTGCCCCCCCCACCCCCAAACCCCCAACAACCCTTCTGACTGTTTTTCTACTGATCTGATTGCAGAACTGAAGACACATTTTGAAGTCTTGCAAGTTGATACAACCTGGAACTGCTGATTACTGCATGCTTTTCCCCTGACCACCACCCAAATACAAAGCCTCCCTGAGGAGACTGCATCCTAGAGGCACCTCAAAGTCCACACATCTCTGCCACATTGGCTGCATTCAAAATAACAAAGACACAGTAATCATTGAGCTCCACTCATTTTCTGTCTCTCTCTCTCTCTCTCTTTCACTCATTTTGTCTCACTCAAGACAAATCTAAAAGTTTTTCCAGCCCTACTATCACATAAGGGCTAGATAATCAAGATCGACCAGAAGGTATTGAGTGGTAGGCCATACACACATCAGTGAGCCAATGACCATTAGACGATCCTCACTAGCTACTAATTCTTCTCCCCTCAAACAAATAGAAAGCAGAGCTTTGTGGCATCCCACTGAGGAGACCCTTCATTTCAGAAATGAGTGCTACCAGACAGCTCTACCAACCACAGTATGTAACCAGGGTCATCAGGGACTTTTAGCAAAAAACTGAATGTGACCAGGTCTGAATTTACCCCTATCTTGCTCCATTTGGATCTTCATCCACAAAATTCACCTAAAAAAAGCTGATCTAGAGTTTCATTAAGAAGATAAAACAAACGAACAGAAAGTCTTTTTTTCTTTAATGTACAAAAGGAGCTTCCTTTGCTTCAAGTAGACATCGTCTTTCTTATCTTAGCAAGCTACAAAATGACTGTCTTACCCTTACTGATGAAAATCCTTGTTGCTGATACATTAAACACATTTCCTTTATGAGTGTAGATAAATTGACAGGTATAATAACCATCATCCTTCTTTCTTGGGTTGTTAATAAAAATATATTTTTCTCCCTTAAAGTATCTCTCTCCTTGAAGAGGTTTGCAATCCTGGAAAAGAAAACGTTCTTTATTTGGCTGCAAATAGGTTCTCACAGTAATCTGATCTACAACTGGCACAATCAGGGTTTTATTTACCTTATACCACTGGATGATAGTAGCATTCTTATAATTGTCAATTGTAGGACAAACAATTTTTCCTCTTCCAGTGTCATTTGGGTAACGAATCTGACTTGGGAAACATACTCCTTGCTTGTATGGATGCACCTGCACACTCATGTTGAACGACTTCGTGCGATTATTTGAACTTTAAAAATGGAATAAAGGTATGTCAATGATAGCATTTTTATACGGAATATATTAAATATTTGTAACAAATGTGAGTTTTGTTTTTTATAAACAAATGGACGGTTATTGTAGTTCAGTCACAGATTGCTTTTTAACAACCTGTCATAAAAATAGCAATTGCAGAATGAAAAGTTACATGAATTGGTGTACATCATGAAAAAATGGCATTGTTTCCACAGAAAATAATTAGACTGTATTATTAAAACCTGTATTTTTTTCCAGTCTTATGCATTTCGCTTTTCAGTGTTGCACTTACAAATGTATAACACAAGTGTAGTTTCCAGAATCCTCTCTAGAAGTTGGCAGAAACCAAAGAAATCTGTTTAAGGAAAATATTCGTGATCCCTCTTCTTCTGCAGGAATTATTTTGTTACTAGCCGTGTGATACCAGGTGACTTTCACAGATGAACTCCATGGGGGACATTTTATAACGAAAGCCTCACCTTCCATTGCATCAACTGCAAATGAACAAAAGATAAAAATCTCAGATTAATTAAACCTTAGCCCCACTGAAACAGAGGAGAACTTGCCATTCCTGGGTCAGCAGGCCAGTCATGTGCCTCTAGATACCTTCCTTGAGTTTTCAGAGATTATATATAGCAAACTTATTCTCACTGAATTTTTTTCAAGATAAGATTTGTTTACCTTGAGTTATGGAGCCATTTGTTTGCAAAAATAATAATTAATGTGTGGGACAGAAAAAAAAAAAAAAAAAAAAAAATAGATTCAAACCAGAGATAGACTAAAAAAATATGAGGTTTTAATTGAAAATCAGTGATTTCTTGAAATTAACTTCTTATGCAAATCTTTGCTTGAAATCCTGGTTTTATTCAAAACAGGAATTTAAACACAAAGAAAAGCACTGTCTTTAAAGCTGTACTATGACATTAGCTTCCTTAATTCAGTATAATTAATATTTACTTATACAACAGAAAAGAGCTTTTGCTCTGCCTTTTTAATATAGAAAAAGGAAATACAGGATATTTTTTCTTTCACTGAAGAAAAAAAATATTAGAAGGAGGAAGCCTGTAGATAAGATCATCAAAAAACAAGAAAGACAAAAGCCAGAAGAGCTTCTCTGTGAAGAAAAATGTGAAAAAAATGAAAGAAATGTAACACACTGAAAGGAAGAATCTGATGGGAAGGTTAAAAGATGCCAGAAAGGAATTAGTGACAAATAAGAAGCATAGGAAGACAAACCACACACACTCACACAAAAGAAAAGAGAGGAAGGAGTTGGGAGTAAGACACTAATTTTTACTTTTTTTTTTTTAACTGAATATATTTCTACTTTTGAATACTGAAACTGGTCCAGGGAAACTTGAATCAAGCAATTTTGATAGATATTTAAGTGCCCAAGCACCTGAATAGTGAACTGGCTGCTGAAAACAGAAACGCTAATCTGAAAGTTAAATTGGATATTGAAGAATTGAAAGATGAGAAAATAAGCAAGGATGGAGACTGGACAAAGATGGAGATTGGCAGAGGAGCTATAGTAGATAAGGGAGCATGAAAATGAGAGTAGGTAACCAAATAGCTAACCAAAACAGAGAATCTCTATCAAAAATGACACTTTGTGGGAGTATTGGCACCGCCTGGCTTTAGGCACGTAGGTGCACAAATCAGGTGGTGATCTCTCTACATGGTGAACACTTGGCTTCTGCTCTCGTTCTTTCTAAAGAAGCAGTACATCTCCACTGACATTACATGTCATCTCACTTACTAATTCAGGCCTAAATTAGCCACATCGGGTATGAGTACCCCAACCCCATCATTTTAACAGCATTCCTACCCATGAGCCTTGGAAAGACAGTGGGACGTATCAGAGGTATCAGGAAAGGCAGCATTGCCCTACTGAAGAGGAACACATTGCAAATACAGCTTTCTTCAGGGAAAAATAAAGGAGAAGGAACACACAGAAAATGAGAGGCTTCATCTAAACTCAATGACATCAGTGAAAATTATCCTGGCAAATTCTTCAGCAGAATTTGGCCTCTTAATAAATCTAATTCATTTGAAACTTAGCATTCATATTCTAAAACTGAGAATATGGGAAAATATTTAGCGATAATATCTTACAATATTTTTCAGACAAATAAGCAGCTCAGCTGGAGACTAGAACTATGTGAGTGCTATATAATGCTGTGTCACCGGCAGATATGACTGCAGAGCTGACCGGTCAGAAAGAGCTTACTGTTTTGAATATTCCCCATGTGCAAGGAAGTGGTGTTGTTACATTGCACTTGTGGGTTAACACCCCCAAAATCAGGACATTAAAAAGCATTTTTAATGAGCAAAGCTCCCAGTTATGTCCCTGCAAATATGCAAATGCAAATATGCATTTGTCCCGTTCAGTGCGATTTAAGCCGCTCTTGGAGACTTTGCCCAGCTGGGGCCTGGAATACCAGCTACTCTTAAATCCTTTCAGAAAAACCCTTTTCTTTCTGCTTGCAGAGATGCCAAGGAGCTGAGGTAGAACCTAGACTTAATGTCACAGAAATGGACAGTAGTCAGTGCATTTTAATATACAAAATAAAAACACAAAGCTAGTTTTTAAGCTGTGATATGTGGCTTGAGGTAAACTAGCTACTTTTAGGTTTTAAAAAAATTTACCAGTTTGGGAACGGCCTACACATTTCTACAGAATAAACCTAATCAGAAAGTATTTTTAAAATATGACTTACATGTTTCAGATGTCATGGAAACCGAGAGGAAGGTAGACAGGAAGATCAAATGTACATACCCCATCATATTTCTAAACCAAAAAGAAAAACATTGATATCTCAGAATATACTCAGCACCAGTTATGGTATTGCCACGGTACTGATGTACATCTACTAACAGATAACAGTATCCTGCAGTGATAAACTGCATCATGTGAGCTGCTCTGTACAGTGTGTGTGTGTGTGTGCGCACGTGTATAGCAGTGGTTTTGCAGCTTTGAGATGATGCTCTTTGTTCTATAATCAATGCAATAGTTGATGTTCCATTGACACTACTGTTATGACTTAGTTTAATGGGGGTGAGGGAATTACTCTGCTGTGGTGAACCTCAGACAGAAGCCTCTTCTTGCTTGGTTGCTTTTTTTCTAAGGAAGCTAAATGTACATTGGCATTCTCTTCCTAGTCAAGTGTGAAAAAATTATACCTCAGTTTAGAAAAGGATAGATCCTGGATTTGAAAATATATACCCTGGCTTTGAATTAAGCTTACATCAAATCAAAGCTTTCTGTGGAAGTGGAGGTATCTTCAGTGACAGCTTCTCCAGGTAAGCGTTTAGCAATAAGAACAAACCAGGTGAGTGCCATCACCAATGCTAACCTGAAGGGGAACCGGTGAAATGGACTGGAAAGGTAGGTGAAGGAACATATATTATACTCGTGTAACAGCAGTAGGGCGGATCGCGTGCCTCACTGATATTTTAATTTGTGTCTAATTGATATGCACCTGCTGTAATTCACACCTCACAGCATGGCTCAGGCACCCCCCAGCAAACCCCTTTATTAAAGAAACTGGCTATTTGTCCATGGACATTAAGCTGACATAACCTAGGAATATCTCAGGAGACAGCAGACATGCAATCCAGCTATACTACACAGGTGTAAGCATTCTACTTACCATTAATAAACCCTTCACTTGACTGCTGTCCTTCACTGCAGATCACAGAGCGGTGGGTTCTACTATGGTGTATGAGGAGGAAGCAGTCCCGTGGTACTACAGAGAGAAGATAAGTTTTCAAGAGAAACTAAGTTAGAAACAAATTCTAATTTATCTTGCAGATAGTGAGCACAAGAGGAGTAGTGAAAAATAGGCAAGAAATGCACAGGCAGAGTAAGTATTGTCGTCACACTTACTGCAAGGAATTTTTATTTCAGTGCCAAAGATTTCCAGACTAAACAAGCATTCACAGACCTTATCAAGACCCACATTTGCGCCAAGTCTGAAATTCAGAACAAACTCTATTTTGAGCTTTCAGAAACATCATCGGCTTTGTATTGATATGGAAAGTTTCTTCTTTTAGAAGGTTTAATAACATTCAGAGGCTTATTCTTAAACTTAAAAATAATAAGAAAGCTTACTGTTGGAACAGAAAAGTGTGAGAATTTCAGTGTAGGTATTTTGCAGGGATACTCACAAACCACAGCAAAGATGCAGTTTAGACTGAAAAAGCAGCATCCCAGCATCAATGTCACGGCAAGGCTGATGCCATGCCTTTTACGGGAAGCAAGTGACCAGCCAGGAGCTCCTAGAAACAATGTGCGTGAGGAGCTGCTCGCTTTCCTTAGAGCTGGAGAAAAGCACCACGTACAGGTGCATGCAGTCTATTGACTTTTTCATTTTAAGGAAATCTTAGGCCAGATTAATAGATTTTTTAGAAGGTACTTTTCAGCACAACAAACATCAGGAGTTTGGCCCTGGAAAGAATGAATGAGCTGGCCCAGAAGAAGGTTCAGGAGTGACCTGGGACAGGGTAGGCCCTCGGGGAAGAAAGATACAGAGCAAAACAGCACACAACAAAATTCACAGCATCAACATAGCAAAGCATTTATCTTTGTTCATCTTTTAGAGCAGAAGCCTTATTCCGAGAACTTATTTCTGACACTACCAGGGAGCAAACTAGATTGGCAGGTGGGAATGGGGAGCTGAGTTTCACGTATCCCGATTACTAGAGGCCTGGATCCAATTCAGGATGCCAGCAACTCTGTTGACTTCATTCATCAGCTAAGGTCTACTTCAACCACAGTTGAAAAATGATATGGAGACTCATGGCTTCATATTCTCCTGAGAAAGAAAAGGGAGGTGGAAATGCCCTGCACACATTTGGAAACCGGTTCACTATTCAGCTGATATGAGCAACATTTGATAGATACATGGGGTCTCAGTCTCCTGAACAGCACATCAGGAGCAAGTGATTGAAAGTTTCTCTGCCATACTGCAGTGAGGCCCTCATTTCCACAATCCATGAGATATCTACCCATTTTATTTCTGTCTCTCTGGGTAAAATCAAAACACTGCCATCTAGCTCTAATCTTTCTGGGAACTGATTTTCCTTGACTTGGTTTCACTGAGCCTTGTTATGATATAGATCTGCTCTAAAACACCACTTCATTCTCTGCACTAATTTCCACTCTAGTTAACAGTCTTTCACTACCTGTTACTGTACCTAATCTTACTGGTTCAAATCAGCTTTGGTTAGCCTGTCTCACTTGTTTTTTCTCACAGAAATTACTTTTTTCACTTGCAGCTCACAATTATTGATCATTCCCAATAATTCACCACCTCCAGATATTTGCGACTTTGCCGCTTAGCATTGGCTTATGCAGAGGAGACCTTTTCTTCCTAAAAGGTCCTGTCCAGCCAGACGGGCAGTTTTGCAAGCTGACTTTAAACTATTTGGTACCCACATACATTTGGAATGGCTCACTTTTTCTGGAGAGGGACTGACTGACATGTCTGGGACTGCAGCAGGGTATATACGTGGTAAGAACTAGCGGTGTAGCAAGGGAAGGTTAATCCCTCCAAAGGGTATTTATGCAGCCTTCTAGAGCACTGTGACATCAGATGTTCAATGCCTACAGCATGCAAAATACATGTATGCATATACACGCAAGCAAATGTGATATGCAAAACACTAGCTGCAGCAGGACTAGTTCATACAACTGAGATTGAATACATCTATATCAACTGAGTCTCCGCAATGAAGTGTCCAAACAGACCCTAAGAATCAGTTAAGAACTCTAAGCTGAATAATAAATAAAAATTAATATAATTAGATTATTTGAGTAATTAAATAGACATAAAAAATATTCAGAATATTCCGTCTCTGCTGGGAGCTTTTCCCTCCAAGTGTTTGGTTCTGTTCCATGAACGTATTTGCCCCCAGTGAGGTATACCAGCAGTTATACTGACTGTTCTACTACTTTTTAGAGCTATTTTGTTTAAGCAAGCAGATACCTCACCATGAAGACAAAAAGTGAAGTGATGGATTTTTAAGGAAAATCAGTTTCATAGACTAGATTTGAAGACTGTCTGAAATGAGGTTCTTTCTCATTTGATATTTTATTTGTATGCATCTATTTTGTATTTAGCGACAACTGATACCACTATTGGAGATACTGGTGGGTCCCTTATTGCTAGTGCTATCACATCCCTAGAAATGGAAGGCTGGTGATTAACAAAAAAAAATGCAAGGAGCAGTGCTTTCTCCATTTTTGAGATACAGCTTTGTCCAGGAATGGAGACAGCCAATTACTTGCCCTCACCAACTCTTCTAACAAGTGCCAGAATGACCCAGGTGGAAGAAATGTGTATTTGCCCATCATTGTACTTGCCAGCTGCTGTATTTAACCTTCTGTTTCTTGAAAAAGTATGTCTTCGAGAGACCTTACACATACTGGGCTACCAGCCTGCACCAAAACAGTGAAATAGCTGTGCTGAAAGGACAGAGTCATAGAATCATAGAATCATAGAATTGTTAAGGTTGGAAAAGACCCTTAAGATCATCGAGTCCAACCGTTAACCTATCACTGCCAAGTCCACCACTAAACCATGTCCTCAAGCACCACATCTACCCATCTTTTAAATACCTCCAGGGATGGGGACTCGACCACTTCCCTGGGCAGCCTGTTCCAGTGCCTGACTACTCTTTCAGTAAAGAAGTTTTTCCTAATATCCAACCTAAACTACCCCTGGCATGGCTTGAGGCCATTTCCTCTCATCCTATCACTTGTTACTTGGGAGAGGAGACCGACCCCCACCTCACTACAGCCTCCTTTCAGGTAGTTGTAGAGAGCAATAAGGTCTCCCCTCAGCCTCCTCTTCTCCAAACTAAACAACCCGCCAACAATTCTCCCCGCCTAACTTTGATGATTGCTTTATTGATTTCCCCCCCCCCATTTTTAAGTTGCTTTGTATTGGCGGCAGTTTCAGTAGAGTTTGGGGCTTGTGTGCGTGAATACATGCAATATGGTGCTCTAATTAAAGAGGAACGTTCCCTGAAAATACAAAGAGCTCAGGCAATTAAAAGAACAATGTGATTCTGTTTGCATTTTCCAAAGTCAGCAGCAAGCTGCCAAATTACCTTAATAAAAACTGAGGCAGAGGTTGCAGTTCTAGACAGCAAATAGCAAGAGAAGGACTAGTGCATTACAGCTTGTGGCATTACTCTGAGCAAAGCAAAATGAAATCCGTGATACTTAGATCAAATAAAAAGGCTATTATGAGGCACAAGACAAAGGCACTAAGACACCTCACATCCCACAATCAAAAGGAAGAAGTTCCTGTAGTTTGAAGCACTGAGAGACAAAGGCCATAATTTCTGGAAATAGTTATGAGTTTTCTTTCTGCTTTTGCATATTTATTTAGAACTTATGTTTTATTACATTTGTCTGAAGTAAAACCTGTATAACAGATTTTTGAGTCCTCAGTATACCATAAATTTAGATTGCTAATATTCAGGGGGAAAAGTTAAAATGACATTTTCCATAAATCTCTTTCTTCCTATAGCTCACAATAACTGTATGTTATGAGCTTAATTCTCAGCTCTGTGAAGGAAAACTTCAGTATGATGCTGAAAAAGCACTAGATCCAAATACAGAGATTTGGGATAACTACCTGATCATGTCAAAACCTAGCCGCTAATGATCCAATATCAAAGGAAGATGGAAGAACCAGGAACCCCCTACTTATGTTGCAGAAGCAGGAGTCTATAGGGCTTAACTCCTCGCTTCTCCAAAGGCAACTGTGTTAGTAACATATTTGTGATTTTTTTTCCAAAATTGTATTTGGCAACGAACTGTTTATAGTACTGTTTATATAAGTGAACAAACATTATAAAAGTACTGTACCTTGCATACTAACAAAACTTGGAAATGTTATTGCAATTTCTACTTTAAAAAGCTTAACAGACTTTACAACATAAACATACCATGAAATAGCAGTTGTGTGAGATTTGTTGACTAAGACATAGAATACATTAATTTACCTTTTGAAAGTTATCTTAACTAACTCTTTTATCAAACCAGAATACCCATTCTGACTGAAAATGGGCTATTAAAATAGCAACAGTAACACTGAACTTATTCCAGAACTAGCACTCACAATAGTTAACACCTACACTAGTTTTGAATAATTAGTAAAAATATCTGCCAGAAAACTGAGTGTAAATCCATTTCTAAATACACTTTACTATAAGGTAAATCTTTGTGTTGGTCCCCAAATTATTTGTCTATCACATAAGCATATCCACTATTTTAATCTAATATTTTTTCTTGAGATAAAGAAGCACATAAGTGAACTGAAACAAACTTTCTTATAAAATATTTCAGTTATTTTTGGTTAAATGAAAATTTAAAAATTTGACCTACCTTCTAGAAAATTCAGAAAGCAGAGAAGTGGCTTGCTTTCTGTGGTTGTATCCTTTGCACTGATTTCTCTGCTGTAACTTGTACCAGATATTACTGGGAACTCTTTATCTGGCTTGTGCAATTCATATCTGTAGGGGCAAGATATACAGCTTTATTTTGAGACACCTCCCACTGAACAGAGCAGAACATGCAAATTACTATAGTAACATCAAGTGCTTATCAGAGATGACATGTCACAGTTCCAATTAATCAGATATCTTTTACCAGTAGCATAGGTTTTCCATTAATCACAAATTATTCCATTTTAGCATGATTATACTGCAATAAATCTACTGGCTGGTTATTGGCTTTCTCACATGCCTGGGGAGAACAAAGAAGGGAGGCTCAGCCGGCAGAGGGTGCTTTGAAACAGATTTTGTTTGAAAACAAGTGACAGCTTTGCCTGGTCTACTGATGCAGCAGCTCCCAGAGAACAGCTCTAAAAGTCACCGGAGCACCAGGAGCGGTTTTTAGCGAAGGAAACTGCTTCACTGAAGCTACGCTGATAAAAAAGGCTGCTACATCAGCAGCTAAATTAAGTCTCTGAGGGAAAGAAGGCTGGAAGGACAGAGGAGTTCCACGGGAAATCCAGGAGCAACCCTGGGAGAGCAAGAGGGAGTGGGAGAAGTCACTGCAGCGGTGGACATGACCCAGTGTACAGTGACCTACAAGAACAGGTATTCAGGAGGCCATATGGGCCACCAAATGTCTGAAAGACATTTTCAGGGAGCACTGTTCAGGACAGCTGAGCAACCCTCCAAGCATCAGCACTAAATCTGGACCCATCAGACCAAAGGTCCCAAACCATCCCCTTCTTGTGCAGCAGCCAGTCTAAAGGCGTAATTTCAGTACCAAATCAAATTCCAGGGAACAAATCAGCTTTGTACATCTTAGCAGAATAACCCCTAAAGACATTTTGAGAATCAACTGTTCATTCTTTCTTTAACCAAACAAGAAGATTTTATGCTATGGTCATTCAAACGCTTATTTTATCCTGGCAGAGTTATAAATACCATTTATCACTTTCAGTGTTCCTGGGACTCTGCTGTCAGCATGTAGCAACTCCACATCAATACACAAAGGTGTAGCAATTATACACCTGTATGCAAAAATCTTACTGATGGCACACCCATGCTTTCCCCAGTTCTTGGTATAGCATTTCCTTTGAAGTGGTCGAGGTGTTGCTCTTCCCATATGACACAGAAAATGCAAAAGAGCTAAAAAAAAAACCACCTGCAACAATGAAATCTCACAATGCTTTGGTCAACTGTTTAGGGTCAGCTCAGATTGCTACCTTGAAAAGTTCACAAACCCCTCCCTGCTCAGGTTCATGCAGTTTCATTGGAATCCAGGAGTTCCTCATTTCCTGATGCTAGAGACTCAGGCTAAAAGTCTGAAGTAACCATCTGCATTCAGTGGTAGATTCAGCATCCTCTCACCACAACATGTCATGTTACTTTAGGGAAAGGTTAGATATATTCAGTTCAAGCTAACTTCCATTGCCTGGATACAGAAAAGTTCTTCTGTCATAAAGTCCACTGAAACTTAGATCAGAGATGCTCCTTGTGTTGTTCCATACCTCAGAAGAGCCCTTCATCCTGTAGTCTGTTCCCCATGCCAGGTTGTTCCCATATCATGACGCAGGTGGGAAACTGAGCACCTGGCTAAAGAGGATAGTTGCCAGCTGAGCAAAAGCCATTCTGCAGCTTTTATAAGAAACTACAATCAATGTTGAATGCTTCGTAACTTTTGGCCCAGCTTCTAAAAAAAATCCTATTTGATAGGTATATGGAAAAATGTGCGTACAGAAATATGTCAAGAAATTTCTTTGAGGAGTTAGATGCATCATGCTCCCTTGGCAGCCTGTATGCATAGCACTTCAGCAAGCAAGACAATCATCTGTTCTCCAAGCAAAGACGTCAAGAAGTAATGGGCTTAAACTGAAGCAGGGAATAGTTAGGCAAGACAGCAGGAAAAATCCTTTAACAGGAAAGGTAGTGAAGCACTGAAAGAGTTGGCTGGGAACCTAGTGGAGCCACTACTAGGTGTTAGACCTTAAAGAAAAATCTGGTATTGGTATCAAGATGCTGTAGTTGGCCCCACAGGTCCTTACCAGCACTAGGAGTCCACAGGTCCTCACCAGCACTAGGAGTCAATGGCCCAGAGACTCAGCTGTCTGCGATTCAATGACTGGGTTTGATGCAGCATGCCTTTATGAACTTAATTCAGTTGTGTTGGCAAAATTACTCCTGAGCTGTGAAAAGAATGCAAGTTAAAGGCATGCTAGATACAAAAAGTGAAAACTCAAATCGGATGAAGTTATCAAGATCATAAGAGTTAGGCGTTCAAGCATTCAAGAGGAAAAATGATGACACAAAAAAAGATAAAGTCCTGAGATAAAAAGCAGAGATAGGAAAACAGCAACTCAGCAACATGAGATTCACACTGCTCCAAGAAACAGTGCTTAGCCTAGCAGCGTATTAGTCCTGGCTGTCTAATACCTACCTCTATTAGCCAGGAAATAATTGCTGTGTACATTTTTTGCAGTCTGCTTGCAGACTGTCATTACACACAGTAGGGGACACCTGGACAGAAGTGACCCTAGCAGGGAAGGTTTCACTGTCTGCATTTGTTGAGGCCAACCTAGGGTGCACTGGTGGAGTTAGCAAATGGTCAGATGGCAGGGGAAACTGTTGTTGGGTGTGTCCATACCCATGGTAGGTCTAATGTTTTTTAGCTGGTGGGGATCCACCCTACTGAGGTTGCAGTGTCCTTCCTGTTCCTCTGTGTTGTGGTGCCTCACTTGCAGCTAGCATAGGAACCTCATGCTTCGTGCACAAGGGAAATTAGAAAGCTTTTTCAAGGGTTATAATATTCTGATGGGGAGGGACTCTTCTTCCCCCAAGGTAAGAGTTGCCCCTGGTCTTTGTCATTAATCATGCAGTCCTTTTATCACCCACATTATGATAAAGATGAATGGGCTGGACCCCAAATACTTCTGCCCATTCCTTTCATTGAGAAGTTTGAGACTTCTCCTTCATCCCACCAAGGCAGAGCTATTAAGTCTTTTATCAGGTTTTCAGCACCAGTACAGTTGCCAGCTAGTGTATTAAAGTTCAGAAGATGCAAAATGGAGATGACAGTATCTTGAAGGAAGCAATTGGCTAAAGTAACAAGAATTATATCTGCCCTTTTTAATGTGGCTGGCATGTATTTACCTTTGGGTTGCACATTGATATGTTATTTGGGAAGTTATTCGATCACCCACAGTTTATAAAAGATCTTAACAATGATAGTTATGCCTGTCAGACCAAGGACAATAGTCAAACAGAAATCTTAACGTCATTACCAAAGCCTTTGTATCTTAAAACCAGATTCATTTCCAAAGAAGTTCTCAATTTCTCTGCTCCATGCCTTGCCCCAAAAGGAAAGCATCTGCGCCACCATCCCACAGAGGCTGGATACAGCCAGCCAGAACAAAAATAACAGCAGCTGTTCTGAATGTCATCGGGCTGCTGGCAGGATCCCTGTGGGCAGACCACAAAGCCCACCAGAGAGGATCGGTGCAGTACATCTGTTGCTCTTATGGAAATAAAAATACTCCGCTGAGCCTCCAGGATCTTCCATTCCCACAGGTGGTCCTGTCCTTGGATGCCAGAGTGCCTTACAGTACAGAGATGAGAGAGAGTCTGAGCAGGCAAGTATGTTTGGGCAAGAAACCTATCCAAAGTTTATCCACAAAAGAAAAGGTGAATAAACCAGCCCTCCTGTGCTCAGATAACTTCAGGGCACAGACAGGATGCATCTAAGTGAAATCTTCCAAATTTTAAGTCAAAAACCACTAGATCCAAGAGGTCATTGCTTGATGCAACAGCATAGACTAATTCCAGAAGTCCCAGACCCTTGCAGCCAACCCTCCCCTCGGAGTGCATGGGAAGCTAACCTCCTCCTGTGCAGCACCCGCTCTACTTCCCATTACTGTGGAAACAGAAGATTATTCAGCGCATCATTGTTGTTCATATCTGACCTCTTCCCTGAGAATAAGGAGTTTTTTCTACATGATTTCTTAGGAAGAAACTTCTACAAATACATGGCATTCTGGAAATCATAACTCGGATGGAAAAGACACAATTCTTATGAATTTACACAACTAAAATGAATTGGGATTCTCCGGAAAGTCATTGAAAATGATTTGCTGACAAAGGATATTGTTTATAATGACTTCTTACTAAATGGTCTTATTTGTTCCTTAATGTATATGAATTACTGGAAGTTAATGTCTTACTGATAAAAGAGGGTCATGACATACTGACAGCATGCAGGAGCAGAGCTTTAGTTGTAAAAATTTTTTATTTTTTTTATACTATCACTATTTAAGAAAATGTCTTATTTTATCTATAGGTTATGGACTGGGGTTTTGGAAGAACATTTTCTGTGATAATTATCTCATTTTATTTACTATCAGATCTGGCTGCAACTTGGAGCTTGCATTCCCTGGAAGTTTAAAGTATTTTGGAAAGGAAAACAAGGCTTCTCACGAAAACTAGAACTTCTGAACTTTTCCTATGAAAAGGAAATGTCACCCTACTTCTTTTTTCATGACTAAAAAATCAACATTTTTGTTAGTTTTTCTGTGGTTGAAGAAATAGAAACTATATGAAGAATATGAACTATAGTTTCTATAGTTGAAACAGCCAGATGTCCAGACCCCAAGAAGCCCCCTGCTAGAGTTCAGAAATCCTTAGAACACCTAGTCCTTAGACCTTAGAGCACCTGTCAAAGCAGGGAGGGCTATGAGCATGAAAATCTTCTCTGGCCCTGGCTCCCAACAGCTAGTTATGTGGAAACTAGGACAGACTATGTCAGCAATTGGGCTGTTTGTTGTAGAACTGCATGTACCCAGTTTGGCCAGCAGCAAGAAATTTTGGGAATATAGACAGTTGCCTATCTCTGTAAGCTGTAAAGACACAAAATGGCATGCAGAGTTCCTCTCAGCACTTATTATCTGATGTTTCAGGCTTGTTTCTTTCACCATGAAAATATAAACTCAACACAACCTTTTTCCTCTCCCCTCACTAACCAAAACTCCTCTGTTTATGGAAAACCTTCTTGTAGCTATCCACATGATTTCCTGCAAGTCTTCTTAGGAGATGAGCTGTTCCAGAAACCAAGCTTCTTTTCCCATCAGTCTAAAAATGAGCTATTTGCGCTCATCCGTGGTCACCATGCCTACTCCTCCTGCATAATGCAGTCTTGGTGTATCGATTGCTCACCTTTATATTCACCCCCAGGTCAAACTCCTCATTTCCATAGGATTCTACATGGAAAACAACCTGTATGTAACTGTGGCCTGTAGCAACCCCAGGCAGGTCTTCACCAGGGCTGCTTCACAGATTTGAGAGGTCTTTGTGTACAACGATTTGGCCTGACAGGTGCCTATAAAAAGCAACAGTTGCTGTGAAGATACAGGAGAAGCCATATGTCATCTGCTTGCCCTGTGGGATGTAGGTGGTATAATTTGGGCTACCCAATACTACACAAGAATTCAGTCCTGAATGGTGGAGTCACTTTACATTAGGCAAACATTTTTCAAAGCCATTTATTCTTTGGACTTTTGGTCCATTGACGACTTCTGGGCGGCAGCCCTTGGAGGCACTGGAGCACAAGCTCTCCCAAAGCCTCTGTGAGATTAACCCACAGCTAATCAATGCCTACACTAGAAATACGAGTCCTCAGCATGGATTCATCCAGAAATGGAGGTCATTTAGTATCTGTTTTTTTATCCAAAAGTGTTTGATCAGAATATCTCTGTTCCCCTCATTTCCACAGCCAGCAGCAGAGCTTGCATGTCTCCTAGCAGCTTCGGAGGACCTCAGTGTCTTCAAAAGCTACACATTTCAAGCACTCCTGCCTGATTGCTCTCAGAGTCCATGACCAGAGGCCAAACTGTTCCTAGACTTTTTGCTCTACAGTTAATAGCCTACAGAAGCAAACTTGCTCAAGACCTCCCACATTAACAGTGAGGAGCGTGCTCTGCATTGTATGACATGAGCAGGTATGTCTCTCCTCGCTTCACCACATCACAGCCTCATCACGTGCCAGAGCCTGACAGCCATACTAACTACCCTTGGCTCCCAGACACACCAATCCAGGACTGAGGCTCTATGACAGGACCCAAATGTTGGAAGTTTCATAGTTCCTGTGAAACTAATTGAAATGCAAAGGCCACCCTGTCAGTCAGTTCTGTAGCGGAATGATTGCTTTTGGACAGTGGATAAATTTTCATGGGAAATCCCATGAGATCAGGTGTCCTCTAACTTGGTATTGTTAGACATTGATCTACTCAAAGCACTATTCCCAGAGAAATAATCTTACCAACACATAGAAAGTGATGAGCTTTCACTACCTGGGAAGGACATCTTGGGGTCATTTTGGATTTTCTCCGAAAACAGCCTGTTGTTCAGCAGCTGCCAAGACGGCAAACAGACTGTGAGGATTTATTAGCAAAAGAACAGAGGACAAAACAGGAAGTGTTGTTATACTGATGCAACATATCCTTATCTTGAGCACTGGATGTAATTCTGGCCGCCAGTGATAAAAAGCATTTAATAGCAACAAAAAAGTTACTAAAAAGAGCAGTAAGGCTATCAGAGGTACAAAGGGCCTTTGCTACAAGGATAAATCAAACTGACTGGCACTCTCCAGCTGAGAAAAGGAAAGACTTCTAGTACTAGGAAAAATTACACAGGGAACGATTTTTCAGTACCTCTCATGATAAAAGAAATAGGGAAATTATCAGGCACATGGTTAAAGCAGAGAACAGTATGCTTTCACATAAAAATGGAAACTAATTGCTGCATGAAGCTGTCAAAAGCAGGTGTACAAATGGGTTCAAAAGGCATGACTCGAACTTAGGAAGGAGAGACACATTGATAGCAATTTAAGATGCTGTTGGAGAAGCTACTTTAAACTGACGATGTCCATCCCACATGATTGACACTGGCAGGGTTCATCATCCTCTTCTTTGCCTGTTTTTGATGGTTTGTGCTTTTGATTAGAAACAGGATAAAGCCCTGGCAGTGGGGAAGGTTATGCGAGCTGGTACGATAGTTCTTGTTTTCTTACGTTAATAGAGAAACAGAAGAAACACAAAAGTAGAGGTAACTCTTATTTGAGTTTAAATTCCTTTTTTTTTTGTCAATTATTTCATTTCATCTCACAAATACTGTGATTAATAATTCTGCTAAGAGCCAAAAGAGCAATTTTCCTTCCCTGAAACTAGGAATTTCTGCAGAGCTTGGAGATCTGTTCCCATAAGGTCTCAAGTTGTGCTTTTTTAAAAGGCTCGTTCGTTTCCTCCCCTTTGTTCTTGATTTGGAGCAGAAAACCTGCTGAAAAAAAAGAAGCTCACAAGAACAAATTTCCATTCTTTGTGGATCAGAAATATGGAGAAACGCAGATATATGGAAAAACGTTCCTCCAGAGAGGAGACAATGATACCGATGGATTTTGCGCACTGAAAATAAATGTAAGGTGGCAATTTTTTGCATTTCTAAGCAAAGAAACCTATTATTTTATGACAAGAGATTGTTTCCTGTTCCAAATTCCAGTTTCACTGAAGTGTCAAAGCCCTTTTGGGAAACAGACTTTTTGGCACAGTCTCTTCTTCGGTGTTTCTTACTAACCACTTACATACCACAGCACTGAGCTCTGTTGAAACCTCACTGAGTTCACTCAGCAGTAATAGATGTTAGGGCCTGTGGGCATCCTGCTCAGCAGCCCATGAGCTACAGTTCTGGAGCCATGCTCTTCCATCATAGGCATTGCCTCACTGACCATCACTCCACCTTTTTTTTTTTTTTTTAAACTGGTCACTCAGCGCTATGTGAGTTCAACAGGAAATGAAACCTATCTTGTGTTGAAACTGCCATTGAAATATGAAGCAAACATTGTTCCACGGATATAAGGTCTAGACTGTAGACACAGCACACAGCTTGACAGAGCCACCACGTCAACTGCAGTCTCCATTTGCATTAAAGTGGGGTATTTGGGAAAAAATGCAAAACCAGCTGCTTTGGGCACTTCTGGGCCTCTCCACTGCTGGGGAAATTACCCCTTGGTGTCAAAGATAACCCATATTCCATCTCCTTTATCTTTACAAAAGAGGAATTCCAACAAGTAGGCCTAAAAGAAAGAAAATTCAAGGATGCTTGATTTTATTACCTGATGTGGACATGTTGGTATCTGTCAGGGTACATAAACATCCCCAATGCAGAAGTACAAGCAAGTAATAAATATTGTAAAAAATTATGAAAAATGCACACAAGTTCAGTGAATATCTGTCCTGCAAAGACTGAAAAATCACGGCATGTAAGCCCTCATGTACACTTGATTCCATGGAGTCAGTATGCACCATGTACTGGACTCCCAAGCAAGTGCCAGACACCCTGCATGGTTCGTTCAGATAATTGCACGTGACTGAGTGCTACAGCCTGTGTCCAGATTACTGATTAGCTCGGTAGTGATCTTGTGTCTTAAATGAATTGTCTGACATCCTCAGGTGACATTACATACGCGCGCACACTATGTTACACACTACTCATAAGCTAGGCCACTGAGCCGAGGATGCTCCCTGGCCAGCTCCATATTGCCTCAGCAGCCCCAGTGCAGATGTGCCCACACTGCTGTGGATGTGACAGGACAGGTGGGTGACATGGAGATGATTGAGTCAAACACTGCACATCCAGACAGTAATAAGATTTGCTATTTTCTTACTTTAAAGAAGCTGCAGACTAGCAGGGGACTTTTCCTGGTATTCATTTCCATTAGCCAGGAAAAGGGTTATTTTGGTGCATTATAAAGGATAGAGTCAGTTTGCGCTTCCCAAAGGCCATTCAAGCCCAGACAACATAGACATGGCCACAAATTTTCTATCATTCAGGCTCCAGCTGTCATGTATTTCTAGCTGAATATTGCCTGAATTGGGATTTAGAAAATAGGACTGACCCACACCTCAGGCAAAAATCCCATACATCTGATGTCCGGCACTGCCTGAACGCATTCAAGGTCTCTTCTACATTTAAGATAGGCACTCTATACACTCAGAACCCCATCCTCTGGAAAGGACAAGGATTTCTCTCCAATGTAAAATCATTTACAACTCAGACTGAGAACAATGCACAATGCCCAGACAAGGCTTTCAGTCAGAGCACTTATCCAGAAATCAGAAGACCCAACTTCTAAGGTCTCTAGAGGCTTCTGTGTCATGGGAAGAACTCTCCACCTTTCCCACTGAAACTGGGATGCTACGTGTTGGGGATTATAAATCATGGGGAAGACAGAGAACAGACAAGAGTGAATTTGACTCTAGCCATGTGGCAGGGTGGATATTAATAAGAAATTAGTATTCTGAAGCTCTGACTCCTCTTAAGTGGGTTGAGCTCCCTCACATTTGCTTTCAACAAGCAAAACTGCACTACCAGGTACAAATTGGCCCAGGTACCTCAGAAGAAGCAGAAAGTGTCCTAGGAGGATTTGAGGGAGCACATTCTCCTTCAGGGCAAGAGAGGCCACCAGTTTCCTGATGACTCCTCTAACCACAAGGCTAGTATGAGAATGAAGAACTGAGTGGGCTTGCACCATGCATTCAGATTTTTTGTATCATCAGAACTGTTTCTGCTCTGTTAGCATCTATTCTCAGAAGACAGATAGCCAGCTTACATCATGACTGGGGGTGGAAGTAAGCATTTCCTATTAGTTCTCTCTACAGTCAACAGCAGGGGTCAAGAGTAGCCAGTTTAGGGAGCAGAGCTCCCTCTGAAGGTCCTCACCTTCTGCCACTAACCAGACAGGCATATTAGACCATCCTTTTCCCTTTGAGGGGGGGTGTGTGTGTCTAAATTTGGGCAAAGACATTGCCCATAGGCACTCACATTTCTAGCTCTGCAGGATATCACAGAAACAATACTACATTCATGCAAATTAATTTATCTTAATTTTCTTAGACAACCAGAAGTTTTCTGAATGAGAGTGCTTGCATGGAGAGCTCTTCCCACAGACTTTCCTCCCACTGCTATCACAAGTCTTACTGATACTGTAAAGTCAGTGTAAAGTTTCTGTCAGGTTGGTTTTCTGCCCCAGCAAAACCTCAGGTGTCAGATCTGACCTTTGAGTAGCCACAAAGTTTGAATTTTAAGAGCTCAGCAGAAATGTCAATCTATCATACAAAATAAAAACAGAAAATCGGTTTAATCTCTCTGCACATCACTAGCAAAAGCACTCTTTTTCTGTGAATTCATATGCTAAGGGATGGAAAGACACAGTTCAAAAGTAGTCATAAGTAGAACAGCAACTCTGTGGCTGATAAGCCAATGAAGGAAACATATCTGTAAAGCAATTGCTACATCTTTGAAAAATAGTTGGGAGATACTAAAGTCCTTGAGCTATTATTCTTATTAAAAATATTCTGTTCAGTTTGTGGTTTCTTTCTGGAGAAGTTTATTGTGAAGTTTCAGAAAATACTGAATTACACTACAAGAATGTGTCTGATGGGAAAATCTAAATCAAAGAAAAAAATAATTCTCTGCAAACACTTTAAATCTAGATGGAAACTACATACACTTAGCAAAAGAAATATAAAATTAACAAGATTGTGGCATGTTTTCCAGCATATTCATCACAGCAGAAGATTAGCATATCAACCCAGCGTAACAGAACACACCTCAACTACATTTTCAAGAAACAGCATGAGGAAAGGAGGGACACGTCTCTGGTCTGTGGATTTCAGAAGAAGAAACTTCCAAATGCGCGACTAAGTATTGTAACAAATGTTACTGTAACCTCTTCTAGCCAGCATGAAGAGGAATGAGATTATGTGCAAAAAAACCCCTGAGATTGTACACTTCAGTGGGCATACCTTTCGGTTATGTTTCCTTTCAGTTGATCAGTCAATCAGTCAATCATCCTCCCACCTGTAACCATTTTTTCCATCAACTTCACCTCTAACTCCCTATTGGAAATTCCATTTGCCAGTAAGTATTTCCTATGTTCCAGCTAAAGTGTACATGAGTAATTCTAATAATCTTTTTCTTTTTTTTCTTTTTTCTTTTTTTCCTTTTTTTTTCTTTTTTTTTCTTTTTTTTCTTTTTTTTGTTGTTGTTGCTCTTTTGAGCTGGAGAACAGAAAGCCTAAAATGGAAATCCTACCATTAAATAACATCTGCACATCATTATTATGGACAATTCCACCTTTCATCATAGCTAAAAAGGTGGAATTTAAGGAGGTTATAAGTAGTATTTGTCGTAACTATTCAGAGGCTCATATTGACTCTAGGAGAAATTCCATTCCAAATACACGGTTATAACCACATGTATGCCTAGTCCATGCATCTCCCTGCACCATGCCAACAGAAAAGTCTTTGAGATTACAGGTACATTTTTTTTTCCCATTCTTTATATATGTCAGAGTCAACTGAACTCACTGTAGGTCAATGTGCTCATTTGTACTTGATTGTTACTACCTCCTATTTCTTCTGGTTTGGTCATTTGAGTTAAACAATGTCTGGAAAGAAGGAGCTAACTTCTTATGACTGAAATTAATGAGAAGGAAGAAGCACCCAGAAGTTGCAGTCAAAATGTAATAGCCAATAGGAAGCAGTAAAAGATTTAACTGCATCAAGACAAAATAAATATTTATGTTCCAAAGACTAAGGCAAAAGAATAGTGATGACAAAAGAAGTAGAATCTGCTCTAGCAAAATGTTTCCATGTGGTTTTCACCAACAGGGTCCCTTCAGATGGTCCATTAAAGCTTGAAAAGACAAAGAACAAATTTACTGTGACAAACACTGGAAATCTGAGATCTTGAATCAACTATTTGGTTCAAGTTGGGGTTACTGAAATCACAGAAAAATGACAAATTTTCACAAGAATAAAAAGCAACTGTGGAACCTGTTGAGGCAATGTAATAGACAATGATGGCAACTTTATTGACATGAAGGAACAGGCAGTGATGGATAAAAGAAATAGACAATGACGAATTTTGAAGAGTCTACAATTCAGATGATGATTCCTTCCAAGACCTGCTATTCATGGAATTAAACCATCAATAAATGACATGAAAAAAGGACGTGAAAGAATGCTTGTCAACAGCGGTGGTAGCAAACTTTGATGGGATAGCTCCATCCATGTAACACTTTTATAGTTCAAGTCATAGAAACATGACAACAGCTGTGCTGGTTTAGACCATCTAGTTCAGTACTTTTTCTGTAGTAAGGACTATTAGGAAAAGTAAAGAGTAAGATCACAGCCAACATACACCATAACTCCACCTCGGTACTCTCCTAGCCTCCAACTGTTCTCAGCACCAGGGATTTCCTGAGCCTGTTATGTTTTGTCTGTTTATTCACCTCTTATTGGATCTCTCTTCCAAGTCTGGTCTCCCCAGGAACCCGTGTTCCTACTTCTGCAGTGTCCTCTGGCAAGGAGTTACACAGGGCTGCTCTCTTTTTCCTGAAGATCCATCATCTTTTTCTCTTTAATGTGCTGGATGGCCAGCACTGAGATTCTGCTGAAGCTTGATAAAGGAATGGGTAAAAACATGAGAAAAGTTGTGTTGGTTGCAGAAAATACCCCTCATCAGAAGCTGGTGTCTCAGACCATGCTGCTTACTGTGGGATACGACCTTTTTTGCTCAACCCCTTGACCAGGGCACCTGAAAGTCCATCAGATGCAATGCATAGAAAAAAAATCCTTAAAACCCAAACATGTCAGAGAAGAGAGACACTATCTCAGTGTGTTCCTGGCATGGTACTGCAATCTACAGAGGGGGCTCCAAAGGACCATACTTGAGTGCTGGAAACGGTATAGCCACAAGAACACAGACCACCAAACAGTTGCTTAACCCTACCAAGGCTGTGCTTTAGGAGCAGTGCTTCTCACGCCATCCTAAACACCCACCCTTGCCTTCCCCACCTCTCCTGTGGCAGAAAAAAATATTTTGTGTTCCTAGATGGCAGACAGTTCAGAAAACAGATCTGCCTAAGAAATAACTGGCCAAGAGGAACAACAAAAGCACAATTCTTTTTCAGCTGGTTTGGTTCTTGGGCAGGTTTCACGGACAGGCAGCTGTGCTGGCACAATAGAAAGGGCAGCCTTGGAGCGGGTGTGGGCAGATGGAGGGAGCAGGACAGTCCAAACTAGTGAGGACAGGGAATAAGCACCTGTCAGACCATGCCAGAAGGATAACAAAAAAGTGTCACGACTCTCCTGATATCCAGCTGCACTGGATAGCCACACCAGCATGGTGCCTGCAGACATTTCTCTGGTAACTTCATGTTGCATGAGTGTTTGCTAACCAAGAACCAACAAAGACCGCTGTTTTCAAGAGAAAAGTTGACTCTTTTAATACCTCCCAGGGTCCAAAGTCACCTTAATAAGGAAAGAGAGCTATTTTGTTTTTCTGGGGGAGGATGTGGTTAATTGTGTTATGCAATAACAGACCAACTCAGCATTATTATATCTGAATGGAAATAAGCTCCGCCCTGTGCGGTTTTCAAGGCTTACAGAACAGCGTTTGGACTCTGATACTTCACCCTGGGGACTTTCTTTCCCACTAACAGCAACAGACTTTTCAGGAAGCACAAAAACCTCTTTTTCACTCTCAAGAGAGAAAGTCAACAGCCTGTCCAAGTCTAAATATTTGCTGACTAGGCACAATAAAAGCATCTCGCTGTACATGCACAACTTCATTTGACACCTATTGCTACAGGCAGTGGCAAAATGCCATGAAATACTGGGGCAACACTGGCCAAACAAGCTACACAAAACCCAGCAGGTTTCCCATGGGGTTTTGTTTGTTGCTAGAAAGGGGAAAAGGAAGCAAAATACTAAAGAAACATCAGGGTTCAGACAGCAGAATGTTATCCTGATCCCAGGGTTTCAGTGGAGCTCAGATTTCACATCCTGAGTGCTGGAGATAAAAATCCATGTAGTCTGAATTAGCCATGGCCCAGCAGCTGCGAATGCGCACAGCTCCCTGCTGACATTTGTGGCAAACAGGCACACGGGAGGCCAAAGCACACTGAGAGTTCAGAGCACCCCAAGATCTCCGAGAGCACTAATATGACAACGTCACTTGCTTTTGTTCAACCACCACTGCATTCTGAAACTTGCAAGAATAAAACACCCTGGGTAGTCCTAGCTAACAGCTAGTAGGGACAAAACCCACTAGCCTGCCAGCACAAGGTGTCTGTCCAACCAGTGCTGCAGCTTGGTGAGGCCAGATCAAGCAAGAGGAGAGAGGCTTCATGTGGGAGCATCTCTGGTCTACAGGAAGGGCTCTTTTTAGGGGCCTGCCTGCTGTTGGCTCCATTCCTTGGCCTTGAGGGAGTGCATGAGGGAGCGCTAAGGATGACAGGCCCAGAATCACACCTGAGACACTGCATGAGCAGCCTACAGGATGGTCACAGCACAGAAGTGACATGGCCATGGCATGGGAGCCAAGCTGACTTGAGCTGACAGAGAGGTACAGCTGGAGCCAGCACCCTTGGAAGGCTGTCCATGCAGGTGCAGCACCAGAGCAAGGGTGGCTTCAGCTTGGACACCCACCTGAGCCCTCAGAAATGTCACCCAAAGCTGGAGCACACTGAGGCTGGGCAGAGAGGGGAGAAGGTAGCAGCAACCTACTGCTGTTGAGATATCGGTCAGATTTTCAGCAGCTCCTTTTGCAGCTGTTGAAGACAAAACGCCTGGCTCGGCCGGCTGCTGGCCTGACTCTGCAGCGCATTTTTTGTGCTCTTCTCCAGCATTTGTCGCTCCTCTTCTCTCCCAGCAGCCCTCATAAGTAAACTGGGTCCTGTGAGACAGCTCTTGGCCCAAGGAATTGGTCAGCTGGAGCTATTGCAGCCAGGAAGCCTCCCTCCAGCCCTTACAAGTCCCTAGCCAGAGGAACACACAGACTTGCAGCATCTGTAACCAAACTTTGTCGCATGTCATTATTATTATTAAGACAGGCATTAGTCCAAGTAAAAAATTTTGCTCCACAGAGATTTTGGCAAAGGTTCTAGATAGGTTTTGAAATCACCCAATCACTTCCATTTTGCAAACTCTCTTCAACTTAGAAATCATATGGCTGTAGATAAAAAAAAAAAAAAAGGAAGGAAAAAAAGGCTATATACCAGCAGTGAAAAGAAGGTTTGCTAGGTCCCTTGAGACCTGAGCACATCACCGAAGGCAAGGATTGGGGACTGATCATTTCAGGTGACAGAGATGCTGCCTGTGAAATTAGAGTTCCAAATCTTCAGAGCCAGGAGAAGTGCCTCCTGCTCCCAGGAATGTTGTAATGCTGGAATGCAGATCCCAGAAGAAGTAGTCTCCATTCATAGTCTTTTTCTTGGAATAATCAATGGGGAGTGTTGCTCAACATAAAGCAGTCAGATCTAATTGACATATGCTGGAGGCTGATAAAGAAACACAGCTCTACAGAGGACAGCTCCTCCCCGTTTCCCAATTAATTCTGAGGCACTGAATTAGCAGATGCACAGACTCAAAGGCCAAAAATCTCATTTTCCACTAAAGTCCCTGCTAGTTCCTACAAAGGATGGGGAAAGCACTAAAAATAATTACAGCATAATTCAGAACAGCAGTCGTCAGAGTATCTTTTTTTCTTTTGACTCCCTTTTGGTGGTTTGGTTTTTTTGTTTGGGGTTTTTTTTTTTTTTAGGGTTGTGGCTTGGCATTATTAGCAACAGAACTTCGTTATGATCTGATGTAAAGAGAGTGGCTTTTTTCAAAAGGGGAGACCTTCAGTTCCGCCCGGCTCTGAAGCATCACTAGGTGGAGGCATTGCCCAGCGCAGCGCCGGTGCGGCTCACTGCTGCAGGGTTTCGGGATCCCCACCGCCGCTTCCTATGGCAGACGTTATGACTCCCTCACCAGCCCTCACCCTGCCACCCCTCATCTTTCCCCATCCTCAGCTGTTCGCTCTCCTGGACGTGACCCTTTCCTCAGTAATAAGCTAGTTCGTCTCCTAAATTAGGCACCCAACTAACTAGATGGCCCAACCCGCCAAAAATGTCGAACACGCCAAAGTTAGCGGGTTTTAAAGTGACAGCAGACGGTGCTGGCACATCCTTGGCTCATGTAAATACATACGTGTATCAAGCCATTCAGATCTAGGCTGAGGAGACGTATTTTTATGAGAAACTTGGCTTTTTCTTGCAGAAGTCGGCATGTGTTCTATTCTCTTCAGTCTCTGAGGAGAATCAAGTCCCATTTACTCTAAAAAATACAGGAATCGGAGCCAGATATCAAGCAGAACCAGATGTCACGACCCACAAGAGAACGTACACAGATGGTAGGGGGACATATGGCACACAAGTTCTTTCCCACTGTGAGTGTCCCTGTCAAGACAGCTCTTTAGCTTTTTCACTATTTGTTCCTGTAGGCAATATGTAGGGGAGTTAACTGCCAATTTTTTTTCTGTTTTAAAGGGCCAGATGAATCTTATTTCTTGTGACTCCCAACTATCCTGCTTATTCACCATTTCAGAAGTGGGAGAATTTATAACCTCCTTTACCTGTCTGTAACTTCTTTACTCCTACAAAGATGCATTTGTCCTGTCACTTCTCCTGTGCTTCATTTGAAATGATGCGGTTGTGGCACGCCTTACCCAGAAAGTACAGACCTAGCTGATACAGTCTGAGTGTGCTTCCCTAGGAGTCAGAGGTAGGATAAGAGCAGAGAGCTCGAATTTCTTTCCAAATCCAACTGCTTGTCCAAGTCACCCACTTCCATGGCACAGAAGAAATACTTAGTGATGTGTATTTGAAAAATAGAAAACAAACAAACAGTATGAGTATTAGAAACAATGTGCTCAAAGAGAGAAAAAATACCTTCTTAAGGACTTGAATATGGCCCTTCCCATCTTTCAGGGAATTTGTATATATTCACAGTATATAAACTGAGCAAGAAAGTGCATAAGATCAAAATCAGCATTAGATCGGAGGAGAGATGAGGCAGCACTGAGGTGTGTTACCATGGACAGTGCAGGAAAAGGAAGCACTCCCCTGATACATACTGCTGGTGAGATAAGGGAAAGAGAGAACATGGACTGTAATAATTGCCAACAGAAATAAAGCCCATCAGGGAAACTGCTTAGTGGAAAAAAAAAATAATCTAATGAGACAGTGTTCAAAATTCCCCTTCTACAGCCACTGCTGTGCTCAAAAAAAATTTAGGGCAAGATCAAATGAGTGGCTGGGGGCAAAAATGAACCCGAAAAAGAATTTACACATCTAAGTCACCTGATCCGGAGCAGCAATTCAAACCCAACCTTCCGGGAGCAGAAAATTCACCTTAATGAGTTGGTGAGCTTTCTACCTTTCTTCGGGGTGAAATACCAACTCCTGATAGTCACCGTCATTTCCAAGCAGAGCTCTGCCTCCAGCGGTAATGCCACCATGACCCGGATGCTCTCTTGGAGGAAGTCACACATGGGCTGTACTTTTTAACTGTGCCACCTGATGCCCAGTGGACATCAGACTCCTTTTTCCAATTGATTTCAACATGGGAAGCAATCTTAGAGTGGGCTGAGGACACAAGTGGTTTGTACTACTTTCTAGCCCACTTTTAGTGACTAATGTTCAGTTTGTCTCAACAAACAGATCGAGTCCTGGTTAATATTATCCGATCTTAAAAGCGAATAGGCATACACGTCAAGTTGTGTACTTTGCCTTTACTTTCGGGAATAATGAGTGTAGGGATGAGAGGAGAAAACTCTATTGCTCCTGTGTTCGTGTGTTGTAGCATCTATGACTAAAACAGAGACCTGGGAGTACTCTGGAGTAAAGCTGCTAGCCACTGATTTTACTTACACGTATTCTGAAGCTCTAGTATGTAATACATCCTTAAGTATTTCTAGGGAAAAAAATGTCTCTGCTTAGCCCAGATTTTTATAAACATTAACTGTATTCTGCCTGCTTCATCTGCAAGCTAACTGCAGCTGTGGAAGGAGGTACAGTAGTTAAACCACCATAGTCTCTGAAAAAAAGGTAGAATAGGCTTCCCCCTCTAGCAGAAGCTCGTCAGCAAGATAAAGGGGAAATCTGAAATCACCTTTGTGCTTTTCTACCTGCTAGGATGCAATACAGAGGTAAATTAAAAGAAAAAAAGAAAAAGTCAGTCAGGGCTGTCCTGTCTGGGGCCATCGCACAGACTCCACCAGGTTGTAACAACTCATTCTGTGTTTGGGCTCAGAGCACATGATCTTCCCTATTACATATGCCTCTAGCCATGAATTAATACAGTCGTAGATGTGTACATTAAAACATGAAACAGGCTATATCTCAGCACTAGCTGACATAAAGGCAAGAAAGTGGGATATGGGAGGAAAATTATGAAAGGAGGAAAGCCTCCCAGAAAAAAAACTATCCTCACAGTATGGATGGAAAGATGCAGTGGAATTAGAAAATCTGAGACAAATTAATCACAAGGCAAGAAAGGGAAGGGGCAATCTGGAGTGCCAAATAAATTGACAGGAACAAGCCAACAGAAGAAGTATCACATGGTTATGGTTGAAAAGTAAAAAATGGTGCACAGAATGCTTTCAATGTATCTTACATCACATAACATTCAGACTGTTTTCTCTGTCAGCATAGATACTCAATAAACTGAAATATAGCTACCACATTGTGGTGAACAAATACTTTTTCACAGATTACATTGCATTTGCCTTTTCCTTATGAAGCTGCCAAGTTTCCAGAAGCAAACCTCTGGCCAACTAATTGGTTTGGTTTTTTTTTAAAATAAAGAGCAATCAGCACATCTGTCTCTACGGGAATTCTTTTATTGTACCACAAAACCCAGTGTGTTTTCCTACGTGACTTGCAAAAAAAATTTTCCAAGGGGAGAAAATAGAGACAAAATTCAGCTTCAAAATAAAGTCCCATGATAAAAGGATAAACCACTTTGTGTCATGCTACATTCAAGTAGTTAGCTAACAATTAACCATGATAACTGAAACCTTTCTCCCACGCTCATTTTCACACAAGAAAACTAAAATGCCTAAATAATCATACTAAATGTGGTTGTTTAAAAGAAAGTACTAGGTAGATAAATGCTGACTCACAATCATCTGTCTTCACTTAAGTGTCTTTAGGAGTCTCGTTTCGTGTGAAAATGCTTTTCTTGAATATTGCAGCAAACCTCTGAAAAGAACTATGAAAAAAGTGGCCAGAAAGCATAACGGCACATTCACATAAGAAACAAAAAATACCAGCACAACTCCATGCAAATCAATGTACTTATCTGTAGTACCGCAAATCCTAGAGTCATCAGTATTTTTTTATTTCAAAGCATATGAAATTAGTAAGTTGAAAAAAAAATCTACCACAGTTTCAACACCTTTTCTTTATTATTTCTCTCATTCTACATGGAAATAAGAGGGTTCTGTTTTTAAACACAAGTGAAAAAAAAATCTTTGAACGAAAGTGTAGTTTTCAACACTTTTCTGAGCAAGTCTAAGCCTAAACACAATGTAAAAATTTGACAATAATGATTATCTGAACTCTCTAGGTTCCTAAATTTATTTTTTAAAGGTTCCAGACTAAACGTTACACATTTCCAAAGAAGACTGATTCCACATCTACTAGAACAATAGGAGCTCATCTGATGGATCTATCCTGTTCTCAGTTTTCATGGCAACATCACAGAAGTCGTCTCTACTCAATGGAGGCTGTGGAAAATTACACAGCTGTGAACCCCACAGCCAGGAGAATGAGACACTGCTCATAAAGAGTATTGCTAGACCTTCTCAAAGAAAAAGGTACCATGAAATGCTATTGCAAATCTTTCACTTGAAACCTATGTTCCACTCCTGGACCTTGCTTTCTCTCCCATCAACTCAGCCCAACAAAGAGTATATTCTACAGCCTACACACTTCTGAGGAAGTGTGTAGGCTGTAGGAATTCTGAAAGGAATTCAGTGACAGATACTATCCTGGCAATAAAGATAATGTAAGAACCTACTTAACTTCAGAAAAGAACAAAAAAAGTAAGCAGAATTCACATTTGCATTCAGATGATGCTCTTCAAGGCTGGAGAGTGAAAACTCTTGCCACTTCAGACCACCTTGAAAAGGAAGCAGCATGTCGTTTTCTCATTGTGATGCACACAGAACAATGGATTAGGGCCCAGAAATACCAAGCTACTCCCAAGCAGGTTGATATAGCCACATGCCTCTCATTTCTTCTTTCACAAGTAAACAAGATGTTATTTCTTGCCATTAGCACCTGGCCATGTTCCAGAACTGGCCATTTTCCACTCTCTCCAGGACACCCAGCCCAAGCACAGTTCTTTGATAGCTTCTCAGTGAATTTCTGTGCTTGTAGTTAGCACAGTTGAGACACGGAATGAGAACTCTGGTTCTCCAGAGTAGCAGCACAGTCTAGAAAGCTTCCAGTTTGCAAGAAATCTGAAATATTTTCAGCTTCCTGATCATTTCAAGAGACTAAGTTTAGAAACACCCCATAGACCAGATATCACAGAATTATACAACAAATGTCTAAGAAGCCACGGATTCATTTGCTGAACACATTTGGTACCAACGGTTCAGCTGAAACACATTTAGTGTTGAGAGGAGTTTTAAATATACCTGCTATGTCATGTATTTCTTCAACCCCTTCAAGAAGCAAGGATAAGGCATGTTGCTCAGGAGGGGACCTCAAAGCTTGCACAGTGCAGATTCTTGAAGTAATGAGGAAGTCAGACAATCACAGAGAGGCAACAAGAAGAAGAACAGAATGACTACAAAGATGCTGACAACAAAAACAGATTTTTAATTTATCAATCAACTGTAGTTTCAATTTAAAAAAATGGACTTCACAGCTGCTTCTTCAGTGGATATTACATTTATGTGGACCATGACTATTTAATAGTCTACCACCATCAGCAACATTTACTTCTCATATCTGTGTGAGACTAACACAACAAAATGTGGCACTATCCAAATCCCAGAACAGAAATAAAACTGCACAGAGTTTTTCTTTTAGGGTGTAATTTGGGGAAGGGATGAGTAGTTTTTACTCCTTGAAGAAAACATTTACTTTGTAATACAAAGAATTTGTGTAAAAAAAAAAAAACCAACACATTTCAGAATTACCTTCTCAGTATTATTTTAATAAGTGCATCTTAACTTCCCTTTTCTGCAGAATTATTTGAAGTTAGGGGCAAAAAATACACTTCAGAATAAGATACCTTTTTCCTGGATGGCATTTGATAACGCACATTTTTCCAGAATCTTGTATTTGCTGAACAAGATTTCTCTGAGAAGTCCCCTTTCCATTGGATAGCTCCATGTTTTTGCTTAATGTATTTGATTGATTCTGGCATGTTTGTGTAGTCCTGTATTTCATCCATTTCTATAAGAATCACTTGAATCCCATCACGGATGAGAGCATTATACACAGCTAGTTGTTGTTCAGAGGTGTCTTCTAACAGGCAGCAGCTAGATGTTTCTGATCCCACAATAATCATCAGTCTTCTGCTTTGCTTAAGGGTTTCATCAGCAACACTGACCACAGCTGTAAGTAATGAAGGAACAATCAAGGTTGGCATAGAAACTTCACAACTGATGTAAAATATTTCTTAATTCTAAAATTGCTTATATATGGAGCAGTGGCTAGCTCAGAGGACTGGTAGGTTTAAGATCTCCCAACTGTCATTCATGATTCATGATCCATTGCATGAAATTCCTGATAAAAATTGTTTTCTTCAGTCCCCAGGACCAGATACCATTCAAAGAACCTCAACAATATTATTAATGCTGCTGAATCCTCATTTGTTCATCACTAAAAAGAAAGTGCAGACCCTCATAACATCAGAACAGAATTTTTCATAAGACACTAAAAAATTTAAAATAAAGAAAATGTCCATTGGACAAATGGACAAATTATCCATTAAAAATAAACAAATATAGCTTTGTTTTCCAAAAACAGGTGTTTTTTAATTGTATACGTAATCTTCTAACCCAAGAACAATGTGTCAAAAGACAATCTATTAACTCTACTAATTAAATCATACCTTCTCCCGGTAAATCATCCCTTCCTAATATAAAGAGATTATATCCACATTGTTGTTCTAAAACATCAGGGAGTATTCTACGAACAAAGGTTTCCAGATGATAGAAGCTTCTGCCTCCACTGCTTTTTGCATACAGGACATAAGCATCATAGATTTTCCCATCTAAAACAAAAACAAATATTTATATTAAAAAACTAAAAACCATCAACATGCCTTTAGTGCAAGGTTTCATTTTGGACTGTTTAAAAAGAGTAAGGGGGGGCTGATTCACCTATCTGACAGAATAACTAGAAAGCACTAAAATGCTCTACAAATCAAAAGAAAGATGATCACCCACAGAACCTGACCTCTTTTCCCATCATGGGGATGGATGTGCCAGCAAGTGAGCTGGATGCAGGACCTGGGACCTCCAGGAAGGAGCCCCCAACCCCAGAAGTGCCAAGACATTAAGAAAGTGTCCTCTTGCAGGAGTTTCTTTACCACCTCTCCTGAAACAAACTCAACAGCAGTTATCTCCACTTTTGACTAACCACGAGAGAGGATGGAGAATGGCAACTCTTTCTTGTAATAATTCTGTGAGGGAAAGGCAAGCAGAAGAAAAGGCCAGAAGGCAGGTGAGGTTTTGAGAGTTAAAACTGCATAATAAACAGCAATGAAGAAACCAAACCAAAATCAGATTTAATTCAACAAGTTTAGCTCAACAAGCTACAAAACACAGTTTCTCTGATTTTTTTTTTTTCATTAGAACTCTATTAAAGTGTTCTGGGAAAAACGAACAAATTTTAACCAGAAGTTGAAATTACTTTTCTGTGAAAACATTTAGAACAGCCATGAGCAAATGCTAACTATCTCAATGCACGTAATCCCTTTACTTTCAGGCTATGGGGAACTTCAGACAGTCTAATTCTGAGGGCTGCCAAACAAAATATCTACAATGTTGCACTTATTCCTATTTTTTCACACCTGCCCAATGTATTTGTTTACACCACAGCAATAAAAACACACAAGAATCACAGAATAGAAAACTAGCAGCATTTTTTCTCTTTGGCATATAACCATCACAACTGACAGAATTTAGAAGTGTTGGGTAAAAGAAAGAAGTTGGAAAAGAAAAACAACAAACCAACAAAATTAATCTCTGAGAAAAAGAGAGTCTGATTTTCAATATAAATAGTTCATGCACGTCTTTGAACAGCTAGTTTACAGGATGTAGCTCTGCTGACACCTATTGATCATCATCAGAGTGACCATAAATCCACATGTAAAGAAACTACTTTACAGAAAAGCAAAAAGCAACATGCTAATTTGGGGAAAACCTGGAGTTCTTTTTGACCTATCTCACCATGACTGCCTTCGATATTATACAGTGTTAATTACCTCAACTATGACTATATATTTTACCCATATGACTGAAAAAAATACCTCCAAAAATGTCTTTATGTGTATCTGAAAATTCCTCAAAGAAATTCCACATACCTTCTACTAAATAATCACATTATTGCTTAGCGGTAATGGCAAGTGAAAAAATCAATAGGCTAGTTACACTAACATACCTGGTCACACTCACATACCTTCCTTACTTGCAAAGGCACAGACAGAATTACGGTACCAAAGCACCAAGTCAATCTTGAAAATCTTGTAGATTATTAAAGTAATAAATGTTAAAATTAACAAAGAGACAAGCCCTCCAGTCAGCCATCTTCGTATATCAGGAACTGCACAAAAATATAGGAAGATTTTTTTTTTAAATGTGGAATTTGTGCAAATCGGATCTTTTACACAAACGTAATACAAATTTCAGTATCATATTTTTCACTTCCATCTGCCTATTATTTTAATAATGATAAATACAGTACTACAGTGACTCCTCTCCTATGCACAGGTACATGCATACATACAGCAAACTGTAATCCATCTGTCTTCTATCAATGTGATATATGAGCATTTGGTATCAAAACAAGTCAAGACAAACACAGGCCTCAAAAATAACACTATTTCTTACCTCTGTGTTTTAATATTATATACGAAGCAACCTGCCCAAAGGCATTTGAAGCTTGACAGACAAACGGTTGTTCATAATCTTCACTATTCACTTCCGAAATTATTAGCTTCACAGAATACATAGGACGTCCATCATAATAGGTTTCCTCCCTATCCAAAAGGCAACAAATAGAGCCATAAAACCACAGCCCTTTCTGGAATGTCTTCATCACTAACAACTGCAGTGTGACAATGGTTGTTTCCATTTGCAAATCTCAATCACACTTCAGAATAGATGAGCAGTTACATTATATGAAGGAAACCCAAACAATAGTCAGGCCTCTTACTAACATTTAGCATAGATGTTGGAAAACATCAAGATGTTACCTTATATAGAGCTGTGTTTCCCCAAAGGAATATAAAGTTTCCAGAGGCTAAAGTACAAAAATACACCTTACAAACCCAAGCAAACCCTTGTTACGGGCTTCCCAGCCCCTCTAAGAGTAGGTGGAGAGCCCCAGTGCTCGGTGAAAGAGAAATTCCACAATGTGATATGACACAGAAAGAGGCCCCAGTACAAGGGCGTCATCTTGTGGTAAGCAGCTCTGGGACAGGGAAGCCATCACAGGTGGTGACCCGCAGCAGACAACACCAACTCACAGTGTGATTCCAGCTGCAGGGAGTGGAGTCTAAACCGCTGCTTCACCCCACAGATCTCAACAGACTGGTAACAGCTAAAGTGTCAGGCTGCACCATTAATAGACACAGGTTATCCCCCATACATTGTACAAGAGCACAAAAATGCTCAATATGCTGCACATTCAGTCACTCATGTGTACCATGACGTGTGACTGATGTGTGAACTAAACTACTTTTTAACCACCAGCAAAATGAGGGATACCACTACCTTGTTAATAGTAGATCTCAAATGCAAAATTAACTAACTAATCTACTTAGCCAAGCACTATTCTTTCCTGAAAACATATTCTAGTTACAATTTAAAATGCAAAATAAAAGCTTGAAATATATCATAAAGGGCATGTATAGGACCACACGAATCACTTTCTAAGCAAAAAGTTACAGTAATTTGAACACTGTAACAAGGAATTAATGAATCAACATCATTAATGCAAATGACTAATGGTTGCAAAGATGACCATTTAAGTGCTAGGAAGTACAAAAAATAACATTGCTTTTGTGGTATCAATTTAGTGACCATGTGCCTCTGCATTATGGCCCAACTGTTTATGGCATTACAATTCTTTATGACAGTACAATGTATTACTTTTGTATAGTATTTTCTCTTGGTGAGCACTCAAAGAATTCAGCATTTTATTTCCCCCATTGTTTTATGATGAGGACTTATTTCTTGTAACTACATTCTTACTTTGAAGATACCACTCTCGTTTCTTCATCCGTTTCTCACTCCTAGATAGTGGTTGAGAATTTTAAAAAATGATCACATTCATAGCACCACCATGAGATGAGGGCTGACAAGAAACCTGCAATTTTTAGTTCCCAACCTGTCAGATTGCCTTCTGCTCCAATTTTAGTTGACTTTTCAAGTCAGGTCTAATTTCTTCTTTCCTAACTCTATTCAATCTGCTTTTCACCCTCACCTTATCTCCCAGTTGCCCTTCTCATGCTTTACTCAGTCCAAGTCCATTTTCTTCCCAAACCCCAACTCATCACTGGAAATCTGTCTCCCTTTTCTCCTCTCACCCCGCTAAGCTTCAGTACAAATGTCCTCAACAAAGTCTTCCATTAGCTCTTCAGCTGATCTCAGTTATACTTCTCTAACTCAAGGCTCTTAAACCCGGAAGTCTCAATATTGGTTGGAAATTAAGATAGATTTTTGCAATGACCAAAAAGAGCACAATCACATGTGAAGTCCATGTGCTTACTATGTTTCAAGTTTCTACTTCAAAGCAGAAAGTGAATTAGAGGAGGCAAGCATTAGAGTTTTTAAAAAGAAAGCTATTTAAGCAAGTGAAAAATGTTGCTAAATATTTTAATGTCAAAGGGAGAAAGTTCCACTTTGGCTGCCAACATGGTATTTTCTAATCTGAAAATATACTTACTCATAAGGACTTGCAAAAATTCTGCTCCTATAAAACACATCAATATACACACCGTTGCCTGTCCAAAACACCTCATACCCATCAGCACCTGTTGTATTGCAATCCACTGTAACCTGTGAGCCTATAAAATTGTGTTACAAAGTGAAAAGTTAATTTCCATACTCTAATTAAAGTCTATACAATTCTGTTTACAGACTCCCACACGGACCAGCTAAGGATGGTCCCACACCCTTTCAGAAAAGTTACTCAGAGAGTCTATCTACTCAGTGATCTGCAGGTTCAGAAAGAGACTGGTAGGATGGAAGGGGCTAAATCCAGGAAGATGCTCCCTCTCTCTGGGGCATCACTTTCCCTGCAGATTCAAAGATGGATCTGTTCTTAGAATCTCTTCCAGAGTGATGGAAAGCAACAGATGTGACAGAGAATCACTTGGGTTCCCTATAATTTTCTTCGCATCTGAGAAACTTCCATACAGGTTTCCAAGGACTTTGGAAGCAACAAGCCTTGTCGCTTTCCCTCTCACCCGCAAACACTCCTCCTTCAGGAGATCAACATACAGAAACTGAGCTGGTCACTGAACTAGTTTTTGTCAAAAAACAAAACCAAAAAAAACCCACAGAGTAGGGCACTCCGCAGGTATAAATCTTCACTAGGATATAAAATTATATTTTCTTACAGAGAAAGCTACTTACCAAGTTCCACTTCAATGGAGTTGTTTCTTGGATAAGATATTTCTGGGGGCTTTTTTGGTGGGCTCACTAACCAAAAGAAAGAAAGTTCTTTTCAGAAAACCTGGGGCAGCTGTAACCTGTTCTATGTGCTATAACCCAAGTACAACCTAAAAAAAACCTGTCCTATGGACAAGGTTGTCAGCAATTTTATGACAGACATCACTCAATACTGAAAGTACCGTATCTCAGGTAGTTGTTAGTTCTGACTTGAAGCTATGCTATTCTTTGCTCCACCTCTTCCAAAATGTAGTGCCACAAATCTCTACGCATTCATGGTGGCCTGGCTGTTCCATGGTATAAAAATCCTGTAATATTGCATGCACAGGTACTGAGAAGGGTATGGGTAAATACCTACAGTATTACCCCTCTACAGTCTGGATAGCCCGTCACCCAGCACCTCACAGATACAAACTGGAGCCAAATACTTAAGAGTGCAATTCATCTATTTCAGACTTTTAGACTATTATAAAGGGGAAAGGTAATTTCTTCACTCTAGTTAAAGGCCTTACAATTCTTCCCACAGCGCTGTCTATGAGGAAGTACACCACCAGTAGCCCCTTTTAGATGTTTATATTAGGACTAGATATATATGACACTCTGGAAAACTTACTTCTCTCTACAGGCTACAAAGGGAGAGTAATCAACAGGTGGAGATCTAGACATCTACAGTAAAAATGTCTCAGATGGCTAAATGAATCCCAGCTTGGAGGGTCCCTCACTGAACACACATACCATTTCCAGCTGTCTCAGGCAGCTGTAGGACATTTTAGAACATTTCCTATCAGATATTTGAAGTTCAAGGAAGTTTCTCCAAGAGCACAAATTAAAAAAAAGAAATAATAAAGCATCTCTTTTGAGCCCCTTAGCAAAGCACACAGGATGGCCCCAGATACATCCTTCCCTTTCTGAAAACTGGGCCTGCACTCTTGTTTGGACCCCAAATTACCCCTTTTAGTGTTGACTTGCTCAGCTGGAGACTTTAAAAACAACTGAGCTCCCTTTAGTCATTTACAGCAAAGGAGTGATATGATTTTGGTTCTACTGAACAGTGGGAGCTGAAATTACACTGAGAGATGTTCTAAAGACAGATTTTAAGACCAGAACGATCGTTTCATCTGACCTTATGTTCCTCATTTTTTTTATCCGCATCATATACATATGACATTATATGAATGATACATATTCATATCATATATATACACACACATATACACAAATATACATACGCATGTATGCATATATATACACACACAGACAAAACAGGCAAGCACAAAAAGAGACCATTAAAGAGTAATGCAATCTATTAGTAAACCTGAAAATGTCTTTCATCAGCTGGAATGTAAAAACAGCATTGGCATTTCATACCTTGATACAGCACAGCCTTTTCAGTGATCCAATATCAATCTCATAATGCTGTGCTAGCAAAGGAGTTCACATTTTACAGCTAGGCCTTCTTTTATATTTTTTTGTTGTGCTGATGGCCTCTCGACATAAATCAGGGTCTACTGAGCTAGAAACACAGTATCAGAGATCAGCAGTTCTTGTGCTGAAGAGCTTAAAACCAAAAACAGAAGAGACAAAGGTTTGAAGGAAACAGGACACACAGAGTCAAGATACTGCTACAATTTGGGCTGGTTTATTTTGTTGTTCTTGCAGCAAGAGGATGATGTAAAAGAGAGAGAAGTAAGATGAGCAGGATAGAGGGTGCAGCTACAGCAGAAAGTATTGTGCCTACCAAGCCTTACAGGGCACCTGTTGAGGGACCGTGGCAACTGGTCTGGGCAGCAAAGCTTTGACATACCGCAACTTTGAACAGGGGGACCAATCTTCAACACAGTGGCAACAACAGACAAAAATATATAAGCTCTCAGTCAGCATTTCTTTCCCTCATATTTAGGAGAAAACTAGTAGCCCTAAGCATGTCTATCCACAAATTGGATCTTTTAAGCTTTAGTCTTTAGAAACTTGGACAAAAATTTGGAGTCATTGTTATGAACACAAATACTGTGAAATTATCTACTTACCTTCTACAGTCAGACTGATGTCTCGTGAAATGTTATATTGTTTTCCATTGTAGGTATATGTTGTTTCGCATGTATAGTTTCCTTGATCATGTACAGTCACATTGAAAATGATAAGATCACTGTTTGAGAAGGCAAACCTTTTCCCTTCCAGCAGCTGGCAGTCCTAAACATGTGTAGAGAACTCTGTTAATTCATATCACTATCTCTTTCCATGGTGTGTTGCTCTTTAGTGCAATCTGAACTTTCAATGGAGCACAGCATAAGGATGGATGCCTTGCAGACACTGAGGAAGAGTGAGGGGGTAGAATAAAAAGCAAAACATACTTCATTTTGGCCGAGTTTTTAATTCAAAGAGACTCCAGTTCATTTTTTATAGAAAACAACTTTCAATTTTAGAGAAATAGGAAGTGAAATGCAAGTGTCAGGATTTGTAAAAGTATTCATTAATGAAGAATCACTTAATAATTAGACTTATTTTCTTAAAGTATTTAAATACTCTTGGTACCATATGGACTGCATGGGCATGAGGCAGAAACGCCACAGAAGGCATTATGTTCTTGTAACAGAAAGAGCCTTTAAATGAGCCTGAACAATATGAAATGGCATTTATTTAATGACGCAATACTGAGCACATAATGGATATGCCATCTCTCACAAATGACATACTAAAACTGTTTCTGCACAAAAGAAATTCACGACAGTGTGTTTCGCTAGCAGGTAAAAAGATGCCACCTGGTGGATACGTAGGTCAATGTCTCCTACAGCTAAGCTGAATTTCTACCCCATTAATCAAAAAACCTGTATACACCTTTAAAAGATAAACAGTCTTAATCCTCTCCCAATTTGTTTTAAAAGCATTTTTTTCCATTTACAATAAATCTTTAGTTTTTCTCTTAAAATTCACAAACATCCGTGATTTGTATTTTAAATAATGGCCAGTTATAAGACAGTACAAAACACAGCATTCTGACCTTATACCAACGAACAGGGTGAAGGTTATTCTCATTCCTGAAATAATCCAAGTGTGGACACACAACCTTTGCAGATGATAACGTGAATATCACCTCCTCTACAGCAAATTTTTCATTTAAGCATAAACCATCAATCCTCTCAAAAACTGTTACTTTTGTACACATTTTCCTGCAGCTTGTCAAATTCCTGCAATTAATATAACATAATTAAATTAACCTATTTGGCATATTTTCCAACTCAGAAATATATGGTATTCTTTTTGGAGAAGAAAGAGAGGGCAAGAAGTTTACAGTTTCTCTAATAGATTTACTGTTGCCTACTAGAAAAAAGAACCCGAAACTAAACTTACTTTCCCCAACCTAAAGTTAGTTTTTGTGAATGCACTCTCCCTTCTTCATTAGTATTTCTCTTACCCCCCAAATTCTATTTGCTTTCTAAAAGTTATTCCCTTTGCAACTCATTTCTGTAACAACATAATTTTTTTTTTAACTTTCACCTTATGACACATTCATAGTCTCCAGAATCTTCTAACATTGCAGGAACAAACCAAATTAAATTCTTCTGCTGATGAATTCTAGAAAGTTTGTCTCTAGGCACAGCTGTCTGGTTACCAACTTTATACCACGTTAAGTTGTAGTCTCCACTTTTCAAGCTCTTTTCCAGTGAACATTTAATAGCAAGAGGCTGCCCACCAGGCACAAGAATTTGCCTCAACATCACATCATAGGCTTCACATTTCTCTAAAGGAAAGAGATAAACATTAAAGAAAACCTCAAACTCTGTAAAAGGATGTACTGAACTCATTTCTTGATTACATTTACAAAGTTCATTGGAGTTTTCACCTCTATTCTCAATTCATCTACTAAAAGTACAATTATAATCCCTTATATTTACAGTTGAAAGTACTACTCAGTGATATACAGATATAGTTATGCCACTGAAATGAAATGCAGACTTTACACTCAGTAGAATCTCTTTGTTTGCAGCAGACTGTCATTTGTATGTTTTAGTTCAGATGCAAATTACTAAAGTACTTGTATTTCTCCAGTCTGTTTCATGCGCATGTACACACTCGTGCACGCGCACACACAAATTTCACATTTAATGTCTTTATTCGTTAATCTCACTTAACTGTAGTCAAAGTAAGTCTTCAAGACAGACTATGCTTTCAGTACCCAAATGTCCTAAGAAGACACTGAAGTTAAAGTTGCTGTTGCACAAATAGTAAGTTTGCTATGGAAATTTCAACTCACCCTTCATTTTATGAGCATTTAGAGAGGAATTATTACAAGCACTTACCAATGAGCTCATTTTCTTTCCTCCTGACCCAAGGAGATACATATGGGAAAAGAGCAACACCATGAGATTTTTTTTGTCAATATGACAAAAAAGGCACCAACTCTGGATATCATGGTCACTTTCGTGAGTCAGTATTATATTTATCTAAAATTCTTTGTTTCATTAGAATATAAGAACAGCCACACAGTCATGTAGGTGTCCGTCCAGCCCAAAACCCTGTCTCTGATAACAACCAGTGGCAAATATGTAAGAAAAGAGAGTAGGACACAACGAGTAATACTTTGCTTTCGGCCCCTTTCTTTCCTGTTATGTTCTGCCTGAAAAAACATTCACTGGCTTTTATCATTTCTCTGGGTATCATGTGTTTCTTGTTATGAAAAATGGCAAAGTTAACTTTCCCTCATCTGCCTAGTCTATGATATTTACAGTTTTATAGACCTCCATCATATCTTGCCTCCGTCGTCTCTTTTCTTTACTTCATTCGTTTAATGACTTCTCATATGGAAGCCATCCCATATCAGGCAACACTGTCACTCATCTCTCACCCTCTTCTGATATAGTCTTTCTGAGATGGAATGACTGAACTGCAGAGTTTAATTGATGCACGTTCACCATGGAGTTATAGAGTAGCATACTGAAGCCTTCTGTTTTCTGCTGTACTGCTTCCCAAAAATTCTGCTTTTCTCACCACTGCTGATGACAGAGCTAATGCTTCCAGAGAGCATCCAGAGATGTCAAAGTAGCATTTTTCCCAAGTGGTTATTAACTGACTTAATACTGACATCACACACAAACAGTATACCTGTTTCTGCTATACGTATATGACCCTTCCATGCTCTTCCACATCCATTTGATTTTACTTATTGACATTCTATCACTAAACCCTTCAATATCGAGACATCCTCTTCATAGTGAGCATTAGTTTTGACCGCGAAGGGATAATTTTTTATCATCCACAGTTCTCACCACCTCACTATAAATCTTTTCCAAGTTACTTATCAAAACATTGAATTGGTCAGATATCTGTACTGAATGCCCCATAACTTTGATCGTTATGAAATGCTGTGGCCACAGGAACTGACAACCCTTTTCTGCCACTAAATGCTAATATTCTGAAATAGCGTCAGTTTTTTTACACACTTCTTGCCTCAGTTTCTCTGAAATCCTCCTCTGCCAGTGCCCTCCATTATTTCCATGGAGCAGGAAAGAATTATAAGGTACACGCATAACTAAACAGACAACAGAACTCTGCTATTGGAAGGAGGGCAGCCAAATAATCACCTTTCCATATAACTACTTACTTAGCCAAAAACCAGACTACCAAATGGATTGGTGAACCTTGCAGCTTGTCCATCCATGGGGAAAAAAAAACAAATCAAACCAAAACCAAACCATTTCCAACCAAATGGCTTGCTAGAAACTCAAGGAATGGAAATTAATTAAGTTTTTCTTTTAACAGTCTGGCACTGTCCGGTGGGTGGATCTTATCAAAGTGTGTAAACACCTGATGGGAGGGAATGAAGAACAAAGAGCCAGACTTTTGCCAGTATTGCTCACTGACAGGACAAGAGTCAATGACCACAAATTGAAAGACAAAAAATTCCATCTGAACACAAGAAAAGACTTTTTTACTGTGAGGGTGATCAAACACTGGAACAAGTTGCCCAGAAGGGTCGTGGAGTGTCCATTTGGGGAGAAATTCAAAATCCAGCTGGACACGGTACTGGGCAACCTGCTCTAGCTGACCCGGGGTGGGGTGGGTCAGGGAAGTTGGACTAGATGATCTCAAGAGTTCCCTTCCAACCTAAATGATTCTGTGATTTTGTGATAAGATAGCACATAAAATATCATGTTAGATGTTTTACAGGTTCCTCCTTTTAGGACTGTTTAAAAGAACTCATTGGCATGCACTTCAATTTGACTTTTACAGCCATTGTCACAGAACATTAGTATTACTTGTGTGAAAAAATAAGTTTCAGAACAAGACCTTCCATAGCCACCAATAAACTTACCTGCAATAATTAAAGACAGAAATGCTGTTGTGATATTACATGAAAACAATGTTTTTGCTGTCATGTTTCCCTGCAGAAATGGAAAGAAAACCTTTGATTAGTGGCTTCCAATATAAACTTCCACAATTTAAAGTCAACGTTTGCATTATGCAGTTAATACAGGACACAGGAAATACAGGAATTGTCTTTGGCTTGTTTTGAGCCTGTTACCTGCTTGTTTTACCTGACAGCTCCTAATTATTATACAAGAAGAAAAAAAATGAGTGAACATTTCCTATTCAGCTTGTCAAGCACTCAGGATTTTTTACATCTCTAGCACACTCCTCCCCAGTTCTTGCTTTCCCAAGCTACAGTCTTAGTCTCTCTAACTGTCCCTTAGATGGAATCCAATTTCATATTTCTGACTATCTTTGCCACCCTCTTCTGTACCATCTCCAGTTATGCTACAGCCTGTCTGAGGTGGGGAGGGGAGAACAGAACTTACATACAGGCTTCAAAACATAGGTGCGCTATGGATTTATAAACTAAACCAATGATTTTTTTCTGTTTTTTTTTCCCTCTAATAATTTCCTACTAATTTCTAACAATCTATTTGTTCTTTGAGCACTACTGAGTATTGACCTGATATTTCCATGGGCCTATGTAGTAAAGTCCCAAGATCTCATCACTGAGCGTTAAAAATCGGGTAAACCCAGTCAGCCGCTGAGCATGCGATGTTAAGATTTTGCCCATATGTTTTCATTTTAAACTTTCTTTACATTTCTCTACAACAAATTTCTTCTGCTATTACTACCCAGTCACTCACTGTCATGACATCCTTCTGCCACTCTTTGCAATTAACACCTCTGTGTTCTAGCCTGAATAGCTTTGTATTGGTGGCAAATTCTGCCACTGCAACAGTTTCCCTCTGTCCAGATCATTAAAAATATATGCTGAGCAGAAGACAGTTGTTTGGGACTCCAGTAGTGATCTTCCTCCACCTAAAAAACTGAGCATTTACCTATTACCTACTTATGTATACATGTGAGAATAAATATATTATGGCAGTCTGGCTTCATTGACAGCCTCTGGTGAATGCCTTTTGGAAATTAAGGCACATTGTATCAACCATGTCTCCTGTATCCAATGTGTTCACATAGATGTGTACAATTCTAACACACCTCTAGTATTTGAGAGTCATGATTTCCCTTTACAACAGTCACTGTTGACTCCTTCTCTACATAATTTATCTTCATTTACACTGGTTCCGTTCTTTAAAGCAGTTTCTACCCAGCTGCCTGCTGCAGATACCAGCCTCACTGGTCTCTACTTTCCTGGCTCTCTTTTGATCACTTGGGAAGGATAAAAAAACACTTACCGCTTTCTGATCTTTTGGTCCCAAAGCTGCTTTAAATGAGACATTCACAACAAGAGAACGCAAGAGTGAATATCAGCCAGTTGTGGTCCTTTGTTATGGACTGTTTCATTCTATAATTGCCTTTTACTGACTTTTCAATTTGAGACAGATCCTTCCATGGAAGATTAGCCATAAGAAAAGGTACTGACACTGAAATCCATGCTCTTCCAAAATGAACACAAATGCAGAAAATTCTTTTTTTTTTCCCCCTTGCTATGTTCGTATCTTCCCATAGCCCATCCCACAGGGTTTTTTTATACCTGAATGATCTATTGGCTCTCAGGACTCTTTGGTAGGCTTCTTATCCCTAACATGTTTGGAGAAGAATCTATTAGTTGCATGCCTCTGACAAGTCATTCCTTAACTTGGCCTGCCTTACTGCTTTTTTTCCTATTCAGCTCACCACTGTGAAAGGACAAATGCAATTATTCAAACTGAAGGATGAGCAGGAGAACCCTGTCCTGTTGTGAAGAATCTACAGCTGATCACCAATTTCTACAATAGTCAAAGATGACACTTCCGGCTGCTGTGTCTTACTTCACCAAACCGACTCAGAAGCGTGCCATATATTGAGTCATCCACACTGCTTCTTGCAGTGCCTGCTTTCTTCCTTTTTCCGCTTCTCTTCCCTCCTCCCTCATTGCAAATTTCTGCTCAAATTACCAGGCAGGTCTTTTCTTGCTTAGCTGTAAGAAGGAATGAGTCCCTGCAAGAATGCTGAGCATAAAAAGAAATACACAAAACTTTAAAAATCACTAGAGGGGGTTTATGTGTGTTCGTACAAGAGCTCTTAAGTTTCTTCACTAATTGTGATGGACAGTAACTCTTAAAATCTCTAGTTTTCAATTTTAAAGAAGAAGAAAATATTGTAATGGAAATAATTTAAAGAGAAAATGGGACTGCATAGACTCCACTTATAACCAGGTATTTTCTTTATGACTTCTCTGAATCACTGTTTTTTCATAAGCTCTGTTCCATTACAGCGTTACCTTACTCTACTGTTCTGTCTCACATGCTCTCTCAAGCAGTTTTTTGCCCCTATCAGTATATTCAGTAGATGCAGCAGTAGTATTTTGCCATGTTCTGAAGGAAAGTCCTCCAGAATCCTGCTTCTCTATGAAGTCAAGGTTCTTTCTATCTATTTAAATTTATAACTTGTCCTTTTGCCAACGTGGAAGACCTGCAAATATATATAGCCCTGTGTAAAACCATACACATGAACTGCTCTGAGGAGTCTCCTAGTCTCTGACTTTTCACAGTGAAAAAATTTCCATTTTTGTGGAAGGTATACCCAACAGCAAAATTAGGCTCTGCTCTGTGCATTCATTCATATAATTTGTGATGAAAATGACAAACGTATGACTGCAGAGTCAAGTACAAATGTTTTCCCTGCCACATTCTGCTATGATAAACAGCTAAATTTCTCCCTTTTCCCAGCCATTTTGTCCACATCTTGAGCCTGCAATTGACCTGTGAAGCTTTACGACTCAGGACAGAATTCAACTGGAGTTACCTTTGCCCAAATTTTCCAGAGGGGAAAAAATTCCATGGAGCTGAGGCCATGTCCGTAAAGTTTCACCCTGAAAGGAAATATTTGTATCAATTTAAGATTAAAAAAAAAAAAGACAAGTGTCTGAAAGAGGTCTTCAATGATACAGGCACCTGAATTACAATTACAGTATCCATGATAGCACATAGTAAAGCATAATTCTCATTAAAATCTGTTGTTAAATTGGTACAGCCACCTTTCCCTCTGCTCTCTAGTCCTTTCCAAGTTGATCTACTCAATTAAAAAAAAAATAGTCTCATCAGAACTCTGCAGATTCATGGCTTTCACTAATTTTTGCACACTTGTGGCACTTTTTCTTTCAATGTCTTATTCAAAAATACAGACAGATTAAAACATGCAACAGTCCCGTTCCCAGAATTGAGAGAACTGACAGAAAGTCAGAGTATCACACCATTTCTTTTACATAAGCCCATGAACATTTTAAATCATAAAAATATATATATATTCATATCACCTTACAGGCTTCTATTAACTGCAAGGTACACCACGCATCTTCAAGAGAACTTAATCAAGCGTCTCACTTTTGATCTAGGAAAAATGATTACAACAGAGACGTATATTCCTCTGGTGTCGAGGCATACCTAACCGGTGCTGAAGAGCTGGGTTAGCCCCCGCGCTGGGATGCAGTTACAGCACTGAGACCATCTCGACTGCCGTTTTTCTGTGAATCGCTGACATCCCTCACCAGGTACGGCACCAAAACGTTTTTCAAATTTCTTCGTTTAAATTCTTACGTCCTCCTGGAAACGCGGACTTGAGAGGGGCCGTAGCTCCCCAGCGCCCGCAGGCAGCGGCCCGGGCGGGCTGGGGGGCCCAGCGGCAGGTCGCCGAGAGCCACCGGCGCCGCGGCCAAGATTCCGCTTCCAAGAAAAGGTGCCCTCACGCTTTCTCTCAGAAACCGAGCAGCGCCGCACGCAGGGCTCGCAGAGGAAAATGCCGACCTTTTAAAGCACACTTCACTCCCCCTCCTAAACTGCCCCCAGCCCGCAGTTCCCCCAAGCGACACCACCTCGGGCTGAGCCACCCCACGGCCCCAAAAACGGGGCATCGGAACCAAGTACGGCCGTCGGCGCACCTCTACGGGTCTCCCCCCGGATTATCCCAAGCTGGCTGACGCCGGCCGCCCTGTTACACCACCGACGGAGGAAAGCGGTCCCCGCTACCACTGGCCGGTCCCCGCCGCCCCCAACCCGCTGCCGCCCTCGGCCACCCCCGGCTTTGGGGACCGGCATCGCCACCGAGGTCGCCCCCACCCTCGCCGCCTGCCCCCGCCGCGACACGGCCGCGCCGCTGCGGGGGAAGCCCCGCCGCCTCCCTCACGGGCGGGCGGCCGGCCGGCGCTGAGGGCAGGCGGGTTCCCTCAGGACGGGCCAGCGCCCAGGGCCATCCCCGCTGCTGCCTACCTGCTCCGCGCTGCCGCCCCGTCCCGGCCGTGCGGGGGCGGAGCGAGGCGGGGCGAGCCCCCGCTGCCGTCTCCCAGAAAGCCCGGGCAGCCCGGGAACGGCCGTGCCGCTGCCGGCCCTCGCCCCGTCGCACAGGCAGCTCCTGCCGGCCAGGCTTCACCCTCCCCCGGCTGCCGCTTGCAAACCTGGGTGCCCCCGCGTCAGGGCCGGGCCGGGCCGGGTCGGGTCGGGTCGGGCCGCCTCCCCGCCCCGCCCCGGCGCAGGCAGGCGGTGCTGATTTAAACCCAGGCTGCGAAAAATAAGGCTTTTGAGCAGGAGCCGCTTTCTGTTGAAAAATGCAGGCGGCGGCGCCAGGCGAGGAGGTCGCCTCACTCCAACCACCGCCCGGCCGCGCCGCCTCAGCCGCCATCCCCCCGCCCTTGGCGGCCGTGGCCGGGGCTCGGCCTCCGCCGCAGGGCAGGCGCGGGGGGAGCCGGCAGGACACCCTCCAGCGAGGGCTGCGAGATTTGGGGTGACCGACTGGGGGGGGTTTTGTCCGTAATACGGGCAGCAGACTTCCCTGGCTGAAGAGATCGTGTCACTGGCAGAGAAAGATCCCCCCAAGGCTACGGAGCTTTTTGGCAGGAGCATCTGCCGGACATCGAGGGTTTTACTAGCTTCTTCAACAGGCTGCTTTGACAGCTCGGTCTGAATTCCCCAGGTGGCCATATGTCACTGAGATACTTGGCTCCGAAGCTTGAACATACAGGTTTGGTCCCATTTAGCCCCTATGCTTTTACCTACAAACCTAAGAGCTGCCAAGCAGCCCTGACATTTTTTAGAGGTGTGGCTGGGCTGGGAACACTGTTCGCTGTATTCTGGGGTTTCGTAGTTCTCTGTTTCACTCGCACGTCACGGCTGGAGTCAGAGTTCTTGAAAGCAGTTCTTCAAACAGACCGTGGTGAACACAGAATCGGATATGGGTATTTTTAAGGCTGCACTGTCACTTACTTGTTGACTAACTACTAAAATAGATAGTAAGGTAGAGGAAAGCTCTTTCTTAGGTCCCTCCCAAAGCAGGCAGCAATCATGGACCTTTTAGAATTATCAAGGTAGATGTTCTCATTATTGCTAAAAATACATTATAAACACATTTGCTAAGCAAATTACAAGTATTCTGCAAAAACCATGAGAAGAATCCAGACATGTCCTGCTCCTTCCACCCTGATTTTTCATTCTACTTCTGGTACTTCTTTCATTCCACTTTCTGGTAGTGTTGTACTTACCAAACGGAAGCAGGTTCAACCATCCCGCCCACCGTGTGGTAGCCACAGAGAAGCAAAGATGAGAGATTACACCCTGCTCTGCCTGCATATATTGCCCTCCATCAATGCAAGGTATGTAGTGCTGGCTGGAGGCACGCTGTAACAGCTCCAGACATTATTCTGTTGGGAGGAACACAGAATTAATTCATTCCTGGCTCAGCAAAGACTGCAGGATTTATGCAGTCAGCTAGTTGCTCTTCAGTCAACAATTATACCCATATTTCATTTTGGAAATGTTTCTTATGAACTCACTGCATTAAGTCAAATAGTTTTTATGCAGGATTTCTAGCTTCTGTATTTTGATTTTGCACCACCAACAAACATCTATGAGTTTAAATCTGATTATCATAAAGGCAAGTGAGGTATTGCCTGACCTGCTGTACTACATTTTTCTAGAAGCACTAATTTAAAAAAAAAATTTTTGAAGAATTCTTTCTGAGACATACACACTAGAGGTTCTGCTACATGCAATTTTTTTTTTCTCCTGTCTTCATTATAATACCACTAATAGTGAAAAAATTTCTCTGGTATAAAAGACAGTGTTAAAACATTACCAAAATGAACAGGTAAAATGAGAACTATTCAGTCATTCAACTATTCAGTGATGGATGTGAAGCAGAATTTAGAAAACTCACGTTATAGTAAAGCTGAAGGAATTTCAACTGAAATGACTGCATTTCATGAGACAACAGAATATACAGAATACGGCAGTCACAAGACAAAAATTGCATGGAAGAGAAGTTGGTTGTCCAAGAAAAGCAGACATTGACCCCAGTCTGCTTGAATATTTGGTGTGGTCACCAGGAACACTTCAAAGCAGACCAAGAACCACCAACTCCAGCAATGAAGGTGATGCTAAGCAAAGAGTTTTCCAAACATCCTCCTGATCAGATCTGTGCAGTGGAATTTACCTTTTTCGTTTTAAATCTACACAAACATTCGGAAGTACTTTGTCTCATAAAGCTCTAAGACAGAATGATCTGTTGTAATTAGCACAGAGAAGGCTCTAACACAACTCATCAGTGCCATCTTTGAAAGTGGATTGCAGCAGAGCAATGATCAATGATGGGGCTTATCTTTCTTCAACTGAGGAGGTGTTCAAACAAGGCTACTGCTGTGCAAATGAAGAGACTGGGCTTGAGGGTAGCATTTGGTATATTGCATTTCTCCAAAATGTATTTGCTAAATAAGGTATCACTGTGAAGTCCTTTTTCCCTTGGATGGCCGCATGCATCTGCTTTATTTATTTGATGAACTTTATATAACCAATGAAGGGAGAATGTTACCTGCAATAAATAATTCAACCCTTTTGACTTCCGCATAGAAGGAAATCAGAGTGAGAGCGTTCACTTAGGTAGGGATTGGATGGAAGTTGTCTGGGACAAATTTAGACCACTGCCTTTCATTACCACAAACCTCTTTGTTTTTCTACACCCTCCAGTAGTTTTGTTCCAGCTTTGAAGATCACTTGTCTTTCCCAATTTATAATATTGACAACTTTCCCTTTTCATATATATTCATCTCCTTTGGGCGTATGCATGTGGTTGCATTAGCATTTTTGTCTGGATCAGGAGAGCACTTTTAAAGCTGATTTCCCTCTCAACCCCACCCCCCACATTTTGTATCACCAAACAATCCTGGGGCCCATGAAGCAGATTCCTTTCAGAAGAGGCAAAACTTGAAGACAAGCTCCAACTACTTGGGCATGCTGTCAACAGTACGTGACAGCAGTTAGCCTGAAATAAAGTCTCTTGAAACATGCATTATGTGGATACCAGGTCCTCCACACCAACTGACTTAACCTGCAAAAATCAAGGCAACGCTTGCCCTGGGGTTTTTTAGGACAAGTGACAATGACAAGCAAATGTAATTGCTACTTTTGTAAAGGAAATGATAGAATTCAGTAATCTTGTGTTTTCCCTACTCCTGGTAAATCATCGTTTCTACGTGAAAAGAGACTGTAGTCACACCGTGTCTCTAAGACATCCTGAGGTATGTTTAGGGCAAAACTATGTGGTTTGTAGCCACAATCTTATTTTGGGGTTTTGGCTGCCATACATATTCATCATATATCTTTTTCATCTGAAACTGAACAGGGCAAATAAAAACCTAACAGAATTTTAAAGCCCTTTATGTATATTTTTCTGCCATTTCTACTTTAAGCTTTGTTGCACAAGATAACTTTGATGAAGACATTAAGAATATTGTTGTACGTACAAAACTTTTAAAGCTACAAGAAAAAATATCAAGAAATGTAATTGCAGGTAATTATTTAGATACTCTTAAAGCTGCATAAAACAGGCTGTTTTGATACCTATCATTCCAAACCAGAATACGAGGAATGTCAAGGCCATCTAAATGTGCTTGCAGTGCTGAGAATGTGTAATTCCTTTTTACTGAGCAATCCCACTTTCGGTTTTAACACTGAGCAACTAGCTTAGCATTTACATCTTGCAGACATCCATCTTGCAAGAATTTCTCTGGACTTGTAAGTGTGGTAATCAAACATCTTGCAGTTACAAATTATTCACCAGTAGAGCATAGGAAGTAATTTGTACTTTAGCAGGTTTCTAGTAGAAAAGCCAGGCACACTTTTTATAGCAAAATCTATCCTTTTTTCCCCCGAAAGAAATTGATTCATCATTTTTTATGCTTCCAACAAATTTACTTTCTCCTACTTTACCTGCAGGTTGGAAGGCTTAAAACTCAGCCAGGGGAATCTCTCTTGGCAAAAAACATTAAGGAAAGGGACATAGGTCTGACTGGTAAACAAAGATCAAGGCCATAACAACTAGGAATGAGTGGCAGAAGCACCCCATTGTGACTGGCCCAGAGGCTCCATGCATACTTGGCATAGACTACCTCAGGAGAGGGTATTTCAAGGACCCAAAAGGGTACCGGTGGGCTTTTGGCATAGCTGCCTTGGAGACAGAGGAAATTAAACAGCTGTCTACCCTGCCTGGTCTTTCAGAGGACCCTTCTATTGTGGGGTTGCTGAGGGTCAACGAACAACAGGTACCAATTGCTACCACGACAGTGCACCGGCGGCAATATCGCACCAACAGAGATGCCCTAATTCCCATCCATAAGCTGATTCGTCAACTGGAGAGCCAAGGAGTGATCAGCAAGACTCACTCACCCTTTAACAGTCCCATATGGCCAGTGCGGAAGTCTAATGGAGAGTGGAGACTAACAGTAGACTATCGGGGCCTGAACGAAGTCACGCCACCACTGAGCGCTGCTGTGCCGGACATGTTAGAACTTCAATATGAATTGGAGTCAAAGGCAGCCAAGTGGTATGCCACCATTGACATCGCTAATGCATTTTTCTCAATCCCTTTGGCAGCAGAGTGCAGGCCACAGTTTGCTTTCACTTGGAGGGGCGTCCAGTACACCTGGAATCGACTGCCCCAGGGGTGGAAACACAGCCCTACCATTTGCCATGGACTGATCCAGACTACACTGGAACAGGGTGACGCTCCGGAACACCTGCAATACATTGATGACATCATTGTGTGGGGCAACACAGCAGAAGAAGTTTTTGAGAAAGGGAAGAAAATAGTCCAAATTCTTCTGGAGGCTGGCTTTGCCATAAAACAAAATAAGGTCAAGGGACCTGCACAGGAGATCCAGTTTTTAGGAATAAAATGGCAGGATGGGCGTTGTCAGATCCCGATGGATGTAATCAACAAAATCACAGCCATGTCTCCACCAACCAGCAAAAAGGAAGCACAAGCTTTCTTGGGCGTTGTGGGTTTTTGGAGAATGCATATTCCAAATTACAGTCTCATCGTAAGCCCTCTCTATCAAGTGACCCGGAAGAAGAACGATTTCAAATGGGGCCCTGAGCAACGACAAGCTTTTGAACAAATTAAACGGGAGATAGTTCATGCAGTCGCCCTTGGGCCAGTCCGGGCAGGGCAAGATGTAAAAAATGTGCTCTACACCGCAGCTGGGGAGAACGGCCCTACCTGGAGCCTGTGGCAGAAAGCACCGGGGGAGACTCGAGGTCGACCTCTGGGGTTTTGGAGTCGGGGATACAGACGATCCGAGGCCCGCTATACTCCAACTGAAAAAGAGATATTGGCAGCATATGAAGGGGTTTGAGCTGCTTCAGAAGTGGTTGGTACTGAAGCACAGCTCCTCCTGGCACCCCGACTGCCAGCACTGGGCTGGATGTTCAAAGGGAGGGTCCCCTCTACACATCATGCAACTGATGCTACGTGGAGTAAGTGGGTTGCACTCATCACACAACGGGCTCGAATAGGAAACCCCAGTCGCCCAGGAATCTTGGAAGTGATCATGGATTGGCCAGAAGGCAAAGATTTTGGAATATCGCCAGAGGAGGAGGTGACGTGTGCTGAGGAGGCCCCACCGTATAATAAACTACCAGAAAATGAGAGGCAATATGCCCTGTTCACTGATGGGTCCTGTCGTCTTGTGGGGAAGCATCGGAGGTGGAAGGCTGCTGTATGGAGTCCTGTACGACAAGTTGCAGAAACTGCTGAAGGAGAAGGTGAATCGAGTCAGTTTGCAGAGGTGAAAGCCATCCAGCTTGCTTTAGATATTGCTGAACGAGAAAAGTGGCCCATGCTCTATCTCTATACTGACTCATGGATGGTGGCAAATGCTCTGTGGGGGTGGTTACGGCAATGGAAGCAGAGCAATTGGCGGCGCAGAGGCAAACCCATCTGGGCTGCCGCACTGTGGCAAGATATTGCTGCCCGGATAGAGAACCTGGTTGTAAAAGTACGTCATGTAGATGCTCACGTACCCAAGAGTCAGGCCACTGAAGAACATCAAAACAACCAGCAGGTGGATCAGGCTGCTAAGATTGAAGTGGCTCAAGTGGATCTGGACTGGCAACATAAGGGTGAATTATTTCTGGCTCGGTGGGCCCATGACACCTCAGGCCATCAAGGAAGAGATGCAACGTATAGATGGGCTCGTGATCGAGGGGTGGATTTGACCATGGACACTATTGCACAGGTTATCCATGAATGCGAAACATGCGCTGCAATCAAGCAAGCCAAGCGATTCAAGCCTCTTTGGTATGGAGGACGATGGCTGAAATATAAATATGGGGAGGCCTGGCAGATTGATTATATCACACTCCCACAAACCCGACAAGGCAAGCGACATGTGCTTACAATGGTGGAAGCAACTACCGGATGGCTGGAAACATATCCTGTGTCCCACGCCACTGCCCGGAACACTATCCTGGGCCTTGAAAAGCAAGTCCTATGGCGACATGGTACTCCAGAAAGAATTGAGTCAGACAATGGGACTCATTTCCGAAACGGCCTCATAGACACCTAGGCCAAAGAGCATGGCATTGAGTGGGTATATCACATCCCCTATCATGCACCAGCCTCCGGGAAAATCGAACGATACAATGGACTGTTGAAGACTACACTAAAAGCAATGGGTGGTGGGACATTCAGACACTGGGATACACATTTAGCAAAGGCCACCTGGTTAGTCAACACGAGGGGATCAGCCAGTCGAGCTGGCCCTGCCCAATCAAGAATTTTACGTACTGTAGAAGGGGATAAAGTCCCTGTAGTGCACGTAAAAAATATGCTGGGGAAGACAGTCTGGGTTACTCCCGCCTTAGGCAAAGGTAAACGCGTTCGTATGATTGCTTTTGCTCAAGGACCTGGGTGCACTTGGTGGGTGATGCAGGAGGATGGGGAAGTCCGATGTGTACCTCAAGAAGACTTGATTCTGGGTGAAAATAGCCAATGAACTGAATTGTATAATGTTTGTTGCTATATAATACTGTATGTCATCACTTCTGTGGTTACTATGTGACATATCAACAGTATACAGTAAGAATCACCCAAATTAATGAAGAATGAACTCTGAGGGAACCAAAGTGCAGAGGTGATAGAACTAGAACTGCATTCAGCATGCTACAATCCAACACCACACACTACCTCTCCTGCCCAGAAAGACTGTTACGACGGATGAATCCCAAAGTCAAAACTAAACAAACTCAACAAACGTTCTAGAGGGATAGCATATAGACTAAGGGAATGATACCCGTCATCAATATCAAAGGAAAGGAAGGGGGTGGTGGTTAATGAGGATGTGTTGGATAATGTGGGACCTGTGCATGACGTAAATGGTATGGAATAAGGGGTGGATACTGTCCTGGTTTCGGCTGGGATGGAGTTGGTTTTCTTCCTGGTAGCTGGTATGGGGCTGTGTTTTGGGTTTAGGTTGAGAACAATGTCGATGATACACTGATGTTTTGATTCTTGTTAAGTAGTGCTAAGTACTTGCTAAGTGGTGCTCACACTGGTCAAGGACTTTTCAGCTTCCCATGCTCTGCCAGGGGGCACAGGAGGCTGGGAGGGGGGCACAGCCGGGGCAGCTGACTCAGACTGGGCGGGGGCTATTCCATACCACGTGACATCATGCTCTGTATATAAGCAGGGGAGTTGGCCGGGGAGCGGTTCGATCGCTGCTTGGGGGACGTGCTGGGCATCGGTCGGCGGGTGGTGAGCAATTGTACAGTGTACCGCTTGCTTTGTATTACTACTGTTGTTTTTTTTTTATTTTACTTTAGTTATTAAACTGTTTTTATCTCAACCCACGAGTTTTCCCCTTTTGCCCTTCCGATCCTCTCCCCCATCCCACCGGTGGGGGGTGAGCGAGCGGCTGCGTGATGCTTAGCTGCTGGCTGGGGTTAAACCACAACAAAGATCAAGGCCATAACAACTAGCACTGGCAGAAGTCGGATTGAGTTTAGTTTCACAAGGTAAATTAAAACATTTGATAAAATATTCTTTAGCTGTAAAAATGACCAATGAAATAGGAATTCAGTGCAATCAGAATGAGCAAAAGAATTACATGTGCCACAAAATGACATTAATCCTCTCATCTCCTTTGAGAAAGGTAATGGCAACTATGGGAGGAGAAGGCAGCAAGGCTAATAGAAATAAAGATATGATCCAGGAAATTACAATAACTAAGAAGAAAGCAAAATTCTTAAGTTTTCTGCATATTTCATTCAGGGAAGCCAAGCAGTTTCTATCCTAAATTCCAGAGTAACTCGTGTATGAAGTTGCAGGCCCAGTAGCTAGTAATCTTGAAGCATGGCAAGAGCCACTGCAAGAAGTAATATCTTTCTTTGGGCCATCTAAAATAGTTGGAGGAACAGACAAGCTTTTCTGCAGAAAAGACATTCTACAGTATTTTTAAAAAATGTATATATTATACAACTGGAGAACAGAAAATCTATTGAGGAAGAAATATTCAAAAACAACCAGACTGTAAGCTGCAGGGTATGCAAAACCTTTTGATTCAGAAAGGTTAAAATAGGAGTGGAAAATTGGAAACGGAAAATACAAAAATAATGTTGCAGTCTTCAGTTACATCACATTAGTCTGTTGTTTTGTTTCAATATCCTTATCGCCCTTATCTCGGAAATCGATTATCATGGTAGAGCGGAGAAAGCTGAGTTATATTGCAAAACCAGAATTGCAAGGCTGACTGGGAAGCCAGCTAGTGAAAGATGACAGCAGATTCTTGAAAAGGGAAGAGCCAAGGTGTGGCAGTAGTTACTATGATAGAGGGAACTCGCCAAGGGATCAGCCATTGCCTTCATATCAATGTTTTCATCAGTGCTGTCAGCACAAAAATAAGGAAGTTTTCCTATGTAATTTACCAATGGCATAACAGGTGGAAGAGAAGTATGTGACCCAGAGGCCTGGCTCATAACAATGTTCACTCATGTGCTCCTCTTGCACCCAGAAATTACACTTTTTCTTTTTTCCTTCACAAAAATAACAACTTGCCATCCAGAATCGCAGACTAAGGAGAAGAATTGGGTGTCAAAATTCCCATGACTCACCAGTATGCTATATCTATTAAAAAAAAAAGGCAAATGCTGTCTTAAATCAAGTGAACTATTTCCAGTAGTTAGAGAAGTACCTAAGGCACCTGTAATGCACTGATGCAAGTGTTCATTATAGGTCCCAGTGAGAAAGATGCTCGTACTCCATGGGATATTGATTAAAATTTGGTTTGTTGGAGATAACCCGAAAAGGTAAAAAGAGATAGCACAGGTAATCTTATGTCTCTTCAGGTGCTGGGAACGTGGAGCTGTGCAGCATCAGCCAGACCTCTAGTCAGGGCATGGCATGCCACGCCACGCAGATCCTGTCTGTGGGGAGATTTGCCAGCACTGAAGCCTTTAGAGGTTTTACAAGGTGTCCTTAGAAGTAGACAACTCTATTCATCATCTCTACTTTCAAGCAAAGGATGTTGTATGGAAACAGGCTGTTTCTCTTCAAGGTAAGCTGAGTCGTGCAGGTGGAGTCATCGCCAGGTGCCAAACGGGAGCTGACTACAGGCTTCTCCATTAGGGTGAGCTCGCTCAGGCTGTCCTGCAGCCACATGGTACGTGCAGCACACCTCAGGCCTGCACCTACTCACATCGGCTCTCATGTGGATCCCTAACCCCTCCACCTGGACGCGTCTTCTCTTTAGGACCCCAACAACACTGGTCAGGGTACCAGCCCACCTTCAGCTGAAATGTTGTGCGCTGTCCTGTTAACAAATTTGAAGAGACTTATCATGGGAGGAAGACTGCTAGTATGCTAGGGAAAATGAGAAGCTTACCTTTAAGGAAGGATTAAGTTAATTTGGCTTGTCTAGGTTAAATTGAAAACAGACTACAACTGCAGTCTATAAATAATACATCCTGTATATACCAATGAAGGAGAAGAATATGTCTCAGCTGTCAATTAATACATTAAAGCCACAAATTTATAAATTTCTAAGAATCAGATCAAGTGAGATTCTTGAACAGTAATAATGGAGATGAGAAACTGTCGTGGTTTAACCCCAGTCGGCAACTAAGCACCATGCAGCCGCTCGCTCGCTCCCCCCCCCGGTGGGATGGGGGAGAGAATCGGAGGAGTAAAAGTGAGAAAACTCGTGGGCTGAGATAAAGACAGTTTAATAGGGAAAGCAAAAGCTGCGCGCACAAGCAAAGCAAAGCAAAGCAAGGAATTCATTCACTACTTCCCATCAGCAGGCAGGTGTTCAGCCACCTCCAGCAAAGCAGGGCTCCATCACACGTAATGGTTACTTGGGAAGCCAAAGGCCATCATGCTGAATGTCCCCCCCTTCCTTCTTCTTCCCCCAGCTTATATACAGAGCATGACATCATATGGTATGGAATAGCCCTTTGGCCAGTCTGGGTCAGCTGTCCTGGCTGTGCCCCCTCCCAGCTTCTGTGCAACTGACAGAGCACGGGAAGCTGAAAAGTCCTTGACCAGTATAAACTCTACTCAGCAAGAACCAAAACATCAGTGTGTTATCAACATTATTCTCATCCTAAATCCAAAACACAGCACTCTATTAGCTACTAAGAAGAAAATTAACTCTATCCCAGCTGAAACCAGGACAGAAAGCTAACTACTTTTTTTAGGATTAAGCATGATAAATCGCAGAGAGAACAATATAACTGAACACCTGAGATGGGAATGAACTAGCCAAGGGGCAGAGGAAGCCCCTTCCCATCTTGTGTTTCCCAAGTTCAGGCCTTCTAGGTGCTATATATACATTGCACAGGTATACACAACCAAGTTCTTGGTCACAGACAAGGAAAAAAATGCATTTATAATTACATACATGTGACACTCACTGGCAGAAAGTTGTGTCTAGGGGGCTTGAGATGAAGCCCTCTAAAAACTGGAGGGCAGAGTGGAGGGTTACAATTTAGCTGGTGAAGAGATAACACAGAAAATCCAAACAAAATTCTCCCATAAGGTCATCTCCTACAAGTCTTCACAATTGCTTACTTTGTTAAAAAGTTCTTAGCAGTCCTAGGAGCGCATACAGCGCTTTATCTGTGTGATTATGCAAGCATACCCCTTTCTGCAGGAAAAGATGACAGGGGTTTTAATGCCAAGGCATGACATCAGTCTTTAAAAACGTGTAGAGTAACATTTCCGTCTTGCAACAGCTAAAAATGCTGGTGCGAGGAGTCCTGCAACCAAGCAACCACGAGAATTTTGAGCTAAACCAGCAAAGGAAAAGAAAGACATAACGAAAGTATTGCATCAGTCACTGGAACTTCCAAGCAAATGCAAGACACAGAAATTTAGGTCTCCTTAAGCTGCCTAAAGGGACTTCTGTGGGCAATTCATAGAGAGTCAAATCTCCCATTTGTGGTGAGTTTTTTATTATTTAAAACTAGTCAAGAAATTATTCCAGTTTCTTTGTAAGAACTTCACTATAGGTCATTAAAACATGTGAGCTTCTTCAGTAGAAGCACAGGAACAGACTGTTTTAGTTCACTTATTGGGAAAAAAGTCTTAGAATCGAGTGCTTGGTACAACTTCAATGCTCTCCTTCTATACTTATTCTGAAATGCATGACTTAAAATTTTCTGGTTTTCATTAATATTCTTTCTAGAGGTTCAGTTGTACAAATCTCCACATAAATTGTTCTCTGTTACACCAGTGGAATTAGGGGTAACTTTGTTGTTCCTAACTAGGGAAGTGTTCACTATTTTAATAACTTAGTCATTTTAAAGCAATGTATGCTGCAACATGGCCAGTATGGCACACAAAGCAACGGTTATAGCCTTCTATCCACAGTTCTGTGATATTGAGCTTCACTGCAGAGAAGAAGCATCCGTCAAGAAAAGAATCTTGTATATAAAAGGGAAAGCAATGAAGTCGATGCTAGGAAAATGGCTCTGTTTAGGAGAGCACAGTGGGGAAGATGTTTTATCATCTTAAGTACTTGAAAATCACTCAAATCTCTTCACAACATACTGAGAACAGAGAACCAAGATTATGAATATGATTTTGAATGAAACTACATCTCCCACATCTTAGACAAGTGCCCTAACCAGCAGACTGCACAACACAACAAAGCCATTTGGATTTGTCCCCAAACTGGCCTTAATGATTCTAAGCAAACACTATATAGCAAAGCAAAACAGTACATTGTATGGAAGACAGAGACTCTGAGAGCATTTTACTAACTGGAAGAAGCAGATTTAGGATAATTGAGCACTTGCATTAGCCCTCACTCTCTTTTTTAATGATTGGGGATAGGCAAAGTCTGAAATACAGAAATTTTGTCTTCTAAAAATATGTCATCAGACATGATCACTGTGAATATTAGTATTCAAATAAACTCCCAGTTCACGTCTTCTGTGCCATTCACTGCTGCATTTATTTTCATCTGTTCTAGGACCGTCATTTCTTACTCATCACTGTAGCCTCCCAGTGCATCCCACATGAGATGTTGCAAATTATCCAGCAGATTTCATGCATTGATTGGCATCTCTCTACTTCTGAAGGCAAAACTCTGTTTAAAGGAGAAGGAGTAGAGAGAAAGTAAAAGGTAAGATGTTTCAGCACATCTTCTGTTAATTTTCTTTCTACAGGATGTCAGCCTGTACTAATTTTCCTCTACAGAAATCCTTTTGCATGTTCCCCATCAGACGTGTCTCTTCCCTGGGATTTCCCCCTTATGCTCGTCACTGCAAGTTTCCCAATATTCCACTGAGGCAAAACTTACAAATTACTTCTGCTGTGCAAGAGGCCTACACAAACCCCCTGTCTTTTTATGTGTATCACAAGATACATAATCAAAGAAACCTTTTTTCTCTGGGAACACAAAGGGAAATCCAAGAATTTGGGGAGACTATGGAAAAGGTTTTCTAATATTAAGTCTGAACAATCACAAGAAATGCATCAAGTGCATCACTGAAATAGATAAATTTAATTTACTATGACTTGCCAATGGAAGAGATAAGTTAATTAGTTACCAAGTTTAATTTCAATCATATGCTTTGGGGGGGGGGGTGGGAGAAAAAGAAAAAAAAAAAGCTCATTTTCTTCCCAAAGGGGTGAGGGGAGTGTTTCTAAAAATAAACCAAAAGAACTAGCTGCAAATACAAAATGCTATCCAAAAAAAGCATTAGCCTAAAAGTATCTACAGAAAAAGTGGGATAGCACTAGCCTAGAAATATCACTAGCAGCTGATAGAGTGACATTCCATTTCACTGACGAACTGCAAAAAAGCAGGTCTGCACCTGAATTCTTGTTCATTGCACCTGGTATAACCTTTTTTTTTTTAGTGTTTTTCTACTTGTTCGGGCTGCTGTGTTTGAATGTAGCATTGACCAAAAAAACGCCGAAGAGATCTAATGAAAGAATTATGGACTAGGGAAGAAGAGGAGAAAGCATTGTTACATTACTAGACATACCTGAACAATATTATTTTAGATGAAAATAAAGCTTTCTCGTGAAATACGTATCCTGTGTAGCAGACATATTCAAATTATTCAGATAATAAAAAAAAGGTAAACTAAAAAATAGCCTTTTGGCTGGTTAGTGCATCATGTGCTCATCAGTTCATCATCTCGACCCAGCTCCTGCCTTTCCATTATTTCCTTTTTAAGCCAGAAATTAACAAGCACCTTTACTATCACCCTTTACTGTTTGAATAATCATCTGTTTTTCAGACCACCATGGTACTGATACAACTTGCAGATTTCTGTAACTCCCTGTTGCCATTTTCAGATGCGTGTAAATAATCCAACTGAAAACATGAGTGCTTTCTGTAACATTAAGGAAGACTTTTGCAAACAGCTGGTTTATGTTAGTTATTAATTGTTCAAAGTTTGTAGTCATAGCAGTGGTTTGTTGGAAAAAATCCAAAACACTGGAACTGTAACAATATTTATATTTATGCTGGTAGCCTAGGCAAAACAAACATTGCTCAGGAAAGGAACGACACCCAGGGCTCCTGGGTAAATAAAGCAATAATTGAGTCTGGAAAAAGGGACTGAATAATGAAACACAGGTAGCTGACAGAATGGGTCTTTGCTGCTTATTCCTTTGGGGTCAGCGGGAAATGTGGGCTGGCAACTTTAATTCAATGTTAATCAAGTGTTTGCACTGGAACTTCTCATAATATTTCAGCCTCTCGAAGCACTGACCATTTGTCACCGGGATGCATGCTGGGCCTCTGTTGGAGACCTGGGCCAAGCACGCTCATCACTGCCTTCTAGCTGCAGACTGGCTTTTCTTCCAGGGAAAGCCAAAGAGCTGGTTTGAATCCACATTACATCCCAGGGTGGGGTCAGGATACAGCTGTGGTGTGCACCTGGATTCAATATCACTGAAAAACTAACACATCCTGTAATACAGCTATTGCCATGGAGAGCTCTCAAAGGTTTTATTTTCCCCCCAGAAGACTTACCTGCCTGTACTTGCATTTCTTCCATTCCCAAAGCAATGAAGGTGCTGTCACGCTAGAAAGGTGTCCAAACTGCCCACGTTCACACTCCACAGCCTGCTGAACTGCCACTAACTGTGACATGCCTGTTCCTCAGCACAGTTGCCTTCCAAGAACATACAAGTGTTGATACAGCTTCCAGGCTGGTGATTTTCACCTCAAATTTTCACTCTCCACTCATAACCAACATAATTTGACTAGGAAAGAGTAGCTGCTGACAAGAGCACCAAATAAAGAGTAACTGGGTAACGGCTGGGTTCCTGGGCTCTGAATTTGAAAATTAATATGCTTCTAAACACACAAAACAATATATTAACAGTTTCTTAATACTGCTATTGTAACTTCACATTTTAGAAAGGATTACTATAATTGAAGAAAACTTTTCTTGGGTGCTTCAATTCAACATTCCTCATGAATACAGAGAATCATCACGTCAAACTTTTGGATTTAAATAGAGAAATGATAGAAAATCCATAAAATCATACCACTTTGTTACACAAAAGACTGAAAAGTAGACTGACTAATAACTTTTACATAAATGTTACATTGGTTTCCCAAGCAATTATATGTGATTTTGCATAAATAATTCCCTCCACTCCTTTTACAGTCATATCAGTTAGTACAAGATCCTCTGTCAATCTAAGAAACCTTTTGGTCTTTAAGCAGATTACATTCCTAAATACAATAACAATTAATTATTAAAACATGGACAAATAATACAAATGAAGAACTTAATTCAAAATCTATATTCCTTTCCAAGAATGCAGAAGGTAATTTTGCTGGTAACAATGCAATTCCTTTCACATTAAGACATCTGTGAAAACTTTTTTATTTTCCACTTTGTGTATCATAGATACACTTGCACAGGTTCCCTAGTCTGCACCTGCAAGAACAAACCAAAGCAGCTTCTCACAGGGATGCACTCTGGACTGGCTCCCTCTCATCTCAGGTATTTGGCTTCTACTGCTGTACCAAGTCAGGCTAAAGTTCATTTGATAATGAGACACTTCACTACCTAACCATCAGGATGCCACGTGGGCTGGCAGCTCCCTCCCAGCCAGGGTCTGTCGCAGTGTCCCCAGCAAGGAAGCAGGGTGGGCTAAAATGGGCCTCCTGGGCCCAAGGTGCAGTTGATGAGGGCCAGTAAGGCTTATTAGCGCCCTCGGGGCCCTGGGGTTTATAGACAATCGGTAAGAAGAGACTGCCCATTCTCTGCAAACACTAAACATGAATTATGCAGTGCCTTGTTGAAATCATCTCTATATTTTTTTAGAGTGCAAGTATCCATTTCATGGGAACAAAACCAAACAAGAATTTTAAAAAGAGCAAGCAGAAAACTACAGAAAAAAGTATGCAGGTGCTGAAGAGTATCTTTAATACTCTTGCAAGACAAACATTCAAACTATGAATGCACGTGACCCAAAATATAATAAACAAAACTTGTGAATTTTACATTGTAAACATCATAGCCTCCTTTTAAAATCCTATTCCCAAGTTCATTTTACATGCAGAAATTAGACTGATTCTCTGGATGTCTGCTTTAGCATCCGCCTGAAGTCAGCAGTTCTTTTTTTTCACTCCTCTTTCTTTCTCTTGCCTCATCCGGGGGCTTAGGGTTTGGTTAACTTGCTTCCCTTTAAGTTCATTACCAGTGAAGACATCCAAGAACTACATTAGCTTTACTCGCCTCACACTGAGATCTTCTTTATTCTCCTTACTGAATGGAAAGCTTCGCTTGCAATAGCTTTGAGAAGGCTAAGCTACTGTAGAAGACCTGAAAAGCTCACATGGGAGGGCTTTGTCACAATACTGACCACATTCCTACTGTTCCTCTAGTCCAGGCAGGAGACCTGCTGGTCAGGCTGGCTTCAGCTCTCGCAGTAAACCATGCTGAGTCCAGATACCAGGGAATAGTGATTTTCTCCGACTTGACTGTTCCCACTGCAATCTTTTACTTGTAAGTATGCCGACTTAGTTCAAAGGTGCTGTACCTTGGAAGAGGTGGGGAACGAAGAGCACCGTAGCAGAAGCAAACCATCCACCACCTCCTGTTTAAAAAGAATTTGTGCTGTTCTGCTGTCAGCATGGAAGTGATGCTTATAGTGATCCCTTTCCTAAGGGGAAGCAACAAATGCATAGGACATTCAAATACACATTAATTTATAGTCCGAACCCTTGCCTGGGTTTTAGACAGGTGTATAGTATAGATTAGGCCTGAAAAAAGCAAAAGCATTATCAATACAGGTCTTGAAAATACTTCATTTGGGAAATTTCACATGAAAATGCTAATACAGTCTAAAAATAGAATGAGACTTATGGCTGCTAGTTATACAGAAGTTAACTGTGGTGGGTTGACCCTGGCTGGGTGCCAGGTGCCCACCAAAGCCGCTCTATCACTCCCCCTCCTCAGCTGGACAGGGAAGAGAAAATAGGCTTGTGGGTTGAGATAAGGACAGGGAGAGATCACTCACCAATTACCATCACAGGCAAAACAGACTCAACTTGGGGAAATTAGTGTAATTTATTAACAATCAAATCAGAGTAGAGGAATGAGAAAATAAAAAACTGAATCTTACAACACCTTCCCCCCCACCCCTCCCTTCTTCCCAGGCTTAACTTTACTCCTGGTTTTCTCTACCTCCTCCCCGCCAGTGGCACAGGGGGATGGAGAATGGGGGTTGCGGTCAGTTCATCACGTCTCTGCCGCTCCTTCCTCCTCCTTCCCCTGTTCCAGTGTGGGGTCCCTCCCACAGGAGACAGTCCTCCATGAACGGCTCCAGCGTGGGTCCTTCCCACAGGCTGCAGTCCTTCGGGAACAGACTGCTCCAGCATGGGTCCCCCACGGGGTCACAAGCCCTGCCAGCAAACCTGCTCCAGCGTGGGCTCCTCTCTCCATGGGTCCACAGGTCCTGCCAGGAGCCAGCTCCAGCGCGGGGTCCTCCACAGGCTGCAGGTGGATATCTGCTCCTCCATGGACCTCCATGGGCTGCAGGGGGACAGCCTGCCTCACCATGGTCTTCACCAGGGGCTGCAGGGGAATCTCTGCTCCGGCACCTGGAGCACCTCCTCCCCCTCCTTCTTCACTGACCTTGGTGTCTGCAGGGCTGTTCCTCTCACATATTCTCACTCCTCTCTCTGGCTGCAATTGCCCAGGGGTTTTTTTTGCCTTCTTAAATATGTTTTAAGCAGCACTACCACCATCGCTGATGGGCTCAGCCTTGGCCAGCAGTGGGTCCATCTTGGAGCCAGCTGGCATTGGCTCCACTGAACATGGGGGAAGCTTCTAGCAGCTTCCCACAGAAGCCACCCCTGTTTAGCCCCCCTGCTACCAAAACCTTGCCATGCAAACCCAATACATTAAAAAAAGTTCTTTGATTCTGAAAAACAACTACTGTGAGAGTTACACAGGTATATATAAACTCATTTTAGAAGAACTCCTCTAATGGCTTTCTTATCTGCTTATCTATCTTGCATGAAAAAACAAGCCCAAGATTAAACTAGCAAGTAAACAGAGCTGGCGTTACTTGTACTAGAAAAAAGGTCAGAAATAGTATTCAGTAACAGCTTTCAAGAAGTTCAAAACAATCAGAATGCAAAAAATACAGACCAAATTTAAAACTCCTACTTTTATAAGCTCTTTTTATCTATTAGGATTGAAAATTATTCTGTAAACCCAATGCTAAGCACATTAGCCCCTCTGAAATCAACATGAGGTCTTGTGCAAGACAAGCCCGTACCGCCCCACCGCCAAGGCTCTAGCTTTCCTGGAGCAGATTAGAGCGTCAGGGCTTGCCCAAGGAGACAAGCAGAGGCGGCTTCCTCTCCACTGCTGCTGAGAAGCCCTTCACATTTCCTCCGTTTGAGGTCTCCTGTATTTCTCCCCGCTCTTGAGGAGCTGCAGCAGAAGGTTGCTCAGTGGGGCACTGCTGGGGACCAGAGAGCGAGGCAGCAGCCTTGGGGTTGCTCTAGCTTCACCTCACTGCAAGGAGAGTACAGGACAGAGCAGAGCCAAGCTCACGGCTCGCGTTTGCCCAGGCAGGGCAAGGTGGTTAGTGCTAATGTTGTGCCAAGACCAGACTGACACAATCGTTAATGAGACCCTTTCCCCCACACACATTCAGCAGCCTGAATGAAGATCTAATATAGCAGTCTTGTTTAAGACATTTCAAGTCAAGACTGTTTGCCGTTGTTCATTCTCAGCATGCTTTAGCAGAGGAACAAAGGAAAAAAAAAAAAACAACCAACACTGCTGTAAGAAAAAAATATGTAGTGCCTTTATTGAATTAAAAAATGGACCCTTCTTCAAAGTGCCTTTACATAACACACATGAAAACTTCAGCATCATATGTATAAATATATCAAAAGGAACACATATTTTTTAAAAAACAATATTTTGGCTCAGTAAAATAACTTTCCTATCCCTCAAAGTAGGGATAACAAGTAGCAGTTTTTCATTCAATTTATTCCAGTCAGCAAAAATAATTCAGAAGGCCTGAGGTCGCTGGAACTCTTCTGGCTGCCCTGCATACTGCGAGCAGTCAAGGTGGAAGTGCAAAGTCAGTATTATACCCTAGTTCTCAGAGTACAAATACCATACTTCCTGCGTCTAGTCTTCACATTTAATATAGGGTTCTTCTTACAGAAGAGTTCTGTGAGCAAACCGTACAGCTTCTGTACTACTAAATTCTTCTGTTGATGTGAACCATAACAATTAGCCTTGCTCAGATGGATCTCAGCAACTTTAGATGGATCTCAAGGCTCTCTTACCCTACAACAGGCTGTCACTGAACACACACCATATTTAAAAGCAGACTGTGTGCAACAGCTAAGTGAATGTGGGTCTTCATGACCAGAACTGATCCTCCCTTGACTCTTCCATCTTGACTAAAACACAGATTCAGAACAGAATATAAGCATGTGCATTGGGCTATACATACATAACATTCATCAATAAAACACTCCAGTACCATGACAGTTTAAAACAATCTGATGTTTCAAATGCACTTTTTTCCTTCCTATCCTGAAATGAAGAGATTCTTATTCCATTCTGGCCAAACACATACTCAACTCACAAAGTTCAGAAGGCCCCGTCTCTCAGAAGTACAATTTCAAGTTTCCAGCATACACTGAGGTAATCAAAGCACTTTAGGTGGGAGAGGAACCTATTTCCGCTGGTTTTGTCACTTATCAGGCAGAACACAAGGGTCACACCATCCCACATTCACTGGGCAGTCCTTCCGTGGGATGGTACCTCAGACTATCAGTTTTGTTTGGTTGAGGATGGAGGCATAAGATAAATGCTTGAGCCATGAAAGAAGAAAAAGCCAACGCTACAGTGTCAAAATGAGTAGACAAATTCTGAAGGAAGCAGAACATGAGTTTTTTCAGATGAAAAAGCAGAGATATCAAAGGACCCACTCAAAGGGAAAATTTCTGCCTAATATTGTATTAGCAACAGCCTTCAAGGACAGCTTGGAAAGTGATGGAGTCTGACACAATAGTAAGTTGCCTGTTCCAAGATAAGGGAGATGCATGGGAAAAGGTAGGCTGGAGTTTGAATGGGAGGAGAGCAAAAGGTGCTGCACGAGAGAAGCTGATAGGCCACACAAAGGAATTCAGAGTTGCACGCAGCAATTAGAGGCAGTAACAGTCAAATCCTGAAGCTTCCATATACTACTAGATCTCATAACTTAAAAATGTGACTTTCAAGGACAGACTGAAAAGCACAGGCACTTTGGCTCTCACATTTCCTGCTCCTATAAAATTTATAGCTATAAACATGGCATTAAACAGATTTAATAATTTTGTAAAATCAATCAAATCAATTCCCTCCCCTGAAAAAAAGAATTGATCATTACAAACTACATCACTGCCTACACACAAGTCAAACACAACTTCAGAGTTAACAATTGTGACATACATAATATTGGTTTTTAAACAAAGGAAAGAGAAAGGATTCAACATGCACAGCAAGTTTTAACAACTTCCTTTCCTGAGCAGCTGTTTGGTAAACACGACTCCAGCCTCAGTTCATCCAGCCTCAATTCACCCAGCCCCAGCCAAATTCAGCACAGAGTCAGCTCAGATTCCTTACATCATCAGGGCAGAGGGAAATGAGAAAAGCAAGCAGCTGCAGGGGGTAACACAGGACGTATCTCTCTCTCTCTCACTTTAAGGAGTACTGGGCAACAATGCTATTTTAGCTCTATTTTCTAAATACATCTGGAGCCAAAAAGAATGGTTCCACCACCCCTTTTCTTCTCCTATTGCATGCTGAACCCTCTGAGAACCAGATAAACTCACTAATCTGGGAGAAAACTATCCCAAGGAAAAGAATGATTTCTGCCACATTAATCTGTTCAGCCAGCTTCAGCTTTCAGAGCTGACAAATGCTAGAGCCAGCACCCTGGCTGGGAACAGGAGGGAAGACCTGCTCTCCTTCAGCAACAGCAACCCACGAGAAGTGGGTGCCCTGAAGTCCCTTGCTCTGGTCCTTAAGGTAAGGCAGATGAAGCCAACCATCCTGTACTCCCCACGAGAGAGTCTATGTCATTAGCTGATTGTTTCACATGGGTAAAATAAGAACAAATATATAAGCCACTTAACTGGGAAAAAAAAAAAAAACTTTGAAGATTCATTTTTTGACTCAGTACAGCATTACAATGGTATTTTTACAATGTCTGCATGGGAAAATGGAAAGTGGTAGGTGCCCCATCCCAGGAAACATTCAAGGCCAGGCTGGATGGGGCTCTGAGCAACCTGCTCTAGTTGAAGATGTCCCTGCCAATTGCAGGGGAGTTGCACTAGATGACCTTTAAAGGTCCCTTCCATCCCAAAGCATTCTATGATTCTATGAAAAGTGACTAAAAATGGTACAGTTGTTTAAAATGTAAAAAAGATCAGGGAACAGTATTTATGCTTTGTCAGGTTCAATAGCACTTTTGGGGGGCTGGGATTGTCTCTTACCTTTTCTCTTGGATGATAACACACTGATTCAGAAACACAGAAGGATTTATCTTTCAGCAAACTGAGCAAGGCAAATAATGAACTTGTAACAAAAAAGTTTTGTGTCATTTCATTAAAAAAATGAAACAAAAACATTTACTGGCATCAACCATACCCATTACATAATATCAGAATTATAATTAATATAGTTCCCTTCATATTCAACCTTTAATTGCAAAAAGCAAGTTTTCTGGTTTTTTGATAGTTTTTTTCCTCCTCCATTTTTAACACCAAAAGAATTCCACCAAATCACAGTGCAAAGGAAAAGGCCTGATATACTTCCTACATGGTTTCCATGTCATCACTGTGCTACTGACGACATTTCAAGGCATCCTGTTGACCTGGCCAGAAATAAAATGATTCACATCTGTAGATGAAGTTGTAGTACCTTCAATCCAGAAAATTTGGATAAGATTGTCTGCGCAAAACAGATGCATATGACCTTCAATCAATCCATCACCAACTATGTGAACTGAATTAGTCATTAAGTGTCATTTTTCTTTTGTTATTTAGGGAGAATTAAAGTCTTTTGGTAACAAATGCAATCCTGATGAAGATCCATTTTTTCTGGATGGCATGTGGTAGCGCACTTTCTTCCAGAATCTGGTACTTGCTGAGTGAGACCTTTCTGAGAAGTCCCCTTTCCATCGGATAGTCCCATGCTTTTGCTTAATATATTTGATGGATTCTGGCATGGTTGCATAATCTTGTATTTTTTGAAGTTCAATGAGAATTACTTTAATGCCATCTTGGATAAGAGCATTATACATGGCTATCTGCTTTTCAGACACATCTTCTAGAATACTGTAACAGGAGGGTTCTGGTACTAAAACAATTATCACTCTTCTACTTTGACGGATTTTTTCATCAGCAACGCTGATCACAGCTGTAGGGAAAAAGGTTATGCAAAATTAAGGCTCTATGTTTCTATTATTTTTGTTACCAACATGTCATTCACTGGTTCATTCACTGTTTCATATTTGAGCCAACACGCTTTACCTCACAAATAAGGACAGGATAAGAGCATGCAAGCAGTTACATTGGGCTAGCCAACAAGTCGAGATTTGGCCAAAGCAACACAATGGCCCCATCAGACTGTACGTCTATAATCTTGTTTTGCATGAACAGAGAAGAGCTACCAACTATCTACTACTTATCTTGCTAATGCCGTTTTATTATCATCATAGGTGCAATTACAAAAAAACAAGTTCCAACACCATAGGCCTAGATAAAACTATGACCTTTTTCCTTAAATGGCTTGTTCTGATATGCTTAACTGGTTTTTGTTACATGTAAGTGGAAGAGAAAGTAAAGAATCCCCCCTTCAACGGCATTCCGGACAATTAATTCTAAACCAGCAAAATATGGTAAATACCACACAAAAACCATATGGGTTAACCGTGAGAAGAGACTATTGCATTTTTTCAAGCTAGAAAAATAAAGCAGCACTTCAGATTCTACTTTTCAGGGGACCCTTCCTTCTCAAACCACTGCCAAAACCCTTCAGATGTAAAAAAATGATCCACGAACCACCTCATGTAGGTTTGTTCACGCCCTTTTTTTTAAGGCCCAGTCTGCAAATTTATTCAGTCTCAGTACTCTCTTTTTAAAGTCCAGGAAGGATTCAGAAGACTTTCATCATTTCACTTCACATAAGCAGTCAGTGGGACAGACTTTGCAATTTTCAGTGTCAGATGCTAGAAATTTAAATTTGATGTGCATATGCACACAGAGAAAACCTCCACAAGGACTGTAAAGCCTTGCAAGGAAGGCAATGCTTTGTAAGAACTTTCACTAGGGACAAGTAGACTTTGATACAGCTGATCGTTCCTGATAACTTAGTGTTGCTTTGTATTTTTTTCCACCTGCACTGTCTAAGCATGCATTATACCCTTTATTGCATCCTGCTGGTTTGACAGCAATTCTCAGAGCAAATAAAAATGAAACAGTAGAGGGGTCATCCTGTCAAATGGCACCTCAAAGCAACAGGCTCTTTTCACACCACTCACAAGACCTACTTTTCCATGTTTCCTACCATTAGTCATCACTCACAACCACAATTTCAACTCCTCTTCCCCTCAGCATCCTTCCATCTCCAGATGTCTAGGCTAGCCAGACATTAAAAAAACCTGGAAGAGCTAAATAATGACAAGGGAAAGGCTGAGACAAACAGACTTCATGGGAGCACCCAGTGCTGTATTTGTCATTCTCCATCAGAGAGAATAAGAAACTCATAGCTCATTCAATGGTGGGAGATATTTAAAATCACATCCGATTGATTGCCTGTTTCTGAGTTGTATTTGCAGCTGCCAATGAGAAAACTCAAGTGTAATTTGTCTTCAGATAGCTTACCTTCTCCTGGTAAATCATCCCTCCCAAATATGAAGAGGTTATATCCACACTGTCTTTCTAAGACCTCTGGCAGTATCTTCAGAGCAAAAATATCTGATGAATACAAGCAGCTCTCTCTGTTCTTTGGATACAGAACATAAGCATCATAGATCTTCCCATCTGAAACTAAAGAGTGAGCGATAGGAGTAATATAAAAATGGATTCTAAAGACACAAAAGCAAGCAAGCAAACAAACAAAAATCTCTAAACTCTGTTTTTTCCCCACTTGAATCATTGTTTTAGGTCCTAATCCTGCTATTATCTAAGCATGTGTAATTATACTAAGCCTGAAATATTTGCAGCATCAGGCCTTCTAGAATTCAGTACACTGAAAAATTAAGTAGATTTGAATATTCTTGTTTGAACTCTAAATAAAAAAAATGTTATTACTGAGTCATCTGGAAAATAGCAGTTCAAGCAGTACAACTGAATACTTAAAATTCGGGCTGCCATATAACTCATAGGTCATTTTTGTAACCTGCAGTTTCAAAACACAGCAACCACTTAGACATGAAAAGAAAACCAAAGTATTTGGCAAATTTCAAGGTCTGAATTGTGTTAGATATTTTGGAACAAGCTTTTCAGAAAGACCAAATTTAAAAGACTTCAAAGAAATCTAACAGAACTTCAATACCTCTAGAAGATATTTTCTGTTTCTCTAGCCATGTACCTCCTCTCAGATGCTTGGAAATGACCCATATTTCAGCACACTCCCATAGACAGCACCCCTATCAACATTTTTCTGCATGCCAAGAATTTACAGAGAGTAAAATAATCAGAAGTGCCTTCAAATAGAAAACAAAAGAAGGCAAAATTTGTCCTGGTTCATCTATGGAAAATAAAAACCACCCAACAATTCCACTGCATTACTGCTTTCTGTAAGAAAAGTAATTAAAAAAAACCTGAACAACTGCTATCAGAACAGCATTCAAACCACTGAAGTGGGTCTTCAGGGAAAGGAATGATAGTACTGGATTCCTGGAAAGTTGCTGATTTTTCCCCTGTAGATGCTTCTGGTATCTGAACTGATTCTAAACATCCTAAAAACATGTTATCCTTTCAAAAATCCCAAGGAAGACTGATCACACTCCATGAGGTTAACTCATTGCTTTGCAAGGGAAGGTGGAGGCTCATTACAACACACAGCACTGTTACGCAAACGTACCTTTTTTACCCAGGAAGGGATGGCAGGAGTCCCGATACCAAAGCACAATATCAATTTTGAAGATCTTGTAGATAAAGAGAGTAAAAAATACTAAAAATACCAAAGAAACTCCTCCTCCAATTAAGTAATGCTGAATGTTCTGAGCTGTAGTAGAGTGGAATAAGAAGAGAGAAAACAAAACAGTTATATACTAGAACTGGAGAAAGACAAAAGAGATGTTCAACATTGTTTAGTCATTAAAATATATTTAAAAAAAAAAAAGGAATGAATGAATAGGACTGAAAGTTTTTTCATGCGTGCTTTCTGCAAATACTGTTATTTGACAAGCCTATTTTTTCAGAGAAAAGATACCTTAGCAATGTGACAAATGAGGCTACTCTTCAGCTGAAACACCAAAATATTGATGTATATCCCAGTGCAGCAGTAGAGAGAGAACTCTTGTACAAAATTTTATCAGTCAGAAAGCAAGAAAGTCAGAGGTGGGGAGGTGATGTCCTGACCATGTTATTCTCCCCAGACCAACCAGCTTTCCGTTGTTTCTAGCCTCTTCGAAGATCCGTCATTGAACCTACTAATTTGTTGTCCTTAAAACAAACAAACACCATCCACAAACTGCATTTTTTATTTCATGCATATTAAAGGATTTCTGAGGTTATAATCCTACCCTAACAATCTTTATGAAGAACTTATAGTTATGTAACAAGCTAGAGCTCAGATCCACTTTCAGTCAATTATTTGTTTACAATGTGGCCAGTTAAAGGTAAGTTTGAGAATAACATTTGTCAAAGGACTGGCTCACAGTTGACAAAGCCAGCTCAATACAAGCTCAATAGACCAGAGGCTGTTCTGCAGCTAAACTGAAAAAAAATAGTCATTTAAATATCTAGTGATTTGCTTTTCTGTGTATCTGTTTTTAAATAAAAAGAATTAACTTCTTCAGCCTTGCATTTGAGTTTTTAAAGCTCACTTTACCTTTAAGTTCATCTACTAAAAAGAAAATATAATGCTAGCCAACAATACGTCAAACTTATCCTTGTCTCTGAGCACAAGACTGGGGTCTCCAACAAGTGGCAGGATGCTCCCAATCAACATGCATGAGCCTATCTACAAGGTGATAACACAGCACGTGCATCAGTAATGGGAAGTCCATAACCTTTCCAAGCAGTCTATTTCATTCCTTCACTATCATCACTGTTAGACTTTCTCCTACTATATAAATAGATTTTTTTTTTCTTTCTCCTGGCAATCTGAGCCCATTACTTGTTACTGAAGGATAAGACAAGCAGGTCTGTGTATACATTCATGTCCTTTTGACAGTGTTCCACACTTAGTTATGTCTTCCCCCCAGCTCTTTTAGAGAATTGGCCATTTTCACTGCTCCTTTAGACACATGATCTCCTCTGATCCACACGCTTCTTTAAGTACAACTGTGTAAAATGAAGCACAGTATTACACTGAGGTCTCATACTTGCTTCAAATACATTGGAGACTTTCATTAGTATTTCCTAAAATACTGAATGAGAGAAGACAAAGCAAATTAAAAGGGCTATTCTCTTTAATTTTGCTAAGAATATGACAAAAAATTCACAAAGAAAGGTATTGAGCTGCATTGCCCACTTTGCACAATGGTCCATCACGCAGTTTTAGCTTAAGTAGGGTGTTGTCAAACTAACTGAGAAGTAAGCATCATTGATAACCATTTTATCAAGATGAGATCTCTTACCTGGGCGTTCCAATTTGATGTAGGCTGTAAATTGTTGAGAAGCATATATGAAGTGACAGAAAAATTTATGAGCATAATCCTTTACTTTCACTTCTGAAATGTTAAATTTTGTTCCAGATACAGCAAGTCCATGAGGCAACCCCTCTCTGTCATTAAAAAAAAGGGTAAAAAGGAAACATCTGTAGAGAAACTGACATATCAGTGCTTAATATGGCATAGATTCATCTATCCACAAATAAAAGAACATTCATTTTTTACCCTATAAACCTAAGAAGCCAGTGAAGCACAATAAATATCACCCCCGTAACAAACACCTTCATGACCAGAGGTGATGGTCTTGGCATTTTCCATACACATTGGGTTGTTGGGGTTTTTTTGCTGGGTGGGACAGAATACACCATTAGCAGTTTGGCAGATGATACAAAACTCAAAGGGATGGCTGATACACCAGAGGGTCATGCTGCCATCCAGAAGAACCTTGACAGGCTGTAGAAATTGGCTGACATGAACCTCATGAAATTCAAAGCAAAATGCAAATCCTGCACCTGAGGAGGAATAACCAGTTCCCAGGCACCCTGGACTGCATTAAGAGCAGCACGGCCAGCAGGCTGAGGAAGATGATCCTGCCCCTCTACTCAGGACTGGTGCGGCCACACCTGGAGTAGTAGGGCCAATTCTGGGCTCCCCAGTACAAGAGATGGATGGATTTACTGGAGCAAGTCCAGCGCAGGGCTGTGAAAATGATTAAGGGAGTGGATCATCTGCCATACGAGAGAGCAGGGACTGTTCAGCCTGGAGAAGAGAAGGCTCAGGGGCAGGTGTGTGTGGGGGGGATCTTATCAATGTGTGCAAATACCTGATGGGAGGGAGTGGAGAAGAGGGAGCCAGGCTCCCTTCAGTAGTGCCCACTGACAGGGCAAGAGGCAATGAGCACAAACTGAAACACTTTCACATCTGAAATTCCATCTGAACACTTTTTTATTGTCAGGGTAGTCAAACACTGGAACAGGTTGCCCAGAGAAGTTGTGAAGTCTCCACCTGTGGAGCTATTCAAAACCCAACTGGACACAGCCCTGAGCAACCTGCTCTATCTGACCCTGCTTGAGAAGGGGGGTTGGACTAGACAATCTCAAGAGATCCCTTTCAACTTAAATGATTCTGTGAATGAAAGACTATTCAAACCAGTAATAACTAGTAATAAAAGTGTCAAGAGAAAAATCACCTTCCAGGGGTCTTTATACCGATGAAGCAGAGACCTTTCTAAGCATACTAACAGACTACCCGAGCCCACATCGTCCACAGTCAATGGCGCCAACCATCTTGGAAAATAATGGTGAACAAAATTCACAAAAGCTAGGTGACCCTGGTGCCAAATGACAACAAACACGGTGAGACTGCCTTTATGTCTTCTAGCTATTGCCACAAGAGGCTTGGAGATATAATATGCTATCCTACTAAATACCACTCTGCTCTAAGGTAGATTTACAAGTATAAGGTGGGAGGGGCCAGATAGGAAGGTACCTCCAAACTGGCATCCTACCCTATATACCAAAGTGACATGACCTTATGTACTCAAGGAAGAAAACTCATTTTGCAGAACATCCTGAAGAACCAGTTTCTATTACATATAGAATCACCAGCGACTTCTGTCATGGGATGCCAATACAAACATCTTCATTTTGCAAAATGTTCAGATTTGTTCAAGTCAGTTTTAACTTTCCTCCTGGCAGAGGAAAAGTTACCTCCTAGGTGTAAGCCCTCAAGTCCATAACATTGGCCACGCCTACCGTGTGCTTTGCTACTAGCAAATGCTCCACAAATTTAATTGCTTAGAAATTGCTAGTATTTTTTTAAATAAAACATTATTATTACTATTAAATTAATTTCTCTGATACTGGATAACTTTGAACTATTAATCCTAACTAGAACTTGCACAGGATGTATTTTGCACATCTCCATCTCTGGTATGGGAAAATTATCAGGCAGGGTAATGATTAGAAATAGAGATCACTTCCAAGCAAGCCAAAAATCTTAACAGAGAATTGCTTTAAGTTAAATGTTAAATGCTTCTCAGGAAGATGTGTTTAATAGCAGCACCAAGTTGGTTTCAGAAGAAGCTGCAGTCATAATAACTTTAAACAGAGAGCTGCACATGTGTCTTAAATGTTGAAGCTCAGAAACTTCATGCCCTAAAGTATAATGGACTTAGTTGTGCCTTAGACACCATAAGCTGAGGCCCTGATATTTATAGGCAAAAAACCAAGTATACAGATCTATAATGAAAGAAATAATTCCCCCTAAAGGAAGATGGGGACAAAGCAGAACTAAGATTCCTTCTGGAGGCCAGATACAGAGGAATGAAAAAGATCATTTTAAAAGCAGTCTGCAACCTAATTCTCTAGCCATATTTTGCACTGATGATGGCACTTCGTGGAGACAGCAATGCTTCTGCATGAGTGTGAACTGATCAGCTAAGATTTTTTTTTTTTCCTTTCTCCTTTGCTCTACATTTTAAGGGTTATATTTAACAGCAGTGATTGATACAATGAGAAAGCAAACAGTACATCCACACTCTGCTACAGCATCGACCAGTCACTGAGTAACAAAGGTCCCGCTCTCTCGAAAGAAATTGCTGGTTTTGTCAGCCTAATTTGTGTTTAAATTTCCTGAACTTAAAAAGACCCTAAATGTCCTGCAACAAATGCTTCTGCTTTGTGTCCTTGAGGATTAGCAGCTGTGCCTGTACTTAGAAAAGGCCCAACTTCACAAATAAAAATGTGGGGTGATTTTTATCCTTCCCATATTAATGCTAGAGGGCAGGCTTTAATCTATTAGCAAAAAGGACTGCATAAGAACAAATGCATAAATAAGCCTTACAAAATTCTGTTTCGCAACAGTATTAAAAAAAACTACATATGATTGCTTCATTACATTTGTATCAGATACATCAGTATTTATAATAAAATGCCTTTTTTTTTTTTTACAACCAAGCAGTAAGAGTATAATGTACTTGATGCAGACTTCTAATCAGTCTTTCAATGACTACTGACATTTGACTAGTAGTCAACTTTATGGTGAATTCACTGCAAATTACTGCAGATTACTTCATCTAGAAATGCACTTACAATTCAATATATAAGGATACTTACTCATAAAACTGTTCCCTGTAGGTGCTATCAAAGCTATCAACATCCTCATCATTAACTTGCCAGAATGGAATCAAGCCATTTATGCCACTTGATATATTACATTCCATAACTACATGAGAGCCTACAAAAAACATTTAAATACAGCAATTGAAGGTCTTGTAAGAGAAGCAGGATCAAGTGATTAGGGAACAGCTGGAAAAAGGAAGGATATCGAAAAACTCACTTACCTTATGAAAAGCAGAGACCTTAAGACTCATCCATTTGTAATCTGCACTTGGGTGTCCCCAATCTGGATATAAATTCCACCCTAAATGTAAGTGTCTAAATGTTCATGTCTACATGTGAGCTAGATGTCTAAGCTAGTAACAGAGTTCAGCTCTGCTGGAGTCCACCCACATTAAAGTAGACACCTGGACCTTATCAACTGAATGGCTCTCCAGACTCCAATGACAGATCTCAGTGCTCAAATCAGTTGCATGTACACAGTATGGTGACATCTGAGATGCTCTCCAGCATCCAAGGCATCCATATGGAGCTGGCAGATAAAACTCCAGATATTCAAGAAACGTGCACTGCTAGAGTAGGCAGACCACCCAAAACAGCACTAGATGTCTATGTGTAGGCAACTGAATTGAGCCCCCGTTGATAATAGTATGAATTAAGGCCCCTAGCTCATATGCAGATACCCATGTGTAGACAACTAAACCCTGGAGCATTTATAGTGACCATGCATATCTTTACTCCAGATCAGAGTCTTTTGGCCAACACTGTCCACTGGGATGGTTTCTGAATACCCTCACACTCTGCTCCCAGAGCACGCTCACGTGGCACTCAGCTCCTTTGCCACCAACAGTCCAGATCCTACAAAATGCCTCGATATTAAGACAGCGAGCCAAGTTGCAGCATATATTTATTGCCAAGGTACCTCAGAGGGCTCCATTTACAGGAAGGTAAGCAGCTTTCTTGGAGTCCTTTCCTTCTGTATTTTACCCATGGAAGTTATGATTTGATAGAAGGTGGGCTCTCAGTTCACCTATGTAAAGATCTCAGTGTTTCGTTTCCTAGAACCACATCAGATCTAGATGCTTCCACCAAGGGATAGTCTCTATCAAAAGTACGGAATAAACCTTTAGCTCACATGCAAAGCAGTTACTTGAAAAAGAGTTCACATAGAAATCACAGATGCTCCCAAATCTCTTCCCTCATGTCCTTCCACCACAGTAATGATTTTTTTCTAAAGATGTGGTCAGTGCATTGCACAGCTCTTCAAAAGGAAGAAAACCTCTTAAGTGTTCCATGCCCTCGATTTCTATACATTCATGAATGTACCGTTAAGTTTCTGCACAACCTTCTCTTGCCATTCCTCATTCAAAAATACAGGTGTTTCCAGGTCCATACAGGTTTTTCCAGGTTCTGCCTCACAGGCAGGCATCTAACAGGAGACAAGATTTTTTTTCCAGCCTCCCATTAAAGGTACCAGACAGAGAATATTACTTTTGAATGTGTGGTGGGGTGACCCTGGCTGGATACCAGGTGCCCACCAAAGCCGCTCTATCACTCCCCCTCCTCAGCTGGACAGGGGAGAGAAGATATAACAAAAGGCTCATGGGTCGAGATAAGGACAGGGAGAGATCACTCACCAATTACCATCACGGGCAAAACAGACTCGACTTGGGGAAATTAGTGTAATTTATTAACAATCAAATCAGAGTAAAGTAATGAGAAATAAAATCCGAATCTTAAAATACCTTCCCCCCACCCCTCCCTTCTTCCCAGGCTCAACTTTACTCCCGACTTTCTCTACCTCCTCCCCGTCAGCGGCGCAGGGGGATGGGGAACGGGGGTTGCGGTCAGTTCATCACATGTCTCTGCCACTCCTTCCTCCTCAGGGGGAGGACTCCTCACACTCTTCCCCTGCTCCAGCGTGGGGTCCCTCCCATGGGAGACAGTTCTCCACAAACTTCTCCAACATGCGTCCTTCCCACAGGCTACCATTCTTCACGAACTGCTCCAGCATGGGCCCCTTCCACAGGGTGCAGTCCTTCAGGAGCAGACTGCTCCAGCATGGGTCCCCCACAGGGTCACGAGTCCTGCCAGCAAACCTGCTCCAGTGTGGGCTCCTCTCTCCATGGGTCCACAGGTCCTGCCAGGAACCTGCTCCAGTGTGGGGTCCTCCACGGGGTCACAGCCTCCTTTGGGCATCCACCTGCTCTGGCATGGGGTCCTCGACGGGCTGCAGGTAGGTATCTGCTCCACCGTGGACCTCCATGGGCTGCAGGGGGACAGCCTGCCTCACCATGGTCTTCACCAGGGGCTGCAGGGGAATCTCTGCTCCGGCACCTGGAGCACCTCCTCTTCCTCTTTTTTCACTGACCTTGATGTCTGCAGAGTTTTCTTCTCACATATTCTCATTCCTCTCTCTGGCTGCAGTTTCTCCTGCGCAGTTTTTTTTTTCCCGCCTTCTTAAACATGTTATCATAGAGGTGCTACCACCATCGCTGATGGGCTCTGCCTTGGCCAGCAGCAGGTGTCTTGGAGCCAGCTGGCATTGGCTCTATCAGACATGGGGGAAGCTTCTAGCAGCTTCTCACAGAAGCCACCCCTGTAGCCCCCCTGCTACCAAAACCTTGCCACGCAAACCCAATACAGAATGGCAGTGTCTTTTTTAACAAAACAAAAAAAAAGAACTTCACCAGCTTCCGTTAGGGGGTCCCCCTGTAGTAGGGAATCATTCATAGTTGTTCAGTAGCCACAATAACCCTACTCTGTGGGTGAAGGCTTTGTGTCTCCTTTAGTCTCATGTGTGACTGCTTTCCTAATGTCTGTAAGGCAATCAAAGCTGGGTTTGTTCATCTTAGCTGGTCTAAGGCATCCAATAATACATCAGCAACTTTTAATTAATGCAGTGTCCAAGCCATAACAAATATAGACCAAATGCTATTCTAAAATAAGGAGTCTAAACAAGTTGTCACATAACACATCTTAATACAGGCTGAGAGTCACAGGCAGCCCCTGGACTAATAATTGCTCTATTCTCCATTTTCTCAGCAAGTACTATCATGGATTAAGAAAATCCTGAAGGATGTCTTCAGTAAATTAAAGAGCCTATGCACTCCTTCTGAGTGGAGGCTGCATTGGTAAGAATTTTTTCTGAACTAAATGGGAAGTCATAAGTAATTACCAGTCAGAACCAGGGACAAGATTTACATGATATTTTAATGGGTGGGAGATGCAGTACAGGGAAGTCCCACTGTAATATTACTTCATTTCTTCCACAGTTACAATAACAAAGGAAAAGGAAATTTTTCACACGTGAAGATTAGCATTATGTAAGGTAAAAAAATGACTGTGGCAAGTCTCCCTATTTCAGTCTAAGATCTGGTGAAGGAATTTCCTTATTAGTGGAAGAGCACGAATAAAGCTTTTCCGGCATGTAACTGTAATGAAGCCAGAGAAGATGTAATTACCAGAAAAAAGAGGCTGCTGAGCCATTTCTGAATATTTCCAACAGAATTAAATAACTATCTGAAGACCGCAGGACTGTAAGTCTATAAAATAATACTGTTTGTATCAGATCCTGAGTATTCCCACTGTTTAAAACAAAGCCTTGTGGACTTTGGAGGAACATAATTTCTATTAAAGCTCATTCATTATTCTGGTCAAAATCTACTGATCCTCACCAGAACCTGGCAACTTCAGAATGAGATATCTTTCACAAGTTGTTGAGGTCAAAAAGAAAAGAAAAAAAAAACCAAACCACAAAAAAACCAAAACAACTGCAATAAAAAAAACTCCAAACAAACAAAACCACAAAACCCACCAGTATTTCAGTGCTGTTCACTTTAGATTAATACCATATACTCAAAGTTAGAATTTGGGCCAGACAAAATGTTTCACATAATGTGAAAAGAAGGATGAAGCCTCAACATGAGAAAAGAACATCTGATATACACAGTATTTACAAGCTTAACGTCAGAAAAAGCAGCAGCAAAAGTAGCCGTGTTATGCGGGACTACCATCAACGTGATGTACATAAGAATAATCCACAATGCTCTGGCCTCAGCTCCTGTATGGTGCCAGAGCCCCAACGCAACCTTTCCTCAGAGCTTCTCTAATGACCTAATTGGTAATAATCCTTCCTCAAAAGATTACAAAACAGCTTAGATCCTGTACTAGGAAATTCTAGTAAATAGCCAATCACATTTCTCCAAAGTCAGTTAATGCCCTTTTTAATCAAATTCTTTGTTTGAAACAGTACTCCTTGGTGCAAAACAAGAAAAAAAATACAGTTCAAGCAGCTCCAAAACTCACTCTTCTGGGCTACATCAGTAGAACACAACTCTGTCTGATATATGGTGCAAACTAAACATGCATAGATTTGCTTAGGAAAAGACCTGCATACCATACACTTGGCCCATAGAATCACCATGTAATTGAGGCTGGGAAGGGACTTTGGGAGGTCTCTAGTCCAATTTCCTGCTCAAAGCAGAGCCAGCTCTGAGGTCTGACCAGGCTGCTCAGAGCTTTACCCAGCCAGGTTCCAAAACCTCCAAGGACAGAGACTGCACAACTTCTTTGGGGAGCCTGCTGCACTGCTTGGCTGTCCTCACTGGGAAAAAGTTGTTCCTTATATCCAGAATCTCTTGTTTATGAAATTTCTAAGATAAACAATACCTGGGATATCCATCAACTAGCAGCTCACTGTTTCACAAAAAATCAGTATCTGAAACCTTGTAATACCCTAGAATGAGGAATAAAATCCAGGTTGTGGAGAAGGAAGTGAGACAGGAAACATACAGGAGGAGGAAAAACTACTGAACTGGTCAACTGGTCAACTGGTAACTACCCTAACATATTCCATATATGTAACCATATTTCCACAGATATCAAGGATATCATAGAATGGTTTGGGTTGGAAGGGACCTTAAACATCATCTGGTCCCAACCCCCCTGCCATGGGCAGAGACACCTTCCACTAGACCAGCTTGCTCAGAGACCCATCCAGCCTGGCCTTGAATGCTTCCAGGGATGGGGCATCCACAACTTCTCTGGGCAACCTGTTCCAGTGTCTCACCACCCTCATGGTGAAGAATTTCTTCCTTATATCCAGTCTAAATCTACCCTCTTTCAGTTTAAAGCCATTACCCCTTGTCCTGTCACTATGTGCCCTTGTAAAAAGTCCATCTCCAGCTTTCTTGTAGGCCCCCTGCAGGTACTGGAAGGTCTCCTCGGAGCCTTCTCTTCTCCAGGCTGAACAACCACAACTCTCTCAGCCTGTCCTCATAGGAGAGGTGTTCCAGCCCTCTGATCATTTTTGTGCCCTCCTCTGGACTCGCTCCAACAGATCCATGTCCTTCTTATGTTGGGGGCCCCAGAGCTGGACACAGTACTCCAGGTGGGGTCTCACCAGAGCAGAGTAGAGGGGCAGAATCACCTCCCTCGACCTGCTGGCCACGCTTCTTTTGATGCAGCCCAGGATACGGTTGGCTTTCTGGGCTACGAGAACACATTGCTGGGTCATGTTGAGCTTCTCATCAACCAACACCCCCAAGTCCTTCTCCTCAGGGCTGCTCTCAATCCATTCTCTGCCCAGCCTGTATTTGTGCTTGGGATTGCCCCGACCCACGTGCAGGACCTTGCACTTGGCCTTGTTGAACTTCATGAGGTTCACATGGGCCCACCTTTCCAGCCTGCGAAGGTTGCTCTGGATGGCATCCCTACCCTCCAGCGTGTTGACTGTACCACACAGCTTGGTGGTGTTGGCAAACTTGTCTATGTCAAGACATAGACACTGAGAAGTGGTACAAAGGACAGATGGCAATAATAAAAGAAACAAAAATATATGCATCCCACCCAACACTGCTGGTCAAGAGACTCCAATCTTAGGTGCACAGTTATTCCCTCTGCAAATTACTTCTGGGAATCATGTTCTATCATCTGTCTTCCAGATATCCTCAATCCACGTGCCTATCTCCCACTCTTGTTGAAGTCAGTGGAACTGTTCACGTGTTATTTCAGAAAGGCCAGGAGCTTATTTGTTTTACTGAATGTTAATGACTTCTTAAATAGTAACTACTTACCAAGTTCTACTTCAATTGTATTGTTCTTCGGGTAAATAAACTCTGGTTTCATGTGCAGTGGTCCTTCTAACAGAAACAAAGAGAAAAATAAAATCTTCAGGCAAGAAGAGTTCCACAACTTACTTCAACTGATAGTTTTACAATGGTTTTGTTTTATTGTTTGGTACTATTGTAGCTCTATACCTACTACCAGTTTCAAATTTACAACAGAAAATATCTCATGAGATTTGCTATATTCTATCCAAATCATTCTATTTTAGCTTCCAAGTTAACAAAAGGCTTTAGCTTACCTTAAAAATACTTATTAAAATAATCTCAAATTTACTGGTAGTTGATATAAAAGTAATACGAAACCAGAAAACAAAAACAAAACCAAAAAATGCAATTAACTTTGCCAGAGAGATGGATGGGGAAGAGAAAGAAAGATTGTATCAACAACCTCCTAGATCAGGTGAATATCTATTTAAGTAAAAGAGTAAACAAAAACACACTTAAACTGGGCTGGAATTGTATCATTCTGCACAATATGTAGACTCACTGCTAACAACCCACTGTTCTGGTATCACCTATCTAAAGTCAGAATTTTGATTTAATCTAGAAAGATAGACACTCTACCTCCAGCCAACTTCTCTGATAGGACTACTATCAGGTTACTGGTCAGATCATCAGCAACATTACCTACAAAGATGCAATCACAACAATCACAGCAATAAATGACAGTACTGGGAGAGTGAGGCAGCCAGTTCTGTGTCTTGTCAGATGCAGAAAAGCACAACCAAGTGCTAACAGTAAGCCAATCCTTTCCAGAGGAAGATTTAACTTTATAGTATTTATGCAGCTTGTCACATCTCCTTTTCCATCTGTTGAGATTCTAGTGAACTGTGTAAGCAAGTTCAGCAACAGGGCCACAAGCAGGTGTTTTGCTGTGATGGTCTCAGCAAAAATCCCTCTTTTTTTAAAATTTATTTAATTTAATGGTGCATTATTTGTTCTAGCGAAAACAACCCCCCCTCCCCCAGTAACCACTGCCTCCTTCTAATTCTCATTCCTAACCCCACGTTTCTCATTTCCCTATGACAGTTCTTCCTCAGAAGCAATGCTCAAGGGTAGCAACATTCATTATTGTATTTTAATTTTAGCATTCAGGAAAAAAATAAAGAAGATTTGCAACTCTAATGTCACAGAGCTGAAAAGTAACATGCCAAGTAGCTTATGCCTGCATACAAACATTTACAGCAGAGCCAAAAAGAGAAGAGAATAACCTCGATGCACTCACCTTTAACCTCTAGACTTATGGTTCGTGAAACATTATATTGTTTTCCCATATACGTATATACCATACGGCATGTGTAGTTTCCTCTGTCTTGTACAGTTACGTTGTGAATCAAGACAGAATTTTCACCCTCTGCCAAAAGAAGTCGCTTGTCTTCAAGAAATCCAGGCTTACACTCCTAAATATATCAAAAGTACTTCTGATTTAAGGGAACTAATAATCTGATAATTAAATAAGTTACTGAACTCTATTGATTATTAAAATACTTGCCAAATACTGAATTTTTTGAAAGCCACAATGTGGGTTCTTATCCAAGCATCACTACACTGTAACGTGAAGCCTGATGATGTCTTGCTGCATTTGCACTTTTTAAAAAAAAAATCACTGCAGCCAATCCTTTAAGTTTTCAAATGCTGTGGTTTAGTTCACTGCCTTCGTTTAATAGCTTGACAGTTATCTATTTCAGGTGTAATAAAAGTTATTACACATGTAGCAGAGTTTATGAGAATACATGCCTGCATTCCTACCTCACTGAGGTGAATGAGCACTGCTGTAGCAGTGCCTCGTGCTGTTGGGTGCATTACCATTTCTGTGGCAATGCAAATACAGTGAAAAACTTCCTTCTCTTCCTTGACCTATAAGCAGTTTAGAATGACTTAATCTCAAAAGAAGATATATAGGTGCAGCACCAAGGTTATTTTACATGTACAGGCCCATGTAGCTACTTTAATACCAGCATCAGAATTAAGAGTTGAACTACTTTAGAATTTTACCTTAACCCAGACAAAATACATGTTTCTAAGCTTGCATAGTCTACAGAATATTTTGGCAGAATCAGAGCAAGAGGCGTAAGAATACCACACCATGATCAACAGATAGGACAAGCCTAATATTCTGCAAAACTGAAATAATTACGCAGAGCCTTGTATTTAAGGAAACAAACAAGTTTTTAAACTTATTAACTACATAAAATAATCAAAGGATTAACTAGATTTTCACAAATCAACAAACCAGAATGCATGCTTTTGACTCTGAAAAAACTTGCAATCCAAAAATGGACAATTGTTTTGTTAAAATATGCCTCCCATACCTCCTTACACCTCCCCAATAGTGTAGCAAGGCAGATGCCTTACTCAAACTGTAGAGAAAATAAACCTTCCCTTCCAAAAGCTGCTTTTCACAGTTACTTCATAACACATTCTAAATAGAATATTTCCTATCTTGTATATCTGAAATACAGGTGCACAATACCTTATACCAGTGTACTTCAGGTTGATTATTGCCTTCATCTTTAAAATGTTCTAGATCAGGGCATATAATCTTTCCAGTATTTGTGCTCACCACTTTTTGTTCAAACTTCATTTTTTCGTTAAAACACAAACCGTTATCGTTCTTAAAAACTGTTAAATTTATAGTTTTTTGGTTAGAGTGGTTAAGGCTCCTGTAATGAGAACAGCAGACAAGTCAGGTCATTAACAATAACGTTTCCAGCAAGCCAGTGAGTTTACGGAGAGGGACTGCAGCATCTCCACCAGGCTTGCCTCTAACACCCCTGCTACATCCCCCCCGCTAGCTCTTAAACACCACCCTCAGCTCCTCACCCCCTGTTCCAGACTGAGACAGATGGGAATAAGCTCTGATTTTGTGTTGTGAGCAGAAGAGGGGAAGCCAGGACTTTTCACAGCACCAACACAGCCTTGCTAACACACAGTAGTGCAGGGTAACCCAAACATATCTGCACTGGAACACCCTTGGTGCCAAACAAACAGAAGACAACAGGTTCATCTCAGCATTCCTTGGAGGGACATATCAAGAAAAACAGGCTGTCACTCTTAGCTGAAGAGAGACAAAGCTTTTGAATAACATATACATCGAGGTGCAATATCAACGTGAAACCACTTCACACCGAGAGCTCGCAAGAACCTGTGGTACAGTAGCTCTGCAGAGGATAGATGGCAATAGAAACCAGAAGCCTACGCCAGAAGTAAAGGAATACTCTCTATTAATTCAGTGCTCAACTCTTCATTTCTCAATGCTATGCTAAGGGAGAAGCTTCCAGAAGAGTGAACTGCATGTTTTGACAGTCCTGGCTTCAACTTCTATATACTGCACCTTGACGAGCTCTGTAGTTAAGGTTTAAGTGACTGATGCACAAGATGTAGCCTACAGTCAACACAACTAACTTTAGCAAGTTCTTTGTCCTGCTGACATTATGCAAGCCAGGGATGTCAGGTGCCCGCAAGAACACATCTCATAGCTAGAGTTACTAGAAACATAACAGGAAAGACTAAATTAAAATTATTTAACTGAGTAGCTTTGAAAGGATTACATTTCTTCTGACTTACAATTTTAGCTTCATTATCGACACTGCAGCAGGAAGGTGCAAAGTCCTGTGACCTGTGCCTCACTGGAAGTTTTTGCTAATCACTGTTACTACATTCACAACCCAAACCCCTTCAGCATAACTGGTGTACTATATGCACACCAGTACACATAACTGCACACTACTAAAACAAATTTTAGTGCCCCTGGGGGAAGATGCCCCATCCCTGGAAACATTCAAGGTCAGGTTGGATGGGACTCTGAGCAACCTGGTCTAGTTGAAGATGTTCCGGCTCACTGCAGGGGGGTTGGACTAGATTGACCTTTAAAAGGTCCCTTCCAACCCAAACTATTCTATGAGTCTATGAGATTTTGGGTCACCGAAAAAGCTTGCATTGGCTGTTCTCAGTGTGCTGTGGCAAGACCATAAGGAAAAGAACAATTTCTGTGTGCCTTCCCCAAATGAATTTCCTGTTCAGCACACAGTGAATTTCAGCCATTATAAATACAATGTGACCACCTGAAGTGGTGAAGTGCAGTGCATTAATCTGAGCTGTAAATATGGCAAGAGCTTTAAAGTACCGAAGAGGTGAAAAGAATCTATTCCTTTTTCCTCCTTCTCTGTGCACTCAGACCTTTTGAGCGGTACTGGGGACACATTACTTTCTCTGTCTCTAAAGCTGTCTAGCACACTGCCTTGCTCTTCACATGCATTCTCATTTTTGACCAGTAACATTTGGTAATGTTTTAAAATAAAACATAAGAATGGTTTTCTGCCTTTTAATGTGTAAATTTTTAAAAGGATTCCCAAAAAGTTGCTAAGCTGTCCAGAAAGTCCGTATGTGGTGATACTGCATAACATGCAGAGTTTGTTCCTCCTAGATGCTTCTTCCATTTAATCACGTTCAATGAAGAAACCAAAATGTTCTGATCTGTCAGTATCAAACAGCAATTTCAACACAGGAAAAGCTGAAGCAGTTAAGACTTTCCCCTGTGACCTTACACTTCACCGAAAAAACCAAACAAACAAAACACAAACAACCAACCCACACAGACCACTGTTAGTATTATCATGCCTTAAGATAAGGAGAAGTCTGTATGAACCACTTTTGCAATGCTACATGTGAAGAAAAAGAAAAAAAAGGCAGCACGCAGAAAAAAAAAAAGCATGGTCAAAACAGTGCTTTTAACTGATCTAAGCTTTCTACCTAAACCAAAAAAATTCTGTACACTCAAGTTCCACGAATATATCATCGCACTTGTAAGCATTAGCAACCCAGTTGTTTCCCTCCTCCCTTCCTTACCTTACATCACATTCATAAAGTCCAGAATCTTCCAGTGTTGCAGGAATAAACCAAAGCAAGCCCTCTCGCTGATGGATCCTGGCGTCTCTCTCTGTGGTCACTGGTGTAGCACTACCATTTTTATACCACGTCAGATTGTAATCAGAGTGAAGCACTGGCAATGTAATTATTGGGCAGCTAATAGCTGTAGGCTCTCCAACAAGCACAAAGTAATCACAAATAACACATTTTTCTATTAAAAAAAAGGAAAAAATCATCAATGCTTTTAATCTGTATACTTTTATGTTTTAGAAGTATTAGTATTCATTCCGAGTTACACAGAATTAGAAAATAAACTTTCTGTAACAATTTACCATTAAAACACTGCAAAGCTACCATTTTTTGTTCATTTAGCACTTTCTGGTTGAGGATCTAAAACACACATTTTACAATGCTTAAGTCACAATTTCCCTCTATTAAGGCAGTCAGCAACAAGCACGTGTAAATCCAATAGCCTCAGTGCAAACCAGGGTATAAGATGATGCATGGGATTCACCAGACAACACAAGCTTCACAACCCACCTGTCGTGTCCTTGTTATCTGAGCATGTTAGTACTTTTGCAGAATTACCAGATTATTAATGTAGCTACTATCTATGAAAAGCATGGCACAAACAGTAGCAGTGCAGAGCTCCTCACAGTACTCTGGCCATTATGACTGTGGGGCCAAAAACAAATTAGGGAAAAAAAAGAGGGGGTGGGGGAAGGTGGAGATAGTTTTTGACCTGAAGCACAAGACAGTATGGAACGAGATCCAAACAAAGAAGTCTGTGAACCAACATGTCATACTACAAAGGAAATTTGGAGAGGCGCAGTATTTAGATTAAGAAGTCTTGACTATCATGTATTATTTCCTTACTACATTTGCAATTTCTGTCATCTTTATCCAGAAGGCCCTTTAAATTATTAACATTATTCTGAACATCACATAAAAGGCAACCATAAACAGAATTTTTATAATTATGGCTGTGTAACAAGTTGACAAGACATAATCATGCAGCCTAGCAAGCCGGTTTTTAAACACCGGCAAAAAAAACACCGGAGAAAGAAGGACAGATACTGCAAGAAGTCATCAAGAACCCAAATCTGCAAGCTAAAACTACTTGAAGAATACCAGTTTAGCACAAACAGAGCAGGCCATTTGGCTATAAAGCTTCCAAACTTTTGCATACAATGTGCAACACTGAAGTCCTATGAAACTGCAAAACATCTGACTAAACTGATTTTACAAATCTTGCTGAATGACTGTAGAAATACAAAGCTAATGTATTCAATTTCAAGATAAAAAAGTCTTCAGTAATCTTTCCAGTCCCACCACCTTCCTATCACCTAACATAAAGATTTCCAAGGAGGTCCCTATGGAGCTTAAACTAATTCAGAGACATTAATATTAGACTGCTTATGCCAAGAGCAGCAAGACAAGCATCATTAATTTATGTAGTCCTAAACTTCACTGAAAAATTAGATCTACCATTAAAAACATTACTAATTAATTGTAAAGGAAACTGAGCCCTACTGCTTTCAGGACTAGAGCTACAGCGCATCTCTTAAAGAAGGCATTCAGCAGCTAACTTTAAGTCAAGGAAGCCAATCTCTTTGGACTTTCTTCATAGCAATCAGGGAGAAGCTAATCAAAGCCTCAGTACCCTAAACTGATGTGGCTAGATTTAAAAATATTTATGCCAATTTGTACATTCCATCCCCAGTGCAACTTCAATCCAAGAAGAGGCATTCAGCATCTTCAATATGCTGAAGCAAAAACAAACCCCAAATCCACTGTTTGCTCTCAGCAACTCTTTTCTACTAAATACACATAACTTATTGCTTGCAGGTTTTCTTTTTTTTAAAATGGTAATTTCAGCAACGTATTTAACTTACCAGCACTGAACAGAGGTATCAGTAGAATGAGACAACCAATGAGCAAAAATGTAGATGTCATCTTTTGCTGCAAAGAAGAATTTTTTTCCATTAGTGTGGTAAGAGTGTTCAAGCTGCACTGTCCTCTGCACCCTGCGTTACTCCTTAAAAAAATCAGGAGAAGCATTAGTCATCTTGGGGAGGGAAAAATGGGTTTGGTGATTTAGCCCCAACCTTTGAAGATTTCAACTACAGCAACTGTTGGCCTCCGCAGAAGGCTGCTCAGTTTTCAGCTTTCTACTGGAATTTTTCCAAATTTCTACTGGAATAACTCTTGCATAAAGTGTAACTTTCTTTTGCCAGCATAGTTAAGGCAAAAAAAAGAAACCCAACCCTCTAGCACACACAAATTATGCTAGTGTACAGTGATATAAGCTATACTGCGTAGTTTAGAAATCAAGCTTGATTAAGCTACTCCTCTTTCCCCATGTTTATGAGAGATACGATCACAGAGATGTATGAGGTTTCATTCTTTGAACTGTTCTTGTACAGTTGAGGCAGCACTGCTTTTAAGAGCAGATGAACTCATAGCTCTTTGCAGGACAAGCACACTGTAACTCCAGTGTGATCTGGCACTTAAACTGGCATCTAAAGTCAAACGTGTCAAAACCACAGCTAACATGAATTGCTGTGGTCAGACACAAAACAAAGTGTTCAAGAATTGTAGTTTCACTTCACACCTCAGGTCTTCTTTGCAGCCTTCTCCATCAAAGACGTGACTGAACAGACACCCACTGCCCTCACTGCCCACAAGGGGCTTCCATGAAACCTCTAGATCTTAACCAAGTCCGGCTCCCCTCTCAGGTGCGCCTGCTTTTTCTTGGCAAGATGTCACCAGAGCCCCTCCCAAGCCTTCTACTGTCAGCCACCTGGCAAACACTTAACCCCTTTCCCTTCTGACAGCTCCTTGTAGGTTAAGGTCTGTATTTAGCTGTCTTGCCTTTCCTCCGTTCCTGACTTACTTTGCATGCTGCTCTCTCTCACTCTAAAGCAATCTGGTTTCCCACGTAGCAGTCCATTGCAAAACATTCATTGCACAGGTTCTAGTTAATATTTGTCTTCTACCCAGCTAAAAACGGCTGGAAGAAGAGATGATATTCCCTGAAAAATACACATGGCCTTGACTTACTTTTATATCCAATGTAGTTCACTTCAGTGGTAAATAAGCCACACCACCTCCTTCTTTTGAAACATTTCATATGCAGAAGTGTTGGTGTAGTAGGGAGGGACACACAGAGCAGAATTCAACACTTTAATATAACAGCCTCCAAGTACGTACTTCTTTTGGACAGTTTATCTGACAAAGCACTCATACCATAATCTTTATTTAGTTGCCTCGTATGTGGTTTTCCTGTAACTTGCCAATGAGCTGATCATCATTCTTGGAGTTTCAGTTTACCTGTAAAGAGTGGAGAAGGAGAGGGGAGAAGGGGAAAAAAGGATTTTACAAAATACACCACTTGGACAGCAGCGTACACATACAAAACCAAATTTTCTACAGACATCCTAAATGTAAAGCAAGAACATCCCTCTGCCTACACTAGAGATGACTTAAAACAAGAGAGCAACAACAAAACTTGCAGTAAAGATTGACCAAGAATTCTAGCAAAGACCTTTGGAAAATGAAGTTTCTGTAAAAAACCAGATAACATCACACAGGCACCAAGCAAGCCACAAAACTAGACATAAGTAGCCACTTCGTAAGACAGATTTAACCACTAAAAGAAAACAAAGAATACTTAAATTTAGGGCAAGATAAGAATAACTAAGCAATCCAACAGGTTAAGCTTTATATTTTGCACTCATTACTGGTCTCCAGTACCAAGGGTGGATGTCTTTCTAATATTGTATCCTAAAGCTTAACTTTTTTGAAGTTCTACTCTTTCAAAATTCACACACACACCCCCTTCAAATATGGCAGCAGTAAAGCTTAAAAACTCTGGAAAGAAGGGAAGAAGCCTCTAGCTTTTGTAGTTGCAATACCTCACAGTAGATGGACCATTTCTGTTCTGGTCAGTAGAGTTTCAAGTGACTACACAAGGTTTTTACACTTTTTCTTAAGCAGAATATACAGAAAAACACTACCCAAAATCCACAAATGCGAAACAGCAACTTTGTTTATAAAGCAGATGTTTGGTCACATACCTAACAACTTCAGCCTTGTAGTGCCTTCTATCCCAGTCTCAGCAATATGAAATGCCCCTGTGATACAACCACAGAAGCTCAAAAATCTTACTTATGTAGAGAGAATGGCAGTTTCACTGATGAAAAAATTTCACTGATGAAAATTTCACTGCCTACATACTTAGTTTGGAAAACTGTTTCAGCTCAAAGCTTGCTGGGCTCAAAGGAAAAATGTACGTGAAGTCTTTTAAGAAATAAGGAAAAAAACCACCAACAACAACAACCAAACAAAACCCCACACCACCAACCAATCATGTTTGTGGTTCGAGCTACTAAAAAAGAAAAGGTTTGATTTCCAAGTTACTTTCCTAATATTTATCTTCCCATAGTTAAAATACAACTTACTACGGCTCCTTCAAATTTCTAAAATTACCATCTTGAAAACAGAACGAGAAAACATGTGGACGTAATTTAAGATACTGACTTTTTGTTCTTTGCAGGATGTCTATCTTCACAGAACTTGCCCTTTTACTTGCCTTAGGCACACTGCCAACTTTAAACACCTTAAGAACAGGTTTAGAGACACATTGGGTCCTTAAGTCTGCATCCAGTGGAATTAGCAAACTTGTCCTTCAGGAAGCTGTGCAAAACACATAGCTGTATCTCTGTTTTCCAAATTTTCTGTCTCCAATTTTTAAAAGATTTTACTTGTAAATAATTTATAGATACATGGACATGACAGATCCTTGCAAAGGCCAACACTGAGGAAATGCTCAAGATAGCAGCACAGAAAACATCTCAGCCCCTCAGCTGCATATCAGCATGTCACTGTTAATTTAAGCAGCTTTCAATACTGATCACTGTCTATGGAGGACTCATTACAGCAAGGGCATCCAACAGATCCTTAGCCTTTGAGCCACACAGAAGAACACAGAAATTGTGGTTCAAAGGCAACTCATTATAATCTCTGCAAACAACATAATAGCATAGAGGTGTGAAGTGCCCCAATTTAGTGGCATGCCTATATGAAAGAACTGCATTAACCTTCTAAGTAAAACTTCAATACAGTTTAATTGAAATGGGGGCAGAAAGGTGTGGAGAACCAAACCCATGTATGGCCACTTGCTCCAAAGTACGACCAAAGATTCAACCCCCCACAACAATTCATTCATACAGCTCACACCTTGTTCCTTGTTGTTAAGCTGCCTACTGGGGTTAAACCTTCATAGCAAAGCAAGATAAAATTTCTAACAGACTATACCTTGTTTCCAGTCTACCACTCTTCTGAGGTCCCAACTTTCCTGTCTAACATGCTCAATATATAAACAAAATGCAGCTGATCATTTTACAGGGGCATGCATGAATGCTGAGTCATACACAATGATGCACCAGCATCCTCTAGAAGGGGACCTGGTTATCCACTGTGGTATTCTGACACTGAAGTGATGACCACAAACTTTAGTCCTTAAATGCCTCCTTTCCAGACAATCCTGCAAGTTGCAGGACTACAGAAAAGTCATGCCTTTAAGGAAAACCCATTATCCAAGATATTCTGTTGAAGCTACATCAAAATGAAGTCACAGAAATCAAAGAATATTCACAAAGAAGCCTGCAATAGTTAAACCTTTATAAGCTAGATTCCAGTTCAACTTTGAGACAAAGTATTAACCGCTCTAAATCTGAACAAAGTGTTTGCTACAGGTACTGCCTCAACTTTCACCAAAGCACAGCAGGAGGGGAAAAAGAAAAAAAAAAAAAAAGGATATCTGTAGCTCTACATAACTGGCCACCACCGGTTGATTCTAGTACAGTAAAGAGTTACCTATCCACCCGCTTCTACCTCACGTCAAACTGGAGGCAATGAGAGCATCCAAACCACCTTGCAAGGAGCAATCTTATCAGTATTCAAATCAATTGAAAACAGTACCTCCTTTCAGCATCACGTGGAAGGAGTTCATTTCGCAGTCAGCACTTTGAAGACTTTTCTATGACATTTCAACTCCGGATACCTGTCAATATAAAGTAATATGGACTTTAACGTGGAATATTTCTTACTCAAGTCCAAAGTAAGTTATTACTTTTCCACCAACATTTTCAAAGCACAGTTAAGAGGCATTTAAAAGGTCCAGAAGGGCTCATGCAGATAAAACTGTATGTATCAAAAATACAGTGATGCAAAGTATTAAAAAATTAATGTATTACTCTTGGGGGGGAGGAAATCAGTAATATAGTTTACAAAAAAAAGTAATGGGTATTTCTCATTTAAGGATTAATTTAAAATATCTGAATTAAGGATTCTGCGTTATAAAACAATTTTTGTGCAAGAGTTTTATGCCAATTTCTCAGCTTTTACAGCACTCCAATTTCGCAATCTATATGAAAGGCGAGCGTGTTCGTTTAGTAACTCCAACCTGTTTTTTTTGAGAATCCGAGCACACAGAAACGGTCCAAGTCAAACAAGCATGCAGCTGCTGAATTTATGAAGAAGAAAAACAAAACACATCCAGCATTTTGCTCGAGTCCCTGATGAAAACTCTCCAAATTTAACAGCTGCTGCTGGAAACAAACCTGAACCTCGACTCAGCTCGGTAGCTTTTACTGGATAGCTCACTCCTACCAAACTGTGGCTCCAGAGGCTGCTGCCAAGCCCCGTCTTGGCTGCGCCCAGCACGGGTCCAGGGCCATCAGCGCGGCTCCTCGCTAGGTTTGATACCGATATTTCTGCAGGCACCTCTTTCACCCAAGCCTTGCTCTTGTCGTCATATGAAGAGTTAAAAAAAGAGCCCCTGTTTGATCACGGTTATGCAATAACTAGCTTCTGTAGTGTTTCACCGGGTCAAGATGATTTATGCCAAGTTTTATCCTGCTTCCTGTTACAAGCACTTTAAAAAAATGTGGTAGCGTTCGGCGCTCCTACGGTCTTCATTTTTATACCGTACTTCCTACCTGGGTTTGTACAACGCGATACACAACGAGAAAGAAGAGACAAATGCAAAATAAAAAATGACTTCCAAGGAAGCTTTTCGGTGCCATAAAAGCTAGAAAACCAGCAGCCACACGCAGAGGTAGCCAGACTGTGCAAAGAGACCGCACATCAAAACAAGCAGCCTTCAAATACGTCTGAAATTAACAGAAACCGAGGGTTTGGTGTTTTGCAAACCGTCGCAGGGCAGCCCACCTGCCCAGGAGCCGATCCCCGCCTGCGCCGCACCCCGCGGACCCCCCCGGCCGGCCCAGGGACGCCACCGCCCGCTCCCCACGCCGCCAAACCGGGGGCAACCGTGGCACGGCGCGGCGGGAGACACGCGGGGAAGGGAGACACGCGGGAAGGGAGACACGCGGGAAGGGAGACACGCGGGAAGGGAGACACGCGGGAAGGGAGACCCCAGCCGCCCCCCGGCAGCCGGACACCCCGCTGCCCTCCCCGTCGCGCCGGCGGCGCTGGAAGCCGCCCGTCCTTACCTCTGGCCGCTCCCGGGACCCCGCCGGCCGCCCCGGCCCGCGCCACATAGCGAGCGGGCGGGCGGGCGGGCAGCAGGCCCCGCCTCCCCGGAGAGCCACGGCCGCGGCCGGCGCTCGCCCCTCCCAGCGGCCGCCGCGGCGGGGCTGTGCGGGGGGCTGGCCCGGGGCGCGGGCTGGGCCTGAGCCGCCCTGGCGGCGGTGGGGGCCGGGCGGCTGCTTCAGGGTGGGCTGGGTGGCTGTGGGAGCCCGGCGGGCCGGCCAGCCCCCACCGACCCCCGAGGGCGTGCGAGCGCCTGGCACAGGCGAGCCGGCCCTCATGGTGGCCTCCTTTGGGGCATCTCCCCGCGGTTTGAGCCAACCTTGTTCCCTGTGGCATCAGCCCGCTTCCCTGAGCCGCCGCGCCTGGGTTTAGTTCCCGTCAGGCTGTGATCCTGGGGCGCCGAGTTGACTTAAGCGCTGCGTGGACGCCAGTTTTCCCTCAGGCTGCCCTTCGTGGCAAGCCCTGACCCGGCTGATCTTGCGAAGCGCGAGAGCCCTGTGGCCCGCTCAGCATGCCGGCTTTGCCGCGGTGAGGGGCTAAGGCCCATTTGGCAGTTCAGTGGGAGCAGAGATGTTTCATGTCTCCAGGTAGCCAGATCCTACCCTTGCACTGCGGTGCGTCCAGGACATGCCGGTCGTAACTGCATGTGCCCTGGGGACCTGTGTGGCACAAGTGAAACCAGTCCTTGGCGAATCCGGCACCCCACTCATGAAGTGAATACAGGCACCCTCACTTCTCTCTGGTATTTACCAGAACAGACATGCGAGTGCCTGGTGCCACCATTCCCATATTCCAACACCTGAAGTTGCTCAATGTCTCTATTTGGAGCAGAGCTTTGTTCGCTTTCCATCATGTAAGCGTTTACTTTTTATCTGGTTTGGTCAGCTGTCCCTTCCACTCTGCCAGGGTATCACTTTTTCGGTTCAAACAGTAGTTTCTTCCTTCAGGGCTTGGGTAGTAATTCTATATAGTTCTCATTCTTTAGTTTGATGGTGAAATTAAACATGTTCAAACACAGAAATGCAAATTTTTCCAGACAGGTAGAAGTTTCTCTGGAATTGTTTCCTTGTCCATAGTTTTCAGTTCAGCGTCTTCTCCTCCTTGAGTTTGCCTTCACCTACTTCATTTTGGTTCCCATAAGCTTACTTTTAGTCACTCCTCAGAGACATGACTGTAGGGTACTCAGAGTGATTTCTCATCCCCATCTCTGCTTTTATTCAAGACCCACATGCATTAACTTTATTTACATTCCAGTTGAAGTAAATGTACATTTTAATATGAATTATAAAAATGGAATGTAACAAGCTTCACCTTGGGGTTTGAACAATTCCCAAACCAATGTGAAGGGACTGTCAACTTGTTAAGGGTTTGGAAAAATGTGGGAAGGCATGTTTTAACTTTCGAAACAATAGAGGAGATCCTGTGTTCCAGACTCACAGAGCCATTACTGTTTCCCAAGTGGGAAGCTCAGGCTTTTTTGGGTAGAAGGGCTAGTTTGCTTCCCTCTTGGTTTCATTAACACTAATTAGAGGAAAGAAGGGATTCTCATGCTGGGCTTCTTCCATGTTGACAATATCAGGATGAAGAGCTGGACTGAGCCACGGAGCTCTCAGAGAGGAAAGCTATGAAATGTTTACCAGCTTATCCAATGATATAAAGGGGGAGAAGCCCCTTTATGACCTGGATGGGTACATTTCTATTCCTGTTGCTGTGTGTGCCTTTGCAAACTCTCATGTCTATTTTAGTGGTGCTAAATGCTTTAATCTGCTTTTGCCCTCACTGTTTTTGAGTCAAGGGTGATGTTGAGGTGACTGGCTAAATTAGGGGAACTTCATAGGTCATAGCAATCTTAAGAACAAAGATATCTGAGTGCCCTAAGTGTTTATCTGCACAATACTTTGTTCCACAACATCCAAAGGATAACAGCAATGCTTCCAATTAAGCTGCACAAAGTTTGAAAGTTGGTGACACCGGGGGGTTCAGAGAATGAGGTGTCTCCCAGTAGCTAGCAATGACCAGAAAAGCTCTCCACCACGTAGCAAGACCATAGGGAGCATGCCAGAAACCCAGCAGTCTCAAGAAAGAGTAACACTTACATATTGGACGTACATAGTACTTGTTAAGTGTTGAAGATAAAATGGTCATTTGTAGAATCTGGCACACGTCACTATTTCCGTAATTCTGATATCCCATATCTGTCATGACCACACTTTTAAAGTAAAAAGCCAAAGTACTCTCTGGCACGCATTTTAGAGAAACTAATCACCCCGAACCAAAAGTACACTTCCAAAAGAACGCACGTAAGTGTCAGCACTGCCAAATTGTGATTCAGTAGCAAAGTATGCGTTTTTCTCAGAGCAGAGGATGTTTCCTAGAGTTTCCTAAGAGTGTTGTGGATGAGCTGATCATGAAACATCTAGTAAGACTCCAGTTAGAGAGGAGTAATTTTGTGAATTTCTGTTCTTGTTCCACTGTAGAGCCGTTTTCCCAAGTGAGTTTTACAACCCAACCTGTTACCTCAATTACACAGTCAACTGTGTGAGTGTACCTAGGTGCCGAGTTCACACGTAATTGGGAAAAGCCTGTCACTGCTTCCAACTGCAGGCCTCTGAGGCAATGCCAATGCCAGATTGCTGCTAGCAAGACCACATTGTTCAGAAATCAGTCAGCACCAAGAAGCCAGACAGAGGTTTGTGCCCTTCAGTATCCTGGAGTAACTGGCCAGAGTGAACTTCAGAGCAACACAGTAAATTGTTCCAGTTGGCCCTGAAAGGTACAGCTCCTGGCACATCAGTCGCTGATATTGAAAGTGATGACTATTTTGTGCTAGTAAATTCAAAGGCAGTTTGGTAATTCCACTGAAGTTCTCCACAGGGCTCTTTGGACTTGTAGTTTAATATCAATTAACATGGAAAGCAAGCAAGAAACAAAAATTAATCCCAATGAGCCTATTTATACCGAGTTAAATCTTGCTACAGCTTGCTGCAGCACCAAAAGCTATAGATCTTTGAAAACACAACCCAGTTCTGAGTCTCCTACAGTGTGAACACACCTGTTTTAGCACAACAACAGAGCTTGTGCCCACCAAGATCCTCATTCCAGAAATATTAAATCTGGGGGTGGTTGATTTTCTAGTGAGCCAAGTCCGAAGTCCAAATCAAAACTGAGCAGCTATATACCCTACTAGATCCCTTTCCCCAATGCCCTCTTAAAGCTCTCCTTTCTTGGAGAGGACGAGGTAGCAAGGGAAACACGAGGACACAGACGTCACATTGCACTCATAATAGTGCTTTTAGTGTTACTCCTTCAAAGGCATGTCAGACCTGTTTTGTACACATGGCAGTAACCTGAAACGTGTTTTCATGTATTGAGGCTTGTTCAGTCACACTGTCCGGCATTTCCACACAAAAGAAAGAGAGTTCATATTTGATCAGGTATATCTATATGCACTTAAAGCAAATTTATACTGGATAGAGCAACTGATCTCAAATTGACATTTTAAGTAAATGAAAAACCTGAACATACCAGTTATCTCAAAAGACAGCTTTTGCAATTGGATCTCATTTAAAATAAACACAGATGTTTAATTTTTCTTTTTAAAAAAGCGCAAAGATTTTTCATCAGTTCTGCATGCTTCCATGTGCAACTCCTTAAGTGGAGGAAGGCTCTGCAGTTATGTGACTGCCACTGCAACACTTAACCAGGCATGGATGCTAGGAGCACCTGTCCATCCAGAATCACTGTGGATTTCTTTTACAGGATACTTCTCTTTTCTGTGACTCTTTTCCATGACTCTTTTCCATGCCTCCTGAGAGCAATGCTGACAGTTGCTGGGGATTTTTCCTTTTTGCCTTCAGCGCACAGAAGCTCTATAGCCTTGTTCATTTCCAGTGTGACTAAGCAGGTCCAAACCTCCGCTTTTTTGACTTTACCACATTACTACTTAAGTAAATCAGCCATGCTTGTATTACCGACATTACCTGAATAGTTCTGGTTTGAACTGAAGCAGTTCTCAAGGCAGATCCCGGAATGGCTTCAAGGTTATTATTGGTCTCCTTAGGACTTCCTTGAGGTGGAGACCATATGTTGGCACTAACAATCCTCATCAGAGCCAAGGCAAGGGACAGCTTCACTAGCCAGTAGTTGAGTCATTGAAATGAAAATCAAGTTTCACAACTTGATATCTCTGCCTGACACACAGCTACCTCAAGATCTTATCCGGTTTTGTGGGTTAGAGCTCTTGGAGTCAGCAGAAGTGCAACTGAAATGGCTGTAAGTAATTTGCAGTGAGGTCTGTAAGATGGATGCAGTGGTTTGTCCCTCATATGTATCTAGCGTGAGTTTAAAATGTCCTTATCTGTAATGACTACGATCTGTCCGCTGTTATCACGGAGCAGCTCTCTAACTTCTACTTTTGCAATTTGCACCCAGAAATTATTCTTAAATATTGTACAATAAAGGGCAACATGCTGAAAAGGAACCTGGAACTGTGAGGATTCTAGATTTAGCCTTCTCACCCAGCCAGAAAGGGACAGCACACAATAAAATCTGGACAAACTGTACAATGGCTGCATGTCTATAATCAGATTATCCAGTGCCTTGCTAGAATACCACTAAAATTACATGATCAAAAGCCACAAGTAAGCTGGAGTAACAAAGTGGCCTGAGGAAATCCATACAAGAATATTCTTCTTTAAATTGCTAGGAGGGCACAAAAAGGATGCATACAATTACAGCAGATCCTGAAATATGGTGACTGAAAAAGAAAGAATCTTTAGAAGCAGTAACTTGCAGTGGATTGAGCTTTGAAAAATAAACCTCTATCTCAGGGCACACTAGGGTATGTTGGTGGTTTCACCCTAGATTAGAAGGAAGGATTAGTTGCCTTAGAAGCACGTAGAAATGACTGTACTGCTGCTTTCTCCTACCACCTGTAAAAGCTCAGAACAGCATGAGACATAGGAAACAAAATGCAGAGCTACTTTTGCCTGAGCTATGACATTCCTTGCAGCAAAAACGCAAGAAAATCTAAGTAGCAGATGTGTGGAAGATAATGCTCAGGATAAAATAAGGTTATTAATTATCTACAGCAATTGATTTCCCATGACTGGAGCATGAACCCTTCACCCTTGGAGAGTAATTTACTGTCTCTCATAGGGCTGAGCTCTAACTGGCTGAACATGAATCACTGTGCTAAGTGCTGCCTCAAATGCTTCCAGAGACTAGGCAGAATACTTTGATTAATATTTTGCCAAGCCGTCGATTTTTTGTCTGCTGTATGCATGTTTAGGAGTCCTGTGCCAGCATTGTCACCGAGTTCTTGCAGAAGTTTTGATTTTCTTATTTTCTCACCTTGTTTTTGCCAAAGTGTCATAACAAATAAGCAGTACTGCCATTGTTAGTAGCTTTTAATTGATTAGTCATCAGAAGCTCTGTGCACAAACTGAATAGGGATCTGATGCTAGCCTAATTGCAAGGAAGTCTTAGGAAAAGCCCAAGTAATCTGGAGTGGTGAACACAGCTGGAATTACAACATGCTCCCTCACTCAAAAATTTTATACTCTCAGGCTGCTTGGGGAAAATAGCTCATAAGGTACGCTTATTACTAGATTTTTATTTCTCTATTAATAATACCTATCCACTATTCTTTTGTACACGTCATAAAGTCCAAAATACAGCTCTTGACACAGCGATTTTTCTTTGCAACCACTGTGTACCCACCCTACCATAAACCTAGGCTGCAAAAAGAGGAGCCGAAGGCAAAGAGGAAGGACAATAGAAAGAGTCAGCTTAGAAATAAGAAGTAGAAACTGGATTTCAGTCATCTAATTAGCAGTACACATGGAGGGAAATGAACAAAACCACTTTACATAGAAGACTGCTATGGCTGTGTCATGCCATAGCTTTTGCTCAGTGCTGGCACAGTAGCTCTAACTAAGATTGATCCACCTTAAAAATGGACAGATTTAAAGCCTATGAGGCAGATTTTCATTGACGTTCCCGCATATAAACAAAAGCTTACCTATGACAGAACCCTCCCTGTGGCATCCCTGTCATTCATTGTAGCACACTGATCAGGACACACCTATTTTCTCAGTAGGCTTTTAGTCATCAGCAGTATTCATAACGCATAACACTACTCAGATGGTTTTGCTTCTTTCCCTGTCCTTCCACATGTTCTTCAAACACAAACATTAGCTCAGACTTTGTAAGAGTAATCTTGCAATTCTCTCTTGTCTTACCCCAAGGAGACCAACTCATTACAGCATAACGGCTTCCCCTAAATCCTATCCTTGCCTTACAGCCCTCAGCAGAAACTAAAACAGTCTCCAGCTTTCTTGCTGCCAAGGTGTCAAGAGTGTCCCCCTGCCGCACTCCTCTTAGATTTTCCTCCTTCCCATTCCCCAACCGTACATGTCACGTTCATCCTTATAACTCTCCTTTCAGGGCAAGTTCTTCAGGACTTTCAGCTTCCAGGTCTCTCAGGCTTTCGCAAAGCCTGACTTGAGCACTTAGGACAGAGTTCATCTCAGCAGATGATCCATCTGTGGTCAGCAAGAGTCGTGGGGAGCAGTCCTCTGACCTGCTCCCCTCTGTCCGCTTCAAAATTCTCTCAGCCATAGAAATCTACCTATGCTGTGGATGTCTACACTGGAGAAGATGAATCCAGTCCTCACACCTGCCTGAACAGCCTGCAGCATCTCTAATACCTTTAATGCATTTTTAATTAATTATTTATTTTATGATCATTCCTGTTATTGGATCATGTTACAGAAGAGAAGGAAGACAATTTCCCCCATAGATTGGATTACATTTTGAACTAATAATTTCTTGTTGCTTCCAAAAGTATCTGCAGGAGCTTTTTTTGTTCTCTGCTGAAATTTTCCATTGCCTGAAGAGCTGGCATTCTCAGCCAAAAGAAAGCAAACAATAATGTGGAATACAGAAGTAGTTCATGAGCTGGTTTTCTGTCAGTGTAACCTTTAAAAATGAGTTGGCAAATGCTGACAGTGGTGTTAAGCAATCCCAACTCCCACTAGCATTATGCTTTCTCCCATGGACACATTCATTCTGTGTGTTTTTATTGCTATAAAACAGAACTGGACTACAGCTATAAATTAGCATTTTGGAGATGGGGGAAAAAAACAAGAAAAAGAAAAAAAAAAGAACATGAAAAAAACCCCGATATTGCTATTTTCAACAGCCACAGAGAGCTTTTCAGCTTTTCTGCTGTCTTCATTTTTCCTACTGGCAGTCACTCAAGGACTGTCTTGTTATGGGAGTAGAAGAAAAAATATTGTATGTATCCTTTTGCCCAGCTAGTCACCTCTGTTCCCTTGGTCCTTGCTTAACTATGTTAGCAACTGCCCTGTGATATGAAAGTTATGGTAAAATACTGGTGCTGTGTTCATTGCGTTATTGGGCTACGGATAATATTTTGCCTGGATTTTGGTAATCAAAACCAGCTCTCCAACCACAGTAAATACAGCTGCAGATGGCACAGTAAGCTGCTATGTTCCAAAATAAATGAAGTTCATTTTGAAATTCTTTGAATTCAAATGCTCTCGTTCTCTGGATGTCCATGTGCTCTTTTTGTTCTCTGTCTTTTCTCTAGACTGCATGTGAGTACCCACAGAGATGGGTACTGTAACGGTCACGGTCACGACCTGTGAGGGTTACCTGACCCACGGGTGTGTAAAGATGGTGACCGTGGGGTTCTCAGGATTCTGCAGTACAAAAGGACACAGAGGTTGGGGTTTCTGAGAATTTCTTTGTTGCAAATTACTACAAAACTACTGTTAGTAAAAACAAATGAATATAAGTGTAAGTGTAAGTGTAAATATAAATATAAATATAAATATAAATATAAATATAAATATAAATATATGATACAAGTCACTACAAAATTACCACTATGAAAGCAAGTATATGTATATTACAAGAGGAAAGCAAATATATGTATATTTCAAGTTATTGCAGAATTCCAACTACTGAAGCAAGAATATACTCATGAACCTTTACCTGTGTGCACATCTATAAATGTATTATGCAAGGTGTTACTGGTATGACACTCACCAAACCACTCCCAAGAGTGGGGCTAATCCAGGATGGAAGAAGTCTCACTTCAAAGATGATCCACATCTCAGAGTCTGGAGTCAGCTAGGCATCCCCGGCAAGGGTCTGGTCTGTCCGGGAGATCTCTTTCAGAGAAGCTCTTGGAGAATGACTCTTGCAGAGAAACTCATTTTGGGTAGGTAGCAAGTTACTTTTCATACCCTTTTGGCATAAATAGCTTTTTGGTAGATACATAAGTGGATGTGGGGCATCAGTTCCTGGAACAGTTGTTCCTGACTCCTGTTTTCCTGGAAGGTCAGTACATTATCACAGTTTCTTTGTCCTGCACCCATCAGGGTTTCTTTGTCCTGCCGACTGCTCCACATCAAGGAGGTTTGGGCTGAGCTTATCAGGGGCTGAGCTTATCAGGGATGTCTTGGGACTCTGCCTAAGGAGATATCCTTCTTTGTCGGTGTTTTTACTGGGTTGCCTTTGTGGCGGCTGAGGTCAGGTAAGCCGACTGTCAGAAATTCCATCCCGCTGTGCAGTGAAGTGGAGGAGAGAGAGGAGCACACAAAGGCAAAAGGTGTAAGAGGTAGAGTGTGAGGGATGCCCCCACCCTGCCTGGGCGAGCAGTACTTTGGTTCAGGCATCACTGACAAGGAGGCCTGATTGAAATGAGCCCTGCTGTGCAAACCTTGAGAACTGTGCTAGGCCTTAACTGCTCAGGGACTAAGGAGTCTAGGCCAGGTCTTAGCAGAAGCTAACAGTACCAGCCTGAGCTGGGACTAGCAAAACTAAAAACTGCCACAGCTGCACTCGTGCACATACACCAAATGGGGAGTTTGACTACGAGTCAATCACTTTACGCCATAACCATCTGTAGCCCCCGCCTTCCCCGAGCCCATTGAGCTCTCCTGTACAGCGGCAGGCTGCATGGCAGTGACCTCCCCTTGAGCAGGGATGCCTCTCAAGGTTACTCCTCGAGGCTGAGAGACCCCTGACCCAGCATCTGATATCTAGAAAGAGCTAAGAAACATTTTACACTAGGCCTAAAAGTCTATTGTATGCTAGCGACACCTATATATCCAGCTATAGCTTAATTATTAGAAGTGTAGTAAGTAGTAGACTGTTAAATTATCATTTAAATCATTGTCAAATCATCGTCAAATCATTGTTAAATCATTGTTTGATTACCATTCAATTATTGCTTAATCACAATTTGATTGTGATTTAATTTTCATTCTAGCATTGATTAATTATCATTTGCTCATGGTTTAATCATTAATAAACTCCTTTTAGTTAACCCCACAACGATAACTTCTCTTAATAATTCACCTGCGACAAGGTGGCACTTAGTCTGCACTAGGGAGATGAAATCAGTTATAAAGCCTCTCCAGCAAGGAGATTAGAAGAGTTCTCTGAGTACAACTAATACTACATCTTATGGCTCCTGCCAGGACCATCCTCCAGACCAGCTTCCCAGTCTGTGGAGACCATAACCATGTCAAGCATGGTATCTTGCACAGATGGAGGGCATCATCCAGAGCACATGAGACCAAGCATGCACAGTACCTTCAGATGCTCCTAGGTAAACTCAGAGGGATATCTAGGGGCTGTCCAGAATGACAGAATGGCAGACAAATGAATTGAGAGAGTGTGCTGTGCTCATGGCTTTTCCCGATACCTCTCTTTCAGAGCTTTGTAAATATACCCTTTTTGCTAATACACTTCCTAAGTGTCGTTTGCAACCAGCCAGCAATGATTAGACTCTTTTTGAAGAGCGTTTAATTACCAGTCAGAGATAGTTCAGCTTAAACTGGTGGTGTGCTATTGTGTATACCAACAACAGCAAACAATCCCATTATGTTTCTCAATCCTCTCCCATGGTAAGTGACTTTTCAAAATCTCCTAGATGGCTCTGGTGGCAGCTGAGAGCTGGGAACAATGAAAAGGGGTATCCATGCTACCTTGCCCCCAAAACATGTCCCAGACTAGCATGGTCCACACAGAAGAGTAGTTCTACAATTTTCAGCAGCTCATGTGCCTGGTTTAAACAAGTCATTGTCTGATGGGAGTAAATTACGTGTAATGGATGTCTTCTGATAATGCTTTTAGGAGGAAAATTAATGTGATAGATAAATAGTATTTGGCTAAAAAAAGCAAATGCTGAAGATGATTCAGTGGAGCAAAGAGGTAAGGAAAGTGGGAACCATTTGGGGTTGTCTTAGGCTGTGGTTTCCTGAGAAGTTCTGCTTTTGATTTTGCTGTTTTATATTTTAAAAAAGCACAGCCCCTAAGAAACATCTTGAGCCAGAAGAAGTCTGTGTGGTTAATGCCAAGCTTTTCTTTCAATGAGCCTGAGGCTTCTTACCTCTTGACAGTAAATCAGACTAAATACAAAATCTGTGGTTTTATTTCTATGCCCCGGCATTCAAGGTAGTAAAACAACTAACCAGCTTAATATTTAATGTTGATGAACTTACAGGGTTAAGGTTAAACTTAAGAACATATCTTATACTAAACTATTTTCTTCTTCTCTTCATGGTATATTAAGTCAGTTCATGCCCCACGTAAAGTACAAGGTTCCTATATTGTACAAGTTTTAGAAACAAAAGAGCACATACATCCCATATGCATCCTGAGTTCAAATAATTCATAGTAAGAAGAGGTGAAAATCCTTCAAATAATTTGACTTGTCTCCACTGCAGTTGAAACTTGTTTTTTTTCCTGAGATGTCAGACACAATAGACGGTGGTAGTGTAAGGAGGCTGTTGCCAGCCTTCCTGCCTCCCAGCATCCTACCGGAGGAAACGGCTTCCTCTGCAACACCCAGTCCTTTCTGCCGCAATCTGTAGAGCTTAAGTCAACACAGTAGAAAGTAACAGTTAGAGATTCAGGTGCTGGAGTCCCCTTAATTATACAGCTTTCTGACTCTAGTGCCCCTTGCCTTTTTAACAGAGCTTTACTATTATATGTATTATTTATGATCATCATTTTTATAATATTGCATCCCAGTCATGTCTTGTCCCATTATGCAAAGCAATGGGCAAACAGCTGTGATGTACATCTTTGCCCAAAAGAGCATGGAATACATGTAAAATTAAAGGATGTTACCAAGAAATTTTTACATGGAAGGACAAAGGTGGCAATAACAATAAATGAGGACTCTCTCTATGGCCTTCCAAGGGAGACAATGCAATTTGTTCCAAGCCCCCTGTTCTGAGATAAATCTGTTTATGTTTTGATAATTTTAATTCTACAGAAAGTGTTACTTCTCATCCTTTGTCTTAGATCTTCAAAGCTCATCCGATCAGCCAGATTTGTATAAAGAAGAGGAAAATTTGAGCAGGACCTGCACGGACAGTCAGAGACAGCCTTTTGAAAAGATGGTATTACGGTGCTGAGTGAATGGCGAGAAGAGAGTTTGTATCAGCAGGGAGAAAGGAGTGGAAGAAAGGAGGGTGGGCCAGATTTCTGAGGCCACATCAAGAAGAAAGATTAAGAAAAGTGAAGTATCATTACAAGGTATAGCAAGGCTGTGCTTACAAATAGAGAAAAGTTTCCTCATGATCCCCTGCAAGAGAGCAATGAAGAGTTTTAAGAACAAGTTAGTGACAAATGTTTGAACTGGAATCCTAATTCAAATCCGTCATTCAAATGTCATCAGGCTCCTGTGGCAGAAGGGTGGAGCGGTACAAACAGCAGCCGCAGCTTTGACTCAGAGGTTAACCACTGTTTTACAAGCAAGTGTAGCTGGAGAGTTAGAAACGTGTCACTGAGCTTTGTTACTCTCTCCATTTCTTGCTCACTTCAAGGCAACTGAGCTCTCTGGATTTGGGGGGCAGGGTGTTATTATTTGTCTGCATGAAGTATCAAAAAGCTGGTAAATAATCAGGGGGACCGAGTGGGAGCAAATATTGTTTGAGGGGGCCTGACCTTATTTACAGGATCCAAAGAAGCTTAAAGGAGATCGTCATTGATGTGAATTTGTTTGGAGGTTTTTTGTCTTGCCTTTTGCCAAGAAAGCTTGCAACAGGATGTAACCTCGTAACCTCCAATTAACCAGTTGCTTTCTTTCATTCAACAATAGTTGCTACCTTTTACTGCTGTTATGAAATCAACTTTTGCTGATTTAACTCTTTTTGCAAGACTCGGTAATGAATTCAGAGCCACCTCATTCACCATTGCTCACAGCAGCCTTGATGTTTCTCCAGCTCAAAGCAATCACACTGAGATGAGGAAGGTCCAGGCCTGAGACTGAGCAATATAACCAGTTTAAGAGAACAACAGAAGAGAATGCACAAGCCACGTCAAGGCTTTCTCCTTTGGGGCATTCCCTAGAACTGGTGCTAAATCACTGTCTGAGAAGGTGGTAGCTTAAACAATGCAGATGACCAGAATGTCTGATAGAAGAGGAGGCACAAAATCTGGATTAGGGACTACCATTTAACTAGTATCAAACTGGTAGTTTGAGCTGATGGTAGTTTAAGCTATTCAACTGGTAATATAAACCTCTCATGAGTGCTAAGCATGAAATTTGAAAATTAATTAAAATGGACAAAGCAGCTGTGCTTTTTTAGTTCTTGTTTGGGATGCACGAAAAATGCAACTTACTGTAATGACTGGTTGCTCCCCACACCCCCTCTGGCCCCACCAGGTGTCTGGACACTCTTTGGAGAGCTGGGAAGGTGATAGCATGGGAGGAAACATCTCTTCCATCCCTGGAGCAAATGGGAGAAGCAGTTCTGAGCTCTGAACGCTCCCAGCCTCCCTTATGCCACCAAGTGATGAGCGAGCTTCACATCCTCCTGATTTCTGTCTCTCGCTCTTCAGCAGAAGCCTGAAGCAGGGAAGAGTCAGACTACAGCACTATGCTTTTTTTTTATTATTTTTCTTAAATAGGACATGCCAAGGATGGAAATTCACATTACATACACGCAAGCTGGAAACAATAATTTTTGTTCACATGATTCAACAGTAAGCGTTCTCTTTATTTCCCTTCACTTGTGTGGTGTTTGTGCTGTGTTGCTCAGCAGCGTTGCAGGGAACAGTTTCAGAATGACGGCGTACTTGGGAGAAGGAGCAAATAAGGCAAAGGATACAAGGGAAAGGACAGAGCAAGTGCACAGGACCACCAAGTTACAAAACTGGTATTTTCCCTTGTTGTTTCACTTAGTAGAAACTTCTCAAATCTTGTTTTGCTTTCTTCAAGAGCAGCTTTTCAAGGATATGTTTCAGTTTACCGAAAACATTACAAATCTGACACATCCTTCTATACCGACTGGGTGAGGTTGCTTACCGATGCTCAAACGCAAGTGGCGGGGAGGGGAAGGAGCGTGGTTAGCAGGCTGTGCCCCACTTGGAGGAGGCCTCCTGCCCCTCCAGGGGATTCTGTGACCGGTACGTTACTCCTCTGGACCTTTGCTGTATATACCAGCTGTTAACCTCAGAGATACGGTCATTAGGAAAGCTGGAGTAGAGAAGGGAAAAGAAAAAGCATAAGCAAAGCTGAGTGGCCTTGATAGACTGCTCTGAAGGAGCTACAGTTTAGGGTTGCTTTCAGAGGCACCCTAAGATGTGGGAGAAAATAGCCTCTGGCCCCAGCTGGCCTTGGACAGAGCAGTCGCAAGCTGTCTCCTCGCCTCCCTTGCACTGGTATCTACAGCTGTTAGGACCCAGGATTTTCTAGGTTTTCTGGAAAGGGATGGCATCAATGACTTATGAAGAGGATGTTGCAATAACGTAGCACTTCCTCTCACATGGCACAGAAACCAAGCTCCCAGAGCACAGACAGAAATCAAATGAAACATCCTAAAAGAAAACTGTTCAAAGGGCTTAGCTGGTAACTCTCAGCAAACGTGAGCATGTGTGAGATGCAGTGATTTATAAACTGGCCAAATCCACATAGCACTTCACAGAAATGCGAGCTACATGTCCCTAACAAAGACTGTGTTTCTGTTCCTGGCTTTAAAGCGTGTACACACAGTGTTTTTCTTCTTTAACCTCATTTTAGAAATTTCTGAATGGATCTGGGTGACTTTCCTTTTTTAAAAGCAAATTTAGATGCCTATGAAGCATAGAAAATCTCTGTCCAAAGGGATAATTTTAACAATATTAACAAGAGCTCACTCAGAAACTTAAGGAGTTTCTATCAACCCCATCCATGATACTACCTGTTAATTACTATTGCTATTGTAACTCCCTTTCTGAAGTCTAATGCCAGCCAGTTATAACAGCTTGAAATAAAACTGGCCAAAACACACTCTATTTACAAATCAGTTGCATATGAAAGATTGATGGGGTTTTCCTTATGTTTTCATTGCAATGGCTACTTGAAAAACAGTCTTTGAAAAACATTCCTAGGAAAGCCTGCACTGAAGTAAGCTAGACAGCAATTCTGTTGCTTAAAAACCAGTTGTTTCATCCTGATAAGGCAAGCAGTCGAAGGAGCCTCCCACAGTGCTTTTGGGAACCTACACTTGTTGCAATGTTGAAGTGGTCACTAGTTTTGTTCAGTAATAATGATTTTCAAAGGAGATTGATTAGATTAAAAATACTGTTTTATTGATTACAAATATTTTTTAAAAACCTAGAAAAAAGTAGATCACAGGGAAAACAGCTCCTCACTGTAAGAGTCATTTTGCATGGAGGTCGCTAGAACACTCTTTGCATTTCTCATTCAAGAGGTCTTCAGCCACAAGAGAAGTTACACAAAGGCAATAATGTCTACGAGTATATACATTGGGCATAGACATACTATGGGCATAGTAGCCATCAGTGCAGCACTACGGCAGCTTAGACTGCAACTGGAGCATTACTCAAAAGGTCCCAGCACATTGTGCTTATACTTCTGTGGTTTGCCAGGCTTCCTGCCTCTCCCTGTAACACTCAATAAAGGAAGAACTGTAATAGTGACAAAGAATAAAAGTAGCATCAGCACTTGCAGATGTTGCAAGTTTGTTTTCTATTGAAAAGGTAATTTAATTTTATCAATATTTTTTGTTCCACATTTTCAGATATTTGATAATATTTGGATGCCTGGGTCAAACAGGATACTAATGCCCTGGTTATCTACAATAGATACGTGTTAGTTCACATCTATGCTCTACTCTGGGTGGGGTCCACATGTGCAATATGAATGTGCCCCATGTGAGCCCTAGCAGCTGGGACCCATGGGCAGATGCTCCTTTTCATTCCTAAAGTCCTATTTCTTAAGCATTCCTCATTCTGAAGAGATGGCAACCACCTGTGGTCCCTGAGTTTCATGAATATCACCTTTGCTTGGCCTTTCCTAGTTTTTATTGTTTAGTTGATAACAAGTCTCTTGATGCTAAGATACATGAAATATGTAAGTCTTACCAGCAGATTTATGGTGTGCCCTTCTTTTCTTTGTCAGTGTTGTCAGCAGCTATAAAGAGCAAAAATTGCATTCAGCACACAGTCTTGTCCTGACTGAATTTATAGCATCAACTCACTATGGTAAAAGAACTTGACTGCAAAGCCAGTGCTGGGAAAAAAAATGGGGAGCACCAAAAAGAAATCCATGTAGAAACAAATGTTTTCTGAGCTGGGCTTGAGTAGAAGACAAGAAATAAGGCATGGGGATGCTCACTGTATTACCAGGGAGAAAAAAATGTCCTGACTACATGGTAATTAAAAGAGAGCACCTTCTTTATTGGCAATAGAGCCAAAGACTTTCTAGAAGGTACAATAGTATGTGACTAAATAATTTTAATGCATGTGAAAGGAAAAAAATGTTAAGACTGCATAAGCAACTTTAAGCAACAAATAATTTTGAATCATTCATTTTGCAATCTTGATGATGAATCTTCAATTTTGATAATTTTCTGAGAATAAAAGGAATGCCCAGCTAGACCATACCGAAATGTCCCATCTGGCCGAGCACTCTGTCTCCAGCAATGGCCATGGGAGATGCTATTAAGGGACATCACTCAAATCTGGCCACTAGCTATGGTCCGTTCCTCTCAATAATCTCGCATCCCAGATTGCTGGGAACTTTTGGCAATTGCTGTCCTTCATCCTACCCATCTCCTCCCTTCCTCCTGCCTTGCATTTGGAAAAGGCACATGGATGTTGCCCCTCTCCTGGAATCACCCCACTCCCACCGCTATGGCAAATGGGTGCCTGCCCATGGGTGGGGTGCCACCACTGCTGCCCACCTTCCTCTGCTGGGCTTCATGGCACCTCTGGGCTTCTCCATTGATGCAGGAAGGAGGACTGGCAAAAGAGGGCCCCAGATACACCACAACCAGTGGCCCTTCACACCCAGGCGTCCCTTCGCTTTGTGGCACTATCCAGGTAATGGGGTCAGCATGAGCAGGCCAACTCAGCTGAAACTGCCTGCGGTGAGGAAGCGGGGTCCCTGGGGAGGGGGCTACAAGGGACACCCTAAAGTGAGAGCAAGCTGCTCACAAGGGCAGATGGCTCCCTCCCTTGACTTTTCCTCCTCGAGTCTTGCCACCCAGGACCCCTAAGCTGAGACCCCTGGCCCAGACCCTGGCAGGCAGTGCAATCCCATCTTTGGGGCAAGTGTAAAATACAAGCCCAGGCCCTCTCTGATGGGAGAGGCCTCCTCAACACATCTGAGGGGATCCTGACCGTGACCCACAAGGGAGTCCAGCAGGCAGAACCAGCCATGGGGGTAACAGTCAGGCAAGGGGGCAATGCCACTGTGGAATTAGAAGGCACATTGATGTGTTTCCCCAAGAGTATCTAGACCATTAGTCTAATTCCTTTTTGAACCTGCTGATACTGTGTGCCTCCACAGCCACCTGTACCACCCGTTTCCAGAAGGTCAGTACTGACTATGCAAAGTACTCTTTTTTTTTAAGCCAAGTGCCAGTTGCAATGACAATCCTCTAATCTTAGTACCATAAGACTTGGTGAATAAAAGTTCTACATTCACCTTACTCATTGCCTTCAAAATTTTGTAAGCCCCAACAATGTATTTCTTCTCCCACCAGCCACCTTCTCTGTAAACTGAAAAGTTTCAACCTTTTGTCTCCCTTCATGAGACAGCTGCATCATCCCCTTAATCATAATTTTGTGTAGTGCACCTGTATCTTGAAGTAAGGGTACCATATAATACTCAATTGTTCAAACAATACTCTGTACAGGTGCCCCAAGGTTTTATATACTGGCAAAATGATGCTTTCTGTTTTATTCTCAATCCATTTAGCTACATCTTCTGGTTTCTACTGCACATTGAAGTGATCCCTTCAGAGAACTGTCAATGATTAGTCCAGGATTTCTTTCTTGAGCTGTAAGTGCCAGTTCTATGTTCAGAATCATGTAGGCATGGGCTAGATTATTTTCACCTATATGCATTACCTTACATCTACCTACATTGAGATTTATCTGCCTCCTTTTTGCCTACTTTCTCAGTCTTGTGAGATGCACCTGGAGTTTCTTGTCACAGTCTCTATTTTCTTTGACCTCTAACCCCAGTTGTAGTCTCCTTTCATACGTAGTCTCATTCCCTCCTCCTCCTCCTTCAAAACAGACGCCCCCAGCCTCCCTGTCATTTCCCTGCTTCTGGAGGCTCCCACAGTACAGCTGGCCATGAGCTCCTTCCCAGTGACTGTCATTCCCAGTGTCTCCACTGACCCCCTTCTTGAAACCTCTTCACCACACCCTCCGTGTATTCTCACCAGTTCCCAGTTTCCTCTTCTCTAATTCTTACACCCATTTCTTCATCTCCCACTCCCTGTATACCCATCTCCTGTCACACTCTCCCCACGTTGTTTCTTTCTTCCTACAAAAGTGCCTAATACCTGTCTAGACAATCTCCATCTCTTTCAAAAACTTTCTCTTTGTCAAGTTCTCTTTCCTACCCACTTTACCTGTTATCTGTTATTCCTTCACACTACTCACCAGAGTATGAACCACTTGCTCCTAATCTAACTTTAATGGGAGTTCACTTCTCAGTCTTATGCTCCACGTCCAGCCTGCCTCAGTTCTCCCACTCTCCAGGCACGTCTCTCAACCTCTTCTCTGAGACGTATCACATACTTCTTTTCTCCACTCCTTTCCCTCTGGCCCAGGTGTAGTCCCTTGTGCACTCATGCAGATTGATTTCTGCTGCCTGCTTACCAGCAGCAGGATGAGCACGGACAGCCAAGGAGACACAGGTTTCCCTCTCTCAGCAGTAGTGTCTAGTTTCATTGTAGGGTAGTAAAGACAGGGAATGTCCAATTTACTTCCTAGACTGGAGGGTCCTATTGCTCCGCAGGCTTTTTCTGTCTGCTCAGCACTAACAGCCGCAAAGCTGTGGAGTGTGTTCAGTAAGGCTGAAATCTTCAGAGCTGTAGGTTGCTAAACCTCAGAAGACTCTCCTCAACACTGTATTGTGGAATTTTCCATGTTCTATAAAAGCAGGAATTTGACATTTAACATTTGGCATCATCTCATGCTATTTCTCAAATTTATTTTGTAAATGAGCTATCAACACTGAATATTTTATGGTATTTTAGTTTCAAAGTTCCTAATTTCTCATAATGATGAAAACAGCTGGGGCTCGATTAAACAAATTAGAGAATGAGAACAGGAAGCCAAACCTGATGTAAAAAAGAAGAGGGGAAAAGGAGTATTTGAACTAGTAAAGAATTGAGGATACGAGTGGAGAAATGCCATGTGTGTATAGCTTGATCAGAGAAGCAAAATAAAACACAGAAGAGAAATAAGCAAGAATAGACAGAAACAAAAAATTGTCTGAAGTTACAGAAAAAGGTATCATCATAAAAAAAACATCCAAACATTTAACATTTAATATAGAGTAGCAGCTGAACATATTAAAGATGGAAAAAAAGGGAGGTTTATTTTAAGATTATAAAAAAGAAAAGGAGAAAGAACTTGAGGTAAAGAGGAGAAAAACTGAACAGAAAGGTGATGGATATAAAAGGAACGTTAATGATTCTGGAGTGTTTCAAAGTATTGCCATAAAGTACACAAGCTGCAACTTTCTGAGAAGCCACCAAAGGACGTGCTTGAAGAGGAAGTGAAGCATGTGCCTTTGCGGTTAGCTGACCCAATTAGTGATGGAAATCGACCTGATTTAGTAAGCAGAAGATATGCTTTTATAAATCACTGTCTTAAATATAATCAGTATTTTACACATTTTAACAACATAGCTGTGCCACCTTTGATGCTTGATTGTGCTTTCTATTGAAGATGGCTTGTTGGGGCATTTTTCTTATACATTGTGCAAAGCAAGCCAGTATTTTTGAATAAGTGCTTACTTCACAAGATCTTTACTAAAAATAATAGACTGTGCTTTCATTAGGTGAAACACTTTGTGAAGTCCTTTGACTTATGGATCAGATTCATTGTTCATTTTGAGTAGGTCAGTCTTGAATAAACAGTTGAGCCAATTCCAAATACGAATGTTTTCTTACATTAATTTTACAAGAAATAGCTGTGAAGGATGGTATCACCTAGTCTGAATCCAGGAGGAGAGCAAAAGTCCACTCAAAAAGATTCAAAAGCTCTTCCTTTGTATACCAGTGAGCATAAGGTTAAAGTTCCATAATTCAAACATAAACTATGGTGGTCATTTTGATCTAAAATTTTCTTCCAGAATTACAGCAAACCACGTTAGGCAATACTTTTACGTAATTAAATGAGATCATTTTTGTGCAGTATAAAATCCAGCTGTTCAACAGGGCAGGATTGTGTCCAGGCTATAATAGGCACTACTTAAATCATGCCATGACATTGCCAGTACTCAACTGGTTTTGGCTAAACCTTGAAACGTGTAGCTGAAGTGTCTGTCATCATCCCATCCCTTATGCATCCTTTTCCTTCCCCACTTTATGCTTTTCCTCTCTCTTTCATGCCTTAGAGTTAATTAACCCGTACATAACTTATAATTTAGAAATACTTATAAATCCCTTAGAAGTTGGAAATTGTCTTTTTCACAGTATAAGTGTATCAAATTATGACCAGCTAAGATTGTTTTGAAGTTTCTTGAGATGGTGTTGGCTCTACCTCTCTGCACTTCTCTCCCTCATTTCCAGGCAATTGGAAAAATACATAACAATAAAGGGATGTGCTGGAGATTCCTGTTTTATCTCCTTGTTTCATGTGTGGCAGGGAAAAAGAGAAGATGCTGCCAAACCGTCTTCCTCTGTTTTCAAGTTCTGCATGGTTTTAGATTTGAACAATAGCATTCGACATGAGATCAGTTCTCTAGCTGCCTAAAAAATTGCCAGTGTGCCTAAATATTTCCCAAATTCTCACGACATTCACATCCCTTACAGGTATTCTTTAGTCCTCTTACAGCTTCAGAATTGGGAGAGTGGCTCAGTGCTCCTTGTCCCCTCATGCTCCACATCTCTGCCTCAACGAGGGGGCCTGGAGGTGCCCCCGAGTTGCCAGCTGAGTGGCACTCCCAGGCACATCTTTGCTCTTTAGTGCCACTGCCTCCATCAGGGCGTGCATCAGCTCACCCTTCCCCATAACCTGCTTCAGCCTTGTGAGAGAAACAGAGGCCACCTACGAAATACTGCATCTAACTGATGAGAATCTTTGCACCTCCTAGCAGGTATTTGTGTACACACCCTAAGAAGCTGAGCAAAAATTTCTGCTGTGCATTGACAGCCCGATACTGGCAAAGCTGACAACACCTAGACTGGCTAATAAGGTCATCATATCCTTTATGAAGGCTACAAAGAATGAACTTACCGTACATGAGAGAGATGCGGATTGCACTTTATGTTGCTCCAGGTGGATGCCGGTGTAATTAATGGTGTGGAGTTTGGGGGTGGGGCTACGTTAGCATTGTAGCACACAGCACAAATTCTTTTTAGATGCAAAAACTTTTCTTCGTCCCTACTTGGGAGTTACAGCTTTTTCCAACCAAAGGAGAATCGTATTGCAGGCTTCAAAGCTGCATTTCTTACCTTTTGCCATGGCCTTGCCCTGCCCCTTTATCTTTTCTGCCATAAGAAAATACAGCTTTCTCAACAAAATTGAAAACTACTCCATAGACCTGCATCCCTGTGACTGTTCACTCAACCCCTGCTCAGATTTTTACTAACACACAGCTCATGCTAAGGCCTGATGTATGCTGGGAGCAGCACCACTAGGTCAAAGCGAGGGCAACATGTAGGCAGGACACGGTGGCCAGGAAAGGCTGAAGGTCATTATGCAGCCACTGTCACCTGCACCTTGCTGTGTCCTGCAGCTGTCAGCTTTGAATATTGATTGCCTGGCAGTTTCTTCAGAATCCAATAACTCATGGAAACTGTGTAGACCAAACTTCCAAGCTGGAAGGTATAAATATATCAGCTTACCCCAAAAAAGCTTTTGAAGCAGATCCAACAGCAGCTGGACTGGTCAGGCTTTCATGCTTCCCAGTGTGATACAGGGGACGTCCACACCATCACGGAGGAGGAAGGATGAGTGTTCTCACCATCAACCAGGTAACTGGTTTGCTCATAGGTGCACGAGTAACAAGTTGTGAGTTATGAATTAGAGAACTTGTGAGTTAGAAACATAACGAATTAAGTGATGAATTAGTGAATTCACATGGTAGACTAGTCTGCACAAAGAGGAATGAGGCTTGTTTGTTGGGTTTGTTTCTTTTCTTTCCAAATGCTCATAAAATAAAGTTTAATTTACAGAGTACGTTGTCCTGTAAATTTGAGAGGTCCAGATCAACCATGACAATCCCCCGTTATCTTCATACAAATAAATGAATGGGCCAGAGAACAGGTTGTCTGAGGTCTCTCTCCATGTGGCTAAACTGAACTCCAAAAAGTGTCCTCAAAAGGGTGTCCTCAGCTTCACTTCTGACTGGGAAAAGTCCCTAGCCTGGGCTAGTCCCTGTACCACACCAGGTATTTCCTAGCAGAGTGCTCGCTGGCACATGCCAGAAGTGTGCCAGGGAGCGTGCAGGTAGAAGAGACGGTTGTGGGACAGCACTTGTTCCTCTGCCATGAACCACTTTCATTCATGAGCACATATGTGGGCTCCCTATCTCAAAAGGGATTTCTGAACACCACCAGATAACCTTTCGAACAAAGGCTTTTACCTGGAATTCCTCCATATACAACAGAACCTTGAGCAACAGGCGTGTACTGAATTTTTAAGATGTTTCTGGTTTTCTTTTTGAAGATTGTTGATGCACGTCCAAAGGATTTTTAGAGGCTGATAAGCCATAGCAGCTGAAGCTATGGCCGTGCCGTTATGGCTATGAGCAGCAATTACACTCTGTGTTGTGCCAGTAGAGAAAGTAACAAACAGAAAAATGCAGTAGGCAACACAAATCAAAATAATAACCCCCATGTATTTCTTGCAGGCTGGTAATGAACCAGGAGTCAGGTCACACTGCAGCCTGTTTAAAAATGGAGCGGGAAGGGAGTAATTTGGCTTAATATGAAAAATGTCAGGAAGTGATAAAACTCCTGACATCCTCCTCATCCCCTGCCAAGAGCTTCATACATCTTAAACAAGCACTCACAGAGCATGAAAAAAACTTACTTGTTTGTACTCCTTCAATAGGAGGAATTTAGAAATAAATCATTATCAATTCAGTTCTGAGCAATATACCAAATACTTTTGCTCTGCACGTGACGTAATCTAATTCCCAAGTAAGCGGATTTCTTCCTCATGAAAATAGTGAAAAAAAAAACCAAAGCAAAACCAATGAATCCCTTTCCCAAACAGATGGAAGAAATCTCATCGTTCCTTGTCTGCTTCTACAGCCAGAGAGTACACTAGTCTGATATTTTAATAGATTTGAATGAGATGCCGTGTACAAAGCTGCCTCTGCAATATCAAAACTTCAACACGGCATGCACATACAGCAGAAATAGCAAGTCCAAATCTGTAACAGAGGCACTCAAGATACTGTATCTTGACTGACCTTGATTACCCCAGTTAGATGCCGAAACAGCTATCTGAAATGAGTCACTGGACTGTCTTGAGTTACTGCTTGAGACCAGCAAAATAAATCAAAGTTGGAGAACTTTGAATCATCTTAATGGAGGAATACTATAGAAGTGAAAGTCAGAAATAATAAATAATTTATGGTCATCTTTTTTTACTTCACTGATTAAAACACCTACAGAGGTAATCATGAAATCCTGTACATTAACCATGTGAGCCATGGGACTATATTGTGTGATAGCATTTTTTCATCTGAAATAACATCTGCTTTTAATTGCATCCCTGTACATAGCTATAAATTTAAAGTTTTCTTCTTTTTAAATTTATTTCTATATTTTGAAAAGAAACTTCTATTAACACAGAGCTAATAGAAATTACAATATAAATGAATGAATTAGAAATTATAATATGAATTTTTGCATATACAGGACAAGGTCATGAACCATTCGCTTATTTTTCTTGTTGAGTCTAACAATTTGAAGACATTCAGCACAACAAGCTTTTTTTTTTTTTTAATCTTTTAATGATCATTGTCCTGCTGATCAGAATCAGAACCTTGTAAAATGGCTTATTCACTAACCTCATAACTTTTTCTACATTTTCACATTGGTTTTGCCTCTCACCCTTTTAATTGAGATTTACATGATACACCATACTTGAAATCTGACTTCAGTTCCAGTTCATTGCCTGCAGTGCACTGCTGTGAAGCTTTGTTGAGTATTCAACTAAGAACTTCTTTATCTTAATTTTAGAAAGGAAGATAATATGAATGTCATGCAAGAAGGTTTAAAGTTAAATTGCTGGTATTCCCAAGAGGAAATGTCAGGTGTGACCAGTGCTCAAGCCTCCCAGAACGCAGAGTGTATGGTTTCTATCTGCCTTTGTTTTAAAATCAAACAAAAGGGATGGCTTGGGACCTTTCTTGGCTAGAAAAGTCCTTTTGGAAAGGGTTCAGGCATCTCCAGGTACCCTCCATTAAGTTGTGCAATATTTCTAAACAGCCTGAGCTCAGACTGAGTTTGAAGTGCTTGTAAGATGCAAGAACGTTGTTGGCATCTCCTCTGAGTCCGATGCGTTCCCAAGAGCCCTCAGCCAGGCACAGAGCAAACTCAGCTACCTACTGCCACAGACAAACTACCCTGCATTAAGCACAGTAGTTCTGTGTAAGTCTTTACAGGCTGAGCCAGAAATGTAATTTTCCCAAGAACAAAACTATTTTGGCATCTTTCAAAGACTCCGAGTTCCAGTCCATCAGTTGATTTGAACATTGCAAAGTAAACTGTCTCTCTCTAATTAGATGTATTTTTAACAAAAGCTTATAATACATAAACAGAAAACTATAGCAATAATACAGGTTTTAATATATAGTTTACCTATTGAACTGTATGTTTAAATACAGCCTAAGAAAGATTTACAGGGAAAAAACATATCAGATCATTTTAAGCACTTTTTTTTTTAAATCTGTCCCATTTATTCCATTTCCTGTGACACTGTGTTTCAGACTTGTTTCGCAGTTTCCTTGCTAAAGGTTAAAAATAACTCAAGGTGATGACTAGACTCCCCATGATTACACAGGGGAGAGAGAGGCTCTGAAAGAGCACGGGCAGGCAGGCAGCCTTCTGGCATTTGGAAGAAAACAGTAATCACAAGAAGTGGAAGTACAGAGCGTCCAGTCACTTCAGGACTTGCAGGGCTTGCATCTCCACCCCCTCACCTGTGAATCCAGTTGAACTGAAGAACTAACAAAATCCCAGAAAAAACCCTATTGAACTTTAGTGGAGAATTCCGTGGGGCGCTACGCTTTTCATTTTGCAACACTCCATCTCATTTCTTTTCTTTCATGTCTTAAGTACATTTAGTACTTCATCTCATCTCTCCTGACTTCATCCAAAGATTCAGGGTTTTTCTTCTGAAAACACTGGGGCATCATTCAGCAAAAAGAAGCCCTTGCCACTCTGCCATGCCCACGGATTCCCTAGAGCCTGCACGCATAGGTTTTGCTCACAGAAGCCCCCACTGAAGAAGAGAATGAAGGAGAATTGTTTTTATGCTATGTTCAGCTTCTTTCCCTTTTTAAGTTGACCTTTGAACACTTTTTCTGTCCTCCTAGCTAAAACCTCATGGTTTTAGTCTCTTCCTCCCCCAGACTTTGTTCAGGGTTCAGATTTGGAGTTTCTTGTTGGACAGCATGTGCTTGAAGTTCTCTGATTATTCATCCTTGGAGCTCTTCCACCCTTTTTCACAATCCTGGTTCTGCAGCATATTAACTGCACAGGAAAATATATTCACAGCCCACACGGTGGGAGCACTCAGTGCTTAGGCATCCTTAAGGGCTCTCCTTTGTTCTGCCTCCAGTTCCAGCAGGATATATACACTTCCAAGAGCATCACAGCATCCCTCCCACGTTCTCTTAACACCCCGTGCTCTCAAATCTGTGTCTGCTGAATGTCCCTGTGGTCACAATGTCTCTGACCCTGCCAGCTGTCCTCCCCAAGCCTGGAAGCCCTACTGAATGGTGGACTCTGGGACTCAACCTTGTCCCTTTTTGTAGCTCTTGTATTTTACCCATTTTTGGCAGAGCTTGAGCACAGAAGACTACTTTCTGCAGTCCCACAGTTCTGTGCCCTACGTTATGTCTCTTCTTCAGAAAAGAGAGCTGGGACAGAGAGGTAGACTCTTAAAAGAACTCTGCAGGAAAATGTAGCAAACACTATAGTCATGCTTTCAACTGTATGGTCACATGCCACACAGCATGCAGAAACTCTCGCAGAAGCAGCAAGGCATAAAATATGTAGCAATAGCTCATGGAGCTCAGACTGTTAAGAAGCAATCACAAAATCTATGCAGGTAACAAGGTGGAGGTGTCTGTCTGGAAAGGTCAGCACTGGGATGTTTTTCATCCTTAGGGATGTAAGTCAGCCTTAGGGATGTTTGATGTCTACAGGCCACTCTGCAGATTTTCTTAGACAAGCAGGCAGACTCAGTATCCCTTCTCTAATATATCTCCCTGCCAGGTCTCAGCTCTATAGAAACAGAAGATAGTAAGTCAGGTCAACAGTGCTGTCTGGAGCCATCAGTTCCTGCAATAGATACCCTCTCTGTCATTTGCAGGAAATGCCTATAGCTCTTAGGATACCAAATCAGACATTAATGCGGACCATTTGTTCTGCCTTTTCTGTGTTCTGCAGCCAATTCCTGGTGAGTCTGACAACAGTTTCAGTGCTGTCGGCATTCTAGTTTTCTGCTTCCAACAAAATACTACTAGGTGACAACCTGTGCTTTTGCACCTGCTGTTCTGCAACACAGCATTGTTGAGCAGTCTTGTTTCACAGGCTTGCAAAAGATGCTTTCCTGTTTTGATGCAATTTTCTGTGAGCCCACTGGATCAAAATACTGATTAGTAGTAGCGACCAGTCTAAAGCTCTGCTTTCCTGCAAACCGTTCAAGCACAACGACCATCAAATGTCAGCTAATTTTTAAGAAGTTATATAGCAGATATGCAGCATATAATTAAATTAAATATGGAATGCACAACCACATTTAATCGATAGTTCAAGAATAAATCTAATAAACTATCTAATAAAACTCACTGAAAGAGGATTTGGAGCTGTGAGTAAGAACAGTTTCCTACGCAAAGCACTCTGCGGTCAGGAAATAAGACTTTATTTGCAAAACATGAACAAACAGAAGTGCATCAAAGATATCTGAGTCCATCATCAATCTCTCCTCCAGATAGAGACAACCCACAGGATGCTGAATTTTGGTTAACCAAGTAGGTCAAAAAAGCAACACAAGTGGGAGGTTGTACAGGTTATTTTTGGACTTTCAAGAGATAAAGTGATCTTAAGTCCCCCCAAACTGGAATGGAAAATGGAACTGGAAACCCCATGAGGTGGCTCAAACACTACCATCATTCTGTGCTGCATATTCCCATGGGGATGGCAGCATTTCTTTCTGCACATAGCTTTTATAACATAGAATTTCATAAGGTAAAGATACTACAGTAATGGGACCACATAAGCCACAGAAAGAAAAAAAAAAGTTTGTTGGAAAAGAAACTCTTTTGCACAACATGGCAACTGAGAGCACACTATAGCCGTAAGCATTTAAAGTTTCCTGAGCAATGTGGGCTGACTCTTGTGGAGAAGACCACAATTTGTGAAAATTATTTTAAACCTAGCTTCCAACCACTTTTGTCTTCCCCCTGCCTCCCATTATTGTTTTTACCTTGGTTTTGTGAAGACCCCTATGGCTTATTGCCTCTAGTCCTGAGGTTTCAGCACCCAAGAGCTGAGTGGGTCCCTGTGGTCCAGCTACAGGCCCCAGCCATGCTTTGAACTCATATCAGGTAGACACCCCAGTACACAGTAAGGACCCCTCATCCCTTGTTTTCTATGGAAAATAAACCTCACTTTTGAGGGCTAAAAGTCCTTTATTCAGATTCAGAACACGAATGCCTAGAAATCCAGAACTAAAGGGAGTGACACAGCACGTGCCTACTTTGAGTCTAGAGAGAGGCTGAAAAGGTTAGCTAGGTAAGAGTTCAGGTAGTTGGCCAAATTGTGGTTATTATATTACGTGAAGTAGTTCACAATTTCACCCTTACCATGGATAACTTGATGGGGACCAAGAGCCAGAACACAGAGTTTTAATTGCTTGTGAGATTGAACACATATCGGCAGCATCATGGGATTGTTCTGTGCATTTTATTAACACAGCTGCAAGGTTATGCTACAGTGACAATTTAAACATAGTAATGTGTTTATAGTTAAAGGAAAACAGAGAGTAAATCTGAGCTGACAGAAGGTGAGCTATATGAACTCATGCAGCCCTGCAGCTCTGGGCTATCCGGTGCACGCCTTGGGGTTTAAAATGGTGCAGTTAACGTCAAATCTTTCCCACAACATGGTTTCTGTAACACCCATTGGTCAGTCTGTCCAACGTCTATGAAAGACCATGGGTCTCTTGCAACTTTTGCTCACTGGGGTGCTGCTTCTAATTTTAGAAAGAAGAGTTGACTCATCTCTTGTTTGGTTTTCACTGTGCAGATGTACAAAAACCCCATTAACAGCTTCCACGTGTTTGTTTGGAGTGGAAAAGGACCTGGTCAGCAGCTGTCATGAGGTGATAATTTTACCCCAGCAGATACTGGGGGTATATCTGGTATCATTCTCACTGTTCATGTATTTATCAGGTATTCATACCTCAGTATGGTAGACTATCTTTAGTCTGCCTTTCCCCGTTCACAAGTCACGCACATTCATTTAAGCCAATTAGCTGTATATTCCTGTTACAATGCCGTCAGTGATGAGAAATCACTGGAGAATATAAATTCAATTGTATATCTATATTTACAGCTCGCAGATATCATCACAAGCCTATGATGTGGAGGAGAACTCTACTGCCTTCCAACAGCTCTGGTTTAGCTCCTAACCAGGAGTCAGAGGACATCATAAAAAGCTTGTCAGCTTAGCAACACTCGCAAAAATGTCAAATGTTTGACTAATGTTACCTAATGCAAAGCTCGTTTTATCACAAGCAGAACAGGACCTATATCTTCACTTCATTGTTTCTTTCTTGTGTGACAGGTCTAACTTCTAGTGAAGAATGCAGAGCTGTGGCTGGTCCTTTAAAATAAGGTAATGACCAAATCCATGACAAAAGCCCTTTCATTTGATAAGATTAAAATGCCCTGTGCACAAACTTGTGCAGTCCAGATATGGAAGCATGCAGGCACCACATTGTCTCGCTTTTGTGACTCCTAAAAATTACTGCTGTGTTTGGGGAAGAGCCAAAGCAGAAGAGAAAGCACTGTTCAGATGATAAACCCTTCATTATGCTGCATCATTTACTGCTTGTATCCTTTAGGACGTCCAAAGAGGAAACTAAGCCAGCGGTGTCTCTAAGGAACCCCAGAAGACGGCAGAACATAAGACTTTGTTATGTTATGATAACCAGGAAGCAGCACATGACATTGTTTTAACCTCCTTCTCTTGCTTGTCCACTGAATAACTGAGCGAGAGTCTGTTTTAGGCACAGACTCATGGCATTAATATTTAATGTAGATTTGAAACTTTTTCATATCTTCTCTCCACTGTGCTGCCTTCCGACTTTCCTTTATGTTGATATGCACAGATAGGGCTTTAGCTGATCTCATGCTGATTCTGTATCTGTTTCTAGTGAAGATAATCCTCATTTTTTCCAGCAGTCACTAGTTAAATTGTTGACCTGCATTTGTTCTGCATAGTAGTTTATGTGTTAACAAAATAGAAGCATTTAAAAATTGTCACTTGCTAGAGACAATGTGGCAGAAGAACAGACATATAAAGCCAAATCTAGGGGCAATACAGCCCCTGAGACAACCTCTTGTCTCTGACTATGGCCAGCTGCAGGTACTTATAAAAATATTAGCTGAACAAGGCTAATGAGAGTTTGTCTGTATTTGTTATACTCTCCTATTTTACAGTAATAGCATTTCAGACATCCTGTCAGCAAAAGGTCATGCCCATACTCAGTAGTTACTAATTAACTTTCCCTGCATAGCTCTGTCTAGTCCCTTTATAAACTTCTTATCTTTCTTGCCTCCACAACATCCCATGGAAATGACTTGCACATTAATCATTAAACACTAACTGCACGCTGTGATAAAAAAGGAACACTCCGCTGCTTTTTCTTAATCTGCCACTCAATAATTTAGCTAGGCACCCTTCTCTCTGATTATGCGAGAAAGAATGAGCACATCTTTTCCTGCTCACTTTCTCCATTACCATTCATGACTCAAGATCCTCTCAGCATTTCCAAGCTGAAGAGCCTTCTACCAAACTATATCCTTTGATTCAACCACCTAACGTTATTCGATGTACCTAACCCTACATTGAATCTTGACCTTTTCAGTGCCATTCTCCTTTCCTTTCCTAACAATACCAGATAGCCCATCTGACAGACTGAGACAGACATCACTGAGGTGATGCTTTCAGAGAACTAGTCACAGTGATATCAATGTGCCTTTCCTGAACACAGACAGTGAATGAAGAGCCGGCTGTTGGTACGGCTAATACTGGTTTTCCACAGGCACGAAAAGGTTTTGTATTTTTCTACACTAAATTTAAATCCCTCATTTTATCAGACAGTTCTGTGAGAAGATTTAATAAGACCCTTCCATAGCTCTTACAGCATGTTTTAATGTGTTTGACTAGCCTAAATAATTCTGTAGCACACACAAAGTCTGTCACCTCACCTTTTCGAGAGCAACAAGCTAAAAGTCCCAGCACAGATGTGAGTAGGACCCCCCTGAGAGCTCTCCTGGCAGGTTAGCAGCACCAGTGACCTGAACCACTATAAGACAGCATGGTATGCCATCATTTTTTACTTAACAGCACTCAAAGGAAATTGCGGACTAAAGTGCTCCTATCATCAACAGTGGGAAGGAAAGAGGATGCTGGTGTCTTCTCTCCCTTGTAGGAGTCTGGTGCTATCATTCAAGATTAAGAAAAGTGGTTCCAGGCTAGAAGTGATAGGACTCTGCAGCTTGTCTCAGGTTCAGATGGAGACCAACCCCCTGTTATTCTACAGATGATAAAGGAAATTCTTGCTAGACAGAAGAAAAAAGGGGGTAACATGCAATATTGGAAGCATCACGGAAATCGCATTCCCATGGCATATCTGGAACTCAGTGATCAACATGATAATTAAGCCATTCTGGTGTGAATTGCATTCATCTGGCAGCTGACTCATATAAAAGTGCCAGGTTTGATGTTGCAAGAAGTACCAGTGTTTCACACTGTGACACGCTGAAGCTGCTCCTGGTCTGTGCCAGCGATGTTCCAGCTATTACAATCTATGAATGAATTCTCAGACTGAAGAAGCCAAGTGAGTTGTGAAAACATTGCTCTTTCTTATTCCCTTATCAGGCTGAGAGGAAATCCAAAAAGATCTGTGGCAAGCCACGCGTTCCAATAATTCCTTGAACTTGGATGTGAACTGGAAGAGCAACCACCAGAGAATTATCTGAATTAGTTCAAAAGGCCTGTGGACTCTCACTCTGAAATCCAAAGAATTTGTGAGGAAACAAAAAACATCTTTTTGGTGAAGATACCAAAGAGCTGGATATTTCTTTTCTCAGCACATTGGATTGAAGATTAAATCTTCTCAAGTTTTTCACCAGAAAGCCTAAAGAACATCCTAGCTCCTGAAGAAAAGCCAAAACTGCAGTGGTGAGAGAGATTCAACCTCACACTTCACTTGCTTTGGGACAAAGAATTCAGCCCAGCTCTCCTGTGTGCCAGGCAAAGGTTCTTCCTGGAAATTATTTTGGCCAAAATTAATTCATTTTTTAAAGGAGTTTAGGTGTTAATAAATTGGCATTTTCCAGTGACTAAAGCTTGAATCAAGAAAACTCTGTTCTTCTCCAATTACACTGGCTTCTCCCATAGTGAAGAAAAACTTGCCATCTTATTTTATGAAGTTGCCTAATTAAGTGATTTCCTTTCTCTCTTTTATTTTTAAAGCGCTTGCAGTCAGAACAGCTTTAATTTGAGCCTCACTGTACCAATATTTACTCATTGCACTACATACATAGCCAAAAATGATCCTAACTGCTTAAGCACTGACGCCAGCTTCTTCTGCCTTTGCAGAGCCTGTTAAAACCAAGAAGTCTTCTCTGTGTTTTTACCATTTATTTCATTTGACAGTGACATACAGAAGAGAAAAAACGTACTGAGGGCTGATCTGCTCCTTCCAATATGAATTATCAGTACCTTAAATGAGCCACAACAAAACCAAAGCTCTGGTTTGCAGTACACAAACCCATGTTATGGCAGGTACAGCCTACCTGGAGCAGCGATCGCCTGTCCTTGAGGAAGAAATCTTTCATTCTCTTGCTTAGCTACAACCTTCATGTAGTAGGAACTTAACAGTTAAATATTTCAAGGGCTGATAAGGAAAAGTGGGAAGCTGCCAAACCCACATTTATGGGAACGTAAGTCAAGTGAAGGCTTGCTTTTCTGCAATCTTATTCTCACAGATCCCATTCATACTCTTAATCTGCCAACAGGGCAGTTCTCATTGTGCATATGCATGGGGGATAAGAGCCTGAAGTTAGTGCGAGCTTTGCCATTATTTTGAGTGGGAATAGGATTGTACCCCGTTGTATGCCTCGAGCATCATTCATCTCTAAAAACTGTATGCTCCATTCAAGTTCAATGTGGCATCTGCTCACGTGTCATACCAGCGACTGGGAGCAAGATTTGCTTTCCGGTAGATGACTGGGTATGCTAATTATTGAGACAAAGCCTTTAGACCCCTCCCACGCAAGAACTGCTTCAGCAAGCTGTTCTGCAGCGGGAGTCCTATTTGTTCTGAGCCTTTTGTGCAAGAGTTTTGGACAAATGGATTTACTGGAAAAGGCATCTGCAAGGCTTTGTTATAATTCTCAGAAACAGTTGTTTAAGGGAAGAGCTGTCACATGTCACAACCAAGTGCTCTTTAGGAAAATTCCCCCCCAAAATGTTATTTGCTTTTTTTCCTTCGCTTTTGAAAGCCAGGCTCATTGCACAGTTCCTTTTCACACTGGAAAGTGCTACATATCCCAGTGAAGTGTGCGTGCCTTTCATGCGGCTTCTTTTACTTACGGATCTGATCTGTTTCTGACTAAAGTTGTTGGAAAGGCTCCCATCACCTGCAGGGAGATGGCGATGGAAAACTGGAGAATGACTGGAATTTTAAAATGAGTTTGAAGAGACACAGAAATATGTATATCTGTATAAAGGCAAATCAGGGGGTTTTTTTGCTTCATATTCTGTGAAGTACAGAAGGCAACCCTGATGCCGCATGGGATACTAATTCAGCAGAAATAATGAGTAACTGTGAGACTGCTCGAGTGCAATTACTAGTGTATATAGATTTTGTGTAAACTGCAGCCCACAATGGCAATCCACAATTGCTCTTGAGAATCTCACACTCAGCTGGAAACATGGACACAGTTTGTGCTGAAGACATTTCCACTGTTTTTTGGGAAGCCGAAATTCTCAGCCCTTATTCACTGCATGTCTTTCCTGACCTGGCTCTTTTAAAGCCCTTTCACTTCTGGGTTCAAGTTATCCACTGAGCTAGTATATCCATCGAGTCCTTAATCTGAAGAGCAGTGGCATTGAAGCTGGGACAGTACTAAGAAAAAAAACCCTTGGAGGGCTAATTGGAAACCTATAGTTATCCATGCTCCGATCATGCTCCCACCAACCTGTCTTCCCTTCCTCCAGGCATTGCCTCTTTCCAGAATCACAGCTCTGGGCATAAGTTTCTAAACTTTTGTTTCATTCCCCATTAAATCCTGTTTTGCTTTTGGACAGGGCTGGTTTTGTTCTGCCTAGCCACATCTAGCACAGTTTGAACAGTACCATCCCACAAGTATTTAATTAGGTACTACTACCAAAGCTGTCAAAGTGGCATCTCCCTGTCTCAGAGCCTTCAAAAGTAATGCAGCTTCTGAAAAAACACAGCCCAAGAGGCTTCTGAACTGTGCCAGGACAGGGTAGAGCAGTGCTTGAATGACAGGCACATTTTGGTCAACAGCAATCAGCAGACGAGGGATGAACTGAAAGGGCAGCTGGGTGCACTTCAGAGTAGAGGCAAGCTGTCAGAAATGAAGAAAGAGCTTCTCATCTCAGTGTGTTTCAGGTTTGAGCCAATTAGTCTCAGGCCAAATTCCCACTGAAGAGTTAGTCTTCAGCCAAATTACTACCAAACAATCTTTCTGCATGACATCTTATGTCACAGTTCTATTTTTTTAAGAGAAAACTTGATGAAAACTCTGGGATCTTCCCCAGCACACTCCATTGCCATCTGTGTCGCCTAGGCAAAAGCTGCTCCGTGCTCTCACACCTTGTTCTTTCCACTGCCGCTGGCGGGGACAGCATCGCACCACACTCAGCTGCTCATCACTGCGAATTTCACCCAGCCTTTGATTAATCCTTAGAGGCATTTCAGCCTGCGTAACCCAACCCGGCTGGATGCCAAGCCGTGTACTTGCAGCTGGTCTCTTTATGGTATGTTCAGCAAGGATGCGCAGGGAAAGTGTATGCAGACAGGAGGAGGTTTCACTCTCCCTGGATGCTCTGTCTCCTGTTTTCCCATTACAGAGCTTTTCCAGAACAGCTTCTTTCGGCCCCTCAGTCCAATGTGCCAGTTGTAGACACAGCATTTCTCTCCACGTGCAGGTGAGAGCTCATGGTTTGTACCATCTGCAGCTTTACCACCACAGGCCAACTTCTGTGACTTGACTCTTTGCGGAAGGGTGGGGACAAGAGGAGAAAAAGTTCTTCTTCCTTATCACATTGTAATTGTGTGTATCCCTAGAATATACCTTGTGTTTCTTACAGCTGATTTTCAACTTTGGCATGTAAAAGTCCCATAAATCAACTAAAAATGATAAATAAAAAAAGAAAAAAAAAATAATTTTATTAAAGGAGTTTGCTTTACAATTAGCTTTATTAGAAAAGTTCCTGCAATGATCTGAATAGCAAAAATGTATCTTATGGCGATGTAACCATTAGAAAGCTGCACAATGGCTGTGACCTTGTCGTTCTGAACTATGAATTTCAGTTCTATTTTTTTTAAACCATTTTTTATTGCTTTTTCTTTTTCATTTCTTTCAAGTAATATCAGGGGATTTACAGTACCTGTAACTGAAAATGCAAATGTGCTTATTTGAGACTGTTTACAAAATTACAGGAGGACAATCAGAAGCCAAATTCAATAGAAAAGCCCTGAGCAACTTTTGCAGGCTGCATGATCGATAGAAGTGTCGGTGTCAATAACCTAACCTGTTTGTTAACTAGCTGCTGACATCCAAATTCCTGCAGCCAAAATAACCATTGTGTAAGTAAGTCACCCAAAAAACAAACAGTGAAGGAAAGAAACTACAGTGTTTCCCTGGTTAAAACAAATAACATAGGGTGGAAGCTTATACAGAAAGAAAGAAATAAAAAAAAGGTAAAAGGAAATGTTAAATAAAATTGAATTATATGCTTATATAAAATGTATTTGTGTCCACAGACTTAGAAAGGTAGCATGCGGAAGAGGTGCTAAGGTTAATTTTGCATACTGCTATTTGTAAAGGTCACCGAAGGCTTCCAAAGAAAACTTCTCAGATTTTATGCCATACTGAGTTCAAACATTCAGCAATGAAATGCAGCCTCAGAGTACCGGAAGTTCATCTGGTATTTCCATGAAGAAGTTCAACCACATATCTGTCCCTAGCTAGAACTAACGGGAAAACTTGGGCTGCTGGAAGGTAGTTGGCTCTCCTTTGCAGGTTGAGTCTGGTTTTTGCTCACTTAAGCTTCTCTTTTTAAGGACTGTTTCCAGCATGCTCCAGAACAAGCTCCGATGGATTAACGGGGTAACAAAGCATCAAGATTTTCTCTGCTTCAGTGAACACAGAGAAAAGGTTAACTCTGAAGTAGTCCACAAAAACTCTGAGAAAGCTGTTGGAACTACTACAGGTCCTGTTAAAGAAGGACCTGACATGTTAAACTGTTGCATGGGTACGTTGCTGCCTGAGGGAAGAGGGAAAGACTCCACAAACCCTTGCACAGGACCTTGGAGGAAAAAGCTGGGATGTAGCTTGAGTGGACTTCACAACGTCATCTAATCTGTGCTTTTATCCTGAAGTATGGCTGGTAGCTCTGCCACATCCTAATGGATATTTAACATACTCATAAAGATGTCATAGTCCCCCCATCATAGTCTATTTCTGTGCTTAAACTAGAAAAACTTGCTTCAGCTGAAGAGTTTTTCCTAATGTAGAACTAGGTTTCCCTAATATAGTACATAAATGTTTATTTTCCCATGCAAAACTGAAGAGATTACTGCTCGTCCTAGTCCAGTGAACATAAAAAACAACTGTCTGCTATCTTCTTGCCATTTTGGAAGTCTGTTATCATGTTATCAGTATTCCCTTAGTCTTCTCTTATATAAACAAACTCAGTTTTTAAAATTTGTTCCCAGAAAATCATATTTTCCAAAACTCTTCTTCCTGGATCTCTGTTCTGGATTCTCTCCAATTTATGTGAATCTTTCTCAAAATGTGATTCCAAAACTCAATAAAGTTTGAATGCCAGATAAGGTCTTCCCAATAAGGATAGAGTAGAATAAATACCTCTCATGTTACATGAAAAAGAACTCTGTTAGTACATGACAATACAAATTGTCTGTTGCAACTGCTTGGCATTATTGACTAACTCCATTTCTGGTTGACTTTGTTTTCCACGTGCCTTGCAGAGCTGCTATTGCCTAATCAGTTCCCCAAATACCACTACATTTTTTCCCTAGTATTTTCTTTCTTGGATTTATGCTCATCAGTTTTGTACCATCACCCCAACATACCAGACTCACTTTGACCTTTGCTGTTTGTCTTCAAAGTGCTCCCACCCTTTCTTACTGTAATTTGAAGTATAAATTCATGAAACTGTTCCTAGTCCATCACCAACATTGTTAACCTAAATGATTAGATTAGGTAGAGTCAAACCATTTCCAGGAATTAAATTTGCAACATTGCCTTGAAGTATCCCCCATTTCACAGAAATCCATTGTTGACTACTCCATGAGTAGTTTTCAAACTAGCTGAGCATGAACCTTACATTCCCACCATCACCACATTTCCCTAGCTTATTTATGGCACTCCTCAAAACCCTTACTAAATCTGAGGTATACCACAACTGCTGCTCCCTCTTTAACACTAAGCCAGTTATCCTGGAAAAGAGGAAACAGAACTGCTAAGGCACATTTTGTTCTTGGCAGATCCGCCCTGTTTTTAATCAGATTTTTGTGTCTTACGTGCGTTCTTGTTCCTTAGATACTCCTTCGAATTTCTTCCAAAGATATCCTCCTACCTGTCTGCCTCACATCGATTCGGGGCTTCCTTCCTTTATTTGGAATGCTATTGTTTTGTAGTCTCCTATAATTCACATTACCATCTGACCTCTGGCTGAATTGAATTTCAAACAGATTTAATTACTGTCCCTTATCTATTAACTTCCTCTGCCTCTACAATAAAAAGTTGCCACTAACACATTCCCAGAACTTGCTGGATCATCTGTGTCCTCCTCTGTTTCTTTCCCAACAGATATTTGAATAGTTCAGATCTCCACTACTGGCAAATCCTTAACTCTGGCTTGACTGTGAGACTGAATCTCTTCTTTTCCCTTTTTATTTTTACCTAAAAACATTGAACAAGTCTGCCTTCCATCTCTTTCTGGACTTCAGAAGAATCATATACAATCCGACTGTGTAGCCAAAAACCTCTCACATGCCTTTCTTCTTCCCTCCTGTACCTTTGTATACCAGCATCCTAGTATAATCTAGTGATGTTTTTAACTGGCAAGATTGCAATAAAACATCTCACAGTATATTGATAAAAAGAGAAGAGTAAGAATTGTATGAAACTGCAGAATAAAGTAAAAAAGAATATAGGATAAAGATATAGGGATAAATTGTATATTACATTAATATATATGTTGGTAGAGTTTCTATAGTATATATATATAAAAGAATAAATTCAGAGGGAATGTCTTATTTGAAATAACAGAACATCAAATCTTTGTTTAAAATCAGATATTAACTACTAAAGGTTTTTTTAATGTTTATTTTGAAAGACTTTTCTCATGTGGAACATATTTAGCTCTCCGACACAATCTGTGAGCAGGAAATTAACTAACACAAAGTATATTTCTCTCATTTCTTCCATTTTTTCTAATTGTGTCATTATGTATTGGGAATGACATAAGTAAATCAGTACCACAAGTTGCAGGAGACTGGGAAAGTCTTTGATCCAAAAGAATACAACCAGCCTAGTATCCGTTTGGAAGGAAATCTAAGGCTTTCCTAGGGAAAAACAAGGAGTGTGGAAGAGCTGCCAGAACTGACAAAACCATCAGACAATCCCAGTGCAAAGGAAGGTTTTAAGGTAGGTAAGGACCAACAAGGTTGCATAAGGAGCTCTCTCATGAGTTTCAAATGTAAAAGGAATTGTACGAAAAGTGAGAACTAAGATCAACAGCCATTGCTATAAATAAATAGTCTGAATTCATAAAACCCAAAAAGCTAACAGACAGAATGAGGCACAACTAGTGTATTCCTTCACGTGAAGGACTGAGGAAGCAGACGTAAGAAGGGCTGCCCTTTCTCCATCCTTCCCAAATCCTCCCCCTTCCAGGGAGGCAGAGCCATGCCGCACTCCCAGAAACAGGCAAAAGCAAGCTCTGGAAGGGGGAGCCAGACTACCTCCCTGGGAAGCATCTGAGCCAGGGAGATCCTCTGCCTGCTCCCTGGGATGAGCCTGCCTCCTACATTAGCTGCTTGTCAGAAGAACACCGTGACAGTTGCGGGACCAAATGCCCGTGTCCCCCTGCCCTTTCCCCTGACTGTTTCAGCATTCCGGCAGGTGCAGTCTGGCACGCTGTGGCACTCTTCTGCGGGGGAATTTCAGTTTCCTCACTCTAAAAACCAGATTAGATCTGGTCTTTCCCCTTCCCTGGGGAAGTAGTGCATCCTAAGTATTATGCAAAGGCAGGAGCCATCAACACCTATGGCTGTGTCAAAGTCCAGCTTTTCAGGCTGCCCCTTGGTGCCAAATGTTTCTCGGCAGAAGTCTGAATATCAGCACAGCTCTAATAGTACATCACTCTACAACATGCACTTCTGTGCATGAGGTGGAGTTGTTTTTGTCTTGGATCTACAGACCAAGGTGCAGGATGTGCAGAACTTGTGCAAGTTCAGGGAGTCAAGGTTCGCATTTAAGGAAAAAGATGGTATTTCAGTCTGTAGGTCTGGCTGACCCAGTGCAAGTCAGAATGGAGAATGACAGATGACCTCTGTCTTGAGATGTGGATGAGAGAATATATTTTAAAGCCAAACACAATCTCTTGTCTTTGTATGTGCAGAGACCTGCTGTATATGCAGTGTGGAAGGATGCAAGTTAAGATGCAAAGTGCTTAATAGTTTCTGAAAAAAGCAGCTCAAGAACCCAATGGCCTTCAGCATTAGCTTACGCCTTTCCTAGAAAAAGTGTAGGTTTGTTCCCAGACAAGGAAGGAAAAGTACTTCTTTATAGGAACCAAGGAGCTATTTTCCAGTTTAAATAGTCATCAGCTGGCAGATGTTTGTGGAAAAATTTCCTTCTCAACTGAAGCCAGGAAAGCAGTACAGAGATACTGAGTGAGAACATATGTCATTATTTCATATTTTATCGCCTCATAGCCAAATTGCAAGAGACGGCTAGCCCAAAAACAGGAAGGAGAGATGTGAAAAATGTCAGGGTGGAGACTGAGACTGGATGCAGTGAGAAGTGGACCGAGGCAGGGAGTCATAAACAGTAGTGGAGGGGTCAGGATCGGTGGAAGAAGTAGTCATGGAAGAGACAAACAGTAGAAATAACACCACAATGCCTAATTTTGAATGGCAGTATTTTTCTGTGTCCACCCGCAATAAATGTGTTATACACTGCAGTACTATTTCTCTAATTGACATCCTCCATCCCTTTGACTCCAGACGGGCCTGGCTTGACTAACATTCAACTTACCATAGTGATTTTTAATAAACAAAAAGCTATTTTAGGAAAACATACACACACAAAAAAGTGTTTGAAAAATATAAATAAGATTGCAAAATCAAGCCTTCTGAAATTAGGCAATGTAAGAATTGAGGTAAAGACACATTCTTTAAATACTTGATGCTTTATATTCTTTTCCCCACCTTGCAGAGCACAGGATGGACCAAGCCATGGAAGTGAATCAGGCCTGCACCATACGGAGGTTGTTCATGGTAGGATTCCTTTCTTATTCACTGCAAAAGCTGGAAGCTAGTAAAGGATGAAGCAGGGGTTGGATAAAGAGAAAGAGAAGACTGATTATTTTTTTTTAGGATTAGAATGTTGCCTTTGAGAATCAGATTTCATCCTTAGCTCTGCCACGAAGCTCCTGTGGAATGACAAACAAGTCACTTAAACCAAATACGCATGGGTGATTACTAATGCTGTGTCCATCCTTTGACACCCAGCTGGATCATTAAATTATTTCTTGCAAATGAGGCAGCAAAGAAACTTTGAATTTACGGATCAAAGAAGGTTAGCTGCATGTATTACTGAATGGACACCTGGTTGGTAATGTCCTTGATGAACACAAAGACATTGCAGATAAGCAATAGTTTTGAGTACCTTAAGAAAGCTTTCCTGAGTTTTTTTCTTTCTTATTCTGCAGTAGTATATAATCAGAGTTATTCTGTTGTCAAAAGAAACCCAAAACACACAGAAAAGTTTTCATAAGTTTCGTCTAGGTGAAAATTAGGAGAACTGTTGGACAGCTTCTTTCTTTCCTTCCATCCCGCACTTGGGTGTATTCGTTATGAGGTATAGGAAGTGGTTCCCCAAGCCCATAGAGCAAACATAGCTTTGAAAAACAGCATTGAGACCCTGCCTTTAAACTCTGGAGAGCCACAAGGTCCAGGCACTGGGTTCAGGAGACCCCAGCATTTCTGATGTTCTGAAATGCTCTCTTTTGAAAGAATGTATTAAGCAATTGAATAGTAAGTTGCAAAAGTCTAAAATACTTCAGAGGGAAGCATATGTCCCGCAAGCTAATGGCATGCCAAACTAAAATATCCAAGCTCTAGTGTTGGCTTTAGTCTAATTCTGCTATGTCTGTGAATATAAATGTAAGGAAAGTCAACAACTTTTGAATGCAAGGAAGTCAAAAGGTGAGCAAACAAATCACATGCCACAAAAAGTAACAGTGCTAACTTTAAAATTACCCTTTTCTTCAACCAAAACATGCACACATTAACTATTTGTCCTAAAGGGACAAGTTCAGACCAAGTGAAAAAAGCTGCAACTATGTTAGTCACTCAACAACCTACTGTGTTTCATTAGGAGTCTGGTATTTATTTCACAGCCTAAATTTAGCTCTCTCACATGAACCTGGAGTCATCACTCTTACAGTGTTTAAATGACATGAGAAATGCAGAAGGTTGAAAATACAATACTATCAACATCTGCATTAAAAAAAAATCCATTAAAAATGCATCAGCTCACATTATTTTATTGTAATACACAAATACTTCATGGTCTCTGATCCCATGCATTAAAGCTTTACTCAGCTCACATGGAAAGGCTGAATGACAGTATATGACCACAAGCATCCATGAGTTAGTGACATATTTTGGTTGGTATTGAAAAAATGATGAATTACGTGCCCAATTTAATGTTAGATATATAGAGAGGAGTCAAAGGCTCCCACCTCGTGAGCCAATCTGAACTGCCTCAGCCCTGAGGAAAACATCCCTATATTAGGAACTGAAGTCAAAGTAACTGCATCCAAACACCCACACAGGGAGAGGAACAGTCAGGTCTGGGGCACTCTGTTGGCTTGACATCACCTGGGACTTCAGCTGACCAGAGAAAATAGCCTGAAATGAAGAAGGGGCTGTGCCACAGAGGTAGAGATGTGCCACTGGTGTAACAGGGCTTTCCCCTTTCTCACAGGAGGTAGTACAAGAGACGGGGTCTGGAGGGCAGGCAGGGTGCCCTGGCCACCGTGAGGAGTGGGAAGTAAGAGAATGGGAGGTGGGGGAGTTGTGCTTCTCCCAAAATAAAAGCCTATTTGTTTCAGGCTACAGTGACATTATGGTCCAGGCCACTTGTTTTTAAATCCTTTTTCTCCTTCTCTGGTGTTTCTTTCAATGATTGAGCAAAATGCTTTGTTTTGAAAGGAAAAATTGAGTGCCCAGAAACCCAGGGGCTCCAAAGAGCTGAAGAGCGAGCCTGCAAGCCTGCCAGGTCTTGAGCTATGAGGTCCTGTCTGCGCCACACCAAAACACCAAGGCCTGATATCTCCACTCAGGTCTCCACCCGTCCACCATGTAGGTTGCTCTGTTTGTTTTTTCCCCCCAGGCGGGAGGTTGGGTCCCACCGTGTGCCCCCTCCTGTTCTCCTCTGCCCTAAGAGAGCAGAGGAAAGGAAGAGGTGTGAGAAGATGCAGTGGAGGTTTTTTTCCTCCCCTTCCTGAGCAAGATGTCTTGGGAAGAGAGGAAGCAGAAGGACTACTGCTTGCAGGTGATATGTGCCGGAACTGGTCTCTTTGCCCCATCTCCCTGCTGAAACAGCCCCCGAGCAAGAGGGAAGGAAAGAGTCCTGCCTGCTTCTGCTGGGTTTGCTCTTCAGTGGAAGGTGGGTAAACAGGGATAGCATCCACTCAGAGAGGATTCCTACCCCTCCTGAGCTCATCTGCAAGAGTCCTGCATATAGTTCATCACGTAAGAGTCACATCAGCTCCAGATGAGGCTTCATGACCCACACAGAAAGCTGTGTGGATTTGCAACAGTGGCAAAGGTACACAGCTGAAGAAAATTAACCCATCCCACCACCCTGAGCCACCTTGTTGTTCAGTTGGTCCCCTTGCATCCACTGTGCTGAAATACATGCTACAAGCATAATAAATGAAAAGAAGATGGAAAAAAAGGAAGTGCTGAAACTGGACCAACTGCCTGGAAAGACCGAGGACCAATCTCTGTAAATTATTTTTTGCCTGTGCAAACAAGCTGTGGCATGCTCAGACCTCCTCAAAGCATTGCATCATAATAATTTGTTTTTAAGAATAACAAGACTAAAGTCCCATGATTCACTTTTAAACATCATTGTAAAAGTAGGTTTTAATTAGTTTTCTTAATCAAAAACAAATAGAATGAATGCCAATGTTAAATATTACAAGCACTAAATCTAAACTACAAAGTTGGTGACTGATGTATACGCAGTCTCAGACTGCCTCTGCATAACCAGTGTGTCCCATACTGGGTAGACAATTGATGAAAACTTGAGTTACTGATTGAAGGAGGGGCGAGGGGATTGCATTTGGGTAAATCAACATTCTGCTTTTATAATTAAAGTTAAAAAAAACCCAACATCCAGGCACAGGCACTAATCCTGAAATGTGATCCCATAAGCTATAAAGTATTTCTGTCAAGCCTGTAGCAGTTGTGTTTCAGCAGCTGGTTTCTATGTCCTAAAGCACTCTTCCAGGGCTGGGAGTTGGACGCCACTGCCACTTATCAAGACTGCGCTCTTTGCTCCTTGTCTCTAGTGACCTGACGTTCCCGACAGACACTTCACTCCTGCTGCTTGCTTGCAGTCTGAGAGATCCTGCTGGCCTTAGCTGGGAAGCTCCTGCGAACCTTGCTGGGACAATGTTGCTCCATTGTGGTTCCCAGTGCACGGCCAAGAGTGAATGCCACAGGAGCAGCTGTTAAACAGTAAAATAAACAAGCAGAAAGCAACATTCATGAGACTGAGTGAAAAAGGACAGAGCAGTGTTTAAGGGCCTCCTCCTCTTCTCCGCGTAACGCAGGCACTTGATCATATGAAGAGCTAACTCATCTCTTACAACAGAGTTTTGTTTAGAGGCTGGATCACTCCCTCGAGTAGGAAAGCCAAATCTTATGAAGGGCTATTTTCCAGGGGCAACTGGCATCTCCCAGCAGAGTTTAAAGCAGATTAGGACTTCCGAGATGTCTACAAAGACATATCAAGCAATTGTGTTCAGTGTTTAATTCTTTTGATCTTCCAGCACTTACGAGCTTGAAAGGGCTGTAAATATGGGCACTGGAGATTTAACTGAGGAAATAACAATAACACAATAATTAAACTCTTAGATGGCATTTTTTATCTTCAGCTGTCCACCCTTTTTCCATGGAAATAAAGAGCACAAAGCCAGAGGACATGATGCAGCCTTGCAGGAAGACCCCCTGCTGTCACACACATCAATACCCTTTCATAGCTGTACCCAGATCCAGGTTAAAAGTCATGTCTTTTCCTAGCCATTGCTCCTGCTGAGAAGCTCTTTCAGGACCTCACTGCTGGAGTGATGAGCGGCCAACTTAATTTTGGTTATGCATTTTTCATCCCAGTATCCTTCAGTAGCAGAAATACGTACATGCCATTGCTTTTGTACTCTCTCACTGGATGTGCTTAAGGGCAGTTACCATGGCCTGTCTTTCCCTTTCCAGGCAGAAGATAATCTCATATTGCTTATTCTCACAAGTTCTCCATTCCCCAAGTGTCCTTGCAGCGCTTCACAGCTCTCCCCATGGGAAGCCACCCTCTTCCACCCATCCTTACATTCTCCCATGCAATCCATACTTCCTAAATGGCACCACATCAGCATGGTAATAAAAAAAAAAAAAAAGCTTATACATTCTTTCCTAGCAAGAAGCAATCAGTCATACAGCTCTGCCACTCTTAAGTGGAGATGTGAATCTCTGATCTTTCTCTACTGTGCTTCCTCTGGCATTTTACTGGCTTGGATTCAGCAGGTAAACTACCCATCAGCTGTGATCAAAGGCAGGGCATATGTTTCTCCCCTGAGCTGATAGCTCTTCTCTACTGACAAGAAGGAGGCCCTAGTCTCCAGCATCCACAGGCTAACCAGGTTACGATGATGAGAGCTGAGAAACCACCATGGCTTGCCCACTGTCTCCTCCAGAGAGTTCTCAAACCGGCTGAAGACCAGCCATGGTAAGTCCCAGTCAGAAGGAAAAGAGTGATAGCAACATATTGAGGGTACATGTAACGATACCCTTTAATTATTTAGTTCATCTGTGTCCCCACCTTGAAAGCCACAAATTACTTGAGACGGGTTTTTTTGCAAGTAAACAAATATAGTGTCAACTCTTTCCAGTCATAGTCTGGCCTCCCTAGCACTTATGACGAAGCACATTTGGGAGCCAAAGCAAGCAAACAGGATGATTCATTTATCCCACAGCTTAGCAGATGGATGAATCCTCTATAGCCAAGGCAAAGCAGGACCTCTAAGGCTTTACATGAATAGTACCGTTCAAGCCCCACAAGACAGAAATGCTGGTAATGCCTCATTGTCCGCAAAGAAATCAAGACTTGCATTTCTATGAAATTTCAGTACATACAAGTGAAGTTCCTGTGGCACTACTCAACAGATAACAAACCAGTAAAAACAGTGAGAAAGAGAGGACCTTCACTTCTTGTCAGGACTGAGAGATTGAATTTTTCAACACGTTACAAAGGAGTTTGCTGTTTAAACCTGAAGCTGTCATCAGGTTCTGAGACAATTTAGACTGGTGCAAAAAACTAAAATTGGTAGGAGCGACACACAACTATAAGAGCCAAACTATACTTTGCAGTTAAAGATTCAGTAATGGATGAATTTCCCAAGTTCTAACATGACAGCTTGAATCTATGTGAGTTTTTTGAAGTTTCCCCATTATTATTAGGTGCCTGGCTCTCCTTTGAGGAACTTCAGGAAGATAACGATATGTCCTTCTTGAAAACTGACTGGTGCTATAATTCATCTGCTTTATTAAGCTTGTTACGTCGTGTATACTAGCTAACATATAGACTGATATAGACTCTAATTTTCAGTGCAATGAACACAATAAAGCAGACTAATGAGTTATATATATTTTTAGTGGTTTTCTTATCAACAGCCTGTGTTTGTCCTCTGGCAGCAGGCTAGTTTTATGATAGTTCATTTGTACATGATCGTATTTTTTCCGGTCTGCTGCTGTTGCCCAGCAGTGCCTGCTGGGAGAAGGCAGGCGCTGGCTGCAGTGGGAGCTGAGCTGGCTGAGCGCTGTGGAAGGGCTGGCAGCCCCCACTGCCCCGTGCTTGCACCGAGAGACCCCGGCTCGCCAGCAGTCGTGCAGCAGACTTCCTCCTGGCCCAGGGAGGCTCTGTGTACTTCAGCCTCACACACACGGCAGCTCTTTCTTTTCTTCCTGTAATAGCTGTGGCAATTCACCACCACATCGTCCATGAGCCACAAACATTTTTCCAAGGCATTGACCAGAGACATTGTCAGCCTGTTTCTTATGTTGGATCCCACCATACATACCTTTGTGCCTGCCTCCCAGCCTCTTACAGTATTTTCATTTAGCATGAGCCTGTGTCTTTGCTCTGCACAGGAAGATGCCAGCATTAAAGTCATTTCCCAAGAAAGCCCTGTAGCCTCACCTACATGCCTCTGGGCTTAAACCTGTTTCCTCTCCAATAAACTGAAATCAAGTGGTCCACAACCAATCATTCCTATAATCCAGGGTGGATTCATCTCACTTTAACTGGTGGAAAAATACAACCAACTCTAGAGGGCCATTCATCCCATTTATATTAGGCACCGGAGAGAGCTCTTCCTCCACTGAGTGGAGAGGAAACATCAATGGCTAGCTTGGACCAGCTGTATTCCTTTTGGCTGCATGAAGGCTGGATGGGAGCTACCCCACCCTAGGCTATCTTTAGCAGCTCCAAGGTTATGAGTGGACAGGGAAATCTCAGCTCCAAAACATAAGATCTATTCCTTACTTTTGCTCTCCTGGGTCTCTTGCTTTGCAGACTTGAGTCAGAATACTCATCAAACAGTTTTATGAGCTATTCTCATACTTAAAGCATTATTCCTGGCAATGGTATTTCATGTTTCTTGTCCTCCTGCACGCACAGCTTCCCTCCCCAGCTACTAGAATAAAAAAAGTTTAACCTTCCTATCTTGATCTGCCAAGATCAGCTCTGTGTGCAGATCCAATTCTTATTTCCATTTGCTCCCACATTTATTTGAGGGTCTTGCTTGGGAACTAGGAGATCTATTTTTTTGGTGCTCTCCAAATGACATGATTACTTTGTCTTAGGTGCTACTCTGGTCAAACATTAGTTATGCTGTCTATTTAGACAGATAGCCGATATCAAGATCACATATGCTGAGTAAAACAAGAAAATAATTGTTAACTGAATTCATGTTTCCTGAAATGAACTACTTCCATAGGAGCAACCACTGTCCTGGACACTAACTCATGCCAGGATTGTGGGACACCAGTCTGTTCCCCTCTGTAGATGTTCCTTTGAAGTTGTTGCAGATAGATGAGCTCCCTGGCAAATGCTATAAACCCACACAGTCCCAGGAACAAGGTGGCCTAGTCCTCCTTACATCATTCATTTTTCTGAAGAAAAACATTGCGGTGCAGAGCCCTGAATTCTTGATGTCAAGTGGCGTTCCCTGATACTGTATTTCTTTTCAGGTCCGATTATAAACTGACACAAGCCCTCAGTCTCAGTTTGCCTTGAGATTTAGGACATTTTCTCCTCAAAGTACATTGAGGCTAATGACTTTGAACTTCCCAGGATGAACCTACCCAAAGGACAGTGACAACTGGAGTTCTCTAGTTTCAACTGAAAAAAAGGAGACAAAAATTTTGCCTTTGGGAAGCTGAATAAGACAGGTCTCCCTGCCTGGGGAGCACACACTAAATTCACATCCCCACAGTGACAGTCTGTGAAAACCTCTGTTTCCAGAAGTCCCCCCACAGAAGTCAGTAGAGGGACCCACCACTTCAACAGCTGGTAGCCAGAGAGAGAAAGATCACCCAATACCACCTGCCCAGAGTGAGCCCAAATGCTTGGGGGACTGCGGAGCAAGGACAGCCATGAATGTGGTGGCAGTCAGGAGAGGAGCTTGCCCCATCAGGGTTTGGTCTCCCTTGGATGTGACAAGGCACAGCTGCAGGGCGAGAGCAGAAGCAGCTGAAGGATGGAGCTCATCCCGCAGCCCCGCAGAGCAGGGGTCACTGCACCCCCAGGGGACAAGCCACTCTGCAGCAGAGCGCTGGAAAAATCACACCTCTCTGGGAAAGAGCTGCCACCCCCAAAGAGCCATCTCACATCTTCCTTCCCACTGAACTCACACACCAGCACTTTGTTTTGGTTTTTATTTTTTTTTTCATTTTTCAGGTAACATTTTCAAAAACAATATAGACCGTGTTACCCTTGTTTATAACAATACAAATCAATCTAAAACATTTACATTATGTAGGTCATTTGTTCAAGTCTACCTGTAAAACATTTACACTATATGTAGTTCATTTGAACAAGTCTACCTGTGATGAAAGCCTTCAGAATATTACTATACCAGTAGTCAGAGAAGCAAATATCACTTCATAAAAGATAAACCTTTGTTTCTTTACATTCCCCTTGTATTCAAGATGACACTGAGTATGTAACATCAGTTCTCTGTATGCCTAATTTTTCTCTCACATTCACATTTCTTTCTCCTCTAGTTTGGAGGAGGATCTGAGGTATTTAACTTTCTTATGGCATCGATACTCCATATACCAAAAGTCCTACTTCTTTTCTACTACTTAGTGAAATCCGACCCTACGCCTATAGCCAGATGTGTTATCACACTGCTCTTGGAGGATACAGATGGGTAGGAAGAACAAATAGCATTTTGAAAGGTTACACTTATTGGCAAGCCTAATTTGTTCTCTCGTTACAGACTAGCAATTGCTTTATAAAAATGAGCATTCCTGATGTACCTAAAACATTTTTCATGTTCCTTCCAGCAATTGTCAGTTCGTCTATAGTTTTCTTCCTTCAAAGAACAGATATCCAAGTGGATTGACTGTTTGCCACACTTGCAGCCACCTTTTTCCCATCTGACCATAAAACATATGTATTCTTTATCATCATCTTTAACACCCTGCACTTGGAAACAGTAAGTCCTGTGGTCTTGTTTGGTTGTCGTTGACTCAGACTGTGTCAGAAATCTAATCTCTGTGACTGTATCTTCAAAGCAACTATTTAGAATATTTAAAGGGAGACTTTGGCTTAAATCTCATAAAATGTGAAGGTTCTTGCTAATAGATTGAAGGGTTTTTTTCACTTAAGCCACATCCTAGTCTTTAAAATCCTCCCAAATATTTATCAGGCTAAACTCAGAACCAGCTATAAGTGATGGTGGAAAGGAATTAGATTATGGCCTCTCCCAGATGGATGCGAGTCATTCATTTCTCTAGTTTGTGGGACCACTCGTAGTTCTAACATTCTTACTTTACAATTTGTTTCTTTGGACCCAATGTTTTTCCTGATTATTTTTTTCCTACAGAGACTGAAAGACCTCTGGGCTGATTTATCCGAGAAAAGGTTTTATCTTTGGTGTCTGTGAGAGGTGTCAGTTATGGGTCTGTAACAATCTAGACCCTAAGACTGGATCTCTTCCCCTCCCATGCAGATGAAGATAATACATACTATATATGATGAAACTATTTCTCAGCCATCATATATGTTATCTCTTGGAAGAGGAAGTAACCGAGTCATTCTACTCATTCTGATCCTCAAAGTACAACATGGCCACTGATTACCTATTGCTCCCTTCTGATTTATGTCAAGACTGGAATCCAGTTAGATTAACCTAATGAGCAGCGTTTTGCATCATGAGTAATCGATTTGCATACTTCCATCTAAAGGACACAAGGTTCCTGAAGCTGCATCAGCTTTAGACTGGTGCAGACTCATTGTTTATGGGAATCTATGCCAGACTTTTATACTCATACCAGCGAGGAGAATCAGGCCAGTCATGAAAGAGTTAGAGGCACAGAAGGGCAAGACTGTACATTATTACTGGTAAGCTGTCCAATCACTTCCAGGAATAAAACTTTGTATTAGTCAACTGACTCTCAAAACACTAAAACATCCCTCCAAATTCTTTTCTTGGCAAAGATAATAACATGTTACAGCTGCCTATGAATCTCTAGCTACAAGATACTGGTAGTTAAAACAGAACTGAATTCTCCAGTGTACAATTATCTGTTACGCTGATGTAGTTATCCCTGGGGATGGGATATTCTGAGACAGTCCATTTAAGCAAAGAGTAATCCAAATGGTGAAAAAAGTTCAATTTTCTGTGGAAAAGTTCATAGATATACAGTTGCTATGACAACTGTATTTGGCTCTGGAAAAGGGAAAAAAGTGGCTAGTTTTAGACTGAAGTAAAATAAAATGAGTTTGAATGCTTAAGAAAACTGCATTTTCTGGAAGTGTGAAATAGTCCTTCTGTAGCAAGCTTTCTTAGCTTCTGTTTTTAGATTTTATGGGGTTTGTTTTCCTTTTTTTTTTTTAAACAATAAGACTATTGGAATGAGAAAGGGTGAGAGCACCTCCCTTTCCCTACCCTTCCCATATCCAGGGCACATTCCTGGTATTCTGTGTTCCAAAATGCTACAGATTGCACCCTAGCTGCAAAATAACAGAAGCAGGTTTCCTCCATCTAGGCAGCATAAAAATGCACTTATATTTATAACTCAATCAGATCGTAGAAGACTTGGAGAAGAGGAAAATAGCTGGTATATCAATCCGCTGGGAAAGCAGTTTAGTCTGAAATGTCTCTGTGCCTCACGTGAAAGACAGCCATGATGATTTTTGTTCTGTTGGCGGTTGAAGAATAAAGAAGTTTTTAAACCTTCGCTATTGTGTATCCTTTATCAGCTCTCTGCTTCCAGCACTTGTGTATGTATATCCCCCCCACAATCATGCCGGCCAATGCGACGGGAATCATTGCAACGTACCAGGACAAGCCAACAGCTGCAAAAGTAAAGAAATGAAATATTTTCAAAAAAACCTCCCAGGAACATAGTTGTCTAAGTTCAAGGAGGAAGAGGAGAAATCACAATAAAAAGGATGTCTGCAAGTTAAGCTTCCAGCAGGGTTGATCACCTGTGAAAGGAAGAGGCCTATTGATTGAGCCCTCTGGGAAACTCAGAGACACTCCAAGCAGGAAATATAAGCACCGTGTGGAGAGGGAGTACATAACAGCCGGTCCGCCCTCAAGCTCTGTGAATAGTTTTCTCATACAGAGCACCCTATAAATTACTAATGATCAAGCCAAGACTCTGAGCTTTTTCCCAAAATACAGCTAATTTCCAAGACCAGTGTCCATCCAGACCATTTGGGATTATTCCAGCCTATATCGGTTCATGGATTGCCTCCTCTGTAGTAATACCTGTGTAGCTCATGGAAAACAAGGGCAGCACATCACCTAGCAAACGAGTACAAATCCCTCATCATAGGATGCTCAAGCGAGTCATGAGTTATAACTCATAATGAAGACTGTAAATGTTCACGTGCCTTTCTAAGACAGTTTGAGCAAGCTTTGGTGATTCATCAATGTCATGCAAAGAAACAATTAGCATTGCTTCACATTGTTTTTACAGCTGGTTCTTGGCCAATGGTCTATCAAGCTGCAACCTTAATTGCACTCAGCTTAGGGCTTCTCTTCCCATCACTAGGAGCCAAAATAACAGCACCCATCATAACTTAGACTTGTTATTTTAGCAGCAGTCTGTGCATGAGGAGAAACAACACTCTGATCTTTATTCTGGTATTGTCTTCTTTTTTTCCTACTTGTTGAGGAACTGGAAGAGATCTGGCCCTGCAGCACCCAATGGGAGTTTGCCAGTAGTTTTCCTGAAGCCATCATTTCACAAAGTGTATCTAAATTTGAGCCCTACGCAATGAACAGATATACCAGCACAGATCCTTATTCCTGTAGAAGACGTCATTGCATGACCCACAGAAATTGTATTTTGTGAAGAGGCTATTCCAAAGTCTACAGGTGAAAGAGGCACCCAGTTTTTCCCCAGGCAATAATTTATCCCAATACTAGCATTGACAGTATAAAAGGCTTGGATGATAATTTAGCATTAGAATAATGATTACAATTATTCCAAATAAGAAGTCAAACTAGTTACCTTCCTGCTTGACCCTTGTTGGCAGTGCTTGGTATCCATATCTGTTCTGGGCCAGACACGTAAAGTCTGTGTAAAAATCCACTTCTTCAACAGAATCAAAAATCAGTGGCACTTCAATGAAGTTTTCACCATTTTCTACAATTTCTCTGGAAGAAAAAGAAAAAATTAATGTTAAGTCCTTTTATAAGCTGTCTTTTCTCTGTTTGATGTGTTCTTTCTAACAGCACATCGCAAGAAAATGCATTGGATATTTGCTCATTGCTGAACTAGCCCTGGGCTTTAAAAGACACCTGTGTCTTCCAGCCCAGTTGTGCCAACTATTTGAGTCTCAGCAGTCAGTACCTGTCCTGCACTTGTTGAATCTTCCAGGGAAAAAAGAACAGGATCTGTCTTGCAAAAATAAAGAAAAGGGAGGGAAGAAAGGCAAGCAGAATTCTGTATATCTGCGAGCTCTCCACACAGCATCGTGGAAGGACCTAATTCCTTCCCTCTGACCACCTATTCATTTCTGAGATTAATTCTTACTATCAGCTGGAAGAGGACATACGGAGAACGTAACCTTGCAAATGCTCACTCAGCAAACTGAACCACCATTCCTGTCTATCACGTGCCCAAAGCCAAGAGCTCAATACAAGAAACTATCTAGGAGGTTTCCAGCTTATTTCAACCTGATTGTTTCATCGGCCCATCTATTTAAAAGTGGTTTTCTAGATTCAGTCAAACATTGCCTCTTGATATCTCTTAGTCATTGCTGGAGAATTTGTCCAGCTGCTCTTTAATGATCTGATTGTGAGTCTGTTATGCACTGCGGCAGTGGAGTTCCCTGTGCACTCCTCCGAGGACTGTACTACAGGAAGGCAGCAACACAGCGGTGGGTTCTTTGCCAGAGATTTCTGTGGGGAATTTGTTTTCCCGGTGGCATTTGACCTGTTTTGCCTTGCTGCCATTCTGAGGGCTTCCAGCAGAACTGGGGTGCTCACACACCATGGGCTCTGCATGAGCCCTAGCTGGCATGGTCCATGCCCTTGTGCAGTTGTATAATAATATATAACAGTAATAATGATAGTGATGATAGTAATAATAAAAATTATTTTTAAAGTCCAAGTAAGAAAGTACATGTGCTGCTCTATTCTAAAGCCTGCAGAGGCTATAGCCACAGTACATTTTACGGCTCCTGACCACAGGTTTAACGCACTGTCACTTATCCACACAACATTATAAGTTAATGGTCTCAATCATGCTGTGGGGAATGTGAAAACACATAAGGGCTTCAGCATACAGCTGAGTTACCGTGTTACCTCTGGCTGCAGCTGTGCAATAAACTAAACATGGCCAGGTTGTTATCTGGCACTGATGGCCACAAATGGCCAAAACCAGCTCACATCCATAACTATTAAATGCTCTTGTCCCTCAAGATAGGGGTGCCACATCCCCATACTCTGTTGAGAATGGTCCCTGCCCCATGCTAAATCCTAATGGGCAGCCAGGAGCTCTTTGGGAAGATGCTAGCTGGTGAGTGACCAGTTTAACCATTAACAGCAGAGGCAATGGCATCCCAGAGCCCAGGAACCTTCCCGGCTCTGTCCACCAGTACAGGCAGAGCCACTGTGACCCAGGTGAGGGTGATGATCTTTGTGGACACTCTCAGCTTCATCAAATGAGAGATAAAACACACCGACTTGGACCTCAATGAAGAGATTGCAGTTGGTAGGTTTACCTCACATTTGCTAAAGCACTAGGAGCATGCCTGAATGTAGCGAGTTAGGGCTGCTCAGGTGACATGTGGCAGGTACAGAAAGCAGCTCTTTTCCCTCCTTTCCTAGCAGGACTAGCCCTGAGGCATGCAGCTGTGAGGCAGCTGAGAGAAGGCTCCGCAAGATGGGGAGAGACAATGGATCCGGGCAAGAGGATGTGGGACATCCTGCTTCTCCCTCCCACCAGCATCCCCCCCCCCCGCCCCCCCGTGCTTCCCTGGCGCCAGCTCTAGCACTCACTGAGCGTCTCTGTGAGTCACTTTAACTCACTAATGTGGAAAAGAACAACCCTGAGGGGAAAAACAATGATATTAAATAAAAAAGAAAAACAAACCACTGGATGGTTTTCTGTTGTCTTAGTGTGTTCAGAGAACCTCATCAAAGTCAGGGAGAGGATGTTGCTGTTTTGCTGGCACGGAGCAAGGAGAGAGATAAGAGAAGCACTGGGAAGGATCAAGTCCCATTGCTTTCCACTGCAGTCAGCTCTTACATCAGCTCAGCTGCCCATGAAAATGTGCTTCAAGTTTAAACCTTGAAGTTGGCTCATTTGCAGTATACCATGAATAAAAACCAAAGATAAAGAATTGATTTAACACTGCCTGGGTTAGGTTTGGGGGTTTTTTTCCTTGCCTGCCTGTTTTTTTCTCAGCAATCCCCTTCACTTCAGATCTGTCCATATCCCATTTCATTACCTGGCATTCAGCTGCACAGAGAGCCCCTGTAACACTGCAGGTTAAAACAACAAGCACAAGGAAACACTTTCAGCCAGACTTACTGTCGTTCCCCCTCTGTAATTCTGCTTCGCTTGTAAACCACGTCGACAGTGGTGTCATTTGCTAGCCATTCCACGTCGGTATGGACGTGGCTGCTCAGGCCAACAAACACTTTACATGGGAGAGTCATCTTGGAGCCTGTTGGTAAAAGAAAGATTAAAAAACCATTTGGATACATATGGAGAACTACTCTTTCTCTTGGTGAAAACCAACATCTCCAGTGGGAGATCAAGCTCCCACACATGTTAAGCACCGCTACATTCAAAACTGAAGTTAAGCCCCAGATTGCTTTTGATCCCCTGCTCTTTGGCAGCAAGACCCTTCAGTTTGGCAGTCCTTCCCGCTGCTAACCAAATTATTTTCCCATTGCAACAGTCAGCAACTCTTGCACTAGACACATTCCTCAGGAGGCAAAGCTGTGTTCTTGTGGCCTTGCTCCTTCTGACGTACTTCAGCCCAAAGGGCACAGTGTGATTTACGACTTGGGAGGAACTGCATTAGCCAGCGGTGTAGCTTCACTCAGAGGTGCTGTGGGCAGGGACATTCAGCTCAAGGTGGGACCTCCAGAGATAAAGTGATCATGCAAAAATTCAGAAATGTTGCCACAATTATTGTAACTCAGAGCTGAGGATAAAGAGCCTTCAGACTGGTGCGTATTTATATTACATGGAAAACACAAGGCTCAATAATGCATATAACTTTATTATTGTATCTGTGCAGATGGTGATAAAAGAGATATAAAACACTCCACAGAGCTAGACAGGGGAAAAAAAATGACTTGGTAGTCCTACGCTGCTGGAAAGAAAAGTGGCAGGGAGAACTAAGACATCATAGGACACAGCTGTGTGTATAGTACCCAAGTTAAAAAAGCTTAGTGTAAAATATACCTGGTATTTTCTGGGAAGAGGAAATGAAACAGAAATTTGTTGTCATAATATAATCTTCGAAGAAAAATTGAGATCCTATCAAGGTACTTTCTAACTAACAGCAACTGTCCTGTTCAAGCAGTAAAAAGCAATGAAAAATGTCTCCTCCCAAAAGAGCTACGCGGCTCATTCAAAGCCACGAGACAACCTCGATCAATTTGAGGGAATACTGAAAACGAATAGTTCTTAGTGAAGGGGGACTCTGAGCAGCTGATCTAAGGGTACAAACATGCTGTTCTTGCATTGTTAGAGGCTAAAACCTCCAGCATTTCTGTAGCTTCTCCTACATGAAAGAGAGCATCTAGTTGTAGACAATAAGAAGAAAAAACTACTCCAGCAGTGACCCTCAGCTAATATAATTGAAATCAAAAGAAATACGACAATTTATGCCAACAAATTACACTGTAAGAGGACGTGCTCTAATTTTGCTCTGATTAGCTGTTCCCAAAAAGAACATTGGGCCTTACCGAGAGCAGCTGATGTCGTCTTTTGTGTCGGATACACAATTATTGGGGTAATTCTCTTTTCTTGTTCTGGAGAGAGACAGGGAGTCAGTGCGAGCACCACAGAAAATCTGGGCATTGCCCCAGAAGTATACATACAAATGTGCCATGTGGCTCAACATCTTTCATCTCCTAATAAAACATTTGATTATCAAGCCCACTGGCAAAGACAGAAATTCCGATTTCAAGCCCAGAGATCTGTGTTTGTGGGGACAGATAGGATCAAGCCCACAGCTTGATCCCGAAAGCAAGTCATGTACTGCACCCCGAGGAACTGATGGCTGCGGCGCGCCGTCTGGAAGCAACAGTAGCATGAGGCACTAAGCACGGTCCTTTCTACGAGCAGTGAGCGCCGCGATGCTTGCACACCCATTTCATACTTGTAAAAAAGAGCGAAGCCACAAGCCCCAGCGGAGAACGGACGTGTGCGTGACCGAAAACTGCACCCTCAGCGCTCCCGCACCAGCCAGGCGTTCATCCTGCAAAAGCCACTTCCACGGGCGGGCAGCAGTCCCGAGGCGGAGGAAGCGGCACCCCCCCGGTTGCCTCCTTCCCGGGCCGCCCCCCCCCGACCCCGCACTCGCCGCCCGGCCCCGCACTCGCCCCCGGCCCGGCTCGGCCGTCTCCCCGGGGGCGGGCGGGGCGTGGCCGGGGGCGTGGCTAAGGGGCGTGGCCCGGGAGGGGCGTGGTGGCGCGGGCGGTGCCGGGCCACGCCCGCCCCCTGCTGGCCGCTGGGCGCAGCAGCGCCCGGCCGGGCGGGGCGAGCCGGTGTCGCCCGTTTGCGAAATACCGGCTTTCCCCCCTCCTGAGCGAGCACTAAACGTTTTCTTTCCTAAGCCCTCTGAAATCATCTGCAGTGACACGCCCCCCCTGCCCCCCCAGGACATGCATTATTCGGCATACAGCCGCAGGTGCTCGCAACACCGAGTTCTGCCTCCCGCAAATCTGCTGCGAGTCAGGCGGAGGGGTGGCCCCCCGCCCTGCCGGGGTCCTGTGGGAAACCGGTCAGTGCCAAAGCACCCACGGCCTCCCCCCCTTCCTTGGCAGTGCTGAGAGGCCAAGCATGAGTTCCCCTCCCGAGTTTCATTAACAAACAACAGATTTCCTTCAGTGCTGTAATGTTTTAAGGTGTCAATATTTACCAACAGTCTCCAGTTGAATTGTTCTGGTGATTTCATACACGACACCTTCATATGGAAATGACATCTTGCAGGTGTAATAACCAGCGTCTGTTGGTAGCACAGAAGTCATGATCAGAGCAGTCGAACCTTTCAGAATTACGAATTTTTCACTGTCGTCTTCCAAAGGCCGAGCATCCTGGAGGAAGGACAGCACCTGGTGTTATGGCTCAGATGATAGGTGTGGTTAGACTCTGTGTAACTTCCAGACTAAATTACTTATCCTTGTCTCTCTGTTGTTAAAAGTTCACTTATCGCTAGGAAATCTGAGCAGTTCCACTTTCCCACTAAAGTGCAAGTTTTTCAAACATGTATCCATCTCTAAAATGCTCTGAGGCACTATATGAAGTGTGAGGAATCGCTATTTTAGTCTATCTATAATGTGTGTACAGCTTCTCAATAAAATGCACATTTTAGGATGAAAAAGATATAATAGGCTCTTTACTGAGTTCTCTTAAGAGTAGTCATCTAACACATTCTTCTAAGACAAAACCATTTTAGTAACCGTGAAGGTTTTCACACCACTATTACTTTCCATACATGACCTCATAAGAGTAATATTCTAAGCCATTCTTCTAAGATAAATACATTTTAGTAGTCATGCAGGTTTCACAAAACTATTAGTTACCCTATATGATCTCATAAACTGTGATAAATTCCTGCTCTGTATCACTAAGGCTCTGTTTATACATGGGTTAGAGCCCTGCTAGGAGCAATGATGTTCCTCCTCCATGAAGGCAGGCTAGCTCTTATTGACAGTTGTAGCCAGAACCATATTGAGGGGGGCAGCCTTTCACTTAGATTAGTAAGTGGGTTATAGCCTGCTTCTGAAGGGAATCCTGAGCAGAGACATTTTGCTGGTATGTTACCAATCATGACATAGGCACTGCTGAATGACGACAGCCTAGGCATTGCATCCTATGGTAAGAATGATTGCTGCACGAGGCAGAGCATACGGTCATAGTGGGAGTGTAAATAAGAGCTAAACCAAGGTATTATGAAAATATAAGAAGAATCCCATGCTGTTCAGTGTGACATTGTACAGCTGAGGATGATCAAGTGAAGGGTATTTGACCGTACAGGCAAAACCAGGCTTGCTTACTTGAAAAGCCATGGACTGGCAAGTCAGGCAAGAGAACACCATAAGCATTGTGTGATGAATCTAGTATTTCCAAATGCTGTGTCCCAGTTGATTAATGAAAGCTACCCCACCTGAACAGCTCACACGAGGGAAACATCACTGGGCGGCCCTACTTTATGGGATTCACTAGAGGGGCTATAAAAAGAATCATAGCACCAAAGAGAAGGGTCTAATCTGAAGTGGCAAACCCTGGAGTCAGGGTAGGTAATCCAGCCTTAAAAATAGTTACACTGCCTGTGAGAGCATATAACATGTGCAGCACTTCACACTGTGCTGAGCCCACCCCAGAGACCCTTTCTTAAAATATATACATCTGCCCCAAATTTCCTAGTATATTATGCTGTGCTCATGACTTTAACAACATCATGTTCAGGAGAAACAGAAAGCGGAGATGTATGTGCCTTTACAAACGGGGTGGGATGATGCTTTGCACAAAGAGGAGGTGAAAATTCTACCTTGTACCACTTGAGCTCCAAGCTGGTCCTGTTTGGTGTAAAATCCCACAGGTCAGGGCAAACGATCTTTCCAGAGGTGAAAGTGAAGAGGACTTGGCGATAGGCAATCTCCCGAGCAGCTGTTTTCTCCACGACCGTGAGGTGGATGGAGACTGCAGCGCAGTAGGAGGAGTTCCTGCAGACAGAGCGGGGAGAGGTGAGCATCCACCAGCAACAAGGGGAACTCAAGTGACACCCTTGGCTTCCTCCTGGCTCCATTTCCCTCCTTAGCTGTTTCTAAGAGGCCAAGACCGAGATCGTACCAGGAGGGAATCTGGAAAACCCCTGGTGCTGTTTTTTTTGGTGCAATCTAAACATGTTGCTGACACATGTCTGCCTCGGAGCTTCAGGTTTTTTTCCTTTTTCTTTTCTTTTCTTTTCTTTTCTTTTCTTTTCTTTTCTTTTCTTTTCTTTTCTTTTCTTTTCTTTTCTTTTCTTTTCTTTTCTTTTCTTTTCTTTTCTTTTCACCAAGTTTGCTGTGCACCCTTAGGCTAAGGCATGATTTTAATTTTGCAAGGAGGGGGAACATGTCTGCCTAAACAGTAGCAGATGTGTCATGAACCCTCCACCATTTCCTTGAAAGAGGTCTTGACTGTGAAAACCCTAATGATTGGGACCTAAAGATGAAATAAAAAAAGCTTAAAGCCTGTATTAAAATACATCTGCAGTTACTATTGCACAACCAGTAGGCATTTCTGTGAGCCTATATTATTTTGCACAGAAAAGAAGGCATTCCTGCCTAAGTTTTACAATATTTAACTTTTCATTCTGGCCCCAAGTGACAATTGCTTCCAGTCTCAAGGAGGACCAAACTGGAGGAGATAGATGCTTAAACCATGTCCTTTCCAACCGCTGAAAGCCCGCCTCAGAGATGTCTTCACCCAGGGCAGTGCCTGACCCCTGCAGGGGCCAGCAAAGCTGGGGGTCCGCGCTGCAGCCTTCTGGAGAGCAGCTGGGGGCTGCGAGCAGGCAGACTTGCACTGCTGCTGGGGCACTGTGGCTGGCTGTCACCAACAGGTCGGACATCTAAATCCAAAATACTTGCTCAGCAGAAGCAGAGATCTGTGATAATTTGCTTCTACCCTCATTTTACAGTGTTGAAAAAAAAATGTGGTGGCTTCCCTGTGGCATGATTTGCAAAGGAGATACAATTTGTTAGTACTTTATTAATCCTGTAATAATGTTAGCGATGAAGCTATGTACTCAGCTCTTACATATCTTTTGCAAACAGGTTTCACAGCATTTTACTATAGCTGTCAGTAACACTGCCACAGCGTTATAGGTTGAGGAACTGAGGCAGAATAGTCCAAAAAGGGGATTAAAAAACACCCTTGAAGGTCTCAGGCAACTACCCTGTGCTCTAGGACAATATTTGCAACCTTTTGTTATTCAGGCCTCACTATCAAAGTCTTCTCTTCTGCCCCACAACTGCAATCACTGCTGAAACATGTGGAAAGGCCAACCCAATATGCTGAGCATGATTTATTAACTTGAGTTCTGCCTGTCCATCTCTTCTACTGCTGACTCACGTCACTCGCAAGGTGTGCCTTGCCAGCAAGGAAACTGCGCTCTACACAGGCAGCTCCAGGGATGCAGAGATATGTTTTCCACTAGAGACCCCAGAGCAAGGTGCTAGTTCCCAGGGGTGTACTGGGAGGCTGACTGGGTGGAGGAGCTGGCAGGGGACGAGGACCTGGGACACCTTCTGGAGTTCAGGCTCTAATGGTGATGAGCGTTTTTACCTTCCTCAGTCCCCCACAAATCCAGACCCTGGCACCTCTTTCGAAACTGTACAAAAGGCTGTCAGATTGTAAATGCTCAGAAAAAAATGACCAATAGGGCTGAAAAAAAGTCATGGCTCAAGTCTCAACCCTCTGCAATATCACAAGTCTGGTACCAGTCTCGTAAATACACATCAGGTCTCATGAAAGATCTTCCAGCAATACCAAGGCAATCAAATTCTGGTTTAAAATGTGAAGCAGAAGAAAAGTAAAGGGATAAGGAAGAGGGAAGAAGGAAGCCACTGCAGAGCCACCATGCCTCAGTATATGCTTCATAAGGCAATCTGAAGTGCAAACAAGGCTATTTGCTTCTCTGGAGCTGTAACATGAGGGTTGAGTTCTGCAGAATCCACTGCCTGCAGCATGTCCCCAGTTGCCATAGCCCTGACTGGCTCATAAATAAGCTAGAACAAACTCTCTGTACACTATATCCTGGTGAGACTGTAGCCAGAGCGGCAATACTGTGTCACGATTTATCCAGATTTCAGTGTATGTATCTATAGGAGACACACAATGCATTTAAGAGTTCTGACTTGCCACATTTTTTTCTCTAATAAAGTCAGTGAGGAAATGGTCTTATCCAGACATGCTCTGAACGTAACTGGAGTTTAGAATCAAGCTAATGTATTTTAGACATAGTCATCTTGTTAGTGAACTGGAGTTTCTTTTAAATACCCACCTTCTGGTGCAGATATATACTCCTGAGTCTTCTAGCATTGCTGGTAAAAACCAGAGTGCATCTCCTTTTGCCCAGATTCTTGGATCTTCACCTCTTCCTGATATCATGGGGTTTGAACCATTTTTATACCATGTGATATTAGGGGTCAAGGCAGAAAAATCCAAATGTTTGTATCTGGGGGAAGGGCATTTCAGAACCACAGGTTCTCCGTGCAGTTCATAGTAGTGTGTGAAAAACACGGTGTGATCTGGGCAGTTTTCTATATAAATCAGAGATATTTTTACATTACTGTTAGCCAGGGACATTAAAAAAAAAGGGAGAGGGAGACAGAAAAAAAAAACAAAAAGCATGCCCTTACCTGTGCTTTTGACTTGGTGGAGTCTGAAAGTGGAGGCGCCTGCTGTGCACATCACCAGGACAAAGAAAAGCCCATGCATTTTTTCCCAGAGGAAATCAGGAGGAGAAGACCGAGGTAAAGTGGCTTGATATCTACAGGGAAGGTTATTATAAGACAGAAAATACAATGAAAATACTCAACGTTAACTTCAGAGTTAACTGCTCTTTTCCTCACTCCGGACCTGGTGAGCTTTGGTTCACCCTTAGTGAGCAGAAAGGCTTCGTCATCCCTAGTTTACAGAGGCTGACTTGTGGACTAAGAACATCTGCCGTGTCACAAACACATCACTTCTGTCCCTTTCCTTTCACTCCAGGAGATGCAAACAACATACCACAAGATGCTGCTGTCCCCACGGCTTTTCAGTGCAACAGCTACGGGTGGAAAAATCTAGCTCTACTTATTTTGCAATAAGATGTGCCTGAGGCACGAGTCAGCCGCTTCGAGTTAGCTGCAGTGTAGTAGCTTGGGTAAACACAGGAGCAAAGATGCAGAGACTTTAGCTCTCTTAAGCAGTCACTTCAGGTGTCTCCCAAGGTTGTATGGACCTTATTAAATCCTGTGTCACTTTTTCTTCCCTACTGTGGCTACCAAAGTAGGCCAGCTAGCATAGATCAGGCTGCAGGCAAACTTCCTGCTATAACCAGAGCCAAGCTTTCAAAGTCTCCAACAAATGTTTCCCTTGGGACAAAAAACTTTGACTCCCATGGCACACACACCCATCCTGCTGTTAGTACGCAAGTGAGTTTTCAGCATGGACACTATTACCATCTGTGCTAAAAAAAGATGAGGAAAACCCTGAACAACTTGTTCTAAAAATCAGACAAGGTGACACTAAGGGAAAACAAAACTATCTGCTGCCAGTCATTCATTAATTGTCGTCTGTATTGGCCTGACATGGGCAAGGCAGCTCCTGCGTACATCACTGAATGCTTTCTGCTCTGCCACAAGGTTTCAGCTGCTGCTACTCAGTTGATTGATTATGTGCTAGCTCAGTGTACCACGGGCAAAAATATATAAAACATGCTACATATAGGCACCAGTTTATGCTCTGTGTAAGTTGTTTATGTGCAATACAGTACACACATGCACGTGATACACACTATTTCCATTTTATTTACAGAAATGCAAATTGCATGCATTTAACATTAGCCTAACACTATGATTGTCCCATAGGATGAATGTTAAATGACCGGACTACTACTTCAAATTCTATCCAAAAGCAAAAACATATTTCTATCAATATAACACAGTCATATTCATAGGTACTCAGCTTCAGGCGTCTTCTGTATATCCCATCATGCTCATATTTATAATGCAGTTTTAATCCAAATTTCTCCCTGTTCTAGTAGCTATATTTATCTGACATCTGATGTTTTGACTGTAATAAACTATTTCCAGCTTATTGTCATCGCTACAACACCGCAAAGCCAACCTCTTGCTCAATAATACTGTTTCATAACCACGGGTTGTCTCCCCTACCGCTAGATCTGCAAGGGTTTCCAGGGCATTGGCATGGAGCTGTAGCCCCTCTCAGGGCTACACCTGGACTAGGTGCTAGTGGCTTTGTCTGCAGCGTTAACAAGCCCCATGGTTCACATGTAATACCCTGTAACAGGGGAGCTTCTCTCTCATTAGGTACTTGATTATTTCATTCAGAGCTTTCCAGTCCCTTTGGTTTAGTATCTAGCAATCTCCATAAGCCCTACACAATCTGAGTGTATAGGGGAGGTTTTCATTCCCAAATTTCCGTCAGATTCACTTACCTGTGGTCCTGCAGTCTTTTAGCCATTAGCTTCTCATGAAAAGATAAATGACTGAAAATTGCTAGTGAGGATCTTATATAGGGTTTAGCTCAAGACACAGCGGAAACTTGTCTCTTGTTGCCCAATCAGATTTGTGTCAGAACCAAATGACATTTTAGAACCACCTTTCTTTCCTTCCGTAGAGTGAGGATGAGAGAAACAGAGACACAGAGAGAGAAAAAAAATATGTATTTGGTTTTCCCAAAAAAGGGGAAATGACTGCCAAATATATGACTAAATTTCCCTTTTTCTGACGAACAGTAGTTTGCACACACTCGTGTCTTCACATGACTATTTTACGCTCTACCTCAAATAAAAAATTCTCATGGGTAACAAAAGGTGTCCTGCTGCATAGTCAGCAGCTAAATGATTGCAATCTTCACATAACGTGGTTTAGCAAGTTCTTCATGGACAACATAAATCTTTCATGATTTCCCAGATCACTTGTGAATCACAAATGGGTTGATTCTCCTTTCCTTCTATAACATCCATCTTAGTGTCACAGCTTACCTTAAGGCTCTCTTTGCAATGAAGTATAAAGAATTAACAGATATAAGAAGATTATGGCATCCAGGCTCATGAGCAGAAGGGGTATGGGTTATGGATTATGAATTGTGGCAATGTTGGCCTCCACCTGTTCAGAAGAGGGCAATCTAGTGAAGAACTTCAGTCTGGAACTGGACCACAAGCCAATTTTTCCTGTGCCTTGTCCTGGCATGTGATGCCTCCTGCAGGCAACCCTGCATTTCTTACAGTCTCTTGAGCCCTCGGGGAGCAGCTGTCATGCAGTGCCTCATTGCTACCCCAGGAAGGCAGTGCATGGTGTCCCACTGACCTGCCAGAGTTGGAGTCAGCACACAAGTCCCTGCTAGCAGACCTCAGTACAATGCCCTCACCTCCCCAGACTTCGTAAACCTCAGCTGAGCAGCCCTGGTCTGAAGCACTGGGGTCCTAGCCGAAGGCTCAGGCTTTGTGGTGCTCTCACTAACCAAATAATGACTGAGTAATAAAAACAACATAGCTATTTATCGCAGGAAACATGTAAGAACCATTTTTTATTCAACACTAACATAATTCATTAACTCTTTCTTTAACTAATATCAGCCTCAGTCATACTGGAGATCTCAGAATACTGTTTAAGAGATGAAAAAATACCAGTTTGTGAGACCATGCTGCCATCTACTATGGAGAGAAGAAATGTATAGATGATGACATCTATTAATATACTGCAATCTTTGGGGGTGTGTCATATGCTTGGGTTGCACATATTCTTTTGTGCAGGCAATATCCACCATATTACAGGAACTTCAGTAAATGAACAAAAAGAAAAAAATCACAAAGCCCCGTATTTCAAACTGTAATGGTCTTTACAGTTTCTATATCCTGTTCAATGCAGTCGTTGCAAGAATCTCTACAGCTATCAGCCCCACACATGGCTGCCTGGTTTTCCTTAAGCAGTCCCATTAACCATAAACCTGAAAGGCTGATAATGCAACTAAGTTAGTTACTGCCCTGTAGTGCTCCATCTTCTCGGTGAAAAGAACGAACTCATCTCCATTGATGATAAGCTCCCACATTTGGGCTACAAAACCACTGGTCTTGCTTTCTGGAGCCCCTGCACTTAATTCTGAGAATCTGACCTCATGAACTGTAAAGTTATTTCAGTCCTTCCTTTTCCAGTTCACTGTACGGCAAACGGACAGAAGGGCTGTCAGATTAAGTGACCTATGTTGTATTAAGTCTAAGCTCAGGCTATTGCTATATGAGTGACTTACGCAGCAGAGGTAGGAGTCTCTAATGGTAACTCTGGTCACAAAAGCCAGGCAAGTTCCCAGCAAATAACCCAGACTTTTACCAGACTCAAAAAGAGCAAAACTGCAGGAAATGAGGTTTGATGTCTTTGGAAAGATTGTACCTACCAACTGCTGCAAACACATTCATTGCATTCACTGAGTAAAGCCATCTGACAGCCAGCTGTTCAATGAGAAGCAGAACCAGTATCACTTGCTTTTCTGGAAAGTTGTGCCCCGTGGCCTGACACACACACACACAGGCACCCCTCCACTGCAGCCGCTTCAGCTCTCCCCTCCAGGCCTTTCCCCACCACACTCCAGCCCTTTCCTTCTCCCCACTTCATGTCTTCTGCTCCCACCTCACCCATGACTGCTTTGTCTAGGCCAGGTGCAGCACATCCTTGGGCTCGCTCACAACTACATCGATGCTAACCGGTCAACTTGTCATTGCCCATCAGCATGTGTAAGGACTGGGCTCTGCCTGACTTTCCCTCCGAGAGGCAATGCTTTGGGATTCCCATCTGTACACACCACCAGTGACCAATTTTCACCACACTTCTACAAATCCAGACTCTTTGAAAACAGCCCCTTGGAAAACACAAACGAAGCAGGCTAAAGGACTCAAAGTGAGTTTATAGTGCAGTAACATATGCTGTCCTGCCTTAGAAAACTAAACTAAACCCAAATAGCTACAGAGTAGCAGTGCAGCTCCCAGAGAGTGTAATATGTCCTCAGATACACCTCACAAGGATCAACACTTTTAATCAACTTTCTTCAGAAGAACTCTGTCCTGGCTGTCTTTTTACCCAGAAAATGTTTTGATCACATGCACCAGTACCAAGACTTAAGGTTAAAATAGTGTATCTGGAGGTGCAAAAGTCTGGTTTAAAATAACGCAGGAAGAAATGAAAGATAGAACAAGTATTTTTTTAGGAGCTGCCTGCTGAGAAGGCCATGTCACTTTGCGGTCAGTTATTACTGAGTATTTATAAACAGAAATATGCAAGTCTAGCAGCTATATATATAGACAGACTCTTTTAGGGAAGCTACTGTCATTCTGTGGTTTTGCTGTGCTGATGATTCATTTATACAGCTCAAGATGATGGAGTATAGCTGTGAAATTCCTAACTTGAAGACCAGGCTATTCTCCATATGTCTCACCCGTTGCTCATCTCACTACATCGCTATTTCCCACATCAGGGCTACACGCAGCTGCCTTGCCACATTTGGGTGGATTTTAATCTCCTAGGACATCCCAATAAAATAACCAAACTCTCAAGGAATATTTAGCATTCTGGCAGTTCCTTGCAACAGAGGCTTTTAAAAGGCCTCCACAAGCAAGGTGTGTCTGTTCATTATCCCTAGTCCGTGGAAGGGGAAATGGAAATGCAGGCATCATGGAGTGGGGATAAGACATTTCTATAAGGGACAGTTAAGGTGCCAGCTTTTTCTAGCGACTCCCAGGTTCTGCTGTCTGTCCTGGAGGAACTCATCCAAGTGGCTCTGTGGCCGATGATGTTTGGCATCCAGGAACAGCACTCACATGGACTTTTCTATTTATTCTGTTATTCTGTTTGGCTGAGGCAGCTTCACGCAATTAAAAGTAGGAGAAAATTTCTCTGGTTCACATAAGAATAAGGTGGCGATGCATTAAGAAATATTGAATGTTGAAAGCTGACTGGCGAGCAGATGCAAAGTAAACCACAGCTATTGCACCAACACATGTTCTTGGACTTAACTGATATGGGCAAACCTGTTTTTAATAATTTATAATGTCCTTGTGCACAGTTCCCAGATGGGTTCTGGGGGAGCACAGAAATGGAGAGGGAAGAAAAGAAGCTATCCGACTCTGAGAATCACCAAATAGATGGGACAGAAAGAGAAAGACTAAACAGAGGAATTAGCCAATGCGCAACAGATGCCAAGAATACAGGAATTTGCATGCTTATCCAGAGAAATAAGTGCTGTCATACACCAGTTATATATGACTAACTGGGAGAAACAGGAGGAGATGGGCCAAGAGACATACACTTTGTCATGAGGGAGTGTTCATTTGGCCAGAGCAGCAACAGCTTGGCTACAGATTGCCTCCCCACTATGGGCTCCTGGGATTTCCACAGACCCTTTCACTGCAAAAGAAGCCAGGCAGGCTGTGAAGAATAATTACACTGTCAAGAGCTGGAAGGGGCAGGGAGGAGGAGACCCTCATTGTAGAAGTCAACAGGCTGCAAGGGACAAAGTAAGAGCTAGAAAGGCCCAGAGCCAGCAGCAATGAGGCCAGAAGTACCTCAAGCAACAAAAAGTGCCTCACCTGCCCTCACCACACATGGAGTTTGGGTTGACCAAGGGGACTCTCCCTGCATCACACTCATGTTTGCAATACCTGCCTGGGACACTGGAAGGTCTTCATCTTGCCCACTAGTGCTGCACACAGACTGCCAGCAGCAGATTAAATTGTCTGTGCACAGACATGCAGCTGTAGACTGGTGAAATAAAGAAATGATTTCTAAAAAAGTGGGATGTGCTGGCTTTTTATTTAAGGGAGAAAACCATCCTTGGGCACAGTCTACATGACATATGATGCAATATGGACAAGCAGTGAAGGAGGATTCTTGCAAAGCTGGGTTTGTTAAAAGTTGTAGAGATAAAGTGCTACCTCTGTCCCTCTACACTGAACTGGAGAGGGTAATCTAAATGGCTAAATAGTGACAGTCTCACCATCACCACATCTGAATGCCTCTCTAAAATTACAATAAAAGTGAAAAAAAAAAGTCTCTTACTGCTCTTCCTTCTCCCATGGATAAAATTATGTATAGATATGCTGTATTTTGTTCATGGTGTGTCAAACAGTGGCTTCACTAGTGTAAAGCCTCAGATGCTGATAATTACATGCTGCAAGTGAAATCAGTAGGATCACTACTGGAATGCAAGCATGGATGCATGTGCACTTCTTTGCAGACCTGCAGATGATGACTGACAAGGTGGACCACAGCTTGCAACTCAGCCTGAGCACTTCCCCAAGCTACTAGCCATCCCCACTGCTCAGACGGAGTAAGCCTGCAGCACACATGGAATCCTAGAACCATAGAATCGTTTAGGTTGGAAAAGACCTTTAAGATCATCAAGTCCAACAGTTAACGTAGCACTGCCAAGTCCACCACTAAACCATGTCCCTAAGCACTACATCTACCCATCTTTTAAATACCTCCAGGACATTATCTACCATGCCTCAGTGCAGGGCTTTAGGCAAAGGTGCAGCACCGACATCATCGCTCACTGTGTCAGGGCTGACCGGTGGGGCTGAAAGGGGCTAACGACGCCAAGGAGAACAGCGAGCAGACATTTCCCACAGCTAAGGCATCTTCTCAGACCACAGGCAGTGAGTCAGTAGGGGCACCAGGGACATACTAGAAAAAAGCAAACCCGAAATTGCTGAGTAGCTTTTTATTTCCCTCCACTTCCAAAATCGCAGTGTGTGCTTGCAATCATGATCAGTCTTTTTATATATGAAGCAACATAATGTGCTCTGTGGTCTTGCATGTGAAAAATGTAGAGGGATTTAAAAACACAGCAGTGATTACAAAAGTCCACAGTAACAGTAGACAGGAGAGGAACCGTGTCCAGTTGGGGAGCATGAAGTCATATAGAGTTACATGAGCCAGAACAACAGGGGCAACATAAGATTTCTAAATCAGTTATGGTGCTTGGTTTAAGCAGCCAACCCAGCAAACAGGAAATTCCAGAAGCAAAGAGAAAAACAGATGACAAAGATTTTTGTTCATGATTGGCTTTTTGTTAGCTGAACTTAAAATTAATTGGTAAAAAGTAACTTCATAGCTATGAAAAACAGTGACAAACGTATGTCCTACAATTAGGGAAAAATTGAGCTGGTAGGGGTCATACATTACTGTAGGTGTACTGGGAGGATAATACTAACCATTCATTTTTTATTACATGTTCCTGAATGAAATCTTTGTCTCAGCAAGAAGATGGAGTAATTCATTTAATGCAGGCAATAAATCTTCTTGTTTATCTTACTTTTACTATCCTTCTGACACACAAGTATATTTCACATACTTGTTTTAAGAAGCAGGAGTATGAAATACACTTAGTGGATACAGGTACCCAAGGTATTTCTTTCCTTCTCCACTACCTTGATGTGTAATTCATTATCACAGGAGTCATGGAGGACACAGTGCAAAACATATGAAAGTGCATATGGTATAGAAAAAAAGACATCAAAGTTTCAGTTGTGCTTGGCATTCTTCCTTAGTACTTGTCCTCTGTTTAGTGTCACAATGGTCAGCAATTCTGACTGGCATCAAGAGTTGCTTGAGAAAAAATAAGACAAGTTAGACTTGTTCTGGATCAGTGATAGAATGGAAGATGGGGTTACAAATAAATGAATAACAAATAAATATATGCAACAGATACTGCTTCTCAATGGAGGGGAAAAAACAGCGTATTTGAAAACAGGAATTAGGAGAAATCAAGTCACTTCAGAAGAGAAAGAGCCAATCCCAGCATCACTGTTGTCCTCCTAAAGAAGAAATGCATGGGCAACCTAAAGTGATGTTGCAAGAGCATATTTGCTTGCACTAAGGATGAGGTAGGCTTAGTCTTTCTTTTTGTCTTCTATTTATCTGTTCAGTTGGTGCACATACACTGTGAAGCACTGAGGAAAGTAAGATTTTGTACCCTTCATTCAGGTTAATGAACACATTTGTTTTAATAAAAACAGTTACCATGAGCTGAGCTTGGATGGTTCTGTTATATTCGTAATGGCTGACTACATAACAGGAGTACACATACACCTGGGGCAGCAAAACTGATCTTAGGAGGATTTCAGCCTTCAAATGCACTAAGCTAAGCATTTCTCCAGCACATGATGTTCTCTACCAGCTAAGAAGGGAACTCATCATTTCAGCAACTGTTTTTTAAAGAGTTTGGGAGGATTTTACGCATGATGGGAAGTCAAGACAATATTTAATGTTATTTGTTTAAATCATTGCTATCAATTCTATTTTGAAAAGAAAAAAAAGGGATTTTAACAACAGTATTGCTTTGCTATGCAAATTTTCCTTAATCACAAGCTGGAAGAGCGTTCATTTGGACTTAGTTAATTGGAAATAGGGAGAACCAAACATGAGGGTTTACCATTTACAGGAAAATTTGGGTAACTTTAATGAAAGATTGCAAGAAAGTGGTAGTTTTTTCTTTCAAAGCATCCCTGGATTGAGAGCTTCCTTCCCAACAAAACTGACATCCCTGTTAGTCCTTCTGGCTGTAGCTTCCAGGATCTGTTATCTCAGGGGCATTTCTTTCTCTAGCGACCCAGGAGAGCCCTGCACTTACTTTAAGGACAGCTCATCAAACCCAATCTTTCCATAAGTGCTGAGGCATTCCCCTTGTCTTCACGGAAAGCTGAAAGGTCTCAGGACCTTTACAAGTTACTATTTTGATTAATGTACAAGATCTTGTGAATAGGCTTTCCAGGGAGAGTGGTTTCGACAGGACGTATGAATAATTGATATGGCTCTTGGCTTGATACCATAGTTACGGGAACAAAAGAAAAAATGAGGAACAGAATTTAACCATTTAATAACATGATGATATGGCAGCACTGTTTGGAACCTTTAACCATCGTTGCCTCCCTTGAAGTTGCAACTGGCCAGCTCTGTACAGCAAGGACACGGTACTCAGCAATAGGGTATCTTGCTGTTCCTCAGTGGTTCAGAGCTGCTGCCTGTTTCACGATGTCTTTATGAAACAGGCCTGATATGAGGGGGGTGTAATTACATGTCCCATGCAGAAGTCACAGGATCTTTTGCTGGATTTTAAAATATCCAAGAGAAATCCTGGAGATAAAAGATAAGAAAGAAGGCACATACTCCTTGGCACCCCAGTGCTAATTTTTAGACTCATTAGAAACTCTCTCTCTCTCTCTTTTGATACATAGATTGAGACAAAGAGAAAGAAAAAAAAATAGAGACATATACATATCCATACATGGAGAAATATAGAGGCTGCCACCTGCTGAGAGGAAAGGATTGTATTCCAATTGCAAAAGTCCCCAAAAGAAGGGAGGAAATTAAAGCCCTGCAGGGTTTCTGTTCCTGCTTCACTGTCTGGTTTTTCATTGCCCCATGCAAAGTGGAACAGCTACAGGATGCTGGCTGTGCTCGCCAGGGGACACCAGAGTAATCTGGCCAAAACTGTTTAGTGTAAACTGGCAAACATTTGTGGAAACTCAAAACTATTTTACAGCAAAACACCAGCCCAAAAAAGTTTACTTATTAATAACACAGCTAATAGCATTCTAGTGAAGTTTACATTTATAGTGAGAACCCAAGGACTACATTTAAAAGTATTTACTTTATATAGTTCTACAACATTAAAAAAAAAATCAGTAGCAGCAGTGCTGTGTCATTTTAGGTCAAAAATCCATTAATGAGTTTGCTGGTGATACCATGTTTATTAGAGGCCGACAGCCTCTGGCAGGGCCCCTGCAGCTAGGCATTCACGGAGCCGTCAGAACTAGGATGCCACCCTCCAGAGCTGGCTCAGACCACTTGTCTCTTCATCTTAGGATAAATTTACTTCTTCAGTTTTCAGAATCGCTGCTATAATAGAAGAGAATGATTTTTCTAGTATATCCTCAAATCATCAAATGATTCTTATTTCTGAAGGCTTGGTGGAACAGAGGAAAGGTCTGACATTTTCTGGCACTGCAGTCTGCCAAAGGGAGATATGCAGTGTTTTCTTAACAATGCAAGCAGCCACCAGTTTTAACACTCTACTTAAATGAGCGTTTCAAAACTTTGTAATGTTATAATGAAGAAAAGTGCCCGGCTGAACTGTTCCTTGAGGCTGCACTTTCTGAGAAGATGAAGAAACAACACCTTGAGGAAAGAATTCTGTTAATGTGCCAACTTTGATGTTTTTGTAAAAGGGGTTTTCATCAGAAGTTGGTGCACAGGAGGAATAATGAACTAAAGAGGCTGTGCTTTCAACAGGGCTTATGCCTGACTCAGGATTTGTCATGGGTAGATTCAAGTTGCTTTGGGTTCAGCTGTTTCATGTTCAATAAACAAAATGCAGGGTTTGCAAACCCTATAGTATTTTATGCACATTATCAAGCCCCTTTCAGAAACAGATCTTTCTAGACAGGGGGCAAGTTTACCTGCAACAAAGTGGATGCAAATTCATCTGCACCCTGAGCCAAGTTCTGCTGTGCCTCTGACGTGTGTTCTTGTCTGTCTCTTAACCTGCTCTCCTCCATAACCCTCACCTCTCTGCACACCTCTGTCCTCCCAGCGCCCTTATCAGCCATGACCAGGCTGCTATAACCAGATCACATATTTAGATGGGGGACTTTATTATCCTTTGCTATTAAAAGAAGCTTCATTTTGTACAGAGGTAAGTTACCTACTGATACGGCCACGGTAGAAGGTAGGTCATGAGCAGAAGTAGGGCCAGGACACAGAAGACGGGCAGTGCACAGAGTGGTACAATGCAGGAGAGGCTGTTGTTACCACAAGGAATTCAGCTGTATCATTCTCCACCTTTGCACCACTGCAGAGATGCCTCTCAGCCATGTACCTGGTTCATTCACGAAGGCTGCCCACATCACAGCCAACAGGTCTCATGATATGAAAATGTTTCTCAGCAACGTTCAGTCTTGATCACAAGACCCTCTCTTTACTTTTCTGTCCTGCAAATGCATGCTTCATTGTGTGCATATATACACCTATGCACACGCTGCAGCTTACTCAGGAAATAGTTACCTCTTTTGCTAGTAAATGGCTTTGAAATCCAAGAACAAAAGGTGTTCTGGACCTTTGGGACATCAGGAAAAAAAGCAATGCATATATGTATGGGAAAAAGCTTCTTAATAACCAAAAAGTAGTGGAAAACTCCTCCAGGTCTTCTAAAGACTCTGTGACCCTTCATAGGCCATTCAACAGTCAGGGATCATAGAATCACAGTATCATAGAATTGTTTAGGTTGGAAAAGACCTTTAAGATCATCAAGTCCAACTGTAAGCATCAAATATCTAAGACAGCTGGGGAATCTGAAACAGTAAGAATGTCAGAGCAGTCACAGTAGGTTGGACTGAAAGTCCACGTAGCCCTGTATCTGGTCTTCACAGTAACCTGCAGCCAATGTTTAAGGAGGCATAAGAACATGGCACATGTAGCGTGACTTTTGCCCCTTGCATTTGCTGGCAACTAGCAATTAAGGTCTTTCAGAGCTCCAGAAGGGATTGATCCCAACAGCACCTGGCTTCAAGGAATCTGTAATACCTCCAGCCTCTGGCCCTGACCATATCCTCCAACTGCCAACTCTTCTCTGTGCTATCAAGTATCTAACCTTGCTGTAGGGAATGCAGCTTTGGGTCCTCTGTCATTCTTGCTGCCCATGTGTGTACATTTTGTAATTTTATACACTGCTTGGGGTAGGACAGGCAGAACAACATATATGCATAATACGAACTTTAAAAGTTCTGTAACAATATTTTCTGTTGTGCCCTTTATTCTCTTCCTACTGGTTGAACCCAGCACCGTGCAGCCCCAGAAGTCCAGCCATGTCTAGTCACGAACGACTTCCCGTTTGCCAGTTAGTCTTAGTGCTGGGCAAAGGCGCTTCATGGTGGCATCATTGCACATTCCCTTGTCATGCATCATCATCATCTACCAAGTGGGTTAGCAAACAACAGACAGTAAATTTGCAAAGAGCAAAGTCTACATGCAGGGGTTCTCACGTTGGCAGGCCATTGCAGCAAGCTCTTTCCACATCCTGAAGCAAGTGGTTTTTGATGTAATGGAGGTCTTTCCCTGCCATCCCATTCCTCTGACCCCCAGCACTGCGCCCCTGTGCCTGCTTTTGGTTGCCCCATCTCCAGAGGTAGGATTAGCTGATTGCTTACATCTTTCTCATTGCATTGAGATTCAGCTACTCGCCAGTCCCCTGTTTATATGCCTGACTGCAAAGACCACAAAGTACATCAAGGCTTTCTCCATGCAAGGAGGCAGAATTTTAAAAAGGCACCCATTTGCAGGAGCGGGGGAGTTGCAGGAATGACACCAGTGGGCCCAAGATGTCCTGTGCTTTCTAGAGCACTGTGCAGAACATGCACAGGTTTCCTGAAAACGTCCAGGACAGCACTGAAGCAATGCTTGATGGGACAGCTGACCAGAACACACAGCACTTATCGGCAATATGTGTTCACGTGGGACGTAGTGAAATGAAACCTATGGACACTGATTGCAGAACAAAATGTACTGTACATGCACTACTCACGCAACCATATGGAGCTCCAGCACAAATGTGGAGTTGAAATGTAGATGTGCCCCCAAGGGCAACCTCATGTTTGAAAACAATTCAGCCCTTGCATTTGTTTTATGCCGAACCTCATGCTTTGCACTCTGGCTCATGAAGTTGTAGATCTCAGGTTTTCTAGGTGAGCGAGGTAGCCGTAAGGTACCCAGAGTTCACTGTACAAAAAGCATCCTATTACTACTCAAGTAATAGGAAGACACGCTTGTGAAATAAGACCCTGTGACTGTGTTTACTTAGGCAACATCTCCGTGCAAGTATTCATTGATCTGTTGTCCCCAGGGGCCGTCCCAGATTGCGTGTCGCCTGCCCTGTTCCGGAAGAATTGCCACACATCGAGAGGCTTCAACTTGCTTCCTCTTTACCAATTTGATTTTGATAAGTTTGCTGCTCACTTGGCAACAAAAAGCTCACGCTGGTTGAACTGGTCCAGTTTTCAACTGGAGCAAGTCAGCAATGCTGGGGAACGAGATGAGAGGAAAGTACCCGAGAACAATTAGGATTCACTTCTGGAAATACGTCCTGGAAGATACCAAGCCAAATGGCCATTATAATTGCTCATGTCTTAAAGTTTAATGTGGCCTGTTGATGTATATTTTCAAATTTTTCTGCAGTCCCTAGGATACAGGAGTTTGGGAATCCTGGCTCAAATTGGTAATTACAACATTCTGCAGGACATCTATTATGACTAATATTACCTGCATGCTTTTTCTCCTAACGAATATGACAAGGAATTTGTTCCACATTGTGGGATGCTTCCAAGCTACATTTCTCCAATTTTGTTGGATGTGGGAAGTGTTTCCTTTTGATGGCCTCAGTCATCACTGCCCTCCACACAAAAGTATTGAGAGCCATGACACGATGGTTAATGATGTGAATGGCAGGCACATCAGTATTGCCCTAAATATGACCTAGAGCTCTTGTTAGCTAGGCAGGGTAGTAGCCTGACCTGCTCAACATAACAAGGTATCGAGGCAGAATGTTGGGGTTTTTTACAAAAATTATACACCGAGTTTCCTATATAACATTTCCTTCCAGCAGCTGGAGTTGAAGGAATATACTGTTCTACAATGATTCCTGCCGGTAAGGTTAGAAATATTGAATCAGTGGCTGTGCATCCATCCAAATCTAACTAGTTATGAATGCCAGTACAGCAGGGAAGGCAGGTGCAGAAGGGGACACACAGCACGATTTGTCACATCAGTATTTCACTTTTACTTCTCCTTTCAGCTCTGGCTCTTCACTCTTCTTCTGTTTCTTTGTTTTGGGGGTTTTTTTGGGTGTGTTTTTTTTTTTAATGGACTGTTCTCTCCACTTTGTTAAGTTTGAATATGTGATACAAAATTAATGTTTTCTCGTGGGTGGTCTTGTACTTTTTTGGTCCGCTGCCAGTTTTCTTTTTGTGAAAGATTTAATCAACATTTCAACAAAAAGAAGCCATGTATCATTTTTGCCTGGCTCCAAAAATAACAGTTCCCTTCCCCATCTGGGACACACAATAAATATTCATTTTATCATGTATCCAGAGGTTTTTCAGCAGCACTAGAGACTGAAACAACTTGAAAAATTTTCCCATTTGAATATTAAAGAAAAACATACAGTTTACACCAAATATGGCCCTACTTATATAAAAAAAAAATTAGGTTTCATGAAAGTTTTTACAGATCTTTTTTATTCTACAAGGTTAGCAGTGTTCAGTTCAAGTACATTCTTCTTCCACAGTTCATACAGTATATCTTAGTATCTACCAAAAAGACAGCTGGTACCCATCTGTCTGTGCACAATGGCATTTACGCTGCTAACTTAACTAGCTCTGTTTTTAGCTGCTTGTTCCCTCCTCTCCTTGCACATATCACACACTGTTCACTTCAAGGATGCCATACTTTCTTTAAATACGTCTCAAATGCATCACTTTTTAAAAATAACTCCCAACACTGATGAAATAAATAAGTTTCAGTCCATCAGTTATTATTAAGTCCCAAAACACCAGCACAGACTTGAGGGGGGAAAATAAGTCCATTCACGTATCCACATACTCACAAAACCTTATGCAAAAAGGTTTAATAGAGATGACCCAAACTGAGACATTTGGCCTAAACAACCTCAAACCTGGAGACTGACAAAATCTGAATCTGACACTGTCTCAGGACCACCTGTCCCAGCACTGCACCAACCGAAGGGGGAAACCTCAGTCAACCATGGCCAAATGGGTTTGCTCAAGTCCAGCTCTTGTTGCGCAGCCTAAACAATTCAGGCATATTCTCTCAATGAGGAAGAGTCTAGGTCTCTAGACAGGGTTTATTTAGGCAGCATTTTCATTTCCCTGCAATATCTTTTAAATATCATAAGTAAGCTTATTATCAATTTTCCTGCAATAAAAAAGCAATATAAAACTATAAAAAGTAAATCAATATAAAAAGTGCTCTGTATCTAAGTGAAAAGCTATTGACATTTACACCTGGGCTACTTTAAGATTAACTTGTGAAATTATACACTCGCATTTTTGCAGTACTTGAGAAATAACAGACATGCTAGTTACCACACCTGGAGACCAGAGACTTAGCAGAGAACAAAATACAAGATCATTGTAGCTCAAGGGGACCCCTCTGGTAAATGACAGGAAAATGGACTACAAACCATCTGTTTCAAATCATGAAGAAATCCAACTACCAATGCATTCTGCCAAAAGCAGAAAGGATTAGCCCCTGTTTGGGTGCCGTAGTACGCTGTGAACAGCACATCGGGTCAATACGTCAAGAGCTTGCCTGCTCTGTTCAGCAAAATCAGGCACCATGCCTTTCCAAACTGGATGGCTCTGACACTCAAATCATACTCAGCTGAAGTAGAATGAAGCTTTTAAGTGCAGTGAAGTGAGAATTTTAATCTCTTAACAGATGAAGACACCGAAATGGGTTCCTAACAAATTTAAAAGATAACACTTGGACAAAACCTTTGGGATTTTTGGTGTGAGGTTTTTTTTTTTTTTGGAAGAGACAGAAAGAAGAATCTAGAGGAGAAATTAAGAGGATGTCTCCAGTCTTACCCAATGTCTCTTTTAGAGGATGTTCCCCACCAGCTTCTGCAGGCAGAGTTGTCCCACCAATCTCAAATAAGTATGAAGGGAAAAATAACAAGGAGCCCCAAGTGAGTTTGCATGGTTAACAGCTCGCTCTCTTGACATTTTCTGCCACAATACATTTTAAAAACATGTAGTGAGGAGATGACTACATTCCATCTAAGGGACTAAGACTGTACATTTAAAATATAGTGTATTTCTACTGGAAAAGGATTGTTCCCTGCTACCATTACTAGGAGTTTACCTGAACTAATGATCAAAGCAGCAGCACAGCAGTGACCTCAAAGGTCCTTCCAGGAAAAGCCTCCTTACTTTAGGAAAACCACAACAGAAATCCCAAGTGCTAGAATTAATTGAACTGCTTTTTAACTGTGGGTAAATGAAATTTTGGTTTCTTGGAGGCCTTTTTAAAGTAGGCTTAAATGTTAAAATCTTATGAATCTGAGAATAAATACAGTCATCATTAAAACTTTCCAAGATGAGATTCACAGCCTCTTCATATCTGCATGCCACGAACACCATACACACCGATAACAAAAGTGCCAGCCCCAAGCAACTCTCAAGTCTCCATGGCCTGTGTGAAAACTGTTATTATGAAACAGCAATGAAACCTTCTTTACCTGAGATGTGAACCTCTCTAGACTGTGGCTTGAGGTTGGCTATCTTAACATGCTCATCAAAAAAAAGCTAAAAAAAGAATGTGAAACATTTGCACCATGCAGAGTGGTCAAGATACTGCAAGAAGCAGAATTCGTGCATCTCCCAATCTATTTTCATTGCACAAACCCCACACAAGAACCTACCCTGTGTGCCAGCAAGCACTCAGCATCCGTGCTGAGACATACGAGCTCAGCGCAGATCTTACTGGAAGGAAACTGGATGCACTTTTCTGATGGTCACCTCTTCATGAGAATGGTGTTTCCTGGAGTGAGATTAGAACTTGCAAAATGGGCTTGCTTAATAGCACTGTATTTCAAATCCAAAAGGAACCTCTAGGCCTCTGCATTTGGTGTTTGAGAAATGTCGGTACAAACAACACTTTCCAGAGTAAGTAGTGAAGATGGCTATTACAAAACTTCATTAGTCAGGCCTCAGAGTTACCACAGTCAACTTGAAACCAAGTCACGTACGTGAAATTATAGCATTTGCTGATATACATTCTGCAAACAGATGGCCAATTTAGAAGCAAGATTTGGATTTGGCCTATTCAAAACCTCTTCTGCAGTTTCATCCCTTCGTGCAAATACTCTATTATTTGCACATATTTCCATATTAGCCCAAAGCTGTTTGATTAAAAGCTAGAGTGTCTGCCCATCTTGGGACAGTTTGCACTGGGATACATGCACAGCTACACACAGCAGTGCAGAAATGCAATCCCAGTACCACACAGTCACATCTTTGCTAGAAGTAGCAATAGCTGCATCCACTGAAGAAGTCTCCAGTGCGTTGCTTCAACCCATTACATTGCAAGACAAACATTGCTTTGGGCAGAAACAGAAGTATGATACCTACTTAAGAAAGGAAAGAGGGACAGACAGCAGAAAAAAGGGAGCAGAGAAAAAGAGGAGGGAATGGGGCCAATAACACTTCTCCAAAAAAGACTGAATTTACAGCTGCTGCAAAAATACATGCCTCTCAAACTTCTGAGAAGTTAACGAGTCCTGCAGGCCCTAAAGGCATGATTGCCAGAGGGAAGAAAGCTGCTTCTCATGTAGCAGATGCAGCCAGGTGTGGGGTGATCCTGAGCGACAGGTCTCACTGAGCAGTGGGATCTGCTGCAGGGAGCTTCCTCCAGCTGGTGGCACCCAGCTTGGCAAGCCCCAAAGTGCAGCAGCACCGGGTGTAAAGCCTCCCCAGCGTCCCCAGCCTCTGCGACCTCCGGCTATGGGGCACAGCCATGGGCAGCATCCAACCCCAGCTCCGCTGGCGTGCAGACCTTGGCGTCTCTGGTCCCTCTCCTAGGGGTGTCGAGAGAGGAACTTGAGCTCTTGTATATGTGGCCTCGCCATGCAAACATCCCCCAGACACTGGGAAGTCACGTCTTCCTCCACCCGGTGCTGTTACTGCAAAGGAATGGGAAGAAGACCTGGGAGCCTTTTTAGCCATTTCAGCAATGGGAATGAGAACACGATGCTCTCCATGACTAGAAATAAAACTGAAACCAAAAGGGTTGGTTCTATTTATAGAAGTGGGGCAAAAAGAGATCAACTTCACTTTGTTCATTTTCGTGACCTCTTGCTCTTCTTCCTACTCTCCGTGGTGGAGCTGCCAGAGGGAACAGGCCTGGCCCAGCTCACCACAGCCAACCATCGGGGTCCCCAGGGCACTAAGTGGCAAAAGCAGATCCCTCACCCCAGCCTAGGTCACCCACTGTGGCAGTCCCATGTAAGGAGACCACCGAAACACGTGAGTCTAAGAGAACTTTACCATCTTCCATGAAGAGGGCCAGAAAAGGCCCAGGTGGGCTTGCTGGTGTTGCTCTGTGGTCGGGGGCTGGCCAGCCCCCCATCAGCAGTGGCTCCAAAGGGTCTGGTGAAGGAGGTTTGTCTGTCCTACAGGAGCAGAAATCAGACAGGTTTGGAAGTAACTGCAGTGCGATCCCTGGCTGTACTCTGGTCACGGGGTGCATAAAAATCAGGGAGCAGAAGATGGACCTCACCACCTTCTACCAGCGGAAGGCAGCTCTCCATTGCCTATTTCCTCACAGTTCAGCTAAATTAACTTCCATTGCCCCGAGGTACCTGGAGTGCGGTTGAGGAGCAGAGATTTCCAGATTTCTTCTCGTTTACACTCCATCTAACTTCCTGCAGAATCCAGATTCACAGATTTCACTTCCAGACAATATTTCTGACTGGGGAAAACCCATGAAGGAACATTTTAACTGTTAGTTGCTCTCTAGACCCTCCATTCTGACTGGTCTTTCAGGAACAAATATTCTGCTGCAATGAACCTCAGCTGCAAACTGATCCCAGGGGATGAATATATTGGATGGATCTCAGTTAAGAAACTGTCGTGGTTTAACCCCAGCTAGCAACTAAGCACCACACAGCCGCTCACTCACTCCCCCCTTTGGGATGGGGGAGAGAATCGGAAGGGTAAAAGGGAGAGAACTTGTGGGTTGAGATAAGAACAGTTTAATAATTGAAGTAAAATAAAATAGAACAGTTAAATAGCTGCGCACGCAAACAAGGCAAAGCAAGGAATTAATTCGCTACTTCCCATCGGCAGGCAGGTGTTCGGCCATCCCCAGGAAAGCAGGGCTCCATCACGCGTAACGGTTACGTGGGAAGACAAACGCCATCACGCCAGATGTCCCCCCCTTCCTTCTTCTTCCCTCAGCTTATATACTGAGCATGACGTCATATGGTATGGAATAACTCTTTGGCCAGTCTGGGTCAGCGCCCCTGGCTGTGCTCCCTCCCAGCCCCCCCCCCCGTGCACCGGGCAGAGCACGGGAAGCTGAAAAGTCCTTGACCAATGCAAGCGCTACTTAGCGACTATTTAGCGGTACTTAGCATCGACATTGTTCTCAATCTAAACCCAAATAACAGCCCCATACCGGCTACCAGGAAGAAAATTAACTCTATCCTACCTGAAACCAGGACAGAAACACAGCTGTGAGACATTCTCTGGTAAAGCGTGAACAACAGTGCTGAAAAATGCTCTGTTTGATTTGTAGACGTGCACATGTGCAACAAGGAGCACAAGGGGGGGGATCTACACCTTTTGCCTGCATGCTGCGGCATGAGGGGTTGTGCCCACCTCCCATGTCATCAGTGATGCAATGAATCGTTCTTTAAAAGCCCCCAGGCGGAATTTGTGGAAAAATCTATTTTGTACTGTCTTCACAAAAGAAAGATCAAGGTATGCACCTTGCCCTTTCAGGCAGAAGACACATGTTTAAAGGCAGTGAATAAATCATCTTCCAAAGACAAGCTTGAGAAATGCACCAGAAACCAGGGCCCCATTGTAGACACTGGTTTTACAGCATAGCAAAATCACCCTTTTTCCTCCTTTTCAGCCTAAACTTCCCTTTGTTCTACTGGGCACGTTTTTCCTTAGGAAACAACCAGCTTATCTCCTCTCTAATTAACAGTCATCTACTGCAAGCTCTCTTTTCCCTGAGTGAGAGACACAGCCGGCTGAACTCAAAGGACTCGCTCTCTGCTTGTGTTTAGTGCACCTGAGGAAGGGCTTGCGGGCTTGGCAGAGTCTCTCAGTTGTTGCTTCCCTCCCGCCGCCAAATCTCAGTTGTTCTAACAAAAACCATCACTCCAAGGAACCTACCCAAAATATGTGTGACTGGCACTTGTTTGTCCACAAGTCTGCAGCTTGAGACCTGCAGGTGCCATGGCCTGAAGGCAATGAGGGGCATCTCACCTGGGGTAGATAGCAAGGCATGGGGCAGCTCATGAGTGAAAACTCTGGCCAATTGGACAAAACATTGTTTCAGTTCTTCACATAAAAAAATCACAGGGGCCTATCCATTTTCCATCTGAATCTTTTCCTTTTTAATCAGAAAAATAATTTGCCATTTAACTGATACTTCCCATGGGAAAAATGCTAGTCTTGTGAAATACATGTACTCTGATCAACGAAGGTGAGAGGTAAATTTTGTCTGAGGTCAGTTTGACCGAGACAGAATATTTTGTTTAATCGATACACTCTGAAATACTTAATCGGTGCCATAAAATTTATAAAGCATTTACCTATCAGCACCTTCTCTCACCCAGCACGTGGGTTTTTATAGGTATACCCAACCCCTCAAAAACGTAAATGTAACCTGATGTAACACATTTCCTTCAGAGGCAAACTTTGTGAGCTGGACCATGAGAGAAGTTGTCCATTCAAAAAGCACCACATATAGGGATGATGGATGTAGGGAGCAACATGAAAATATCTTTAAAATTCAAATTACAGTTAACGATGACATGCTGGTGGTTATTACAGCAAGCAAAATATTACAGTTATTAGAAGCAAAGAAATTATTTTTGACCAAATACTGCAATGTTTCACTTTGACTTCTCTGAAACAAAATGTTTTTTAAATTCTCTTCCATGAAAAAATCCAACCTTTTGTTCCTTATTTCAAGTTAGGATAACAGAAGAAGAATAAAAATGCTTCTATTGATAACCTTCCCTCACTTTACAGGAATGTAAAGAAGTTCATTAGTATTTGTGAACCATACTAAGTTGATATAATTTATGAGAAAACGAGCACTTTGGATGACACCAAGTAAGACATACATAAGGCTCCACACTAATTAATGAGGATAAAGAGAGGTTTTGAACACTTATCCCTCCCATGAGGACCATCTGTTGTAGAGTGAGTACGGCACTTCAAGAAAAGTCTATACATGTAATTAAATGCTAAGCAGTAGTAAAAGATGTCTGCGTTAATTTTAAGTTAGGAACATTAAACCCTGGTATTTTCAAATTTTTCAGCTTTTTTAAAAAAAAATCCTTTTCCTAAAGGTTTGTATTACAGCATCAGCTGGTTAAGTTGCACAAGGTGGTACACAAACACACAACGGATGACAAGCCTGACACTGAGGAGCGCAGCGTCGTGACAAACGTCTTTCTTAAAATCTCTGACGGGATTAAGGCACCTAAACCCAAGCATGCAGTTCCCTTCCAGATGTCCAAGGTATCTGAGACAACCCCATCACCCTGGGAACCCCAACACTTCTTTAGCAGCATCCAGGTTTTAGGGACCCAGAGTAATCCCTCTGTAAATACCCCTAACTACCTTCGGTCATTCATAGCGAGACAGTGCTCGGAGTAAACCTAAAATTCATTTCCTTGCTCCTTTGTGTGGGTTACCATGCAGTATAGGCAAAGTCAATCTCCATCTGAATTTTATGTTGTCACTTGTAACATCTGAGTTTGTACATTGGTACCAGTATGGAGATACTCTCCAGCTGCAAAGTCTTCAGTGCCTTAAGATGGAGCGAAGGTGGCCTGCTGCCTTCCTGGCTCATCGTTTGTAACGCCACTGCCGTCTCAGATCTTTGATTTCATGAGCAGGACTACTGGTCCTTCACACACCACACCTGCTCATGGATCAGCTGCTCACCTGCCACATTTTACAAGGGCCCTTTTCAGGCAAGGTGACATCAATGACCATTCATCTCTACATTGTAAACTGAAACTTTTCAACAGCTGATTTCCAGGTTCAACCATCTCAGCACTGTGGATTGAACCAAGAACGCTGTTGGCTGCTCTAAACTACGGCATCCTTGCTCTGAACTAGAGCCCTGGATTACCGGTTTACCAAATCACTTCATCTTAAGCACGTGAAGAACTCTGTTGAACCTGATTGCTGGCTTACGCAATTGGCAGCAGGCATGGGTTTATGCACGTCACTGGGCCTGAGTTTAAACGATACCACTAAACAGCTGTGTGATGTGGAATAAATCACTTCATAAAAATCCCTGGTGTTTTCACTAGTGTAAAACTGAGATCTGTCCCACTGGCACATTTTGAAAAGCACTAGAAAAATGTTTTTATCTGAATGGCAGATAATAGATGAATTCATGCTTAACTTGCATTATTCCATTTTGGAAAAATTAGTTTTAAAAAAACCTATCATAGCAGCACAGTAATGATAATTGCAGCTTAATTACCCATAACAGATTCTTTATGCCCTGAAATAATTTATTCTCCTTTTATACTTGTCTCTGATATCCATTAGAGTCATTACAACTGGGAGTCTATAATTACATACTTTGCATTTTAACATTCTACGCCAGTTTGTGCTCTCTTCTTATCTTTCAGTTAATTTCATTACTGAAACATCGAGAAAATTTCCATATGAATTTTCCAGAAGTTCTTGTGATGTGATTTGATTTGGGTAGGTTTGGGACTTAATGAAGCCCAGCGAGCCACTTCTTAGGTCAGAACATCTGTACATGCACACAAGTCTGGCTCTGCCAGCTGCTCTGTGTAGTCTGCACCGCGGTAGGATCCATTAATAAGAAGTCCATATTCAGGTTTGGGACTACATTTAAGCATTAGGTGGAGGTTAGGACACAACTAAGTGCTTGGGAGAATGGAGGTTAGATTACATCTATGTTATGTTTTAAGTTAAACAAATGCTTAAGACTTCAGTGGGGTTGACAAGGCTCTTGACAAGGCTCTTCTAGGATGCCCAAGGTCCACTTTCTGCCTCGTGGCACCACCAGTAGGAGACACAGGGTTGCCAAAAGCCAGGACCCCTCCTTGTTGCAAGTAAGCATGCTCTATGCCATCTATATGCATGCGTATGCTTAGCACTGGTGAAAAATTTGGTAAAATCATTGCAACAAAACAGAACAGGAAAACATGAATTCCGTCTATGCTTTGCTTTCTCACAGGTCTAGCCTTGCTAATGGCTTTCTGTCTGAATTGCCAAAGGTTAGTAAGTACGAATATCTGGCCCAGGAAAGCGACCCTGTGTCTCCTACTGGTGGGACTCTACGGAAACTTGTCTGTAATCTCCCCGTGACAAGAGCTGAGGCACAGTATTTTACAGTCCCTTCACTCCAATAGTTGTTTCACAGCCAGAAAAGCATTTTTTCCATGGCTAACATGGCGTGAGCAAAATTGCTTGGGAGATGCAAATATTAAAATAAAATGGAAGTGTGGTAATGCCTTTTAATGGACAAATTACGCTGACTGACACATATGAGGTTGTGCAATAAAAATTTCACACAGAGGGCAAGTAAAATTTGAGCTGTGTACAACAGTTGGAACAAATTAATCTGACTTTCCCATGCCGCATATTTACCCCATAGCACCACAGGAGCCTGAAAATGAAACGTTAACGTGAGTTTCCTGTTATAATTTAACAAAGGAAAAAACCCCTGTCATTTCCTCAGCTGGAGTGGGCATACTTTTATTGAGTCAGGGATTTATTTTCTTAAACACCAGAACACCTTCCTTCCTCCCTACTTCTCTCCCTAGTTTAGTACTGTTTAGAACAAGAGTGGGATAAATCAGGGAGGTAAGGAGAAGGAGTAAGACGGTTGGTATTTCTAGAGCAGAGTTTTTACCCTTTATCGGAGCATATGCTGTGTGGAACCACACGATCACGGCGTGAAAATGAAGTGACTGCAATTACCTGATGCTCTCCTTTAATTCCCCCAGCCAGTAACTTCCACAGCAATCCATGCAGCAATCCTGGCGCCTGACCTTGTGTTTCCACACCTCCCTGAGCAGTGCCAACACTGCAACATGTTAAAAAAACTCTTAAAAAAGGAGGTTAAGTCGAAAGGAGACAGTTGTTACCAGCTTTTGTGGCTTTAATGGCTTGGGAATAGGCCGACATCTGGGTGCTGGAGCTCAGCAATGAATTTGAGCGTACTGGAAGAGAGCTGCAGGCAACATTTTTACAGCTGCTGGGTGCACACAGGTCTTTGAACTTGCATCCCTTACATGCACCCAAATAGCCTGGCAGGCAAGGGACGCCCCTCACGTGCAGCTGAAATCCTGGCCATAAGGCACTCTTCTCATGTGGCAAAATAAGCTTTCTCACACTTAAGTTCCCAGGATTGCTTCTCTGCTGGACTGCCTGTGATTTTAAGGCAAAGTAAAAGCCAGCAGCAAGTGCAACAGGCTGGCCGCGACAAGTGGAATATTGCGCAAGCTCCTTTTTCTTCAGTGATGTTGGAAGAAGACAGAAACAGCTCTGGGCTGAGATGCTGCAGCTCACAGGTGGGTAAAAGGGCACTGGACACTAAGGTGGAAATGCACTTGCATTACTTATTAGCAAATTTGTTGCCTTGGACCATTTTGATACAGCAGAGTCCCGTGTTGAATGCATGGTGCCAAGTCTCCTCTCCGCCATAGGCTCTTTTCTTGCATTTGAAGTTGTTTCTCCAACAACTTCAGTCTTTTTCTATTAATATTACAGTTTTCATCCCAGACCACCACGGTATAGATACAAGCCAAAGAATTAACAAGCTCTGTGCACGAGGCAGCAGCCCACAAAACTACTTTCCCTCTTTCATATAAGGTCCTATACAATCCTAATGCTCTAGCATGTGTGTTTCAGCAAAGCAACCCCCCGAAGAGGGAGGGTTGCTCTTTGTATCTTTTCTAATTCGCAGGTTTTTGACTGTAATCTCATGGATAAGTGTTCTGCACTTTTCATTACTAATATTTAACTTGCATCTTTAAAAGCTGTGTAAAAAAATTGTTTCAAATGCTCCTTTTGATGTTTGATCGTTTCTTTCTCTGTTTGACTACTGCAGTTGTTAAATTTTGAAGACGCACATGTTCTTTTGCTGTGCAATTCGTTCTCTTCTGTCTTGTGTACATCCCTCCTGCCCACACAAGGTACAAATTTGGGCCTGTCTCACCACCGCTACCTACACAAGTCCCATAGAGGAATGAGATCTGCTGCTCAGTTTCCAATGCTCTTGTTTTTTAATTTCCTTCTTCCTGTAAATCACTGCAATTGTGTCTTTCTTCACAGGAGCGTGAAGGTTTTGCATGTTCTCTGTTGGCTCTGCCAGCGCCCACGGTGAAGCTCACACCTGGGGTTGCTGCCTTCAGTTACTTACTGCATACTGTAATGAAACAGCTCGTATCTGTCTTCACCACCAGCTAAGGTGCCCAACTATGCTAAACATGTTTAACTTAGGGAAGTCTTCAACAGGTCAAGAATGACTGAAGAAAACCAGCAGCTCTGGAGCAGCAACTGGAGTGGAGCTGGCAGGAGCCTGACCAGCAGCTGGCTGGCCCTGCTAGTTTTTTAAGCTCAGTCAGTATCTACACTTGCAGAAGCGGAAAAGCTGTGGGGCTTGAGGATTTCAGATATTTTGTCCATAGGAAGCAAGTGAAAGCCTGAAACATTTTTCAACTTACACCACATCCCTTGCCTTCTGCAGATGAAAGTGTGAGGAAAGGCAGGAGCCCAGGAACACAGACTTCCTCCTCCTCCTCTCGCAGAGACCAGCCTAGTCGGAAGGCAACTTCTACTGCTTATCTCCACTTCAGAAAACAGACACAGCCCATGGTGGAAAAACATGGGCAGAGGCCAACAAGAAGCCCGGGGGCACAAACAGCGGCTTTGCATCAAACCTGCTCAGTACTCACGGGTTACGACTCGGAAAGCCCTGAGTTTTTTGGAGCCATGCTTTTATGGCGTGTGAGAATCTGGCTCGGGATTCCCATTCATTGCGCTCTCTCAGCAATAAGTAATGCCAGCTTGCAAAAATCACATGCCTGAAAGCGGTGTGGTGGGAGGGCACGTTCACAACGCATCCCGGCTCTCCTTTGTGCAACTTCTTCTTTCTGAACCACCGGGCACTCGCTGATGTTTCTGAGCTTTTCACCTTCCATTTTTTAAAGGGAAGTTGTAATTCTCCAAAGAGCAACTGCACCAGGAGACAGGGCTTTAAGCGGGGGGGGGGGGGAGAACAACAACAAAAAAGCCCTCAAAAGCCCACGTTTATTGCCAAAGTCTCCAAAATTATGAGATTTGACAATAAGGCTTTTGTTCTTACGAACACATGCAACTAGGCAACATGCAGCTTGATTTCTGCAGCCAGCAGATATTCAAAATACGTTCCACATACAATAGGTGTCAATTTGACTTTATTTAAGGAAAAACGGGGAAAAAACAGTAATTTCCATAATACACAGAAGACAAGTTAGATAGCACTGCAAAAAAAAGGCTGAGTGTTTTACTTGTCACCAGTCTGCTTTGCAGCTCTACGATTAGTAATTTTAATGCAGTTTGTCATTTTGTATTATTGTTTAGCAACTTTATCATCAGCAGAGTTTGGGGTTATAAATCACAAAAGTGTACTACTACTACTATGAAAAACTAAAAAACCCACAAAAATCACTTTCAAATAAACCATAAATATGTGATGCACATTAGTGTAACAAAACCATTTTTGTAAACATTTTCTCCAACATAACATGTGCATAAGATAAAAAATAAAAACACTGCAGTCATACAAGTTAGGGTTACTTTGACTTAAAGATACAGAAAATTATTACTTATTAAAGCTTAAAACTAAACCTAGGAGCTTTTCTTTTCTTCTTTGCTTACAAAAGCACTGCTTGAAGAGTTCGATGTTGGTATATGTAGTGGTTTTGTAATACTGTTTTTACCTTGCCATGTTGGCACTTCTGTGGAGGCAGAAGCTGCCAGGCGGGCAGCCCCACCGAAGGAAGGAGATTCCCCCCCTGGAGCCTCAAAACTTCAACAGCACGTATCCATGACCTGGGCATCCCTACAGTACTGGAGCATCTTCCTCTAGGTGAATAGCATCAGCTTTGAAGGACTAGATTAATTTTTGACCACATAGCGCTGGAAGATTTAAATCACGCAGACTGACATTCGATCGAATCAGCTTCGGCAAACTACACTACAGGGCAGCTGTGTGATTACACCCACATCTACCATCACGTTGCGTTTCCGAGTCCCCTTTAGTTCATTATAGTACAAAAGGTTGATCGTTCTTCTGGCTGGCCACACCGGGCCTGAAAAGAACACATCCTTCACCTTCAATGCTATCCAAAAGTCATACAATTAAAAAAAAAAATAGTTCTAGGTATTCCTCCGCCAGCAAATGTAAGGCTTTCTTGAGTTTTTATTCTTTTGGGGTGTGTGTGTGGGGTGTGTGCACGTGCGTGCGCTGGCGGTACGCATTTACCGCTCGCTTTTCAACCGTCTACGATGTTCAAAGGAGAGTCTTCAGCAGCAACGCTGACTGGGGTTGAAGGATTTACAGCAGTCAGATTTGACACCAAAAGAAGGGTCTGTCGAGTCTGAGCTTTGCACCCTCGGTGCTCTTGGCTCTTAATTGATTGTGTGACCAGTCGCTTGAGCCATCGGCTTGACTGAATCGAAGAGTACGTGTTTAAAAAGCCCTACCTGTCATGCCATGAAGGAAAGTTAACCGCAGCAGAAGACAAAGCCCATGAAACACTGAGAGCCTGTTCACTGAATGAACAGCTTAAGGCAGCTGTCAACAAAGTACCCCACCAAAGGAATTAAAAAAAAAAAAAAAGTGAAAACAAAAAGGAAAATGGCTGAATCATGACACTGTGCATTATTACAACACCAACAGATTATTATACACTCAAGGTTTCTCAAGTAATGAACATGTAGCCATTAAACAAATTATTACTCTCAAGACATTTATTACAAATGTCAGAACTTATTCATAAAATAAAACTGACTTAAAAAAAAAAACCAAACAAACAAAAAAACAAAAAGAAAGAAAAAAGCCAGAGCTGGGATCTTATATCTAAACACAGGTATACGCTGTTTTTATGAATAAGCAGTATTAACTACATTCTTAAAAGATTTTTAGTGCATTGCATTCTTAAAAAAGAAAAACATCACCGCCCCAAAATGGTTCCTACAACATTTAACAGTTTATAGAACTAGCCTAGTTATTTTTACCTGCCTGTTACTAAGCCCACGTGTTAGAAGAGTGAAACCTCTGGTTTTAGGCTAAATTCAGTCTTCTATCAAGGATGAAACTGGTTTAAAAAAATGCTTGCTTTACCAAATTTTGTAAGCAAATTACATTAATCAGTGTCTCACTGCCATCTCGCTACCACTATTGCCCCAACGGACCACTCTCTCCTCCTGCTGAAACTTGCTACGCAATAACAGTCAGAAACCTTTCAATCTGGTAGTTTTGGTATTAAGATTAAATTAGACATTAATGGTTTCCATCTAAAAACGTATAAACTAAACCACCTCTTTTATTTTATGCATTAAAAACAATGAGGTAGGCACAAAAAATAAACATATGTAGTTTGGATTTTATTTCCTTTTTTTTTTTTTTTTTTTTTAGTTCTGTGAGTGCAGACTGTGGTAAAACTGTTGTTGCACTTCTAGGTTTAAACAAAAATTAAACCTTTAACTGAGGCAGTGCTAATACTGTGACATAACCAAGTTCTGGCCTAACACAGAATCATTATAGAAAATGAATTTTTTTCTTTTGTTTTTGTTTTTTTTTTCCTTTTTTCTTTTTTTTTTTTCTTTTTTATCATCTGCACATGTTTCAGGCAATACCTGGTACACAGAAAATGACTAAAGTTATTGGCCAGGCCAAAATAAAACTGCAGAAACAAAAAAACCCCAAGAGTTCCACCCCGAGCCCCTTCCCACCCTCCCTGTCCCCCAAAAGAAGTTATCCTAGTCACTGTGTCTTTCACATTTTATAAATATTAACTTCTTAAAACCTCCACCTTCCTCTTTGTCCACATATTGTCACATTACAAAAAAGAAATGTCAATTAAATACATTGTTAACATTACTAGACTAGATCTGCCCTCTGTTTCAGCCAGTCTGACTCTCTACACCACTTCTCACCTTCTCTTGCCTGCCTCCTGACCGCTCAACAGCATGTTCATGGTAAGTCTGGGTTTTTTTTTCCTTTTTTTCCCCCATCTCTGTTTTAACACTAACAAACAGAGTCCTTCAAAGCCTAGGAATCCTGGAGCTGAAGGGAAAATAAGACCTGTAGCTTTCTAGCGTGATCCCAAATCTCAAAGACATTGTAGCACCTGATGGCAATATCTTTACAGCACCAGCTGCGTCGCAGCCTCAGTTGAAAAACAAAAAGAAACCTAACACCAGTGATGCCTGCACACACGTTTACACAGAGTGCTGCATTAGTGCAGGTCTGTACTCCAGTTGAAAATAATTCCGAGTTATGAAGATCTCAGACTCTGGATGTCAGCAATTCCTCGCTAAATCCCACTGCTTCTACCAGCTCAGAAGAGAAGTCCTGCCAAGGGTCATGAAATAGACTTGACTGCTTCCACCTGACCGTACGGAGGCAAAGAAAACCTGCAAAGAAAAGAGATTGGTAAATTCAACGGGTAGGACAGCAGAGACTCTAATGAGCCTTTACTGCCCCTGAAATTTACAGTGCAATTGCAGTGCTGTGCTGGGTCTGGTGGGGATGGAGTTGAAGTTCTTCATAGCAGCCCCTATGGTGCTGGGCTTTGCGTTTGTGGCTAAATAGTGTTGTTAACACACCAGTGTTTTGGCTACTGCTGAACAATGCTTGCACAGCATCAAGGCTTTCTCTCTGGCCCCCTCGCCCCTCAAAGGCCAGTGGGCCAGGGATGGGCAATAGGCTGGGAGGGGACAACGCTGGGACAGCCTACCCAAACTGACCAAAGGGATATCCCGTAACATATAACATCATGCTCAGCAATAAAAGCTCAGGGAAAGGAATAAAAGCTCAGGGAAAGGGAGAGGATGGGGAGGACATTGTGGTGATGAGATTTGCCTTCCCAAGCAAGCGTTATGCGTGCTGAAGCACTGCTCCCTGGGAAGCGGCACGACATCTGCCTGCCAATGGGAGGCTGTGAATTAATTCCTTATTTTGCCTAGCTTGCATGCGCAGCTTTTGCTGTCCTTATTGAACCGTCTTTATCTTGATCCATGAGTCTTTTCACCTTCCTTCTATTTTATCCCCATCCCACAGGAGAGGGGAGTGAGCAAGAGGCTGGGTCGGTGTTTGGCTGCTGGTTGGGGTCAACCCACCACAAGTACCCAGTTAAAGTACACGTTTACCATCTTGGCAAGAAACTAGGGGGGGAAAATTATACCTTGTCATTGCGTTCGCATAAGAACTTGAGTCTCTGTGCCCTTTTGTGCATGAACACACCATCCAAGTGTCCGGTTTCCACCGATCGTATTTCGATAGCTTTTTCTCCCCAGCCCATAATCTGGTTGGATCGGATGTATGCTTTGGAAAGAAAACACAGCACACAGCCCATTAGGACAGGCAGAGGGCAACACAGAGGGACTGAAAAAGCAGAGGAATATATTGATGCACTCGAGTTAAAAATGACCTGCATGTACTTATTGTAACTACACACATGTTCAGAGTGCTATTTCTGTCTTCGGCATCTTCATGATACCTAAAAATACCTTTTTTTTTTTTTATTTCCCCGTGGGTTTTCCACATTAGCAATATATGTCTTGCCTGAGCATTCATGACACAGTGGGAACCTTCCAACCTTCAACTAAATGGAAGGAACATCGCATTTTTACACAGGCTTCTTCTCCCAAGTTTGGCAAAGAGACAGGCTAATTAGGTGTTAACAAGGAGAAAGCAGAACCCAAGGTTTAAACAGACTAAACCCACCCACTCCGGTATGTCCCCCGCACCAACTCTGTGGCTTACAGTGTTATTTTCCCTCCTTGAAGGAGTTTGTCAGCAAAAACAGAAAAAGGGGAGAGGGAAAGGGAAAACTAGAAAAAAAATGAACTAGCCTCCTTTAATAGGAGTAATACTTCAAAAACCTGCTCTCCTTCTTGAGAAAGCCAATTGTTCTGAAAAGTATTCTACATATCTTAAAAGAGGTTCGTATTAAGCTCTCCAAGTGGAAATACTATTATTTGTCATACCGCTTTCCTTTGTGCACAAATAAAGCAAAAAATCAAGCATTTTTCCTTAAGGGTGTCACTGGGGAAAACAGATTAGTAGTAGCATGAGGAAAAAAATCTGTTCTTGCTAGCAGTAAAAAAATCAAATAAAGTCACCAGCCTTATGAAAAGGTATATTCAAAAAGCAATTTGATGGATAGTCTTAGGAACGCTGCCAAAAATAACATATGGGAACTTAATGAAGAATAAGCTGTTGCCTCTGATTTGCATGCATACTTAACAGAAAACTAAAAAGAAGAACAATAGCTCTTAGCAAGCAAAATTTAAAAATATTTAATTTTGTAGTACTTCCATTTTATAGAATTTTTCTCGTATTAATTTTCAGTGAAATTAAATCACATTATCTACTACAGTATAATGTACACCTATAACATTGCATATACCATCATGTTGGAAATTCACTTATTTTTAAATATGTCACTAGTGGTAACTGTGCCAAACAGCATCTAAAAATTGTCAGAGGAGATATTCAGATGGTGTCAGCTGCCTCAGTGCCATTTACTTCACAGGCACTCCGGTCCCCAAAGGCTCTGCAATTTGCCAGCTGATAAATGCTGCTTGATTTTAGATCTAGTCAGGAGTTAATCACTGCAGGAGTGAACACGCTGTGCATGAAACTTCTTTAAATTTCCTCCTCCATTATTGTTCACGTTGCTCGAACAGCTATCAGCAGCCATCTCCCAATACACGCATCCATTCCAAAGCACGTAAAAATCAACGTGCTTGCCCAACAAAAGGAAGGTGTGACCACAGCCCATGCTACGCTCAGCACTGAAATATGGCAGCACAGGCAGTAAGAGGGATCCTGGTGCATACTTGTGTCCGTAACAAACCTGCACCCATTTTACTTCACTCATTGCTCCCACTCTCAAAACTACCTTATTTTGAACTGGAGAGATTATCATGCTAGGATAGATGAGCAATCTGCAGGTGAATTAAAGTAAACACATCAAATCAGATATACAGCCATTATCAACATAGAACTACCCATAATATCTTACCCATCTGCCACCTCATGTGTCTTTATACTGAAAGGTTTCCACAACTTTGTGTCTGTCTAGCAAACATTCTGTAGCTGCCCGCTGAGGCCCTGCTGTTTATTAAATGAGTTTTTCATTCCTGAACTCCGCAACTTGCTTGTTTATATTTTGTTCTTAAAAACTCAGCACAAAACAGATCCATATGATTACTCTCCGCTTTGCGCAGCTGTTTTGCAGGAATACTACAGCATCGCTGCTTCTGAGTCTGCAGTCAAATCTGATGCACCTTTTTTCTGCCCGCATGCACACACTCACACTCCCTTATGGCACGTTGTATTTGACTCTGCTGAGGCACTTACCAACTGAAGTTGGCATTTCTCCCCATTGCAGAACCACATCCTTGGTGATCCTTCCGTATGTGTTGACATAAACTCCTTCATCCTCATAGCAGACCAGTAGCTCCATCCCATCCGTGTTTGGGAGAATGATGATTGCGTGAGGTTGGATACTGCTCTGGATCTACAGAGATGGAAGAGAAGAGGAAGCCTTTTGTTTTAATGCCACAGAGCTTGCACTGGGAGAAAGGGTTGGGTGATTTTTGATTTTGGCTGGCAGCACATTGGGGATTCACTCACTTTAGAAGTGCTAGCTCTGCTCTGCCCAAGCTAGACACCCTACAGAGTGACAACAAAGACCTGGAAACCTCTGAGGCACAAATGCTCCCATCTTAAGGCAGACATCTAAAACCAGGAGTGCCCAATGCTTTCCATGGGCAGAAAGGGAGCCTGGGGCAAGCAGCCCAGATGCAGACCTCAGACCTCTGCACTGTAGTGAACAGTGCTTGGGGAGGTGGACCACACACTGCAGGCCCATCTGACACCTTGGTGTGCAATGAACAACAGGAAACCTTGGTAGCTAAGGTCACCTGGCCTTCGTCAACCCTGTGGAATCTTACCAGTGGACTGTCATGTCATTTGTACTGCCACCTTCCCTACAGCCTCTGCTGGGCATTTGCAATGCACTTGGCCATTTAGCTGCTACCCCTGAAACAGTCATGTTCGCCCACATCAGATCTGAGTGGGCAGCTCCCAACCATGGAGACATACTGACCATGAGGCGAAGACAGAGAGTGAGGCACAAGCCCCTAAGCACAGGTGGCCGCATCTGCTCGGACGCCTCCACCCAATTTACCACTGCCAGCATCTGGCAGTGATCCACAGGAACAGCCTGACATGTTGGTCATCTGAGGAAAGGAAGAGGGGAGAAAACCAGAAAGAACGAAAAAACCCAACCCCAGCAGCAGCTCTTACATGTGTTGGTAGATAAATATCATAGACCGATCCTGAATCCACATCAACGGCATGGAAGCCAGCACAGGAGCCATAGATCACTTTTAGTCTCTGACCCTCTTCTACGGTTAGATCCACCAGCAATGGCTTATGTACCAATTCTCCAAATGACTGTAAGACAACATCAGTGAGACTTACTTTACTGCTTAGAACCACAGTGGGTTTTATAAAAACATGCTCTAATGCACATATCATGGGTTTATTCCTCCCACTGGCCCCCATCCATCAGACCAGTCAGGCTAACATGTCTCTCATGGACAAGGACAGATTACTCTGCAACCTGTTGCATTTCAATCACATAATACTGTAAGCTATTTTCTGTGGGGTTTACTTTAGTTGGTCTGTTTGTTTTTTACTAAGAACTGTTTTCCATAAAGTTCAGGGCAATTTGACACTCCCATAGTGTTTACTTCAATCTGCACAACCAAGAGTAACTGCAAATCAGTCTGGTAATTATACCAAGCCAGCTAACTTCATTCATGCTGCATTCAAGAAAATAACAATGCTAAGTATCACTTAATGACTTGTTCTGCTCAGATGAAGATGTTTAGACTCAGTTCACTTCTCTCCGCCTCATGTTTTATTTACAGAGAGATGAAACAAACAGTTGTGATATTGTGTCATTTTGATTATTAGTTTATGCTCAGTTACAATTTAGAACTTTAAGTCTACTGCCTCTAAGAGCTAAAAAAGCTCTTAAGTTAAAATATAATATGAAGTTCATGGCAGATTTACCAAAGAACTTGTAAGACGACCATGATAAAATGTCAGAGCATTTTTGTAAAAAGGGTAACTGCAAGTGGATATATGAAAATCCTACATACGGCTGAAATATACTGTTACCTTAAAGGCCATAAATTTATGGTATGGCTTTGGTGCCCATGCATAGACTTCCACAGAACTCTTCAATGCAATTACCAAGAACTTGATTCTTTCATATTTTACTGAAATTAAAACAAAACAAAAGAATTCAGCCGTAATTCCAAAGTCATTTCAGTTACTTCAGGAAAGCAGACAAGGACAATATTTCTCCATACTTACCTACATTTGGATGTTTCTAGTAACACTGCATTTTAGGATTGCTAATTCTATGTAGTTAAGTATTTTGACACATTTATGCCACAAAAATCATTACTCTTATCAGTAATGGAACCCGTCACCATGTTTTGAATTACTTAGTTGGTACACACTTATTTACACTTTTTTTTTTCCACATTAGACAGTGCTTACTCATCAAGACAAGAAAATCGGTTTTCAGACAGGGACATTTCCAATAAAAGAAGCCTATGACTGTGGCAGAGCATATTGGCAGTTCCAGTCACAACACTGACAGTGGTATTTTGAGCTGATGGCAAAATTCTTCAGGGGAAAGGAGGGAAAAAAGGGAACTGAAATGAAAAGTTAAGAAACAAGTCCATTTCAAAAGCAAAAGGCAAGTTTGATAGCGGAGCACTCTGTCCCTAAAGCCTGAGATAACTCATTTGGAAAAAAAAAAAAAATCCACAGAATTTATCAGAAATAAAGTGTCATGACATAGCTGATCCACAAATTCTCGAATATATCTCTGTTCCCACATTCAAACAGCTGGCTAAACTAACCATCAAAAAAAGCTCTGTTCACTACTTCTGTTTTCAGGAGGGAACTGATAAAGTTTAGAAATGGCCATTCAAGAAGTGTTGCTGGATCTGCACTTCCAGCCACCATCTGGATTTGGGAAGGAACAGATCATGGGGACTTCCAAATGTTGAGGTTTGTTAACTTCTTTACAGCACTCTTTTTGGGGGAGAAGAAAAAAAATAAGCATTATTTGGATGACATCGAGAAACCTCAGGAGGTTTCTGCTAGCTCTTTACTCCAAGTTTTAGGGGAATATGACACTTTTGCAAAACAATGAGTAATTCTGTGCGCCTTCACCTTCTGCCATTATATCTCCCAAGCAAAACTGATTTTGAAACATGGCAGGAGCGAAAATCTCAGACTTGTGAGAAGAACACTTCTTTAATAAATACTATTTTAAAGCCTTTTAGATATCTTACTACTGTACAAGCCTGCAGTAGTTGTCCCTTGGTAAATAACAGGGAGACAAAGCTACTACTTGCTCCATTTTTACTCTGCAGGGAAGCAAGACTACTGAACTGTAAGTGTTAAAGGACTTGACACTTTTTCAACAGACAAAAAAAAAGTCTCTCAACCTCCACAGCTGTACCGACTGAAAAACAGAGCTTTTGTTCAGTCTTGTCTAGCTTACAAGATTTTTTGGAATTTCTTCTCGGGAAGAGGGGGGTGTCGAACAAAACTACCTTATCTGTGAAAGGGGACCTTTGATAATCTTCATTCTTTGCTCTGGGTGCTAACTGGGAATTCACCCAAATCTTAAGTTTCAAAAGAGCATTTATCATTTAGAGGAGCCAAAAATTGCCTGAAGCAACTGAGATCCATAAATACCACTTCACCCTGATGTCCGAGACCCCTGTCAAAGAGACAAGGAAATGATCAGTGCCAGCTGCCTCGGTAGCAGCCTCCAGACCGTGAGCCCAACTATTGGCAGAGCTCATCCTTCTTGGGAACTGAAGCGCAGCTGTCAAAGAGGCCTCTCACTACCTGAAGAAGTCATCTATGGTTCAGAGGGAAGTTCAGTGCCAGGCTGCAGCCCAGGGTAACAAACCCCTCTTCATCAGGAAGAGAATGCTCTTTGTTTCACACACTTCCCTGCTGGAAAGCCTCCTTTCAATAGCTGTTAATGTACTGTTAACAGGCCACTTCATTATGCTGCTGACACCCTGGGGTACGATACCAGAGAAATACATTATTAATTGTTTTTGGGGTCAAGCTCCTGGTTCAGCAGTCACTTACTGCCATCATTACTGATTACACCCCACTAGCAGGTTTTTCCAAGAGCACAGGCATGACAGGAGGAGACTGAGCTCAGTCCGACTGCTGCTGCTCCGCATTGACTGACACAGCTGGAAAGGAACTGAGCTGGCTCTTCGGAGAAAACCAAATCAAAGGCAACATCCAGGGTCCATTAAGATGCATCATGAGACTGAAGCAGGAGAAAGAGCTCTTGGTTCATATCCCCACCTGCAGGGCAGCAGGCTCACTGCATACTCTGCTGACTGAATGCTACATGTCTTTCACTAGTTCTAGTGAAAGTTTCTATGCCAAATTCATTTAAATGACTTAAAACCACTCAAAGGCACCTGCCTAGCGAAAACACTTCATCTCATAACTGTACTGCAGTGGATCTGAGATGGCATTAGGAAATTTCATGAGCTAAGGGGGATCAATGAATCATCTTGAAGTTAAACATATGCTTCTGTTCCCAGATGCCTCCTCCCCAAAGCTCATGCACTCGCTGGGCTTGCTTTCTCCTCCCACTCTCTTTTCCTTTTCTTTTTTTTCCCCAGTTTTTAAAATCTACATTAAAGAGGAGACTTTTTAAATTCCATTCCAGCATGTGATTTCATCATGGTAAATCAGGCCAACCTGTTAGTGAAGAGAACAGCTGCTGGTTGACAAGAGTCCCTCTGTTACCTAAAGGGTCTAACAGAGGTGGCAAAAGGTTACCAGCCCTCACTGTCCATATTAGCACTCTCCTGGAAGCTGCATCCGCCACGGGAAGGAGACAGATGGGGATTTGCACCTGCTCCTGTTCACAGCCCAGCATCCCACTGCATAATCTCTCCCATATTCAGTTTAACCCAGTAACTTGCCACCTATTCTGGCGCTTTGCCAGGAAAGTTCTCCCTGAGGGACAGGGAAGACAGCGAGAAATAAAACCAAATCTTAAGCCCAGCAGCTACATGCACTGCAGTTCCCTTTCCCAGCCATCTTTTAGCCCAATGATTTGACTACCATATTCACTACTCACCAACTTTATAGTGCACACAGCCTTCCAAGTCGCCCACCGTTGTCCAGCCCTGTTTCTTTTCTACTTCAGGGTCGTTGTGAAGGATTTTATTTCTTAACCAGGACAAATAGTAGACTCGCAACTTGTTCTTCTTACCTGGCCACAAAATGAAAACGATTGGTTTATCTCCATAGGAAGATAAGTGCAAAAAAACCCGGTCCAAGCAAACAGAAAGCCCCACAGAGCAAACCAAAATGACAACGAAGGAGCAACTGCTGCAACCACAGAGATCTCCCTCAGTTTTTACATCCACAACAGCTTTACTCCAGACTCCACCCAATCACACACTTTCCTGATAATCAACAGCAGAGACACATGGCAAAACCACATGAACATAAAATGACAAACTCAAGGGAGCAGCTCTTTGGTTGTCTGGTTCTTAGGACACAAACAACTTTTATTAGAAAAACACAACAAAAGCACCAAAGAGTCATGCACCGAGATAAAAGAAATATATAGCTGAGTCAGAACGGCTCTTTTTCGCACAAAACTGTAGAAGAGCAGCAGGACGGAATTTGAGGCCCGAAATTATCTATACAGCTGGCAGAAGAGCATAGGACTGGTTTGAAAGGAGGAAGCAAAAGTGAAGAAGAGTATGGTGATGAAATGTATTTTACAAATTCTTCCCTGTTAGTGACCAGGACATTTCCATCTTTTATGTCATCCTCGGAGATACAAACTGGTCAAGTTTTATTAAGATTGTTCACTATTCCCCTGGTGGAAAAGTACACCAAACAACAGCACTAAACAACTCCATTACTGAACCACTTCACACCAGTTCTGTTGTGAGGAAAAATGTACAATGTCTGACATTGCAGTGAGAGAATTTCACATGGCCCATACAAACTTCATCCGCTTGCTAAAAGCTGATGGCTGCTTTGTCAGCAGCCCTTCCCTTGTGCTGCAAGGGGTGTAATACTTATCAGGCTGCACACAGAAACTGCAAGAGGTGTTTCGTCTCCACAGGTGAGAGAATCTACTTGCCCAGGCTGCCCTATCTTCAGCTGACAATGCATCTGCCACGGTCATCAAAATACAGCTCAGACTCTAACTCTCTAATATGAGAAGGCCTCCTTGAATGCAGAGCAAGGTTCATGATAAACTTTATCAGTGATTCTTTAACAACTAATGGCCTACAAATCATTTGCTGAACTAGCAAGAAGGTGGCCCTAATGCACATTCTCAAAGCTTGCACTGTCCTTCCTCCAGCTGCTTTGCTGCCCGAAGCTGTCACAGTCCCACAGATGAAACTGGAGGCAAAGAGGAGAGATGGTCTCTGCTTTGACTAGGAGCCATTTAATAAGGCTCCATGAGGTCTCTGCACAAGGGAAGGAAATAGATGCTCTCAGGGACCCAACTTGTCAGTGGAGTAGCTCCATGCTAGTGCTTCACCAGCCATGATGAGGAAGCTATGTGACTGTGGACAGTGTTTCATGGCCCTTGGAGCTGAGAGGAGACAGCTGACCTGTACTGCAGTCAGTGCTGGGCTGACCAAGTGATGCAGTACGGGTCTATGCTGCAGAAAGCCATGACCTGTCAGGATGGTCCACCTAGCAGCCTGCCAGCCAGATCCAGCTACAGGGTTTAGCTAATGTCTTTAATTTGTCTTTTAAGTTTCCACATGATGCCTACTGATGGATCAGTTCATGGACGGCTGCTCATTTTGGAGAAGGGGATGGGCATACAGCATCAGGGGATACCAGTTACAGCAGGACGCGAAGTCCGAGCATTGAGACCATCCTACTGTTCCTAGCCAGCTCCACACTGGGGTCCTGGAGCTGGCGCAGAGCCCCTACCCTGATGGCAGGGGATTCCCTAACAGAGCCGGGCTCCTTGGGAAGAGCAGCTGCAAGGGCTGGGGCAGCACATGGGGACGCACAGCTTGCAAACAGGCGGCTCCATGGACTCCGGTGCCACAAGTTTTTCTGTTATGAAGACACACAACCTAAAAGATCTTTTTATGATTACTTGGATGGGGAAGGGCAGGAGGAAAAGAGGAGGCAGTTCCAAAGTGAAAAACCTGTTCACTGAGCTTACATTTAAAGTGGAATTGGAGACTCATTTTCAAATACTGGACCTGCTGTTTAATTTTAAAAGCCCCTCTGCTCTGACAGCACCGAATGAAATGTGAAGTAACATTGCACTGTCCTTTGTTCATCCCTACTACAAATGTGACAGCAGATATGGCAGTAAGAGAGCACCCTGATTTATTGCCTGACTTCATATTTATTAAGCCAAGTTTCATAAAGGGATAAAGCCCCACCACTGCCATAGCTCTGTAAGATTTGGAAAAGGGACCGGAGCACGAAACAATATTCCCAGAAGTCCCACATCTGACCAAGGAAAGGTCCTCCCGTGAAAATACTGCAAACGATAGCCACAAGGGCTCTTCTAGAAACACTGAAATAGGGAACATGGTCTGGACCAGAAGGCACTGCAGTTCTGGGCGAGGAAGAGCTCAGAGGGCACAAAGCTGAAGATCAGTACAAGGCACCAAATGTTTTTAAAACCACCACAAGCTCCTGGGAGACAAATTCTCTCTCAGATATTGCCATGGCTTTAGCTTCCCCAGTAGCTTAGTCAAACTTCAAGACTCAGACCAAACAGTACACACGGGAATTTCCCAGCACGTGGCTAATTTTTTTTTTCTTTTGGTTCACATGATGTGCACCAGGGTATTTCTCTCCAACCAGAAACATTTTTCAGAACAACAACAGAGAAATATCTCAAGTGTGTTCCCATTGTGTTTTAGTGTCTAGACTACAAGGAAAGTCACAAGACAGGAAATTCCTCTGCCTTTCAGCAACCTGACATGAAAAGAGCAGGACCGGTTCGTTACATAAACATGGCTGTGCCCATATTTCAACAAGTTATGCTGCTCTTAATGTTCATATTGGGAGTGGGGGGATTAGATCCTTCTGCTTGTAAATCTCTACCAGTCAGTTTAAAAAGCTCTCAAAAATCTGGTCTTTTGGTGTTTTGGTGGTTTTTTTTTTTTATTTAATTGTTATGGCCATGAAATAAAGAAAGAAAACTCTGCTCCAGCCATCAAATGAACTGATCAGCCAGTGACTTCGATGAGATCTCCCAGCTCTGGTTCTCCCACAGACGTTGTTTCAAATGCAAAATCCCTTTTCCTATATTGAGTTTTTGTTTTTATTGTCACTGTGGTTTTTAATTATTAAGCAGGCAGATTCTAACCAGTTCTTCTACTCTGTCATCCCTTCCTACCTTCCCAAGTGCCACCATCAGCCAGTTGGGCTGGCAAAACCCTCAGGGAGCCACAAGCGGAGAGTGTTCTGTATGCACGTCATCGCTCTCTCTTCCAGTGTTTTTATGACTCTCAGCATTGTATTACCTGAGCAGCTGAAATTATGTTTTCGCCTCCCAACAGTATGAACTGAAGAACCAATTAACTACTCTGCTTTGACCTGCAAAGCTTTCCTGTACCAGCTGTAGCAGCTTATTATTTCAGTATCAAAAGCTTTGTTGTCTAAGTTTTATATTTGAGATATACATTGGGGGAAGAATTGATTTCAGGTTTCCAGGCTCAAAAGAGTGTATATTAAAAGCAATTTTAGGTGACAATCCCCTCAAAATCCTAATGCACCACAACTTCTTTGCACCATGTGGTGACACTTTTCAAACCTCACCACCATCAGCACATCACTTCCCGAAAAAGCCAAGGGAACATACGGCCAAGAGTGCCACAGGGAGCTGAGCAATGCTCCCAGCAGAGCAGTACGAGTCCTGGGACAAAGCTCGGAGGCAGCTCCGTAACCAAGCTGCCAAAAATCACCATTTGCAGAAACACATCCTCGTGTCAGAGTTCCCAGCTTGCCTGGAGAGGTGAGGCAACTCACTATAAATAAAAAGACACTAAGAGAGAAGTCCAGCATGAGGGTAGCTTAAATTGAGCACTGCAGTGCAGAAGCCAGAACAGGAAGGTAAGGGGGACCTGAGCATAAAAGCATCATGGTCTCACCAAGTGTGCTCCCCCTGCCCTGCCTCTCGCTGGGCAGGGATGCCTCTTTCCTGCCTCGTACTCCAGTAACCTCCCATAAAATGCAGGAGATGGGACACAGACAAAGGCATAAACCAGCCAAAGATCAGCCGATTTCTTAAGGGTTAATGTAGCGTGTCTCCACAGAGGAAGCAATAGTTTTGAAGGAAATAAAGGAAACGGATGTGTCAGGGTACTCTGATAGTGACTGACATAAACGTAAATAAACCTAAAACAATTACACACAAGATTGAATCACAGACACTTGTCATCTGTGTAGGATATGCTTCAAACCAACAGATTTTACACAAGTTGGTTTATACAATATTTTTGTTTATAAGGTCTACTATAGAATAAACTCTATCAAATGGTGCTTTTCAAACAGCTTGCATTTTAAAGTACAGTGTTAGACATCAAAAGGACACACAGCAGGTTGTGCTTTTTTAAACCCTCCTTGATTCATCTTTTCTTTTTAAAGATTTCATAGCATAGCTGTAGCTGAGAATGCAGCAAGCAACAAGCCAATAAAACATCGTTGTTCTAGACAGAAACAAAGTCCCATGTTCACGACATCAGCACAGGCACGGTTCGTTGGACCTGTAGTAGTATAACACCGCTAATGCATTAAATTGCCTAGGTGTGTGTCTTTTTGCACAAGTCTTGGGAGAGCCAGAGAGTTCCTCCAGGGGAGTCAGAGGAGCTCTGGAGCCTCAGCAAAATTTTTGGTGACTCTGAACAACAACACAGGGGCCACTGCGCAAATCTTCATTTAACATCCTCTCCCTGTCACACATGCTCAGCATAGGAAAGGCTGATTTCACAAACAGACTAAAACAAAAAGAAAGGTAAATGGCTGAATGACACCTGTGAATAAAGATTAACAGTGAACCACATCAAGTTGCTTAACAGCAGGATAACCTTATGCAATAACTCTCTGGAGCCAAAGAGTCTGGAACCTCAAGCTTCATAAAACACATTTTTCATCGGTGCACACAAAACAAACACAACAATCACCACCACCCTTCATCTCCCATTGCTTTGCCGTCTGCAGTTGCATCCAGTGAGAGACAAGACCAAGAGCTGCACCAATCTGCCTTCTCATACTGGTAATTTCCATATCACGTACACATTGTACTCCCCTCTCTCTCAAACACACACACACACACACACACACACTCACTCACTCACTCACTCACTCACTGCACATCACTCTTATTTCCCTACTTCGCAAGAGCATTTCCCATTCTACAGATTTTAACACACGAGATGTCTTTAAACCCAAGCAGCAAACCATGTTTTGGTTAGCAAGAGGCCAGGTTGAAAGTAATCACGACAGAGGGAAAGAATGCCATTTTTACAAACTTCACAAAACATTAACTTAAACCTCCCAAACACTGAACAAACAAACAAAGCCAGACATTTCCCCCAAACCCATGCAGCATTTTTAAAAGTCACCCCGCGGGAGGAAGGACAGGGGGCAAGCAGGCACAGGGTGTTGTGTGGAAAGTGATTCACTTGCAGAAACAAACTGTAGACTGAGAGGTGAAACGATGGAAAATCCACTGACTTCAGTCAAGTCAGGACTTCCCCTCAACACACAGGCTGCCAAGAAAAGCGTTCTGCCACGCTGTGCCAGAAGGAGGAAAAAATCATGTTGAAAAGTTAACTTTACCAGAAATTGTCACTAAGACATTCAGCCCTTCAAGTACATCCATTTGCTGGAATCGTCTTCGATTGATGAGCGGATAAACCTTCCCCTGACCACTTCTGTCCAGCAGCATCAGACCACTTTCAGTGCCCACTAACAAGTTCACTCCTAGAAGAAACAAAAACAGAGATCCAAGTTAGTAGGCAGATTTTCCACATATGCTGATGAACTGATGCTTGATATAGCAACTGTCTTGTTTCAAGCAGGTCTAACCACTGCTGGTTGGGTCTCACTTGCCTGCAGCCTAAAAGATCTCATGATGTAGAGGCTGCCTACATCACCTGCCCGCAGTGACTACTGACACCAAATTGCAGTGTTCAAGAGAATGAGAGACTGGTAGACCATGGGGAGTTTTCTAGAACACCAGTTCCCAAACAAAAAGGCACGCTAATGTTGGAGGAGGGGTGAGCCACAAAGTGGTACCCAAGCTTATGTATTCTGAAGATGTTTTAGCTGTTGGTAGGGGTGTTGGTAACAGTATGCTCTTGACAAGGACTTTGCAAAAAAGCAGTGGTAGGGGCTTGGTACCCACTGGGAGAAACAGACTGTGGTGCAGCCCTCCTGTAAAAGGATAGGCACACGGTCAGTCCTCAGCTTCCCAACAATCTTTTCCATCTGAATGTTAAAACTAGAGGAACTACAGTAATCCTGTGTTTCCACATATTTCTCCTAAAGATCAAGCAAATACAGATGAGAACAAGTCAGCAGGCCAGTTTCTTTCTACAAAGGTCCATACATCCACTGGAACACTTACCAAGAGTCCACAAAACCTCAGTATTTAAAATCAATTACATTTTTTTAGTAATAAACATATATATGTAAGACTAGGTTTAAAAAAATCTATTAATATATTATCACTCTTAAAATTTCATAACTATTTATTTGCAATAGGGTTTCAGTCTAGGACCCCACAAACTGTGCAGAGGCAGGTCAGATACAGTACAGGGAATGGAAAACAAACCAAATGCATGACTCGCTTTATTAGACTTCTATGTTGCAATCCCAATGTAAAACTTCTCACCCTTAAGCGTAATAAAGTCATGAAATAAGAAAAGCGAAACTCACGCAAGGTGATCATAGTTATATTGCTTAACGGCCTTAATCCCTAGTCAGACTTAATCCCCAGATATAATTATACTGGTGCCAATGGATGTATCATCCAGGATGATCCCGTAACGAACCTTTTCTAATGCAGCATGTGGGCCCAATACACAGCAGTCTGTATCTTGGTGTGGTCTGCATCTATAGCAGTAACATGCCTTCTCACAGTATTGAAAAAAGGCATTGCTCACAAGGACGAGGAAAGCTACCTAAACAACACCCTGGCCACCAGACATGGGAGAGGTTTGCAAAAAGGAAAGCATGTTCACCCTGGCACGAGGTGTCTCCCAAAGGGGACGGGGTGTTAGAGGGGAGGGGAGCAGAGCTGCAGCCAGGAGGAGGTAACAATGTGGAAGGGGCCTAAGCTGCTGGTGCTGGGGCACTCTGAAAAGCCTCTGGCTGGATGAGAAAAACAGCCGTAGCCCATGGAGAGGTCAGAAATCATCCTGCATCTCCATTTTCCTCTCTCTTTGCCTTTTCAGTAAGGAAGCTTCAGAGGTCCCTGCAGTCCCCACAAACCATCTCCTCTCTTTGCTCAGATTTGCTGCTCTGCTACTCCTCTGCCTCCTCCAGGCAGGAGAGCCCAGGGATGCTGGCAGGCACAGAGCCGATCTTGGGAGAGGACCCGCAGCCCTCCTAGGCTCTCCTTCAGGTGCTGACACCTCCTCTGTCCCCTTCCTGCCCTCCTCCTGCCTCTCCATCCCCCACATGGGTCTGCACCTGCTGGCTCCCGTCCCACAGGCCCCAGGGGCATTTCACATCAACGTCTCCCATACTGGGAGACATCCTCAAACTGGGAAGCAGCAGAAGGAAGCAGGCAGAGCAAGGCACACACTGAGTCAGGGCTCGGCACAGGCTGCAGCAGCACTGTACCAGCCAAGGAAGCGCCCAGCAGTCGGTCTCCTTCCTGCAGCTCCAGGACCCACTGACTAAAGCTGTAAGTGATTCAGCTTTGACAGCTACTTTTGTATTTTTTCCAGTGTGGATTACAATTCAAAGCAAGCCACATGCAAACTGCTCCCTCGGGGTCCCTTCCCTTCTTTGCGCAGCAGGGCTCGATGGCTCCTGCCTCCGCCCTCATCTCTTCCTCTGCTGCCTTTGCGGTGCAGTTGTTTCTGCTTCAAGTTCACACGCGCGCCTGTCCCCGATCCCTTCCCTTAGCTATATGCATTTTGAGATGAAACTAATGAGGTACTACGCTGGTGGCAAGCAGTGCCTGTATTTTAAAATGCAGGCACTGTCGTTATTCACAGCCAGCAGAACTTTTCTACTGCCACCCTACAATTAAGCAGCTCTGGTTTTTCAAACAAATGGAAATACATCCTGAAAAAGTACAGGCTCCCTGTGGAGGCTGGGTGTAAAAATCTATGCTACTGCATCCATGTCATTAACATTGACTTTCACCACTCCGAACTAGAAGAAACAGCATCACAGACCTAATGCAATCAGCAACCTGCCAGATACTATGGCATTACCACTGGTAAAGGCAAAGCAAAGCAAAGAAAGCCCCTCTCTTTTTGAATAAGAAACATCACCATGAAATGGCTTAATTTGCTTAAGGGTAAAGGAAGCTAAACCTTATCAGGAAATAAGCATGTGTACCAGCTTGCATCACCATCAGTTTGGCCCTAAATGTTCAACAAGGAAGTGCTTTGTTACAGCTGTAAAACACCTCTAGGATTTTACACCTATACTTTAAATCACCATAACAGTCAGATACATAGATCAAAGAAATAGAAAACCATTAACACAAATTGCTACTGGCAAAACAAGGCAGATCAAAGAAATTATGAGTCATCTTTACTGATCCTATACGATTTCTCTCTGCCTTCACCCTATCACAGCCTGAAAGTTTACATTTGCAAAAGTCTTCATTTTATCAGGGAATTATTCAAATTCTTACCAATAAATTCTGGAAATAAAGAAAACAGCAGATAGGAAGATAACATGTCGGGAGAGCTATTTAATTGACATGGCTTTGCAGGCAAGAAGGATAGGACAACAGCGCTGTTCTGAGAAACAAGAAATGCTGGAAATAACCCCAAAAGAGAACTAAAGCCTTGGAAAGAGCTGCGAAAATGTAAACAAGAAAAGTGCACTGTGTTACCTATACAATCATCGTGTGACTCAGGGGAATGGCTAACTCTCTTCTTCATAGTTTTTAAAATGACATGCATGTGCATTTGTGCTAGAAAGGTTGGACCAGATGATCCTTGAGGTCCCTTCCAACCTGGTATTGATTCTATGATTTACAGTCTGTTAAGTTTAGGGATGCTAGATAAACATGTACATAATATACACAAGCATCATCTATTAACATCTAGATAATGAAAAAATTCAGGTGGCCCCATAGATTCTGGCCAAAAAAGAAATGACACAGCAGAGAAAAGCTTTTGCTGGGTGTTGCAGCAGTGATTCCACATTGTAGCAGGCAACAAGCACTGCTCTAATTCTTTCACCAGTGTGGGATCCTGACTAATTGCCTGACACCGACATAAATTATCCCTTGTGACGAGAAGGCCAGACACACTTGGTCAGCTGACATCCCATACCCAGCTTCCCTCTGCACTAACCACTCTTAACGAAACCAAGCCACAGTCTCACACTGGAAAATGTCCCTCCTACCCTTCTCTTTTCCCTCTTCCTTCCTACATAAACTGATGACTGAGGCGGAAAATCCTCTTACGAAACACATCTTAATCAAGCTCCCCAACAATACGTTTCCAAGAGGCTTAAGAAGATGATTATTTTTCAAATGGAATATCCTATGTGCACCCGGTGCACAATGCAAAGATGACCACAAGTTCCCAAATGTTGCAAGAGATGTACTAACAGGGGCTCGAGAGAAAAGGACATCCCGATCAGCTGAACAAAGTCTGAACTGTGTCATCAGAAGCATATATACAGCGGTGGGACATTATATCAAAGCAGAAGCAGCATAATAATAATCAGGTCTTGCAACAAAAAGATGTAAACAAGCATTGAATAAATGCAGAGAAACAGCTATGGTTTCAGAGATATGTTCTCAAAGACCGTAAGCTCATACTGGCATGTCTGCACTTCAGAAGTGCAGGAGGCAAGGGAGGAACAGGTTTGCATTACCCCATAAGGCAGCACACAGTATCTCAGAATTGAATCTCTTCTTGTATTTGCGAATCTCTGGGGTATCACTCTGTGGCCGCGTATTCGTGGGATTCACATTGACAACTGATCCTTTCCGTGTAGGGTCTTGCCTTATTGCCTCTGATCTCATTGCTTCACTAGAAAATCCTACTGAAAAAAAGAAAAGTAAAGTGCATGTAATAACCCCTAAGTGTTAAATTCCAGCTGTATTTTCTTTACACCAAACAACCCAAATCAGTAACTCAGAATATTGAGCAAGTCTTTCTTTTTGTAAGAAATGTAAATGGAAAAAGAAATAAACTATGCAATCCATTGCAAATCAAATAAAAAGCATGATGGTAACATTCGTAAGTACTTTAAAGAGCCACTGAAGTCACTGAACCTCTTTTCAATTGTCATCTTCAGCTACTTTACTTACCCACAGAAGTCACAGTCGTCCCACTAGATGGAGAAATCTGTAGTAATCTGGGGTCTATAAAAGGTGTAAAGGAGGAGGAAGATTTGTGTTTCTGGAGTGTGTTACTAGCGGACTGAGTCTGCAATGTAAATTTCAACTTTATTAATATTAATGACAATAAAAAGCATGGATAACAACAACCAACATTTTTAAGTCACTATAGAATTATGCTACAGAGCCTCCCCAAGCTTTTATACTTGCTTTATAGATACACAACACACTGCAGGCACCACACCTGAACTACATACATATGCACACTGCACGTGTTACAGCGAAATGTAATTAGCTAAATTGTCGTCCCTGTCACCTCAGCTGCTAGCGAAGATTTTTAGGACTGGCCACTACAATCAGGCACAAAGTGAGGGAATGTCTCTTTTTTTAAAAATCTGCTTAAATGTATGTATGCTATCTTATCTGCAAGCTGTCCACTGCCTACAACTTTTGAGTTTATGAAGCATCTCCTAAAGTGAGCTAGTTTAATAAATTATGAAGTCTGATCTCTTGGCTTGTGCAACAAAATCAGAACCATCTGGGATCAAGAGTTCACTTCTACAATGGATTATGTTTCAATGTCCACTACTGTTCGTTCTCCCTATTTTGTTTAACCTGAGCCTCTTGCCAGAAAGCTGCAGCAGGTTCTTCCACCTTTATTTGACAAAGCAACATATTAAACCTGTATCGAACAAAGGGGCTCATTAGTGTGGAAGGTGTAGCAAACGGTGACATGAAGCTATGAATATGTGGTGGATAAAATCACTAGTGCTTGCTGAGTTATGTGGTCTAAACATGAAAAAACATAAAGAAAGGAAGAAGACAAGTGAAACGATGAACTGTTAAAAGTGGAAATGGAACAACTTAAAAACCCTTGCCAGTTTAGTATTATAGTGACAACATTGCATTCTGAAGCAGAATGGGACAAGTGAAAAAAAAATATATATAAAGGGCGTGCATGTGGGTAAGTTATACCAAGCAGTACTGGGTTTTTGCTCAGCTTTATGCAAACACAGTTAGAGACGCTTCTTTATTATCAACTAATCTTCAAACTCTGATCTTTCTAAGCCTCTACTCTCGGCAGAAAAAATAGCAACGGGTCTTAGGAGTGTAACACTCTCCTGCACAGCTCAATACCAAAAGGCTCCTTCACCACCAGCCACTGCCACAGCCTCCACTTCCCGAGCTGAGTTAACTGAACCCTGCTTACTTATTGCTTAGATCAAAGTAATGAGCAAGCATATCTCTGGATCAATCAACTGATCTCTATAGCCTACAAGAGTGTGCTTTTAGAAAGATCAAAGACCAATGAAGCATAGCTGAAAATTAAGTATTATGCTAACCGAATTTCCAGGAGGAAACCCTCCCACCCACCCTCCTGCTATGTGGTTCAGAAGCATTTTTCATCCTGTGGTATACACATGTATTGCCATCAGCCTACCCAGCTCACCGCAACCTCTCCTTCTCGTCACACCACTTGCATGCCTACATGGCAGGACGGCTCTACCCTGAGAAGCAGCAGCTTCTTTTCACCGAGTTTTGCTCCCCCTGTACCACTCCTGCTTGCATACAGAAGGAGGCTCTCCCCGAGAGCCAGGCTGGCCACCCAGCCAGGAGTGGAGACACCACACCGGGTTCCTCGCTTACTGCTAGGGTTGGTAAGGGGTGAATGATGCCCTTCGTTCACATGTGTGTATCTCCTCTGAGGCGAGGGGTTACGCACATGTGAAGGACCAGGCTTGTCCACCAGCGCTCGGTGAGTACGGAAAGGCACCATCCCGGGATCAGCCCAGGGCAGCAAGAGGGAGCTTCCCCCACAGCAAAGCCTTGCTTCCCCACCTGGACACAACCAACACTGGTGGAGAACAGTCATCTTTACACAGCTGCTTTTCAGAGTACACATATACTTGGAAAAAACCCAAAGATTTTCCCCCATTCATTATTCCAAAACAACAATACCCCAGGCTTTTACAACCCTCCCGGGCAACACCTGATTTGTTCACCCAGCCCATGTGGTAAGCTTTTAAGAGCAAAATCCCTCCATGGCCACTGCCGCTTCCTCTCCCAAAGGGTGAGTTTCCCCAAGCAGCTCCTCATACGTGCGGAGTTACTAGCCCAGCCTTTACTGACAAAGCCAAAATTAACCGCTAATTTTTAAGAGGCGCACTGCTTGCAATTAGCTTGCTCCCGGAATAAAATAGAATTAAAAAAATAAAAGAGTATTGGCTTGAAAATGCAGTAGTCTAGTTTAAAACGAACGCCATGCAATTAATGACTCACTAAGCAAAAATAGTAAACTGGCAAGTTTGGCGTGGGACTGCTCTAGAGTTAAGGGCTTCTTACACAGAACTGAAATGTGTTATTTGGGGGGTGGGAACAAAGGTGACAGAAAAAAAAAGCAGGGGAGATTGGCTGGAGTTCCTTTGCAAACTAGCTACTAGGCAATGCTGCTATAACCCTACGAAAGCAGCCAGCTGTGGTGTAAGACATACCTCATTAGTAGTTAGCTTGTCCTGGGGTGTCTGTGGGGACATGGTGGGTGTCGGCTGGCTGGAGGATGGGGAGGAGGAGGTGGAGGAAGTGGAGGAGGAATGGCTTTGCTGTAAGAGATCTGGCAAGAGGTGAATGCGACCGGCAAAGCCATTGCTCTCATGATGGCTGGCACGCTTTTTGTCAACTGTACTCTGTAGAAAAAACAGGCACACTTGTCTTGCTCAAGTGCTGCTTAAAGGTCTATATCCCTAACAACCTCTCTCCTTCTCTCCCTCACTTGCTTCCTACCTTTTTACATTTATTTATTTTAAAAAATAAGCTCATAATCCATGCCTTGATGCCTGGATGGAAAGGGAAAAGTGGGCAGAGCTACCAGAATTCAGCAAATTCCCACCTCTTCTGGCAAGCAAAAGCTTAGTTTGTGTGGTTGACTTGCACAGCCAGTTCCACTAATTAACAGAAGAGTAACTGCACCAGTAAGTCTTCCACCACAACACGGACAAGCACGTTTTTGGGGTGGAGGGAGGATTTCTTCCCCTATTGTTTTGTTTAAAACTATCTTCAATCCTATACAGATACAAGTTTGGACTGTCTGGTGAATGCCTTCAGCTAACTATTTAAAACAATAAGCATGAAATCTTAATTTTCAAACCAGAGGGCTCAATTAAGAAATTGGCATTCAGTTGTGAAATTCAGAATGCGATTACCGAGGAAACTCCTATAAGCTAGCACGCTCATTAACACACAAGCTCATTTAAAAGCAGGGAATCATTATCTTTCAGAGGCACAAGAATGCAATATTTTCAGAATCAAAGGCAACAACACAGCACTCTAGCTCTGTCCACATTCTCTGCCTCGCCACCTATTTTGCTTCTCCATTCCCCCACGCTAACTGTTTCATGAATTTGTATGTACGTGTGTGTGTGTGTATGTTATCTGGGTGGTCTGTATGCCCTCAACTACAGGTGCAAAACAATTTAAAAAACCCTCTGAATGCTCCCCCCCAGCCTCCCTCCCAGCCCCACTCCTGAGAGACACGTTTGGTTCTATGGTAAAACTAAATGAAGTTCTTGCTCCAGGTACTTGCTCCACACACCTGCAGCTTTTCTACCCTTCTCTCCCACAGACTTTGAGGTACACTGCATGGTGCTGCCATGGGTGTCACTGGAAAGCATGCAAAACAGTGGCAAGGGGTGAAGGGCTACTCTCCTCTTTGCATGCATTAAACATCTTGCTCATCTGAAATCCACTATAGCTGTGTCTTGATAATACGAACAACAAATATAATGTAGAAACAGCATGGGTGAATGAGCGAGTGGGTTAATGAGCACAGAAAAGGTGCAGCACTGCACAGGGAAGGAAAAGCAATACCTGTCGGACAATTAAGGTGCCCTCCTTAGAAGGAGTCAAGGCAGGTTCACTCTCCACATCGTCATGGACGATCATGGTTTTCACTGACTCTGTTTCACCATTGCTCAAGTTCAATGTTGACCTATTTGCCGGACAAGAAATAACTGGAGTGAAATAACAGCATACACCACGGCACACTCAAAATTAATTTATATTGTGACCAGAGTGGAATATTTACATAACCTGCCTAGAAAGGCTTCTCTATTAAAAAAAAAAAAAAAAAAAAAGTCAGGAGTTTGTTAAATACCGCTTCTTGTTTTATAACAAATCAAAGGGAGAAGAAGGAAAGGACATAATTTATTGAAGCCTACTTTCTGAAAAGATTACCCTCAGAGTTTGAAAACGTGAACATACATGGCTGCTATGTCTTGAAATGTATGAAAGAACTAACACACAAGCCAAAATACCCAACGTCCTTTTCCGTCAGCCCCCTAAGAAGGAAAACAGAAGCAAAACACAGAAGAACTAACACTGCTCGGACATCATCTGGTCCAGAAGTAGATTCATCTGCTCCTTCTTGTTCCATATCATCATCTTCTTCATCTGTCGTCCCTGACTCTTCACTTGAGGATGAATAATCCGTCACTTTATGAGGCGGTCGCACATCCTCTACCGCTCGCAATTCCTTTGCCAATGCAGTTAAATCCTGACAGGAGAGGGAGGAAAAAAATGATGTTGCAAGGAAGAGAGGAGAAGAGTTTGCAAGACTACCCCACTGGATTAGTGCCTGAGTTTGCTCACTTGTCCACTGCTGTGTTTCCATAGCCCCAGCAGTATTGTTTCCTTTGATTTATTCATTCCTGATAGTTACCAAAACTCACTTTCTGATAAATTAAAGCACTGAAAGTCTCAACCTAAGGAGGCCTAGCCATATTATAGAAAAATGTGTATACTCTGAATCCAAACTATCTTGATTATGACTTCAGTTTATCCCATTATACCATCTGAAGGACATACATAAGCACCCAGACCCACTCTCACACAGTGGTTGACTGTCGCAGTTCATTTTCCTAAACTTTGCAGGTTAATAGCATCCACCACAAGAAATCTAGGCAGCAAGGTAGCAGAAAGATCCTAAGACTTATTGAGCCACCCAAGGCACAGTCGCAGAGAGCTGATCTCCTTGAAACCTTTTGATCTATTTCCAGTTGCATGGATCCACGCTAAGGAGTTCACCTGAGAAGTCAGATTCATTAGCACCAGCTCAGTCGCACGTGACTGTCAAACAGTATGGGACATAAGCTGCTTTTCTGTCTGCAGCTTGGAGTGTGGGCAAACCAGGTTTGCAGTCAGTGCAATCTGCTCTCAATTGTGTAGCTGTGCTTTATTTAGCTGAATACAGTTTATGGCAAATACTTCACACATTATACTATCAGAAGTGAAGGAACAACCTCTATGTTTCTTTAAGAAAGCAGCTTTAACTGACAGATCTGGGTGCTAGTGCAGTATCCTAATGGCAAGAGAAAAAAGTTTTAAGGAAAGTTGGAAATACCGTGAAAACCCACTGTGATCCCTCAGATACAACTGGACATAGAGCTGTAATCAACTGTAACCGCAGGCAGATAAAGAAAACATCGGAAATCTTTCACAGAAAATAGCAATCATTTAAGGTCTTACCACTTCTCCCTGCACCATTCAGCCCAGCATTGGCACATTCAGGTCAAATGCATGATCGTTGGTCCAGCCCCAGGAAGGAAGCACAGGATTGAAAGAGAGAAAGGCAAAGGTTAGGAAGGAAGAAGACCAGAGATGCAGAAATCAATTCCGGAAGCAGAGCGAATTCTATTGTTTAAAGCACTGTGATGTGTGCAGGCAATTGCAGAACCCAGGACATGCTGCTGGGCCCACAGATACAAACTCCAGCTCAAGCTGAAGTTCACCGCCAATGGCATCACGAGTGGAAGCTCACCCTGTACTTTTTGTGGGCCTGCCTGAAAGAGAGGGGGGACAGGGGAAGGTGGATGCAACTTACAGCAGGCTTGATAGGTCTGAAGACTTCCTTTTTCTCTTCAGGCTTTTTAGGTGCACTTTCATGACGCTGAGATGGCGAACCTTCTGATTTGGATGATGCTGCGTGTGTCAAGATCCCGAAAGGAACACAGAACAAAACAGATTACGCAGAGAGCTAAAATATGTTTTCTTACTTCACTTTGGAGTGGCGAAGAGAGGTGAGAAGGCTATCAGGTGGTGCCTGACAGCAAGACATAAGTTTCACTGGTTCACTATTACATTGTCCCTGAAGAACTATACAAAAAAACACCATAAGCTGTGATCTGTATAGGTGCAGCTGACCTATAACTGAAGCCAAAGTAAACTGACACAGCTGTAAATCAAAGAGGGTAACTCAAGTGTGGCCACAAGCTGGAAAACCTGTACCAGCATCCAACGTACCCCAGCTGAGACCCATCCATAGCAGCCCGCACCTCTTCAGCAACCACCGAGGTGATAGGCAACAAGCATCAAAAGGTGCCCTTGCACATAGGAGGAAGGGAGCTATGAGAGCATGGAGACTGGGCTGTTTGCACATGGGAAAATGCAGCAGTGACTGAATGTGAATCAGAGAACACTGAAACACTTTCACGACAACTTCTGCACCCACTGTCTTTCCCAAGCAAGGACATATAGCCAAGGGGGGTACTGGAAGCTAACCCATCTTTGATACTGCATGCTCAAAGGTCTTTCCCAATGACGGTTATCATCCTTCATTATTGACTGCTGCATGACTCAATAAATTTATAAACACCATTACAAAGGGTGGGGGAAGGACTTACATCTCATCCGGAACCGCTCTCCAGACCCACTCTGAGAGCCAGGGTGGGAGCCAGGCTGTGAGCCAGAGTTGCTTGAACCTGAAGAACTGCCACTGCCCGGTCTTGGTACGAGCTTCTCCACCCTTTCCCACAGCAGACGAGGCTCTATATTGCTGTATCAGGGGAGGGAAGACAGTCTTTGTCATGCACTTCAATTTCAGATTCCCATTTCTAAACTCAAACATCACTCTTCCTCAGTGTTCTGCTAATAACTCATCTGAAAGAGCACTCAACACTGAGCCGAGGGCATCAGTGATGCTTCACAGCTCAAGCACTGGCTCCCTTTGAAATACCTATTACCTTATTTAGGATGGTAAAAAAAAAAAAAAAAAAAAGAGTTTATGTGGGTGTAAGCTATTCTTTTTATTTGGAATTGGCTACCTGCCATTCTTACATATCTAATCTAAAGTGGACAGTTCTCTCAGCCTGCATGCAGAAGGTTTGAAATTGGCTCAGAAGTGCCCTGGCGACCCAAGCACAAGCCAAAAAGCCAGCACTGCCTGTCCCTCTCAGAATACCCTCGCCCCTGTCCAGTGAGCTAATTCCAGGGTGGCCTGTCCACGGTGCTCTGCTGAGCGCTGGAGGCAGCCCCTTCCTCTCCCCCTTCCTGACCTCAGATGCTCTGTGTCACAGCTCATGGATGCTTCTCCCCCTCTTAAAGTCTGGTTCTGGCTGAGAGGCCAGAAAGTTTCTGAGATCTCTTCACTTTAGATGTAACAAACACTTCTGCTGCCAGTAATCCCCACAGCACGCCCAAGATGACCTGTTGCACCAAAAGGCAAGATGTTCATGAATGGCCACTTTTTTTTTTTTTAGTTATCTTAAGGATATTTTGAAATTATTGCAAAAGTTACAGGGCAGGCAACTCAAAGGAGGAGAGGGAAGAAGAAATTTTGCCAGCGTTTGTTGGCACACATGCTACACCAAGGGAAATTAATCACTACTGAAAATGGATCCAAATTCATCCTCCTTTCACATCCAACAGACAATGCCAAAAGTTCTCTGGAAACGCCTGGCTTCCCATGAGCCTTTTCCTTCCAATGCAAGAAAGGCGAGGGCATGTAGGCTTACAAACCTTGTTGAGTTTCTTTGACCTGCTTGGTTATTTTGCTGCCCGCTACCCTGCAGTGGAGAATCACGGCGGGACAGGACTGGTGATCGGGACGTTGTTCTCACAGGTACCTTGGGAGAAAAAAGGTTGTGTTAAACCCATGAAGAGGAGAGAGAGCAGAGGAAGATTAAATCTACAGAATATATTCTTAAGATTTTAACAACACTTAATTCTAAGTCCAAGCTAGCATCAATGACCAAAAGCAATAAACAAACACCCACAAAACCAAGAGCCTTAGTTAGGATGCTGCTCAGCTTTTGAAGAGAACTCAAAGTTTAGTCTTAGCATTAACTAGTGTTTAATAGTTGCCACACGAACACATACACACCCCGCTACACTCCAACTACTGAGACATTTAAAAAGAATATGGCATTTTGACTGAAGCAGGGGAGGCACAAAGCAATTTGCTGAAACAGCATGAGAATTAGGAGAATAAGCTCAGGGGAACCAAACAAATGCCCGGGAATGGATCAGCAGAAGGCAAAGACTGGTGGGGGAGCAAGAATATACTCAGAAGAAGCAAATCCCAGTGGATGGGGCGGGGGGGGGTGTAGGAGGGGGAGGGGAGGGGGAGAGGAGGAGGAAGTATATTGAATGTTTCCTTTTTGTTCAGTTCCATCTCAATTTTAAATATGTGTATGATTCATAGTTTGGGCTGCTAACAGATGAAGAGGAAAATTAACTCTGAGCAATAACCTCAGGGATGTTTTAAATTCTTTCCTGAATATGGTAATGATTTGTTAACTTTGCATAATAAGTTATCTCTCTAAAATAGCTGCATTCTATAAATAATTGCCAATTTTATATGAAGCTTCAATATTGTACTTAAGGTTGATTATCATTAACCCATTGACTGAACACCTACATTATGATCTGCCTTCTAAAGTACTGTTACCAATGCTGGCACAAAGGCACGGTCTTCCCAGTGCCCAAGGTATCACATCCTTAAAAAAATAATAATTAATAATAAAAAAAATAGCACACATCTGTCTTTCTACTCCTTACCCTTGGAGGCACCTCGTCACTGTCTGATCTAGCCCAAGCCTTTTGGGTGGGGTCGGGTACCTCCGACTTAGAGTCAGAACTCTGATTTAGCACTTCACTGCGTGAAGGTGGATATGGGTCCTGGGAACGAAGATGGTGATGAGCAAATTTGGGAGAAGGGTCACTGAAGGAATGGGATCGCGAGACAGGGGAAACATTGTTCTTGAGAGATGCCAGATGGGACCACTGTACCTTACAAGAAAACAAAACACAAAACATTCAATGCGCTCAGTATAACTGGCTTTCCAATTAACACAGAATAAAGGCAGGTGGGGCAGGCAGAGACAAATTGGTTATGGCATTAGGTAAGCGTGGGGTGGAATCAATGCACTTAAAAGCAAGGCAAGCGCCCAAAGAACGTAACAGACTGAAAATATAGCACATATGCATTTTTTGTGAGATATGCTCTCCACATACACATACACTGGTGCGCAGAAGAAAAGGGGACTTAATATCTGCACCACGAGCCTGAGTCCAAAGGCCACTCAAGACAGAAGTCGCCTGCCATTCCCCAGTCTTCAGTGGGCTTTGGTCACGTCTCATGGCAGCACTGGTGGGTTGGGAAATTTGAAGTAGATATCCAATTGAAGAAATGTACAAAATTAAAGAATGCTGTAAAATGTGCAAAGCGACAGACATTTACGTTACCTAACAAATTTAGGAACTAGATGCAGTTCCAAACTTTTGGAGAAAGACCATAACACAAAAGCCTTTATTCCTTTACAGTCATTGCAATATATATAAAAACCCCATAATATATATTGTATATAGTATACATATGTATAACGCATATTATACTTATACCATATATGTACCATATACTGTACATATATACATATTTATACACAAACTAAGCACACACGTACACATACACATATTCAATTACACATTCTAAGAAGGCACAACAGTGACTGCAGAGTTAAAGCTCCATTGGGATTTCCATTGAAATCCATATTGACCCTTCAGCCTACTCCCTCCTTGTGCATAAACCTGCGTTTCAGAGTTAATTTCTGAAACTAAGGAGGAGGAAAGGTCGTAACTGAGGAACACACCGTTTTCACACCTAATAATTAAGCAAAACTTTGCTTTCAACTCTAGTTTCAGTAGGCTGGTTGTATTTGATTTTAGATTATTATTATTTCCTCAGTTTTAATACACAGCTGTTGGAGAGCCCGATTATCCTTAATATGAGTGGAAGACCCAGACTTTAAAAGTAACTGGCACAGAGAGCATGAAGATACAAGTCCAATATTTTGAAATAGTCAGAGGTTTGAATAAAAGCCAGGAATTAATGAGTAAGAAATTAAGTTCTGTCCTGATTTCTCCCACTCTCCCGTCTGTTCAAATTCTCCTGTTGCCCAAAAGAGTTGCAATACCTAGTCACAATCAGGGACGGTTTTAGCTTGCACTGTCATCCACAGACTTAATTTGGGAGAAGAAAATTCTGCATGGAAACAGAGGAACTGTATGCAGAACTACACTGTTTTAATTTAGCATATCTAAATCACTCAGAATTTATAGGCTATGTCTAAATTTTAGACAAAGGTTACTTTTTAAATTCATGCTGTAATTCCTATGAGATACAGATACCAAGATTCAGAGGCTCTTCATTAGAAAACAACAGAATGATGGCAGCTGCGCAGCTCAATGGTTTCAACCTCTTTTTGATTTTCCAGGGATGGTACAGAGTTCCACTTAGCAACAGTAAGCCTACTGACAACAAACTTGCTTTTCTTAGTCGTGTTTTGTAAATCTCTTTGAAGCAGTGCTCTTACTATTAAAAACCACTTGTTTAGTCAGCTTTTTCTGCAAGAATTTAAAAACCCAAACAAGCTCACTTCTTTCCTGAGCATCCTTTTTGGTAGTAAATATCTTGCACAGATCAAATTCAGAACTATAAAAGTGTACTGCAACTGTCACCAGTGTTTAGCCCACCGTTCCACTGTTGCACAGATAATAATGGAATGCAACAGTTCTAATCTAGCTTTAATATTAGAAAAAAACCAACCAAACACCACCAAAACCACAAATCGGTTTATCAATAAAATAAGCAAAAACAGACAAAGAGCAAATCTACTGAATAAGCTGCTTTGTATAACAGTGCTACCCTTTACGTAAGACTTTCTAAGTGCCAAGATCTGCAAATTTGAAGGAAACATGTTGGGACTTCTGAATTTCCTCCAGGCTCACCAAGATTTTCCTGGGCACTTACCTGGGGCTCCATCGGCCTCTGCAGGGCAGGCTGAGCAGGTTCTGAGTTTCCATTGGAAAAGGACTCTGATCTTGAAGGCACTGGTGGCTCCAACACTTTGCCCATCTGCTTAGACTGTGCTTCAGGGGAGCCCTGATTAGTTTTTCTAAATCTCTCCTCCACCTAAGACAAAATAAATGGAGGTTAAGCCTGGAGTCAATAAAACCAATTACAGTAGAAATATGAAGGTGAGTACCACCTTTCCTTTACCATAAAGAAACCAAATACATTTGGGGCTTGGAAGGATTTTTTCCCTACCGCTTTCACCAGCACTGTAAAACACAGAGTGAACTACATCAAAGTGGCAAGTATGCCAATATGGAAAATCCATACTAGGAAGAGAGGACACAGCAGGCAGTAGGATGTGAAGTGATATGATGAAAGACCATTATGGGGCTTCTTTCTGCCTAGGCTAGTTACTATCCACCAGTACTTGCCTCACAGACAATAAAAAGGATATATGAAAACGGAAACAACTTTACAATATAAAAGTACTTTTCCCATTGCTATCCCTTACTGTAGTTACCTACCTTACTCAATCAATGTTATTTGATTATCTGTTTTCCTGTGCTTGTCTCTTTGGTAATGCAAGAAGAGATAGGATATGCTTCTCTACCCGGTAATACTGGAGGCTGTTCAGTTTTAGGTACAAAACTGTAGGACTGATCATCCTCTCTTTTATCAGATAGTCCCAACATGACCTCACAGGCTGCAGAGAACAGCCCCAGCAGCTTGTTTCTGGTTCTCAGGGAGGTGCAGAAGTGATCGTACGTTAACCTCAAGAACTTGTCGAGGGGAAGACTAAGTCAGAAAGTGCTCAGTCCTCAAAAGAATATCAAGCGAGGTCCCCATGCAGAAACATGGCCTCTTTCAAGGCTGCAGCATTGTGAACAAAGCTGGGAAGGGCAAGAGATGGAGGGAGGCTCCAGGCAGAAAGGAAATATCCTATTTCTTAAGACGGTCTGTTGCTGGAATCAGGGCAGCGTGTGCGTTTCTGCCAGGGGAGCTGCCGCTGAGGAATGCTAAACTCCCAGCACTTTATCAAAGCGTCAAAGAAAGATCAAACTGGCAGCTTGGGCTGATTTCAGTTGTTGAGATTCTGCTCGCAAGATTTGCTTTAACCCTTGTGCCTGGAGCACAAAAACAGCATTGGGGTGGTTTCCTAATTGTTCCCTAGCACTGATGGTCTGGAGAGACTGGCTGTTCATACACTCATATCAGAAGACAGAGGCAAGTCTCCAGGACTCCTTAGCTGGGCTGCTTTACAAACCCAACCTGCCTCCGCTTTCCAAAATTTGAGGACAGTAACAGTTTGCCTGTGGGAACAAGCAGACAAGCTTCTGCCAGGTCTACACAAAATACACCATGTCTTAGAAAATACAATAATGGAGGCAAGCATTTTCACCATACAATCATTTTCACCACTGTACTCAACTTCACAGAGCCATCCTTTAAAGTTTAAAAGCCAGACTCCTTGTTATGAATAGAACAAGGAAAAGCCCCAAGTCTTTCTGTCTGAAGGAACAGGCTTTCATGTCTCTAGCTGTAGATGATAGGAGATTTCCTCCACAAAGCACACAAACGGCACGAGCCACATGTCCTTAAAAGCAGGCAAGAGGTGGGAAGGAGATAGCCAGTGCATCCCTGGATAGAAACAGGCCCTGTTCCAGTCATCTCACTGTCTGGACCAGAAAACAGTAATAAGCCTCATTTCTTGCTCTAATCTCCCCCCACCCTGTTTCCCAGAGCCAATCTTAGAAGTGCTTTTCCTTATATTCTTATTGCCACTGGAATAGGGAAAACACTCCTAATCCCCATTAGACTTTGCCAGAACAGGAAAGTTAGCCCGCTTTGGCTTACCGTCCTGATGGTCAGCATCTCCACAGATGGAGACTTTCTCCAGAGAGCAATATACCTGAAAGTATGAGGCACAGAATATTCGCTCTCCAACTCCAATGTCAAGAATGACATTAGAGTTAATGCCTGCTTTTATGATTAACTGGTGTTGCTCCCACTGCCAGGCACCGAGATATCATGGCTGTACTGCTACCACACATTCACAGCAATCTCTGGGAAGATCTGACTACTAACACAGTTCTTCTGTGCCTTCACTTTACTCCGTCTAGCTAGAGCAATCACAAAAGAAAAAGACCACGACAGAAAAACAGCTGAGTCAGTGGTTCTGCTAGAGGATGTAATACTTTGAATCTTCAGGAGTTTCTCTCCTTTTCAACTCTGAAAGGAAAATGGGAGACGAGGAACAGACACGGTTCTGCATCCCTCCAAAGCTAGCCTTCAGGTTGGACAGGAGTGCTGGACTGGCACTGTGCTTTCACCGAGGCGGGCCAGGAACAAGGATAGAAGGGCTGGTTCCATGCCTTCACCACCACATACCAGACAAGTCTGAACTTCTTCCAGGAGAGAGAGACATACCAGATACTTCAGTCACCCAAAGGAATGGATGAGATAGCACAAACATGGTTTATCAAGAACTTGGACAATAGCATTTACAAGAAAATGAGTTTGTGCTCCCCAAGCCCAAACAGCAATACTTCAAAGGCAATGAAGCGCTACTGGATGAAGGTGAACTGAAAGTTATTTTATCATGTTCAACAGCCCCAAGGATTTTTTTGTTCTTGTTCCAAAATGTATTTACCTAGTTCCCACATGCTGGTGATGAATGCCATTAAGAGCTTTGACCAGTATTGCCCAGTCTAGTGGTTTGTGGGCAGTATGGTGCTCAAGGGAAACATAAGAATAAGACCGCTGAAAGAGAGCCAAGTACGCATCAAAGAGGCAATTACTTGCTTAGCCATGTTACCTGTGGACCAGTGAAGACAGGGGACCACTCACTGAAACAAACAGCACTCTGATGATTTCAGATCGACTGGTGAGTGCCTGAAGTCCAAGAAGGCAGCACCAGAGTTGCATAAAAGCAGGACGTGATCTCAGAAGAGAATACTTAGCGCTTCAAAATTGAAACTAATGAAATTCAGGTTTGTGTTCATGAGAAGGATATTTCCAACAGCATGGGCTAAAGCACCAAATGTGTAAACAGGTGCTGCATGCAAGCATCCCTCATAGGTTCGTGCTTTCCAATTGCCTCCCAATTTCCAATCGCCAGTACTTGCCAGAGACAAAGATCACCAACTGCACCAATGCTTCCTATGAAAACATGTCTGATGAAGTGCAGATGAGACTAACTTCCTGACATGATGGTTCCAAAATCAGGTCCCCTCAGTCTGCAGCCTTCCAGGATTTCTTTCCACCCTTTATATGTCAAAACTCTGAACTCCAGTGATTGCAGCAGAAGTACTCAGAAGCATCCCTCAGGTTTGGAAACCAGCGGCTAACTTTTTAAAATAGCCTGCCCTTTATGAGTGACGCTTTGGCCTCTGACTGCACTATAGCAGAATCACAGTCAGGATGAGGTCAACAGGCAGGGGCAGAGGAGCAGGTAGCAGATTCCGAGCCCACAAGCAGGACTTACCTCACGCGCTCTTTCAGCAGGCTCATAGTGGGATTTTGGCTCAGGGGTATGATAGCTTTGTTTATTTCTTTCTTGCTGCTGCTGCTGCTGCTGCTGTTGCTGCTGCTGCTGCCGCCTGTGATCATGCTGCAGCGACAGGAGATAGGCTTGCTCCTGCTGCAACTGGCGCTGGAGTCGCTCTGCCTGTCGGTGTTCCTCCATCTCTCGCCATCTGTATTCCTTTGAGAGAACGCGTGAATAATTCAAGACATGACATTGACTGTATGGTAGATGTGTCCCTATCCATCCCGTTAAAAATGCACCTTTCTGGTTGTTGTTGCCTTTTTTTTTTTTTTTTTTTTTTGGTTTATTTCATTGTTAAAGTGTAACCAAGAGCTAAGTTAGACCAATATGGCATGTGTCTCGTGTTGGGAAAGTTGAGAGTGTACTGCTAAGCTTGACATGATTGGAGAGTTATGTCAAAACTGACTTTTATTAAAGGAAAAAAAAAAAAGAGTTATTTATACTAAATCCAGTGTAAAGTTCATAAAACAATGATTTAGACCAACACTAGGCCATTGTATCCCGGGGTGGATTTACATATCATGTGTGCTTTTGATCTGCAACATAAGCACTCTAGTTCTTCACTGAATGCCAAGGTCTGTTCAGAAACTTGACCACCACACCAGAACTGTTTCACTTTAACATAAAGCCTCCTCTTACTGCCCAGAAAGCAGTGTGACCATACAGCACTTCTCATATGTGCCTGTCAGCCCACAACGCTAGCATAAATGGCCTTTTAATCAAGCTCCTTTGTTGTCATACTGTCAGTGCAGCTGTGCCCGACTGAGGGAAGCCTAGGACTGGCCGGATAAATGGATCCTATAGCTACTGAACAAAACAGATACAGTGCTTTACCAGTAACATGGCCTGCTCCTGGAGCAGCTGCTGCTGTAGAATTTCCAAGTGCCGCTGCTCCTCTTCTAGCTGTCGCCTGATATACTCCTGTCACATAGAAATTACCCAGCAATAAATTTATTCAAAAGGAATGCATCAGAACCCCCTGGGTGGAACACCACACGCTACTTCCCCAGTTCAGCTTTAACGAGAAATGCACTTCAGGATGGATTAGTGCCTGCAGAACAATTTAGGAAGCCCTGCCTCCTGAGCATCGGATTTTGGCCTCTTCCATTCTGAAATTTGGACTCCTGCAAATGTTGCCGGCACGGGCCAGAGCTCGTTTATGTATTTTGGAAGTGGTTTCAAGAAGCAGCAAAATGCACTTGAAGGTTTTGGAAAGTTAAAACACAGCAAGTCTGACTCAACACAGCCAACACAAAGTCACATGCAAGTTGTATTAAACATTAGTTTGTTGCACTGGTGCGATGAACTGTTAGCAACAGCTAGAGCCAGGCTTAGTGTAGGCAGAGCTGGAGCAAGCTCCCCCAGAGGGGCTCTGCCAAGTGCAGTTGGGACCTGCCCTGCCGTCTCCCCTGCCGCCCTCACCAGAAGCTTCTCCTGAGCAGACACTGCCAGCCTTGCTGAATTATGCGATGGTTATGACACAAACAAACATCCACCAGGAAACAGATATTAGACCAAACTCGCTTGCCCTTGCGATCTAGCCATCTCTTCACCTGCAGCCTCAACAGGTCGAGAGGTTTACCCGCTGCTTCGCCTGACCCTCAAGAAAAACTCAAACTCTGAAGCACCAAACCCAAGCTGGTAATATCCTATCATGCAATTAATGGAAGTATGTAACATGTGCATGCGCACACACACAAGCACACGCACACATTTACAGTGTATGCATAAAGAAATTAATGGATCAGTGATACAGTGATGGGAGCTATAGAAAGTCTTGTGACAGACTGATGAGATACACTATACTGTTGTTACGCACGTTGGCTGAGCCATAGTTTGGGTTAATAAAAATTCTAAGAGGGGGCATGTCTTCTAAGAAAAAAAAATTCAGAGTGGTTCAACTTGGCCACATCAATTAACCATTTGTCATTATTGGCACTGTGCGTAATTAGCATTTCAACAGTTTAAAAAGCAGCTGGGGGAATACCCGGTGTCTGCCCAAAAGCAAATTGCTGTGCTGTAATCAGAGATTTTTCCATATATTTATTCCCATTGGTTAGTCTTCTCTCCTTTTGACTCAAAAATCTTTGAAATGTATACAAACACAATAAAATTCTCCAGTATCATGATTATCAATGATCTCAAATACAGTGACTTTATGCAAGAAAAAATTAAGGTATATCAGGCCAAAACCAGCATTTCTGAAGTTAATGGGAAATTTAGTCAGCCTCTAGGACAGTAGCTTTGGCCCTTTATTTGGGATCGGAATTTTGCAGTACATGCACAGTAATTATTACCCTGATTTTCACCCTGATTAAAGTTTTTAAAGGATTTTAAAACATGCAGATTTCATGCATAAATACAGCAGCTGAATTTCACAGTTTAAAAGGTTTCTCACCTGTACTTTCAATGTGTTAAGGGCATACTGACACAACTTAAGATATACTTGCTGCCTGAACTGGCATACATTATTAGAGCTGATTTTAAATAGACAGAGTAAGAGAGAGAGATTGCATATTTAAGCTTTAGGAAGGAAAACCCTCTGCAGCTCAAAGGTTCCATCTCAAATTTAGAATATTCAAAGTTTATGACAAGCCTCTGACCAATTCTGGGTGCCAGAACCTGACATGCAACAGAGCTGCCCTTGTCTGGGAGGTCTTCTGAACAGGGGCATGTCCTGCAAGAACCACTGATCCAGCAAGACAAGCCTAGAAACAATTTTCAGCCTCAGTGATGATTTCGCCAATTCTGATGGATTTTAGTCAAGCCCAGGGGCACAAGCTGAATTTAGAATGAGTATCGCAACAAGACTTCTTTTTTTGAGGGAATATTGAGGCTGCCAGAATTTTCCATAAAGCCCTGCGATCCATGTTAGTGCGTTTGCTGTCAGAGACAACAAAGATGAAAGGGTCAGCGTTAGGTTGCCTCTAAGCTGCTTTAGGCTTACTAATTTTTAAAAAATTAAATCAGAATTTAGAAGAAACAAACCTATTGCACATATATCTGTATCATGGACTCACCTGCTCCCTTTCTACTCTCCTCTTTTCCTCCTCTGCTCTTCTTCTCTCTTCCTCTTCCTTACGCCTCCTCTCCATTTCTTCCAGACGTCTCTTTTCTTCCTGTTCTCTCCGCCTTTGCTCACGCTCTTGTTGCCTTCGAGCTTCCCGTTCTCTTCTTTGTTGCTACAAAAAGGGAAAAGAAACCACAAAGTTTTACTTTTGTTGTTATCAAAGAAAGAGGTGGGGTTGTTTTCTACTACTGTGAAGACAGGGATTTACCGGGACTGGCAAGCTCTGCAACTGAGTGACAAAACATTTTATGCAAGTGTTCCACCAGGAAACTAACTCATACCCAGCACACAACTATCCCTAAAAGCAGCCTTGCTTACTCTCTCTGGTTTCTTCACGCACACACACAAAGTCACATACCATATTCCTGACAACCGAGGTGTGGAAGCTTACTGCTGCTCTTCAAGAGAGGCTCACACTGAAATCTCAATCTTTGAACAACTGTTGAACTCAAATCTTAATCAGAGTGACAATTTTCTTGCCTTCAACACATTATCTAAATGTTGCCAAAAGGGAATTATCAGACTCACTGAATCAACTAAAACTCAAATGACAACTATCTGAGCTTTTAGTAAGCAGCTTCTCTCTTAACACAATTCATGGTCTGCTAAGAATTTGGTGGTGTTGGCCCAACAAGCAAGGTTGATTTAATGCACTGCCCAAAACTTTGCCTAAGAGAGAAGGAAGGCTGACCAACAGCACCTCAGCCCCTCCCAGAACATCAAAAGCACCTATATGTAAAAGAGGAAAAACAGCTGAGCTAAGCTTTTACACTTACATAGATAAGCTTTCACACATGACCCAAATACAAACTGGTGCTGGTAAGTCTGCTCGAGTCTGAAAAGAACCTGGAAAACAGCTTTAGAAAGCTTGAACTGACTCATTTATGTCTATAGACTACCATGTATGACTTCAGAGGAGACATTTTAAATGCCCATACAGTCGTGACCAACTCTTCCTGCACTTCTACAGAAGCATCCAGTTACTCCACCTACCTCAAAATCCCAGGCAGCCTCCCACAACTGCCAAAGTGTCAAAAGACCCAGCTGTCTCCTGTTCAGCCATCAACTGGGAATATCTCTACATTTACTTCCATTATAGATTTCTACAATATGCTAAAAAATTATAGAAGAAATCTAAACTAATAAAAGCACACTCAAATTTAATCCCAAGAAAAAAATGAAAGCCTACATTGGTTATTCCTTTTCACATTTAGGTTAAGGTTAATACTATCACCAATTTCTGTTGAAGCAAAGCTGCCACAGACTTGCCAGTCTTAAGGTACTCCAAATAGTCTTGCAAGAGCGCTCAGACTAAGCTTTTATTTGCGTTCACAAATCCGGTTACTGGTGCGCATTTCATAGTTGTGCTCAATTGAACAAGCAAAGGCCAATCTACACTCCCTGTGTTACTTCACGGGATGAGCATGACTATGAAGTAATTGAAAGCTCAACAGCCTTTTCCATCTTCTGGAATTGATCCTGACATGACAGTGGAGAAGAAACATTGTGGAAAAAAAAGATGGTTAAGAATTAGTACTACTTAAATAAAACAGGCTGCTTTCCGATTCTCTTCAACTAGCTGCAGTTTTGGGAAAGATGCAAGTTTCCTGAAGACCACTGTTCAAACACACCCACTCCGTAACTACGACGTCTTCCTTCCTGGCCCATAGCATCATCCTGAGTTCACTATCGCCTTCCTGTGCCACAAGACATAAGCTCTTGTCTCCCCCATATTTTCTGTATCTTCTCAGAAACACAGCTGCCTTGCTCTTGCACGTCCTCTCCTAACTAAGTGCATCTACCAGCCTTTTCTCTCTTGCTTAAGCAAGCTCTCTTCAATGAATGTAGATACAAAAATAGCAGAAGTGCTGCAAGGCAGCTATGGCACGTGGTACATTTCATAGGTTTCACTGCTTCCCCTCCTTCATTTTTTTAAGCACTGTAGAAGGATTAAGTAAGCACTTTTATTTCTGAATATACACATCTATGTCAAACAGTTTCTATATTTAAGTCAATATATTCAGGTGCCTCTTGGCTAATCAAGTCTGACAGGCTCTTTGTTTAAGTAAACTAAGAAGTGAAGTACAGTAATTCTGTTGCCCTGAGGATGCAAGAGACAGCACACTGCTGACTGGTTAATATGCACATTTATCAACTCAAACACTTCTTAAACATATGAAGCCTGTCTGTTTAACAATATTGTGTTGACATTGTTAAGTGGATATATTGCAGATCTTGGGATGGCATCATTCTCACTACAAGGAAGATGGGCAGTGCTTAGGTCTTTCAGATGAAACAAATTCATCGCTTCTTGAATCAATGGAGAAGTAGTCAGCAATAATTATAAATAACTGAACTTAATATGAGAAAAGTAAGTTACAAATTGACTAAGAGAGCAGATTTTCCATGGCATCATGAAATAAACAAAATCAGCTGTTAAAAGACAGCCAGATTGCTAGCGCAGCACTGATACTAGATAACTATTACCCAGCAAAAGAGGGGGAAAAAAAAGAAAAAAAGGATTCTCTGCCACCAGCGTGCTTTTAAGTCAAATCTCCAAAGCACAAATGTGCTATTGCCAAAGTACACAGAGAAATGGGGTTTCTCGGCATCGTTTCCGCCTGCCCATCAGACACCGCCTCAGCATCTCGCCAGGCAGGTGGGAAGGGAGACACCCAGCACCACAAGAACCTGCAGAAACACCCCGGCATGATCCGCTTATTCCCAGCCCCAGCCGTAAGAGAAAGGTTTCACTTCCTTTGCACATGGCCTTCGAAACCTGAGCATCAAACTACTGGACGCTAACAAAGTGGAATTTACTTTTAACAAACCCAGGGAAAGGAAACCTACAGTGACAAGCATCTCTCAGGTCCTAGTCTACATCTTGTCAAAGCGATGGCAAAGCTGGTTGGTGGCAAATCGTTGTTGACGCAAGCTGGCTTCAGAAGCAGCCCTCTAGCTGACTTCCTACCATCTTTCTGTCGGCACAAGGTCACCTTCCTGACCGCCTGTAGCAAGTCTTCCACGAGGACACACTGAAGTCCTGGTCACTGTGTTCTGTTTCTAAAACTTCAACTTCTGAATTTAATAAGTGTGATTGTTAGATATTATAATTCTTGTCACACACTACAAAAAAAGGTCTGATGTAAAACACTGTTCCTGTACATGCCCAATACATAGCAGATACAGATCTGGATTCCCTGAAATTATGGATGCATATCCAGATCTTCTTTATTTGGATATGGTATTACCAACTTTCTTGCACATGTCAGATGAGAAGCTTATTTTTAAGGAGTTAACTGTTAACCAGAAGGTAAGGGCAGGAACTCTTCAAAGAAATTTCAGAGATGCCAAAACAGAATTTTGACAGAGGCCATACTGCCTCAAATTTCTGCATTTCACAAAATTGGCATTTACTACCCCAACAACAACAAAAAAAACCATACAGAAAATACAGCGTCAATACTCTGGCTCCTTGTCTGGTTTTAGGATGCATTGATGATCTCATAATGGTACCCAACATCTCCAAACTGGAAGACCATGCAGTAGAGCCTGAATTACCAGGAGGGGGCAATGCAACTACACATGCAGTTGGTGTATACCAACGAATTCAGGACCTCCTCCATACAGTGAAATGCTGAAAATAAATATAGATCCTCCAATTTTATATTCATAAAATGTTATTACTCTGTCTTATATTAAGATGAAGGTTGATAAATACATATATTATTGATTTCTTTCACAAAGAATTAGGTAGCCTGGTATCAGCTTAGGAAGAGGATTGGAAAGATTAATAAAAAGACTTTTGCTTTGTCCACACTAGAGATAAAGTAGAAGTAGAACTTCTTACTCAGTACCAATCCAAACTGCAAGCAATTCAAATTAAGTAGATACGAATAATCTCCCCTTCTGTAAAAGAAACAAAGTCCTGGCAAAAATTGCCTGCAGGTACACCTACATTAGCATCTTGGTTCAGATCAGGAGTGCTCTTTTGAAGTGAATCATCCAATCATCTCCACTTACCAGGTTTTGTTTCATATTTTGAAGATGTCTTGGAGTGCCAACCACTCCTTTTGGATGAAATTAAAAAGGCAGATGCACCCCAACCACAAGCAGGCACACAGTCTAGACCTCAGCTAATCCAAAGGAACTCCTCCTGTCTTCAGACACACGGAGTGAAGTCTTTGGGTCCTCAGCACTTTAATTATTGTGCTCCATAAATCTGCTTCTACTGGACTGTACTACTTGCCAATGGAGCTATAACCTACCACTTCAAAAACATCCATCTTAGGTTCTCATAACCAGGGACACAGACATCATTTAATGAAGTTATCCTGAACTGTGGAGGTCCACACAGAATGGGATTCCAGCATGGCTAATTCTGAATTTCCCAAACCAAACTCAGTTTTGCAAAGTACAAATTCAAATGCCTTTCCATACCAGTCACACTGAGCACTGGTGTCTCCACGTTGCTGCTGAACAGAAAGACCCATGTTAGAACAGCCTGGAACAGCTCAGATTTCTTGTTTTAACCATCTAAACATTTATATGACATATAGCTGATATTTATGCAACTAATCTTTATATGATTTTTAAGGAGGGGTGGGGGGAAGGACAAGTAATCCCCTTCCCAAAATGTTTCAGGTAATTTTCTGCACTTTGACCACATGCCATTTCCAACTCCTAAGTAATATAAAAATTATAAGGATCCTGCAACAACGAGTTTTAGAAGTCACCTATATGCCTTTTAAAAAGTAATCTTTTCTCTAACACTGCTGAGAATTACAGTTTTTGGCAGATGTCCTAAACACCGTTCCTGTTGCAGTCTTGGTCAAAACTGTCTAGGCTCTGTGCCAGCATTGTAAGAACAAGCCCTCAATTTTCATTTAGGAAGCTGGTGGGGGGAGAAGGGGGGGGGAAGTATAAGCAACTTGTCCAGGGAGATTATCTACTGCATAAAATTCTTCCTAAAGAATGTCAAACAGGTATACCCAAACACACATACCTTACTCTACACAAGGAAAAATTAGAAGAAAGTAAGGCTTGGTAAAAATGTCAACAAACTGACGGAAGCCCAGAGATTCAATGCCTGACACTAATCTTAACTCCGATTACCAAGTTTCTCATTGTTTACTGGCTTCATCAAAACAGGGGGGGTGAGTTAAGGACAAAGTGACAACATTTCAATATTTTGGCCTTCAATTGTGTCACAACACTGATGTTTATCTAAATATGTGTCTACCACCCTTCCCCCATCTCAAAGAGCTTGTTTTTGCTGTTTTGTTAAAAATCACTTGGGATCACATATTTTTCCAACACAAGATCCAACAAACTAAGTGGGTTTTTTTGAAAACTCAATGGAAGCCCTTTTTTTTAGTTCACTTTAAGAACAATATGCCTGCCCCATCACCTGCAAAAGGAAACCTTTATAGCTCATCATTCATATTTATGTTTCTAAGGGAACTAGGCTGAGGTTATAGACTTAATAAAAGGTAAAAGCTTTTCTCTTACAAACTTTACATGGTTTACTGTGTAACCTTATTCAGTAATACATCAACCTACATTACATGCAGTCTTGTGGTTGCTGAAGTTGTTAGTTCTGTTTTGTATTTTAAAAAGCAGGACTGATTAAACAGGTAACTTTCAGGTTACCTGCCTTCTCTTTTTAATTGCTCATTAAATTATGATTTCTGCAACATCCCCAAAAAGTTCAACCCTGTGCAGCAAAGAGGTGCGTTGCTTTGTTTCCATTACTAGCAGAAGCATCTTCTTCATTATAAAAAGAAATTCCAGATTTTAAAGGTTCCACTGATCACTAAAGTTAAATGACCTAGATAATTTAATCGTAACCCCTTTCCTCACCAAAAAAGTGCTGCCTGCAGAACCTTAGAGATTAAAGGGGCCTTTAAAAGAACTCATTCACTACCATACTAAGAAAAATTTTAGAGGCTAAGCAGTATCTCAACTTTTGTCCACCTTTAACAATATCAATAAAATATTTTATTTTCATATTTTCCTAGCCTCTTTTTATTATGTGCTTCCCCCGCAAAATCGCTACAGAGCCAGAGTCCAAAAACAGTTGGAAGAGCTACGACGTTTATATTGGCAATCTCAGAAGGGTGGAGAAGAAACAGAAGAGAAATGGAGTTTATATGCCTCCCCCCTTGTCCCTCCTCCTGGCTTCACGTGTGGCTGAATCTTTGCTACCAATCCCTCCTTATAGCAGCACTAAACTCACTTGCACGTTGAAAAAGACGGATAAGGAGCATAATGTGACCTGGAAAGCTATTTGGAATTTTGTATTATTTGTTATGTCAACACGTCACGGGATGCAAATCAACATTTGGTCCTGGTTGCGCCCTCGTTAAACATTACCAGGATTTGGAAAACCAGACTGGGTGTAGTTTTTCCATCATTGCTAAGTGAACAGTTGAAACAGCAACTCAAGCAAGAGGTCATTTAAGGACGACTGGAATTTGACCCTGCACTTCCTGAGGAGCCAGAGGATTGGTTTCACTTCAGCTTTGTGTCATACCCAGCTCTGGCCTGAAGAACTGTTTTGAAATCCTCCTACCTCTGAAGCTCACACTGCATATCCCATCTTCATATATATAAACGCACACGAGATTTTAGGAGGTGAAAAGTATGACAGAACAATATTGTATGTGTACATTCATTTTCTTTTATCTTCGGATAGTGTATGCAAATTGCATACTTACCATATCGCAAAAGTATGATTTACATATTTGTAATTTTTGCAGAATTATAATTTTAACACTGATTTATATATCATATTTATAAATCTAGGTGGCTTTTAGTCATCATGCTACTATGCATGAGAGAGTAATACATAAAAAAAATAGGCTTCTACCTACCACGAATGAGTGCCAAACACAGATGTTTGAGAAAGCTTTAAAGGGAAATTTGAAGCATGTCATGGCCCCAAAAAAAGTAATCTTGAGAAAAAAATCCATCTGGGAATAATTAATGTCTCCCCTTCTCTACAGCTACCTAAAGTCTAGACATGTTGCCTCTTCTTTGAAACAGAGACCAAGACACAGCCTCCCCACATATACCTTCAAACAGCCCAGCTTTGGCTCCTGTTGCCTCCATAGGAGCTGCTGGATATTCAAATGCTTTGGAACACGGCTCATATTCAAGTAGCCAGACGTGGATTTAAGTGCTTTGCTCTACGTTTGCCAGTGGATTTGCAAATGTTGTTTTCTTTCCTGAGATGTGCTGGGGCTACAGGGAACTCTTTTTAAATGGATATGGGAATGGGAAACAGAAGCGGAAGAGGGGCTTTTTTGTCCCCCGAGCTCCAGCCTCCTGTCGCTACCTCTTCTAGCCGCCTCCTTTGCTCCTTCTGCTGCTCGATGCGCTTCTGCCTCTCTGCCAGCAGCTGCCTCTTGTACTCCTCCTGCTCGCGGAGCTGCTGCTCCTGCAGCAGCTGCTGTCTCCGAAGGGCCTCGGACCGTTCCTTGTTTTCCTGCTGTAGTCTCAGGAAATCACGTCGGAGGGTTGATTCTCCAGGCACATTGACAATGGAACTGCAACAAGAGGAAGTTAAAGCCTCCTGTACCATAAAGCCTGATGGGCCATTAAATACCTTTTCCAAAGCAGGGGAACATTAATAAAATATAGTATGATGTTAAATTTTAATCTTGTTTCTTTCGGAGCAGAGACACTGGATGCATGTCAAATACACTCTCTCAGTGGAAGGCGTGAAATGAGGCCAAGCAAAATAAGGACCAAGTCTGACACTGTGGAGCCCCTGACCAATCATATTTGCCATAAATCTCTCTCCATCCAGAGCTTGCTGGCTCTAAGCCGCATGAGAGGGAACTCTAAAACCTTTAGCAGTTACAGAATAGGTATTCAAACCCTTTGGGTGGTTTGTGTGGCTTGTGCATGAACTTAATAAGAGACAGAAATTTAGCGTGCTCCTGATTTATAGTCACAGACCTTTAGACTTACTTGGCATGGACTACCCAGAGCCCTCCCAAAAGCAATTATTACCTTGGCTCTCCTTCTTGTTCAGGCACTTCCTCCTCTTCTTCCTCACTTCCACTATATTCATACTCCGTTTCATCTAACAGGGAAAGAAACAAAGGCCTAGATAGTGCTTATCTTTAATTTTAGGACAGCGGGGAGTTTCAGTAGTGCCTTACTGAACTGGTTCCTATCCTCTTCAGTGAGAAGATCTATCACAGACCCTAGAACTCATTCTACATATACAAGCCCATCTTCCCACACTTGTAAAGCAGCACAGTGCTTTGCAGCAGACTTTCAGCAAATTTCCCGAATGACACCAGGTTTTACATGTAAGATAAGACACCTGGAGAACCTCAGCACCACCTGAATAAAGAGAACAGGCTGCTCAAGACATTTGCTTCATAGCTCTTATGATGGGTTATTTCCTGCGAGCCTGATTTATGGCACCATTCCAGGAATGAACCTACCACAGACCAAAAAAGGGAAAGGCATATATATGCCAATATCCTCCAAAATACTGTTTAATGCTTGTATGGAAGAGGCAGTAGCCCAGAAGTGAGTAAATTTAACTTATCTGAAAATAAGACACTTGAAATTGATACTTTCGCTGTAGAGGACAGAAAAAAACCTAGAAGCCTGCTGACAGTCAAAACATGAATTAAAAAAGAACCTTTCAAGGGTTTCAGTTGTTTGAAGCTTTTCTAGGGGTGGGGATTTAGAATGCAAAGCAGGACAAAAATATGTATTTTTAACAAGCTGCAACACTTGATTTTTAGAAGCTGCATACCTTTCTCTCCTCTCTTCTTCCTGGTCCTGTCTATATGGTCCTTAAGCTGGATTCGGACTTGCCTTTCGTTTGGTTGGTCACGTATAAAGGGATGTTTCAAGAGTTGTTCTGTAGAAGGTCGCTGCATGTAATTCTTCACTAGACAACCTTCTATAAAGCTGAAAAACTTTTTTGACCTGAGAAAGCAGAGAGGGGAAAAAAAACAAAACAAAACAAGATCACCGGTAAAACTTAGCTCAAACATTTCTTCTGTTCTTCCTCAAAGTCTAATTCCTTTCCTCAAAAAGCATCACATCCCAGAGTATGGTACAGGTGCTGTCTGCAAGTGTGCCTCCTAAGCAGAGCTTAGAGTGTGCTCCAGCTGAGCACTGGGCTGGATGGACACAGGGCAATACCAACATACCTGCAGTGCTTAGGCACAGCCCCACAGTAATGTGCCCTCTTTCACAGGCATAATTGCCCTGAAAGGCAGGATCCATTAGTGAAGGCAAATCATGCAAACCCAGCTCTGCTACTTCTGGACCAGAGCTGGGTAGCATCCAGCTTGCTTGCAGCACAGGCAGGGCAGCTCTGGTGTGTCTCTACCTGCCCATGCTATCCAAGGGCACGTCTGCTTCAGAACAGCCGTACCGAAAGCTGCAAGAACTGCGGCCAACATTCCCAACACATGCAGCACCGCATTGCTTTTGTACGCACCTGGGCTCACTGAAATAGGTCTGCGAGAATTTAAGATTATTTTATTTTTTACCTGAAGAGCCACACACAAAAAAATCCTCGTAGAACAATGGGCAGGTGTCGAACAGTGTTATATGTTCAACACAGGCACTTGGGGTCAAATTCTCACTGGCGCAATTTAAGGGCATGAACTGAACTGAGCTCCTCCTGCACACTGCATAAAGTGACAGGCTATGGGAGTTAGCTAAGCTGCAGCACCACCTTCCTAAATTTGCACTTCATTTGAACACTTGAAAGAGGACCTCTCCCGATAGAAGTCACCGAACAAGTCGCCTTGCAAAATGCCAATAATGGAAATATTCAAAACTGCGTTTTTCTCATAACAAACTGCCTGTTTTCTCATAACTTGCCACTGAGCACACTATCAAAACAGCTGAGTAACAGCAGCTCTGGCTTTGGCCAGAGTCACTTTTTGATTACTAGGTGCTCTCAACCCGCCCCCGTGCTTGGGTGGCAAACACCTCCACTACACAGTTAAGTGTAAAAATGACAACGGTTTCCATCCATCGCTTCACTTTCCTACTGTAATCTAAGAGGCTGAATTCAAGGTAACTTCACTGGGTTTTTTTTATTCCTCATGCCTGAAGTGTTATTATTCTAAATAAAAAGGTTAATGAAAGGCCTATGCAAATACTTTATATGCATCTCTATTCCTTTAGAGTGCAGAAAGCAAGTATGAGAGAGGGAGAGGGATGCCTTGACAGTACAAGTGCATAAATAAGTCAATCCAGGCAAAGACCAAGCCCAGCAAGCAAGCCAAGCTTATATTACGTTGATATTGAATAGGCAGTCAAATCACTTCATTATTTTGACAGGATCACAGCATCCTTTGATCACATTCAATCTATATGAAACCTCTTTCTAGGGAGTATTTTTGTTTCATATGTGCCAGTTGTAACCAGTAACTGAGAGGAAATCCTCCAATACTAATGGATTCTTCTCAGCTGGCAAGAAGTGCACACTCAATTCCAAACGTTTACAATAATTATAGTAAAAGCCTTCATTAGTTTTAATAGCTCCTTTCAACTTAGCAACTAGAACACTACAGTACTGTTCTGTTTCTGTGTTACGATACATCTGAGAAAACATACTGCATATTAAGAGTGCTGTGGGAGTTTATTTTTTAAAATATGGTTCCAATTGTCACCTTAATACAGATGCTGCTCTATAAGAAAAAAAGCTTGGTTTTTATTTTCACACAATTCGAGATAAAATTTCTCTGGGACAAATAGAACTAAATAAACAACGCACGTTTTTTATTTCATGCTTTGATTCAGTGGCACAGAAGATAACAACAGAGTGATTTTTGCTAACTTAAATTGCTTTACAGTTCTGTGGAAGCAGTAACAAAACAGCATATGTGATGAGACACAAGAAAACATCGTGCTACAAAGAGGGCTACAAACAAGATACAACTAATACATACCATTTCTTGGATTTTAACCGTGGGGGAGGGTTCCTGGGTATCAGAAAGAGTGCCCTCATGGGATGCATGTCACAAAGCGCTGAAGGAAAGAAAACAAAACCGAACAGGAACATACATATGTTGGCTTAGTTGCTCTCTGTCAATAGCGCAGCTTCAGCTTCCCCAACCATTCCCACCATCCCGACCACACGTGCAGCAGATGCAGACAGCAACACAACTAAATGGAATTAGGCTGAAATGACAACAATCCACAGCTCAATGTGCCAAGGGTGGCCCCAAAAAGAGAAAGAGATCGAGGCATTCATTAACCTTCAGACTCAACCACGATGGGAACATCTGTGCGCAGCCCTGCTCCAGCCCCATGTCATATAACTTATGTTCCAGTCAATAAAATATGGGGAGAAGATGATGGCAGAAGGGAAGAATGACACAGTTAATGTTTCAAACAAACTTCACTCCACCTGCCCTCCATTCCCACTATGCAGGCAACTAAAGTAGGATGCTTCTTTTTTTTTCTCCCAACTTGGAGCTTTTCTCTGTTCCAAGGTCTGATGATTTTGAAGCATGAGAGGGTCTGTATCAAAAAAAGGATTCCCTGCGGAACTGAAATGCAAACCTACAACTTTTGTCAAAAGAAGTGCCCTTGGTTTCAGCGGACATTTAGTGGGAGTCCAATAAGGACAGATTTTCCTCCTGCTCTGGAGCAAAAGCACCATGGCAGAGCCAATGCAGGGAAACAAGAGCAGGGAGGGAGGCTGCCCAAGAAAGGATGCTAGAAGCAAATCCTCTGTTTTTACCATCTTCCTATGGTTGACGTCTTGCACCATCAGTCTCAGCCTGAATGATCACTGCAGGAAGAGGTAACACTTTCCATACAGCAGAACTTCAGGAGAAACAAACTGATGTGAAGAGGACTCTGGATGCAGAAAAAAGGGCCCACAGCCTTGGCAGAGAAGCCCCTTGGATGCCTGTGGATCCCATCAGACCACCAAGCTTAGAGATAGACCCTTCTGCCATCGCTGAAGGAGGAGGCAGAGCCCACGTGCCAGAGGACAGAGCAAGGCAAGAGCTGTTCAGCATTTACATTGGATCTTTGCTTACTGCTCAAATACCCCTCTTGTGCTTTTACAAAAAGAGGGGATCAGCTCTGCTTCAGTTTGGAAATGAAAAAATATTATTGTCTAATTCCAGGCTTACAAAACCCACAGACACAGCTTTTAACTGAAAGCCACCCAGGCAACCCAATGCACCGAACAAAAAGGTACAGCAAAAAGGAGGTCAAGTGGTAGCTCAAACGCTGTTAATACAGTGCTGGCTGAGGTGTCCTGGGAGCAGCTCTCACATGGGCATTCATGCAAACGTGCAATTAGGAAGGAAAAAAAAAAACCCAAACCACAAGACCTCCTAAAACATGAATCAAAACAAGAGCGTTGTTCTTCGATTTATAAATTTTACATTAACAACAACAAGAAAAAAATCATGCAGCGGCTATTATGAAATGACAATTTTTTAGCTAGGAAAATATCAATACTTCATTTCAACATGATTATTTCAAAGACAGAAGTTTCAAGCTGGGCTGTGGTGTGGTGGTTGTTTATGTGTAAAAAAAATTAACTCACTCTTAGGTACCTTAGGCTGTTATTTTTTAAATACAGAGCTCCAGTTGGGGTTGAGGGTAAGCATATTTGCTAGTTCAATAAGGATTTTCATAAAAATTACCATTGAAAGCCAAAACATCATGCCTAATTTCTTTTCTTTTTAAATCCTGTCTTCCTCACACATATCTGCTGTTTGCCTTGATATTCAAAAAGAATAAGTATGTGAGGGGAAAATAAGCTATAAAAAGTTGTGCATTTTTGGTTTCTACGTTTCTGTCTCAAAAATACACGTATCAACTGATGAGCATTCTCAAGCAGGGAGTATTAAGTTCAATATTCTGTGTTGAAAATGGATTTACAGTTTAAGTCATGCCACTGCTAAGGAAGATCAACACCGCCCACCAACGAGGGGAAACAAAAGGAGAAGCAATGTTAGCATTACCCAGACTGATGGAAAGCCAACACAGAAATAACTGCTACAGACGTTTTTTTCATCAAGGTCAGATTTCTCGAGGGCCCAGTGCACCTCTCCCCAGCTGAGGTTTCAGCATCCCAAGCCAGGCCATACACAAATTGGGACACAACTCCAAAACACAATATACTACCCATAGGAAGGAAGTCTGCTGCTCGATTAGCTTCCAAATATTCCTGCTATAGAAATTAAATTACTGCAGTCTGCACTGTAGTGCTTAAACACAATCCTATCTTTATCAAAAGCATTGCTATTTATGGGATTTTATATTTATAGGGCAGGCAAAACCAAAGAGAACAGAAATAACATGAGGATACTTTCAGAAACCTCAAAACTAGGCTTAGATTACAACCAGCATCTCTCAAGTATACGTTTCAGTCTTAATCAGCCCACTGGAGAAGCACACGTATCACTTACGGGGAGCTCCTTCTGCCATCTCTATGGCTGTAATGCCGCATGACCAAAGGTCACTCTGCATAAAAAGAGAGAGACCATATGTTAGTAGGTGGATTTACCCATTCAGACAGTAAGACAGTACTATTTACAGAGGCCCTGTAGGTGAGACTGAAACCAAATACCAAGGCTATTTAAATTATATAAGCTACTTTTTTTTGTAACAGTATCGTAAAACCCTACTTGTCATATAATATATATATATACACACATAAATGCACGCACGTATTCATACAGAGTATGCAAACAACCCTTTCTAATAACACATAAAAACATATTCACATTAGGACAATGAAAAATACATTGGCCCCAAAGCTAAGTCTATGAAACACCACAACTTTCAATCCTTGTTTATAAAGGACCGAACATTTCCCTATAGTAGATTCACAGAAAATGCTGTACCCATTCCCCCAAACAAGAGGTGGAGATATGACTGCAGGGTAAAAAAAACCAAACCTGGCAGGTCTTTTTCAGTGTCTAAACCAGAAAATAAACAAACAAATACAGATTAGTGGAATATACCCAGTCCTGAACTTTTTTCTAGTCCCAATAATCAAATAATAGTTTTATCTAGGCAAATAGCCATCACTGTTAAACTTGCAAGAAGCCTCTGTTGCATACATTGCTTGGAGCAAAAGCAAACGTTCCTTCCCTACCATCTTAGCTTTGCTTGAAACTTTATGGAACAAGAGTCCTTCAGTGGGAGCCTTTCAAGGTACCACCTCTGGCCAGCGCCCCGACTAGGGAGAGCCTGGGCGAGAGTCAGGAGGGTCACACACAGGCAAGAGCTGGAAGAGTCCTAGCGAGGAACCAATTCCAGAGACTGCCGCAGCTTAGGGGGCAAAACACTGGAGGAGGCTGCTGAAAGAGAGCTGTTCTTGAGCAAAGCAGTCTTCATTTCTGGTCACAATAATGACTTTTTAAAAAATTAGTCAAAACTAATGAGAAAATAAGCTCTTCTTGTACTAGAAGCAGAGAAGCCTTTCTAATGATTGCATTTTCAGACCCAGCAAAGCAATCTTTTCTCTCGGTCCAATCCAGCCATTTAAGCTAAACTGCACAGCCTCACAATCTTACAAAATCTTTCAACCATGAGTTTTCTGGGGGAGAGAGCCCTACAGCCTTCACCAGGAATCATAAACAGGTGTCTTCGGAGGCAGAAAGAGTTATTTTTCACATCACTACTGCATTAACAAATATTGCAGAGAGTTTTTGTCCTTTATTAGATCATTTAATAATAGCCACCCTTCCTTCCTAGTAACTCCGTCTGCAAAGATATAAAGCATTACCTTTAGTACAATGAGCTGATGGATGTAAATAGGGATTAAATCAAGAGAAATAGGATCAATCTGATCAATCTTAGTCAAAAGGCACAAAACCACCAATTCAAATAATCTGGGTTTTTTAAATAGATTTAGACATACACAAACATACTGACATCTAACACCACTATCAATCTCAGCAAATTGTTATAACTGATATTCAGCTCTAAAATTCACTGTAAGGCCTGAATCACAGTTTTCTGATATCTTTGTTGCCCTTCTTGGTTAAAAGTTGGAACAACTGCATTAGTGTAAGTGAAGATTTTTTAAAAAGCATGTTTTCACATTTTTTCTTTCCTGGTGCTTTCATTAAAGCAAGCTGAGAACAACTTTTAAGATTACAGGATGCTTTCACTAGAGAAATTTAACTTTAAATACACATACATAATATTCTTAAGGGTAGTGCCCATAAGTCAATTATGGTTTTGCAGTAATTAAATCTTTGGTTTGCATCAAACTATGTAAAAAATTATTTTTGTTGAGAAATGTTGTGATCGATAAATTTTTATCAACATGTATATGTATCTTGAAATCAGGAATAGGCATGGTTTAAAGAGCTCCTTCTGTACTTCACTGGCTCTCCAGACGGTGGTTCTATTTAAGGCAACACCTAAAATGCATTGTTCTGGGTTACTACAATAACTGGGACATAGTCTAACACAATTTAAAGTACAATCATTATACAAATTGAGAACATGAGCGTTTCCAGTTAAACTCTTTTTTGCCTTCTCTGAGCACGGACAGCACACTGAAGTCCTACTTCTTATGTCTCGAAGCTATGATAATACGAGTAACAACAACTGTTGAAGGTCACAATTTGGCAGTGACCCACACCTTGTACTCCTGTAATAGGAATGTACCTACACAAAATAATATTACTCCTACGAAGCATAAGAAGTCTCAAAAACTGCCATCGTTCATTGACATTCATACTGCAAGTGTAAGGGGTTTTGTATGTTGGAGTGTATTTTTTCTGTGAACAGGCCTCTCTTACTCTGTAATCATACGTAGCATCTGGATTTTCATCACAGGCAATAACTTCTGGAGCCATCCAGTATGGAGTTCCAATAAAAGTGTTTCTCCTGCCAACTGTTCTGTCCAGCTGAGCGCTCACACCGAAATCCACTGCGGGTGGGAAAAGAGTAAAATAAAATAAGAGGGGAAAAATAATGCAGTGATTACTTCTGTAAGGTGATTTGGAAGTAAAACCCTGTGGATGTTCCATGCATGGGAGGACCATGCTGAGGAGAAATATGATGATTAATACTGAGGCAGCCGGGCCCTTGCGGTTCACATGCAATGAGCTTGGGCCACAAGCATCAAGAGACACAGCAGCATAAAACCACCTCTCCTGCACCTCTCACCGGCCTGTCTGTACAGAAGGGAGCGTATGCCTGCAAAAATACTGCCTAGGAGGCTGAGGAAGGGCTATACCCTTCCCAAATGGTGAAGCCAAGCACCTTTGCCTACAGAGAGGGAGCTGCTTCCCAAAGGTACCTCTTATGCTATGGGAAAACCACACACACAAACATGTCTCCTTTTCAGCTGTCCACCTTTACTGCTCTAAAATCAGACAGCAAAAATAATCTGTTGCTCAGCGAATTGCTCTCTGCTCTAATGCACAGAGCAGATATGTCCATAGGAGCAAAAGATGAGGATTATTCAAGATCTGCCAACTTTGAGCAAATACACACACAGGTTGCAAAAGAGGTGCCTATTTCATTACAGGGCAATTATTCACTACAGGACAACAGGGTGTTGTCCTCCCTTCAGTTCTGCCGCTCATAACAACAGTGATATATGCCTTTCTATACCAGTAACTGCGACTGCTCTAGGAGGGCTGTGTCAGCTTCACTTCATCCATCATCTGAGTGACACTGACAAACTGGTGTAGATGAGCTTGGTGGGAGCAACGGTTTGGGAGCTACCGTGCTCCACTTTGGACCAAAAGGAGGAAAGCTCTCTTGAGAGCTTCCTCCTCCAGCAGCCGGGACATCTTCCCATGCCTCGTGCTGCAGGAAGGTGTAATGCAAAACAGAAGGGACGTGGGCTGGGTGGGAGGGCTTCAGCATGGCTCTATATTTAACCAAAAAAAGGTGGTGAATGTAGCGTGATACAAACACAGAAGGTTAAAGTGTGCGATAACTGGAAGAGACAGATTAGACAGAGGAAAAAAAGAGTTTGTCCACTTGGAAGGGAGGGAAGAGGCCAGGGATGAGCACGGTTTTCGGCAGGCATGCCAGAGCTGGAACTGCGTTTTGAACTTGATGCCACAGCTCCCCCGAGTGTGCTGTCCAGATCGTAGTTTTGTGTCCAGAATCTGCACAGCGGGTGCTATTTTAATTAAAGCCAAATAAAAGAGTGACTCCCATCACTTCCTCAGTCCAGAATAAAGGGAATCAGAACCAACCCAAGTCATGCGCTGCTCGGTGGGGGGCAAAAAAAAGTCCCCTCGCTGACTCCAGCAGGAAAGCCAACATCTTCTAACGAAATGCATGCCATCCTTCCAAAGCAGGAGGAAATACGTGCAGGGCCTCAATTCACATGGGAGCAGTGACAGAGTGCACATGCTACAGAAATGTCGCAGGGCTCTTGGAGGATAAAATCAGTTTGGGAACATCAGAAAACAAAGGTTGAATGAATGAGGAAGTGGACGTGCACGCCTACTTACCGAGTTTCACTTCTGCGTTCTCTGTTAACAAAACATTTTGCCCTTTGATATCCCTGTGAATCACATGGTGGGCGTGAAGATGTGCCAACCCCTGCATTAAGAAGAGGAGAGGAAGGAGAGGACGTTCAGAGTTAGGCTCTTGGCTTATCAACAGGCTACCCGTACCCAGCACACCCAAAGCCCATAGCACTGTGTCTCGGGCTCTTGCTCAGTGGCTGGGTGCAATGGGACCTGCGGGAGCCTTGTAGCAGCACACTGCCCGCACAACTTTTGGTAATTGAGCAGAGACATAGGCCCCAGGTCATGCACACGCTGCACCTAAATACAGCCCAACATCTGCACTGTGCAACACCTCTCAGCTGTCATGTGAAGAAAGTTCAGCTCCCAGAAAGTCTCCATGCCATGACACTGTAAATGACATCAGCATCAGTGTATGTCACTGACATCTGACACACACAGGGTCACCCAGAATTTAGTCCGGGGAAGGGGAATGGAGGGAGAAAGGCGGCAGCATCAGCATATATATATGCACCCCTGAGAAGGGGGTGGGAGGGTGATGGACTGGCAGTTATGTTTGAGGGCAAGGGACGACTGACGACAAACAAAAGCTCTGCTGCAAAGCTGCAGCTCTCTTCTCCAGCCTCCATAAATACAAAGCCAGATAATTGTTCCTCAGTAAAAAAAAAAAAAACATGCAAAAGAAAAAAAAAAGAAAAAAAAAAAAATAGCATGAGCATTATACTTTCCAAAGGAAACAAAACCTCCTGGCATACGGTGCTTTTTGTTGAGACAGCACCTGGACGCATGCCCCAAAGCGTTAGCCATGTGGAGGGAGGGCTGAGGAAGACATATGTTGCGTTTTACTCTCTAATGTAATTGGGAGAACAACAGGCAACCCTCTTAGCAACTGCCTGTATTTTGGTTTCTCCTCAGCTCTCTGCTCGGAAAATTGTAGTCTCCGGTGGGATTGTCTTGCCTGTTCGTGTTGCCTTCATAGGCTTCTAATGTTTTATGAAAAATAAAGAAATAGAACCTTTACAGCTGCAAGAGGTTAAGAGAGTAGTGGTTGCTGTAGAAAAATATTTCCTAACACATGTTCTTCATTAAATTATCATTTACTAGTTTGCCTACATAACCATAGGGCTATTTTCTTTTTTTAAAACAGTTAATGAGCATGACAAAAAAACCCCACCATCCACAGCTCCTCCCCACACATGTCACAAGCGAATCAAGTGAACGGCTGATGTCCCCGAGACCCTTCACTGGCTGCTAATGCTAAGTGTGGTCTCATTTTCCACAGGAACGAAGTCTTTTCCACAGCTTCACACAGGATACTTTTTAAAGCCTTCTGCTACGCTGACCCAGTCAGAGAGATAATTGCCTCTTCTCTCCAGAGTACCATCTAACCTTACTGAAAAAACACATTTGGGTTTGCAAAGGTCTGGGCGGAGAGAGGGGCACATCTCCATTCTCCTGCAGTCCCCAGGCCCCTCCAACCACACAGGGATCCACTGGATCGACCCTCACCTGTGCCTCCACCTGCACCAATCTTTGGCACTTTAGCTCTTTTTAACTTTCTGTGACACAACCTCTCTCCTCCGTCTCTCACAAGCTCAGTGTCAAATCAGGTTTCACAATGTTTCATAGCAATGTGACTTTAGCATTCCCTTTTTTCCAGATATTCCAGTTCCTGCTAGCAAGCAATTAAGGCTCCTTTTGCAAATCTCTCGCAGGAATGAGAAAATAGCTTTCGCCTAACTCTTTTCTGAGGTAAATAATTTTTTTCCTCTTCTCAGCAAGCATGGCTACTTTACCTAAGGAGAACCTAGGATGAATGCAACATAGCATGTAATACCTCCAAGGTCACACAGTCCTCAAATCAAGCATAAGATCAGCCCTGCAGAAGTTAGCTTTCCTCATATTAAAGCATGCTATCCATTTGATTTGAAATACAACCATCAGTGGGTATTCAACTTTTCTTCTTCCTTGTAAACAACTTAAAATGTGCCAGCCTAAATGCCAGCAGCCGGACTCTGCCCTAGCATTTGGAATTAGAGCAAGAGATCAGAATCGTACGTCTCCCTCTCTCCCCATCTTAAAAATCACCAAGGCAGAGCAAATGTGTAACACAGACAACAGCAGCATTGATTTATGCAAGAGCCAGTGGTGGTTTCCTTTAACATAAAGCCCTTCAGAACTTCATTTATGATGAGGCAATTAAACAAACATACTGTGTAGTGGTATGGGTAGGAGGCAATTTGTTTTACAAAGAAGCACGAGGAAAACCATACCAGATTTACTTAGCACAGCAAACAAATGCCAATTCAAAAAGCACTTAAACTGTACCAACTGGAAATTAAATATGAAGAGTAATTAGTTAAAGCTTCAGTTTTAGAAAAGCTGGTAAGCAGCATCCCTCTTCCTGAAAAACTTTTGCAGCACCGTCTGCCAGCACCCTACAGCGCAGAGCTACATACGACGTAGCTGCTTGCTCTAGATAGACTGCAGGAATATACAATATGCAAGCACATCGCAGCACAGAAGTCCTGACTGCTGGCCTGAGCCAACAACTCCCTTCCTCCACAGACTTGATTAGGAGCAGAGAAAGATGGCTACAAGCACATTTGGAAAAGCCCATTCCGCACCCTGTTGTGGTACGATGCTGTTACAACCTCAGGCTTCTCAAAAACAGTGTCTTATGGACACTGTTTCACAGCTTCTACAATAGGTAAGGTCACTGGTTCTCCTGCTGCCTTCTCATGACTAAAAATTGCTACCTTCTGCAAGGCTGCTGTTACAATACAGTACAACTCACACCGAGTTAAATGATGTGGAGCAGACATCTATCTGCGCCTACGCACTCTCCAAGCGATGACATAGCTAATGGGATTGATCAGAAACAGCTTCTTGCAGAACCTCAAGCTAGGCTACATCTCTGTAAGACTGTTTCTGGGTTTTCAAGTGGAGCAGACAATTTTCCTTACCCGGAGAATCTCTCTGGAGATATATGCTATCCAGTCTTCTTTCAGAGTATTCCCTTTCGTGTTCTTCACAAGGTCTGTGATAGAGCCTGCTCCACAAAACTCCATAACAAGCTGCAAAACAAATATCAGCATACAACCAACATTAAACACAGTTCCCAGCTGTCTAGCGAAGCAAAATAATCAGGTTGCAGCATTGATTTGGGAAACCCTCGTGAAGCAGAGAATATCATTTATTTTACATCTCTGCCTGGAAAATGGATTCAAACCAAATGTCTCCAATGTGTGTCAGACATATATGGAATATGTCTCACATTAGTTACCACATTTTCGAGGACTGATTTAATCACTGTAATTTAATGCCGGGAATCTGGATTTGCTCAGCTATGCAAAATGCATTAGCAGCAACAGGAGTAAGAGCACATCCAATGCTGAAGGAATCAAACTGATCATACCGTTGCAACATATCTTATTCTTCACCTCCCATTTATTTATGGAAGAACATACACTGATGTCTGTACCCTGCCATTTCAAACCCAAACTTCAATCCTCTAGAGGGTGTAGATGAGGTGGGATGAAAAATGTAATGGGTACAAATCTCAAATGCAGCTTTCTTTTTAAAGCCACACATTCTTACTGCTCAGCTCATCTGCTTTGTTCCCACGAAACATGTTACACTATCCATCTGGGAAATAGGGGAAAAAAGTTACTTAAAGAGCAAATCCATTGCTAATAGCAAATCTTGGTTCGACCATCCTCTTAAGGATGCATGATTAGCCCATGTGATTCACTTATCTATCTGTTCAGGCAAGCACCAAATTCTATTAGTTTGTCTTTCCATAATGTGATATTTCTGTCATCCTCAAACTATATCCAAAAGGGAAAGACTTATGAACATGCTTGAGAAATATCTGCTTACCCACAGTTGGTCGTCATGTCCTGGAGGACTTTTCTTAATGAAAGCACCATAGTAAGTTGCAATATTTCTATGATGAGAATATTTCTTTAGCATATTAATCTCCAGTTTGATTTCTTCTTCTTCGTCCTTGGGAAAAAAAAGCAAAAAACATATGTTTGATACACCATGTGCATTATTTGTTTCCTCTTCTCCTTCACACAAGTAGATTTTTAAAAAGTTCAGTTTATACCAGCATCGTGCTCAGTAAAAACATCCTATATTCATGCCATCAAAATCCTGTTTATTGAGATAGTCTAAAAGAGACCTTTACTTCCCAAGTTTTCAGTAGTGCAAAAAAGCCAATGAAAGATGCGCTGGACTTCACCCAATGATGGAGCAGGACAGGATCTGTTTAAAAACCCTATGGTTGTAATACCTTAAGCAAATACACAGCTAGCAGGCTTTTATTTTACATAACCCAGAGACCTAGAAAACCAGAAAAATTTGTGAATTTACGATAGGGCATTATTTCCATCTTCCTCATTTTCTGTCCTTTAATTTTGAAAATTGCAACCAGTTCTATTTAAATGCCAGTCAGCGGCTCAGCACAGCCGGCTGCCAAAGCAGGCCCTCCGAGGTGGGTCCCCCCACAGTGGGGACCACAGGGTCCCACCTCGATGCCAGCACGGGGCTGGCGCAGGAAAGCAGAGGCGGAGATCAGGAATTCCCCTGCCTGCACGGACAAGGCGTTCGCCTCGTGCACAAGTTTCCTCCTCCTCCTCCATCTGCCTCCGTGCCGGAAGAGCAAGTGCATCAGGAAGAGCGGGCTGGGGGCCCGGGCGGTAAACAGGATGCTGGGACACAAAGGCAGAGGAAGGATTTCCCCCGGCTCCCCCCGCCTCAGCGAGGTGCCAAGCAGAGAGCAGCTCAGGTGAAGGGAGGTCATCCCTTCCAAGAGCTGAAATGGGTAACACTGTGCAACCACTCCTTAAAAACACCTACAATCCGTTCGTGAAGTGACAGTAGGATGCGTTGCACGGAAGGATCCACGCACGCTTTGAGGTGATGTCTGAGCAGGCAGCCAGCAGATACCGGAGAAGAAGGAGCAGACACCATCCCACCCCCAGCTCTCTCTTACCACACCTAGACAGTGGGAGCCTTCATCTAGCACCTCTCAAGGCAACGAATGAAAAGGCAGCTGGTTTACCCCTTTAGGCACAATCTTTATTCGCTCCACAAGTTTCTAGCCTTAGATATCCAGGGGGAAAATGTCTACCTTAAATTGATTCCAGGAAGAAACTGAAACCTCTGTTCCCTAGGGTGGCTGGCTGATGGAAACGGTAGCACGTATTTTGATTATTTTGTAATGTCAAAGCTGATTACATGAGAAAATTTTAAGCCTTAAACTTCCTTGCAATTTGTACCACGCTAGCAATCAAATATCCTATTCATGACATATGCAGATGTTAATACTGAGTACATGTTAACTATTTATACACACTGATACGCATGGCTTTAGCAAAAGAAACCACCCTATGCTACGAAGCAAACAATTATTTCAATTACACTAATAGTGAGATGCAGTGCTTCCTCATAAATTATTGTGAGAGAATTCCCAAAATGCACCAGGGATAAACTATTCTGAAATCTTCTCATGACGCATCTTTAAAGTAAAATACTGTGTATTTCTGGAACACTGAGCAAAATAGTAAAATAGTCTTGTAAATCAAAGTTCCCAGTGAACAGTAGCCCTGGGAGAAAGCGTTATCACAGCAGCTTTTTGAGCCAAAAGCTAACTCAGTGCTTCCTCAGGTGCTTCTGTTGTCCTTGCTATTGTGTGATTTTTTATTTATTTAGACCATATAAAAAAAACCCCAAACAAACAAACAAAAAAAACCAAACCACCCAAACCAACCACAAGAAGAAGAACACATACTTATACTAGAAACTACCACTCTGAACTTTGAATTTAGACAAAGAAACTGTAATAGGAGCTTTGTTAAACTTAATGGTTAGGGACTTAATTGCTGATAGGTTAATATGTATAATTGGATTAATCTGCTATTTTGTACTGACTTTTTATGTAAAATTATTTCATACCCTCAGCACATGAACTCAATAACTTTTACAATACAATGGGCAGGATGTCCTAAAGGTTGTTCATCATTATGTATTGTAACAACAGCCAAAATGACAGTGCTTGGACAGGATCTATTTCTGAAAAACAAAATAATAAAAACCCACACCCCCAAAAAAACCCTGAAGAACAAACAACAAAAAAAAGGCGCACACAGACCCAGCAGACTGCAGGCAGTTACCACTCTTTCAGTTTTTCCAGTGGCTGTGTCAAAGCACCTGCTCAATGGCCTGCAGCAATCCCAAGCATCTCCCTTAACTAAGGCTAATAATGGTCCTAAACTCCTATTTCAGCTGTCATTGAGCATTTGTCCACAACATAAATAGCGTCTCACCTACAGCTCAATCCAGTCCAAATTCCAGCCTACAAAAATAAATGGATTCAGTAATTCTTGCCAGGCTTTGGAGGTCTCCACTTACTTAGTGTGGATCGATAACTCCCTGGCACTGAGTCCTGAAGACTTTGCGGCAACAGGAACTATCATGAGGATTAATCAGCACAAAGAAGGCTGCAGTACCACTGTGGTACAGCAATTGGTGTAAGGTTAAAAAAAAAAAAAAAAAAAAATGCTGCCAGACCAAAATTGTTCTGTTCCAGATTCAGGAACATTTTTTTCCAGGGTACAATTGATTTCATCCCAATGTGGACATCTGAAAGAGGACAAACAATGTATGCCCTACCAGTGTTTACGTCTCCCCACTAACTACAAACAGAGGATGAGGTCATTAGCCAAGTTCCAGACACCAATCTTGCAGATGTCCCTCATCAGGGTGAGATGAATCCCACCCAAAAATCTCACCGGATAAGATCATTTCCGCACAGGTCCCTTATCGACAGACGTGCTGCAGGGAGGGCAGGGATCCTCCTGTGCAGAAGGAGGTGTTTCAGTGGCCGTCCCGGGATTTGGACATGTGAGCCAGCCTCAGGGATGGAAGGTCCCTCACCTCCTCCAGACAACACACACGCTGCACCACCACTGCTAACAGTCCCACCGTTTGCAGAGGTGCCAGGATCACAAAAGGGGAAAATTAAAACCGATTGAGGCGAGACTGTCATTCTCATGAAGGAATACAAAAGTACATCCTTTTTTCTTGGAGGAGGGAGGCAGCTGGTGAGCCCTTCCCAGTGATTTTATGCAGCTGGCATCAATTACCACTTTAAGCCATTATCTGTGGATACAAACTCCCATTGAAACCTTTTTGTCTGGCCTGTGATGGGGCTGGTGCAAGTGTTTTATACTTATACACTCGCTGCCTGTTTGTGACAGCATGTCTGATTACCAGTAATTTTTGCAGTAAGCTATACTTTTGCCAGACTCACGTGGTTAAATCAAGCTTGGAGCGGCTTTCCTCTCCCTTTCCATGCGTTTCCCTTCAGAGATTAAATGGACATGTCAGCATCTCTGGGGATTTCTAACCGCAACGCTGTTTTATCAAAATGACTTTGCCTGTAAGATTAAAAACTGCATACGACGCCCACACAGAAATCCACCTATATACACAAAGATCACTTCTAACCATTTGAATTAGCACATTAAAAATTAAAACCAGGCGTGTTACCTGTCAGCATGCCACCTCGCGGCACCCGATCAGCTTGCTTATTGCTGTAGCACAACATCTCCACACCGCTCGCTCTTCCATTCATCATTGCACACTAAATATCAGATTGGTTTGGTTTGGTTTTTTTTTTTTCACGCAGACAGCAAATCAGTGACTTGTTATTTTCATTACATCACCATTTACAAAACTGTGATGATTTAAGTATCTGAATGATTTAAGTATCTGACCATGGTTGCCACTGGAGTAACTCCCAGTCAAATAAAAGCTACTAGAGCAAATCCATGTAAGCAATATTAATCTGGACAGCTCAATTATGCAATTTCAGCACATTTTCCAAAGGTAACCCCCCCTGCATCATTACTGCAAGAAAATCCTGCTTATTTATACAAATTCTTAGAAGATGAGGAATTTGGAAGCACGCTGCTGGACATTGTGGTAGGGAGGGAGAAGAAGGGAACTGCAGCTCTAGAAGGGCCAGAAGCAGGGAGGATATAACCAAAGGGAAAGAAAAACCACTCCATGCCTGCCCCATTTTTACATAGTTCCCTAAACATCATTGTCTAGGTGCCTCAGGAGACCAAGCAAAACATAGAATCATAGAATTGTTAAGGTTGGAAAAGACCCTTAAGATCATCAAGTCGAACTGTTAACCTAGCAGTGCCAAGTCCACCACTACACCATGTCCTCAAAAACAGTCCCAACCTGCCCCAGCACTGCAACTGGTATGAGACCCCTCCGAGAATCTCTCTCTGAGAAACAGACACAAGGGAGGAAGGGGGGAATAACACTGTATTCCAAGCTCTATAGTACAAGGAAATTATTTCAGAAGCTGAATTTAAAAAAAAAAAAAAAAAGTAGTGACTTTCCATCCACACTCCTCTGGGTGGAAGAGCTACCTGACCACTGCTCTTTGCTAGCTGTTGATTCTGCCCTCTCAAGGGATGGCACAGGTCGGGGAGGAGAAACTCAGGACAATTTCAGAAGATTTTGTACGATGAGGGGAAATGTGAATGAGGAAAGACAGTCAAGCAAGGATAAAACAAGACAATGTTCTGTGATGAAGGTAAGAGCAAGTTTACCTATCCCGCCAGATGATTTATATGCTGCCCTAAATCAGTTTGCAGAGGAATACAAATTGTTCCCTTCGGTAACTTTCCTTTTTGATTTAAGAAATGAGACAGTGACAAACCTCAGCTCTCTCTGAAAAATGACATCCAGTGATTTTAAGCTCCAGCCAAGTGTTTTAAGAATTAATACCACTCCCCAACAGTGGAAAGCCAAACATGCAGGCAAAGGGGGATGGGAGAAGGGAAGCCTCCAAGTCTCCTTTCCTTTGCTTTCCCCCTTGCTGCCCCCGAAGCTCTGCCTGCCTATACCCAGGGAGCTGCACTGCCTGGAGAAGGGCAGCTGGCAATGCTCTACCTGGGGATTCAGTGTGAGCTGAGCTGCTGAGGATCACGAGTTCCAGCAGTGGCTTGCAGGATCTGGGAATCTTTAAATCACAGGAGAGCTGGGATCTGGGTGGAGGGGCAGACAGCAGCCTCAGCCCGTGATGGGGGAAAGGGAGCGCTAACCCACAGATGCCCAGAGTGGTGGAGGAAACTGGTTTGCCTTCAGAGGCACTGGAACCACGGCAACTTGGCCTCTCTTTCACCGTCTTCCCCCAACAGGCAAGTTGAAGAAAAACAGGAGAAGCCCACAAGAAACCCAGTTTATTTTCCTTTCCGCTTCCTCTCGCTTTTCATTTCTGCTCTCCACCCACACAAAAAAAAAGAAAAAAAGTCCTAAAAGGCACAAAACGCAACAAAAATCTTCCTGGATAAATCACAACACCAGCTTTTGCAAACCACAATTCTGTTTGTGTGTCACATCCTCCCTCCTCCCCGCGCCCCAGACCTGGCCAGCATCCATTCGGAGCTGAATCGGTACAGGACAGGGAAAGTCTGAATAGTGCCTAGCACAATAGGTGACCTTTTCTGGTGCTGGAATCCATAATATACACACTCGTTAATAAAGTTCTCACACACAAGGGAGACATTTTGGCAAGAAGAGTTGGGGCAGTACTGCACACAGCATGGTATTTGAACCGGGAGCTGTGGCGCTGCCTCCAAGCCGGGAAGGAGATCGTAATTTTGGGAGGAACCTAACCACAAGAGCAATGAGACTCTGAGCGCCGGGCAAGTCCCTGCCAGCACCTGCCAAGGTAGGAAGTTCGTATAAAGCAGAGCAGCTAGCACTGCTGAGAGCACAACGTGGAGAAATGCCATCCTCTCCAACGCCACAACAGAGTGTCGGAATTGGGAATATGGTATTAAATAGTTCTTAAAAGAAAATACCAAACACAGGCTTCTTGGGAGGGAAAGCCTAAACTGTTTAAAAGAAAAGACTTTAATCAAGACATGCAGTAAACATTTAACAAGTCCATATACAGTCCCTCCTAAATCTTAACATCCAACTTTCTTATTACATCCTGACTTTCTCTTGAGAGTCTTTTATGGAGCCTTTGAGCTTTGTTCCCCTCAAGCTAAAGACCTCATGCAAGTTTATTTCCCTTCTGTCTCTCTCCTCTGTTACCTTCTCACCCCCAGCATTCACTGTGCCTGTCCCACTTCACGTGTGAGGCCTCTCTTTCATGGACCCCATACCCACAGACTCTTCCCACCTTGGCATCAGCACGTTCATTTCTCTGCACTGTCCTTCAAGTCCTTCCCAAACACGCACTTGTTCAAAGGCCTCCAGGCTCTTCACCCTTAAGAAAATGCATCCATCACACCACGCACTAGACATCCAGAAAGCAATAGCGTGGGTGGTGAGCATCGCCCCACCATTGCCGTGAGGGTGCCTCTCAGAGTTTGCCTCTTGTCCACATATGCAGCCCATGCAGAGGAAGCCCTTCACAGGCTTTACCATTTTTGAGCTTTCTGGAGCCTGTCTCATCACTGTGAGCTGCCCACCAGCCTCTGAGCCGCTTCCACCGCCGGCACAGAGCGGCACTGCCAGAAGCGGCAGACCAGCAACGCTCTGCTCAGGCAGAGCGATCGCAGAAGATGGCTGTGATGCTTTTTCAAGGGTCAAAAAAAACATAGTTTTGTCAGAACTGGCTGGGAGAACAGGGCTGTCCTTATGACCACATTTGGTTACCTTCAGCTGCAAGATTTCATCAAGCAGGTTAGAAACACACTTCCCAACACATGCAAAACAGTGGCTGCTTTGTCTCCCCTTGGCACAACACCCTCTCTACTGCATGCTAAAGGCACCATGTGAAACAAGAGAGAAAATGAGCCAAATTGTTCTCAACAGTGCCATCGCTGAGGCTGCAGCCATAAAGCAACAATTAAATTAACCGGACAAAAAAGCATGAGGGACGGCTAGCTCTTAAGCAGGGTCCCAGCACTGCCTGAAGGAGCCTGTGTAGTAGCATTGTGCAGGCACGGGAGATGGAATCACGTGCAGGCGGGAAGGAGCTAAAAACCACGTGAAGACAATACTTGTCTGTTGTCTCCCTCCAAACCACCTCCTCTGCCAATCACTCCGACAACAATATTTTCCTTCTTGCCTGATGTGCCCCTGGTGCCTTTGCTGGTCACTGAATGAGCTGCGCTGAAGGCACAGAGATTGCACCGCTGGCTGAGCTCCCCCAGTAAAACCCCAGGATGCCAAGGTCTTTCCTGAAGACAGCCAAGGGAGAAACCTCCTAAGGGCAAATCCCTTCAACCATTTCCAAGGCCAGTCCCTTGATCCTGGTCCTGATTACTTAAAAGAGTTTCCTGCTCAGATTGCATGTTTATCCCAGCTATACAATTCAACTGTCCATCCTCATCAAGCCTAAATTATTTACAAGTTATGCAACAAGCTAGCCTTGTACTGACATCTTCAGAGCTCTCATAAAAGAGGGAAGGTTTAGTACCCTACTTCCATTACTATTATTCACACTAAAAATGCTTGTTGCTATACTATTCCACATCCAGTCTCAGGTTTTTTTGTGATCAGAACAAGCCCTTGCTAGCAGATATGAAAAATAAGTCTGTGTGTGAAGGAAAGAAATTAAAACAATTTCCTTTATGCAAAGCTCCAGGCTCAGACAATAAGAGGAGACATAGATGCTGGAGAGAAAACAGGCTTACGCACAAAGCCAAAAAGTTGCACAGCTTTTCTACTTCCAATCTCAGTGTGCATTTAATGTCAAGGAAAGCAGTATTTCTGGGGGCAACAGAGCCAGAGGAGGCATTTGCCCACTTCTTGGCCTCTGTTCCCCCCAGGGCAGTGTGAAGCCCCAGGATGCCACCACTCCCACCTGGAGGGCAGATCTCCTTCCCAAAGGGGACCGACACATGGGTCCCTCTCTGCGTGTGCAGTCCAGACACTGCTGGGCCATAGTTTGGACCTGGGAGATGGAAAAGGCTGCTGTGTCCTGCAGGTTTGATGCAGCTGGAGAGATTCAATGAGAAACTGAAGTTCTAGTTTGAAACCCAGCTTTAACTTTGAGGGGCGTGGGCAGAAAGCAAACATCTGAGAGAAGAGAGAAAACGAAAGGCTGAAATGACTGAAAGTGGACTTCCTGTGTACCAAATGCCACACAGAAGCTATATGAGCAGAAATTTAAGCTGGAAGATAAAATACAGTAAAAATGGCAGTTCCAGCATAACACGGATGTTCTTCTAGTACATACGTCATGAGAACCTATAATTACGTGAAGACACTGATCCCCTTACAGGACAGATCCGTTCAGTATACAGCCTCACACCCACACTGACCAACAAGTCCTGTAAATGAACAGTGAAGAGGGATTTATTAACAACCCCTCTTTCATTTTGTACACTGAATGAAACCCAAATGCTAAAACACAAACAAAATACCCCAACAGCTCACGATCACGAACCCAAAAGCTGTCACCACGGACACCAGAACGGGAACAGAACAAAGGAGAGGAAGGAAAAGTAATTCCCCTCTGGCATTTCCTCGGGGCTGTTTCACATAGGATCCTTTATTAAAAAGAGATGGGGCTGGAGAAGTAGCTGACAAGAGAAATTCAGAAGCTCCATCACATGCCGCCGTGTCTTTGCCTGACAGTGATGGAGGGCTCGGCACTGCTCACTATGTGACATGATGTAGGCCAAAAGCAAACACACAGATTTGAGAAGCAGAGGGAGCAGGCTGGCAATAGTACTCCAAAATCAATCATACGTTAAAAAATAAAATACAAAATTTAAAAAAAAATGGAGGAGCACGAACAAGCACCACTGCAATTGCCAGCAGCAAGCAGCTGGCAGCCACAAGCAAGTACCTCGTGCTTCCAGGAGACACAGTCCCACCGGTAACCTTCACCCCTCTATGGGATGAGTCCCACCTCAGGTAGACAGACCTGTCCCCTTATGGGCACCTTTCCCCCCCATGCTTAATTGCGGGCGCCCAGGGCAGCTATGCTCCAGGCTTCAGCACAACCACTACGTGCCTAAAATGAGTCAGAATGAATCCAGGCTTTGGTCATTGGTAGCATCAACGGCCAAGGCCAGCAAACAGCCGCTGGAAGACTACAAGTTTCATTACCAACTTTGGCTTTTGAACCCAAATCAACTGGTAGGTGGAAGAAGAAGTTTCTAACACATTGCTAATCCCTCAGCTGTCCACATTCCCTAAGTCTTCTTGGGCTTTAATTAAGCAAACCCTCCTCATTAAAATGTTGCAAGTGCTGCAGTTTTTCCTTCCAAATATTTAAAACTCTGTCTGCAACACTAACAAAGCCCTGCATTTTGTCAGAAAATGAGTGCTAAGAAAAGCCCTGAAAACAAAATTACTCCATTTTCTTTGTAGCCCACCAATCCCACTTATATAAAGTGACATACTTCACTTAGCCCATTACTATGAAGAAAGATTTAACGTTTCTTTTCTAAAGTGGTGTACCTCTGTCTGAGGTACACCTGCCAGATGAAACAACATCTAACAGCTGTTACATCCCCAAACACCCATGTTTAATGCCTGTTGTACGTGCTGCTGGTAACCTATGCTCTGTTTTACACCCACAAAAGGAAAACTTCAAATTCTGGGCTACACTACAGCCTCCAAAAAACTCCTTGTAAGCAAGGACTAGTGTGAGATCATGATCTGACTTATTCAAAACAAGGTTTCTTTTGTGAAGCAGCCAAAATATGTAAATTACCCAGGAATAAAAGGAATCGTCCGATCTGTACATGTGTCTTACAAACACAACTGAATGACACAGTGCGAGTGCACAAGTCCTTACAAGTTTTAATTTCAGGTAATCTTTGCCTAAAGGTTAAACACTTTAGCTCCTCTGGTCCAATATTAGTCACCGCTCAACCTCTGTCGGTAATCCGCAACCTTCTCCCCTACTTTATGCAAAGAAAGTACTGCAAATGCAAAACGCCAGGCGCAAAGAGGGAGGGCCCAAGAGGCTGAAAGGCCCATTCCTCTCACCAGATGAGGGGCAGAAGGGATCGCAAAGCAAGCTGCAACATCAGCCCACTGTCATCTCTTTGAGAAACAGGCTGAATATATACCATCCATGCAGATGGTGGGTGGCTGGGGCAAGGAGAAGGGAGGAGATCTGACCAAGCCCTACAGGCTTGTCAAATTCCATTTTCAATTTTAAAAATACCCCAGAAAATACCTTCGGTTTCTTTCACTGGCATTGCAAGCAAAGACCACTTTGAAAGCCGGCAGGAGGAAGCTTGCTCCTCCTCCCTTTGCCACCATCTCCACCTTCTCTTCTTTCTCTCTCTGGTTTGGTGAGAGCTTCATTTCCCAGCAGTGACAGTGCGGAGGATCAACATCAGGTCAGTAGCTGTGACAGCCAGCCCTACAAACATCTGCAGAAATACCTGTCCAAGCCCTCAAACCACCTGCTTCTTCCTGGGGAGGAACGGGCTCCTTCTGCAAAGGGCAAACCCAGGCCCGTGACTGATGCCAGACCAGACCCAGGGTTTCTGCTCCTCCATGCTCTGCTGCAGCATTCCCGAAACCTACAACCCAACTGAGATCTGGGGGTGAAAAAGCACCACCAAGCTCAGCTACTCTGTGGGAATGAACAGAAAAGAAATAGCTAGAAGTATATAGGCTGATAGCAGCTTTGCTAGAGCAAAGACCTCTCTTCAACTTGCTTGTTCACGTAAGAATGAGATCCACGCTTATAACCCTAAGGGTTTTCAAAGCAGGAAGGAATAAGGATATTATATTTTACCTCTAAAATACACTTGCGCTCAGAAATACAGCTCTTTTTTAAAAAGGAAATCCATTACAGAATGATTTACAACTGACTGACAAGATGATGAGGATGACTCTGTAATTATCAGGTCCAATCACTCAAATTACAATTTACCAGCAGACACACGAACTACTGGATTCACAGCTAACGTTTTCTTCAGCGCACACTAGGTCCTTCCTAAAAGAAGAAAGGAGACAGACAACCTCTATCAGTAACAGACAAACGCGGCTGCTGGCAAGAGGAATTCAGGGAAGTCTGCGAGGGGCAAATTTCCCTCCCTGTTTGTGCCAAACCCCTCCGGAGGACAGATGACAACCAGGGCTGTGACCAAAAGGCTTTTCCTTTGTATTCAGACAGGAACAGCTGTTAGACAGGTACAAAGGTACGGCCACGTCTGGGCATGAGTGATAAGCGAGTTCTTTATAAAATCGGTTGCTGAGGTTTTGATTTTCTTTGATAGATTAATGCTGACTTATGCACAGCATTTAAAATCGCCCCACGCTGCCAAAGCTCTATAAAGGCTGTGCACTTTAGTGTACAAGTAAGTGCATTTGGCACTACGCCACTATGTACAAAATCATTTTCATGCAGCTGCCAGCAGAAGGGAACTATATTCTTGGACCAGATGTTTTTGTTGTCGGCGCTGCCAAGCACGCCTGGAAACCTCACAGCTGAGCGGTGCTGCAGGAGTGAATTAACAATGAACAGAGCCACAAGATGCGCATGGCCATCTATCAGACGGGGCATCATGGCCCCCTCTCCAAGCAAGGAAGCTGCTGATAGCCAGCTAATTATTTACCTGCCCGGGAGGAAAAGCCCTTCTGCCTCCATCAGGATAAATAAAAGCAACAAATACTTGCAGAAAATATTACATCCCAGCTGCATTTGCCCGTAGCTGGGCAGGTGACAAAGAGACGACGATTAACAGCCAAGAAAATAGGACTGGAGAAAATAATACTACAGTATGTTTGGTTTTGCTGCTGGGCTGTGAACAGGCTTGCATTTATTAAACGGTATTTCACCTCAAAAATCAGAGCCGCTATGGCATCTCACTCTCCAGTTTAAAAACAAACACCTCAGATCCCAGTACGAGTCTCTCACTCTTGTGCTGAAACCCTGAGAGCCCTGGCCGGAGTTTGGGGACAGGAGTCCACTTCCCGACGCTGGCTCCCGGTGAGGCTCGGCTGCCCTTCACCCTGCTGGCCCCCGTGCTGCAAAGCAGGGGCTCCCGCCAGCCCCTGACCTGCCGGCCTTGCCTTGCCTTTCGTGACTGCACCGTGATAGCAGAGGGGACCCGCAGGGGCTACGGGGGCAGAAATAACAAATCGTCAGACAGCTGCTTAAACTGATGGATGCGTATGCACACGGCAGAAAGCAGTCCGAACAGAAACAAGGGAGCCAGGCACTGACACCCGGGAGCTGATAAGAAGAAAATGAGGTTTACTTGCTCCAAAACTCTCCCTTGACAGGCCCATCCTAAATCAACCACAAAGAGGAACCTTAGAGGCCAGGGCACCTCACCCAAAAAGAAAAAACTCTGCACCAGGCAGGGAAGATGTGGAAGCACACCCGCCTCCCCATCCAGGGGCTGCTCTGGGGTCTCTCTTATCAGACAGGCAGTTCAGACAGGCGCAGCCCGCTCCCATACCGCAAGCCACTGTTAAAAAGCGACACTCAGCAACTTGACAATAAATGCACGCGTAACATGTTTTACTGAAATCCTCGTATACAGGAATAATCTGATCTCCCTCAGAAAGAGTATCGTTTCTGTTTCCCCAGCCTCCAGCAGCCACTGCATCTCCTGTGCCAAACGTGGCCCCAGCCTGCCCAGCTACGCCCGCCAGCCGGCATCTGCACGGGAGCTGCGCTCAGCTCTAACGCCTGGAGCAGCGCCTTCCTTAACGATAAATTCAAAAGTTACGTGTTTAAAAAACCAAACAAACAAAACAGACGGCCTCTCTTGTCCAGATAAATAGATGGTCTCCGTCTCAGGGACTTTTCCCTTAAAACAAAAGTAATGCTATCACTACAGGGTCTCAGGGGAAGATGATTCACAAGCAGGAAAAGGCCTGTAGTTCTGTGCTCGGGGTACTCACCCCAACAGATATTACAACTTTTTACTATGCTAGTCCCGTAACATGACGAAGTGACAGTCTGCAAAATCCTCCCTTAATCACACTGATTTGAAACCAAACAAAGAGCAATTAGCCCAGCCAAGGGGGTGGGGGGCGCATTTACATCCCAAGGAGGAAACCTGGATTGTTTGGAGAGCTTCAAAATTCAGGAGGATATGCTTTAAGGCACCGGATTTGCTCAGAGCGGAGCTGTGTGACAATGAAGCCAAGCACAAAGGGACAGGCTTGCAGCAACCATGCCAGCTCCAGCTCCACCACCAAGGCAAGGATCCGCCGGTCGGTCTGGAAACATTACTAAGCAGCATGGAAGCAGCAGAAATCCCACACACAGCAAATCGGACCTCTTCAATAGCTGGAGAGAGGCAGCTAAGTGAAAGACCATGTGTTGTGGAGGTCAGCTTCTGCCAGACTACAGGCATCTGAACAAAGCCCATCACGGCTGGAGGCTCCCCTCCTGCGGTTTCCTGCAGCCTCGTCCCTCCAACAGGCACATGGAGAAATCCCAAAGCCCAGTCAAAAAGGAAAGCCTCACAGAAAATGTTGGTTAAATTGGTTAAGCTTGTCTTTGCCGGTTTACTAACAAATGACACTCCGCTAGGAAAAGCCTTTAGCTGCACTCTGGCTGGCATGAATTAAAAAGTGAGGGGCGGGGGGTACAGAATAGCAAAAGGAAGAACAGGGAGGCTATTATAAAGATAGCAAAACATAATTTAAAAAAAAAAAAAAAGGAAGTTCTAAGGTTGTGGGTGCCTTTTATTTTTTTTTTTTGACAGCTCTCCCCAAATCAGCTCCATCTGTAGTCTCCGAGCATCTGGGGGTTTCTGCCAAAGTGATCAGTAGCAAAGAGCTAGCATTTGTCTTTGAATCACAGCCATTATGCGCTCCAGTGTTCCCACACCACGGAGAGAAATCGGAGGTGCTCGCAATTCTCCCTGGGCTAATGCCGAGCCGCCAATCCAAAGCACAAGGGATGATGGCAGTGCATGTGTGCTGCTGCATATAAAGACAAGGCACAGTGGAAAAAAAGGACATTGCTGCTTTTCATGACCTATAAAACTTCCTCACTGAAAGCAGGCTTGGCTGAGGGCAACTCTCCAACTCATTGGCAAACCTCTTCAAAGCAAGACATCCAGCTAAGGTTGTCTTTCATACAATACAGTCCTTATTCCCTCACACCTTTCGTTTGTGAGTAGACACTTTTCCCCAGGAGCTGCAGCACGTACGGCCATGCAACAGTCACAACCCAGTTTTGGCCACCTCTCCCCAATGCCACCACTGCGGCACTGGCCTGGAGAGTGGGCATGTGCCCCTGCACACCGACATACTGCACGTCCCGTCCTCTTCCCTTCGGGGAAGTGCAGGAGGCTGCAGAACCCTTTATCTGCTGTTAGCTGCCCACCAGCCCTACTTGCTGGTACACCTGGAGGGCTGAACACCAGTCCTACTAGTGTAACTCAAAGGTCTCTGTTATGTTGCTGTGTATTAGGTTTCAGAAGAAACTTCTGGCTCTTGACATCATGTGGAAGGCAAGCAGGTTTCTCACTCTGAAGCCCTCTAGTGATAACCAAAAGCACAGCACTCACACAATTATTCGCTTTGAGTGCAACCAGGAGGAAAAATTTAGACCAACCCTTGCGCAAGAGATCACTGCTCATCAGCCATGCCAGGTCAAGATGGCCATGTCTCAAGGACCATATAACAGCTTGTGAAGCCATGCTAAGCAGAGCATTTGCAACTGTTTATCCACGCTCCAAGTAGCTATTTGTCCCCCAAACGCTGATGAATATGGGTATTTTGTGAACAATCACGGATTAGACCCCTAACCCAAAACAGGCATCAATCCATCATGAGTGGTTCTTAATTAAGACCCAGGAAAAAAAAATGTGGAAAATTCACAAGAATGTAGGCTTGATACTAAATGTCGGGTTTTTTCAATCTCAAACACTCGAACAAATCCAACTTTTTGATCTATATTGTGCCTTAGCAATAGGCACAATCTCTGCTGTCCACTGAATATACAGCTCCTGAATACTTGAGTTTCCACAACTACAGTCATCCCATGCATTACTGAGCTGCAGAGAAGACCAGTAGAAGAAACATCTTCATTTTTTTTCTAAGAAAAATTCCTATTAACTACCAGCCAGTCTTCGTCCTCCTCTGGATCCAGCACTGCCTCAGGGATGCTACTATGTCAGATCTTTCCTATGAAACTACAACACTCTGCCCAAACGCACTGATTTGCATTCTTCTGCTTTATCAATCAACCAGCTGTATGAAATTTGCCTATTACAGAACTAGCTATATATTCCTTATATCCCAAAGTGGCAAATAATTAGATGCATCATATGCAACAATGTTAAAGTGAGCATTGTTTCCCACAGTAGAGTCTGCTCTAACACCTTATATATCTTAAGACCACTTTATTGCCAAAGAAACTGCTGATTTAAATCATACCTAACTAATATCTGGAGGAAGAAAGAGCAATACCCAGTGTATTAGCAATGGTACCACACAAGCACACACAGCAAGGGCAGGCTGGGCTTTTGATTTCGAACTTCACTTAAAGCAAACAGATGTCATTCAGAGATAGATGTACTTTGGCTACCTGGATTAGTCCACTAAAGGGTTGTTTTCTTTTGCCATTCACCAACCAAAGCACCACTAAACTCAGGATTAACAAGGTTCTCTGCCTGCAAATATGGGGCATGGTCCAAAATGAGGTTCACCTAAGCCAGTCTCCCACGGGTCACCAGACCAGAGGCGACTGGCATCACACATCCTCAGCACAGGTTTTTTGGCTCCAGCACTGGAACCAAGCTCCCCACCCAGTGATTCTTTTCTCTGACATTATCCTGAACACTGGAATTCAGAATCACAATAAATGTTATGGAAATGGTCCAAAGCAGAAAGTGAAGTAATTTCTGAGGCAAGCAAGCAGACTAAAAATAGCCTGTTGCACAGTGGAAAGAATCAGAGGGTGGGGGAATCCCTGCAGAAGACCTTTACACTCTGTTCTTTATTCCTAAATCTGCAGGTGTGGAGCACCACAAACAGCCCCTCAGCGGCCGTCGCAGGTGGCCGAGGAAGATGCCGCCAGGCTGTCGGAAAGGTGTCACAGCCGGCTTTCCTCCCGGTTCATGCTGCAAAGGGATGGCTGCGGTTCTCCAGGCGATGGCTGAGAGGCTGCGGTTCCCCAGGCAGCCTCACGGCTGTAACCCTGAGATGCTGCTGCTGCGGGCCAGCTCCCGGCTGCAGTCTCTCCCACTCCCTGCTCTGCCTCGACCCCTCTCACCCACCCCACGGCCAGCTTTTGCTGGGGCAAAAACAGTAGAAAGCTAATCTGTATTAAAAAGAAAAAAAAAAAAAAAGACAATACTTCTTTGCCAGTGGAGCTCTCTGAAAGATGGGACCGGATAGATGCTGGTACAAGAGGAGCTGGGAAAGGGGGGGAAGAGAGGCACAGCTGCCCCTGCAGTAGCAGCCAGACATCAAATTGGTTTTGCTGTATTGTAAAACCACATCTCGAGGGAGAAGTAAACTGAAAATAGGGAAAACCCGTAGACACCTATGTCAGGAGGAAGCACTGCTATCACAACAAGATACCATCTGAACATTTACAAATAGAAAATGCAACTGTTCCTCCTTTCTTTCCTGCAATGGAAGAAATCCTTTCCTGAATTTACATGCGTGTTTGTTTATTTGTTTACATTTGTAGGCATAGGAAAGAGAATGAGTTTGAATTTACATGCAAGCCATCTATTTTTACAAGAACAGTGCAAACTCTTAACAATTTGTGTTGCAAATCAAGACTAGGCTAGGTACATTTCCCAAACTCTTTTAACCAGAATTGAGGAGCAGCAGCAATTCTGAAATAGGAACCGACTTCATCCTCAGGGACTTAAATTTCAGTGGAGACTTGTTTGATGATACAGCCCCCTCTGATCTATAAATCAGTGCAGCTCTATCATTTTATAATTGACTCAAGGCTTTACATTTAAACAACTTGTTGCAAAGTGGTGTCGCAAGAGAGGCAAAAAGAAAAATTCAGAGTGAAAAACGACTGACATATATAGAAACAGGTTTGTCTCACAGGCTCAAAGAGAGGAAACACCAGTAAATGCTAGAGAAAAGGCTGCTGAGGTAAAATATGCAAGAGACAAATAAAACCCTCCTTAATGGTGCTGCCTTTGCATCACTGTTTCCACAGCAGTGACTCATGGCTGCCTGGCTGCCCGCAGTCCCGGCCGGGAGGACAGGTTAGCGCAGGGGGAGCCAAGCAGCCAGCCAGCCACCGGGATGCTTGCTCTCCCTGTTGCCTGTAGTCTCTTTGCCCAATTACAGTTCCATTTGGTAACATATTCCACATAAGAAACCAATTTTCAGAAATCACGGACGCTCTCCTTTCTTGCTCTCGCACGCAGAGCCAAGGTGCTTTGCCAGGCCGGTAACAGTTATCTGAAGGTCTGTGGGCTGCTGCATTTACATTAGGATTTCCACTTACTTTTCCACCAATTCTAGAAGCAAGCACTGAAATTCAGTTCAGGAAGAAGGAGCTACAGCGGAAAATATCCCTGCTCTAGTGAAACACTGCAGAAACACCTCATACATCAACTAACATGCAAAAAATCTGAAAGTTCATTTCTGGAACTGACCTCTCCACTAGGCAGAGAGAGAGGCATTTGTGAAGGCCCCCATCATCCTGCAAAACTAGGTGCAAAAGAAAGGAGGCTGTTGAACTCTCACCACGCCTTTTGCACCAGTGATGTGCTGGGTAAAGAAACTACCATTTTGCCTGGTGAACGTGAGGCAAAACACAACAGTAATGGAACAGACAGGAACAGTAGCTGCTTCTACGGCTAAGTCGCTCACTTCTCGCAGACACCCCTTTCAGATCAAAACATTCGAGAGATAAAGCTTGACATGAAAAAAACACCAAGGAATCATCAGAACAAAAAGATGCCTCCTTGGCCAGACTCCCATCGTCTATTCCTGCTTGAAGCAGGGTCTTACTAAGAGAGACGGCAAGGACAGACATGAAAGCAAAACTAAACTGTGCGTTTATTATGAAGCACCAATTTTTGCAATTTAATGACAACACCTTTGCACTTTTATTTAGCAGTAGAAAATGTTGTTCTCTGCCAGAGAGGCTACACAAAGCATACTCAGTGGGCTTTAATCCCTCTCAGATTAAACCTATGTACAGGAATGTACACAGGCCTCTTGTTGGAAAGGACTTGAGACGTTTCTCGGCTCAGGAGACAAACAGCATCTTCTCCTACACCGATCAACTGAACTAGTTTGCGCAGCATCTTCATGGCTCTTTTAACACTTAGCTCAGCCATGTGCTTCCCATTGCATATTTAAGAGATTGGGCATAGGGGGAGAAGAACCCTTTTCTGTTAGGCACAAGGGGAGCATTCATCATGGTTACAAGTCAGCTTAGAGTACAATGAATTCCCAGGTCCTTGCGCATTAGCACTTACTGCCATAATCTCTAGTTTTAGGAGCTGGGCTTTAAGACTGTATTTTAGCCAACAACTCCCTACACAATCACGCAAACTGCGCCTTGCAAAAGCAGCACTGTCAAGGGACTTAGAGCAAACACCTTTGTCTCGTAAAATGTTGGAGATTAACATTGCTATTTTATATGTATATATACATATGCACGTGTTAAGAAAGAGAAAGAGGGGGAGAGAGATCATGCAGGATAATCTCAAATGTATGATACTATTCATGGACCCGTAAACTAAAGAAAGAACCAGAGGGACATTTTAAAATGCTTAAAAGTAGTTTGCATGCACTACCCTCCACACGTTCCTATAGCTGCAGCACTCACTTGAAAGCCAAGCACCAGAACTTTTTCTTTTTTAAAAAAAAAAAAGTAATCTACCTCCTCCTCCTGATTTACTACAAAACAGTGGCCAGCTGACTTGTAACAGACAGTGGCTAAGGTCTGCCTACCATTCCCAAAGCAGAGGCTATAAAATTCAGCCTCTCTCTTCTCCGCACGGCCTGCCAGTTTCCACATAACTTGTCAGGACTTTGTAGCTTTGGAATTTCTCCTTCTCATTAAACTTGGCCAAAGTTGGCCAGCAGATCCAAAAGGTATCTGGTGGAAAAGAAGGCAGGACACACGCGTTATCACCGAGAAGCCTCATTTCCTTAGGAAGTCAAGATAAAAATACGGAATGTCGCAGTAAAAACAGGAGGAGCTCACAGGCAGGTGCGGTTTATGAAACTGCAATTAAACAGAGTCAAGAAAGATTACATTTCAAGCAGATATATCCCCTTTAATATAAACAGCAAATTAATTCTCCTGTCTTTGATCCTAATGCCCAAACCAGATTTTAAAGTGCACCTCTGAAAGACAGCAGCTCGCACTGGACTCGGGATCTCTTGCTTGCCTATTCAGGCAGGAGGAATACACCACAGACCTGGGTTCAGCCTAGATACGTGCTAAAATGAAAGCACAATGCTCTGTCACAATCCTCGTTGGCTTTACTCTGCCCAAACTGGCAGGAGCACACATGCTCCAACACTGTATTGACAGGGTTGCCTTGTTTTCCTTGACTAGACAATACGTCTGATTCACCAGGGGTAAATTGAGCTGTGCTGTGTGTCTGACAGAAATGATACAAAATGTAGCCCCATACTTTTTGCTATTATCTGCACACAAAACATTCCTGTTTCCCATCAGAACTCGAATCTCCTCAGACAGCTCAAACAAACAGAGCTCAGCACTCGGGAAGGCAGCGGCGAAACGCCCGTATTGAGGCTCGGAAGAAATGCTCCATCACTAGAACTTTTGCAGGCTATCGTTGCTCAAATTCATGCCAGTGCAGGTATGACCAGTAGGTTAAATATCATGATTGTGAAAGAATCCGCACGTTACTGAGACTTCACTGCTGCTAGTATTAGGGTTCAGATTTCCTTAACATAGATAGATGCTAGCAGTCATTCATATACATATGAAATCACATTGTCATTAGTGACTTCCTTGTCAATGCTAACAGCAGGTCTCCAGATGACTGCAGGTACCAAGCCTAAGGACTGAAGAAAAACAGGCACAGGATTACAGTTAAATACATGAGTATTGCCCACTTGCACTGATAAACAGTGCCCGAAAGCTGGTGTTCAAGCACCTGTCCTGCTCATTATGATGGTAACAGACGTCAGTAGCTCACGCAGATGACTTATTCTTTCCTTCTGAGTGTGTCAATGCAGTTGCACCATCAGACTAAAGGAAAGAAATTTTTAAAGAAAAAGTCCAGACTTGTCCAAAGAGCTCAAGACTTGCAGAAAAATCTTTTTAATACGCAATCCTGCCCTCCCGCCAATGGAAGGCAGCTGTAGCCTTTTAGTTTCCATTATGCTCCAGTACTAAACATGTGCTCTCACACACTGACGAGCAGTAACAGATCTCGGTGCCACAGCTGAGGAGTACATCCTGAGCATCATCTGTTGTGCTACAGCAGAGCATTACCTGGTTCTCTTACAGCCAGGTAGGCAAAATTTTAAAGCTGCCTCCCTAAAACAGGGAGATTCTTCTGTGGTCCAAACTACAGCAAAGTTCCCTTTATGTGGCCATAAATTCAGTTTCTGTGATCTAAACTACACTACAATTTACACAGCACTGGCAAAGCATTTTCTGCTAGACAGGACAAAAACCTTGCACATCAGACCTGTCATAAGCATACAGATGAGGAGAAGGCAGAGGCAACACAGCTTTCTTTGCACTTTCTTAAGACAGTGAGTGATCCACGATCAGCCTTGAGTATGAAGCCATCTCCTGGCCTCAGCTGAAAAGCCATGCAACAGGAATACTACTAAACGAGCACCACGAAGCCTTCACACTGAAAGCTCTTTTGCTGTTGACAAATAATAGATGCTGGTGAGGCAGCAATGGTGCCCTCAAGGATCTTCATGGCAAAAGGAAAACATCTGTTTCTTCCAGCCTTGAAACAGTCAGGCTCCAAAACAAGCATGTTAAAATATATAGAGCAATATACCCGCAAGGACAACTGACAATAGGCTGTGCATGCAACAGTCTTCCACTCAGGTGGAAATCTTGCACTAAGAAGAAACCGTATGCTGAAAAAAGCAGATAGAGAAACAAGCACATATGAATGTTTTACACCTCTTCCCCGCCCCCGCCTTGCCAATTTTTCCCCCAACCACACAGTATGAGTGTGACGTTGCTCTTTGCTGGGACACAGCAAGGCAGAGCCTTCATGCTCGGCACCATCTCTCTCCAGTCGATCCATGTTGCGTATCATTTCCCAAGCTGCTTGATAACAGCCACGGCTTTCTACCCTAACCTCAAACCGCATGTGGAGCTCCCTTTCAACCTCCCTCTTGCAGCCGCATCAAACCTGACATCCTCCCCTTCCCAAATAAGTTTCTCCATCCCGACAGTCTTGCTAACCACCCCAGGACTCGGATGAAGAGAGTGAAAGTTTGCCCTTTATTCCAAACTGGTGCCAGCACTGCTCCAGGAGAGTTTCTTGGATCACATCCAAAAATTGCAGAGCTGACTCAGGCCGGGTGTTGGATGTATTTGCCTCGCTGGGAGATAAAGTCACTGCTCCTTGTATGACTGTAAGGACAAAAGGCTCTCCGCAGTTAAATGTTGCTCTACTCTGTTAGGACGATGAGCTGGCAGGCTAAGCACTGCTCTGCCACCCAAGGACAGGGGTGTTGCGACATGGACATGTCTGACACCGTGAGCCCCCCTGCAAGGCCCTATGCGTAGCGCTCACCCTGAAGACGGACAGGACCACCTCTGCCCGACTGAGACGGAGGCCTTGCAGAAAAACAGATAGCACGGAGCTGATGGGGGCTGCAGCAGAGCCCCACGCAGACATCAGCCAGCACCGTGGGGCTGAGCCTCCCAGCATCAGGGCCATGGTAAAGCAGGGGGAAGAACTGTGCCAAGCTGCTGGATGAGGGCATGCAGCAGAGGTAGGTGCAGGACCTCAAATTAAGGAGGGAAACAGTCAATTATACAAATGCTCTGCAGCTCAAAAAAGGCTGCCCTGCTGGCTGCAAGACTATTGTAGCTCTTTTTGACCTCCTCCCAAACCAGATGTTACAGCTCAAAGGACCACTCTGTCCAGCTCTGTTTTCCTCTGAACTGTAATAGAAAGTTCCCAGCCGCCCCCCTCTTTTTTGCCCCCTCTTTTTTTTGACCTAATTCCTGGAACACATAAGAGGTTAATCAGCTTCAGGAGAGACTGGACAGCAGGGCTGTCCACATTGTAAATACTTCCCTATTTATTCCTTTTCCACAGAACGATTCTTTGTTTTGCCAGGTAACTGTTTAACCGAAGACTACAAAATTTTGTACAGACTAGTAGTAAGCAACCCCACGTTTGAGGGACAAGCAAGCAGGCTGCCAGTACTCGCCATGGGAACAATCTGAATTTTTGGGTCCCTGATCCATTTTCCCCAATTCATATCAAGAGGAAGGGACATGGCAAAGGCTTTTGGTAACTCTACTGGCTTCAGGTTTGCTTTGGTTAACTTTGCAGCAAGTACAGCCATGGACTGGTATAGAAGTACTTTATCAGGCAGCTGCACTAAGCCAGGCAAGGCAGTGCATTCATGTCTCCACACTAAAAGGCCAGCCCGTATTCAGCTTCTCCAGACTGGCTTGACCCAGTTCTGTTGCACAGTGCCATGAGGACCTTCATTTCCCAGTCTTCTAGAGTGAGGCATCAACTTCTTAATTTTTTTCCCCCTCCAAACAGACCAAAATCCACAGACCGTCTTTGGGTTTTCATGGAGAGAAAAAAAAAAAAAAAACCCCGCACATAAAAGTTAGGGCAAACTTTTGGTGTTTATTATTTTTTCTTTTCCCCTCATTTTGTCTGCCTGCATGTGTGGGAACACAGACACATTTTTATTTATCTGCAGCCTTTCTGCAGACCGCTTTTGGTATGTCTTACAGACGATGGATAGATCATCCACATGATCGCAGTTTATAACACCACGTAGGCCATAAGATATAGACTCACAAGAATCAAAGTGACTTGCCTACTGCAACAGAAAAAAGCAGTCAGCAGAGTCAAGAAGATGGCAATGAATAATTCGGGTAACCTTTCCTGTCTAGGTACGGGAGAAGTGCCACGTTTCTCTGCAGGCCTGGAGGTTTTGGTTTGGGGTTGTTAATTTTTCTGCAGAGCACGTACAGAAAGGGCAAGACAGGCAAGCACTAAAAGCAATCCAGCTTCTTTCATAAATCAGCAGGATACAGTATCCAGTTGTTTACTTAGCATAATTTTACACAGACTAGACTGGACAAGTCATGAAACACTGGGCACAAGAGCTGAGAAATGCTGCTATTAAAAAGGCATGCGGAAAACTTTCCCAAGGGATGCCAAGAGTGTGTGTGGGAAGAGGTAGGAGGAAGAAGCAGCAGCGTCAGGGGTTATAACAAACAGAAAAGAAGCAATTGTGTTTTTCCCTCAAAATCAGTTACTAAACCTTTCAAAGAGAAAAGCATTGCTGGAAGGGGAACACAGGAGTGACATGGGAAACAACTGTGCAGCTGCAAAGAAAGCCTCCAAAAGAGTTAAGCAAAGTCAAGCCGTCTGTTTAGGGTGTAATGCAAGTTAACAGCTTAGATGCAGGCAGATTTGCCAAGTAAGCTTTGCTAAGGTTTTAAATGTTATTTGCTTCACAAGAAAATGGATTCTTCTGACTAAACAGCGACTGCCAAATCTTACAGCGTACTTGTGTTGCATCTGATAACATCAGTCACGGCTCACTTGGTACGCTACAGTGCTGCACACCAGTACACAGCAAGTAGCTCACGGAAACCTCACGGCATGGTTAGTGAGTGGAAGGGGTCAACAGGGACTGAACACTGCCTTCTCCAAAACAATGCCCCAAAAGGAACAGAGACCCTACAATGAAAAGATTAAAGACAGACTACAGGAATTCCTCAAATAATGCCTCCCCCCACAACACGCATGCAGCCTGAGAGTCATCCTAAATATGTACATTTTGGAAAATAATTTTTAAAGCGTGTATACACTGATAGCTCATATTGTTCCCCTTTTACAGTCATTGGGCTCATTCCAACAGCAGAATAGCTTTTAATTGATGAGGACTGGTGGGTTTTTGTTTTTATTTGTTCTATGCTCCAGTGAATTTTTTTCACCCTACGTGTGCTCTAGCTTCACCCTCAGAAAATGAAAATAGGACCTACATATGCTCCATTCTGTAGGAAGACTTATAGCTCTTCAGATCTTACAGATGCTTTAGTGCTTGCTTTAGAGCTGTAGATCTAAAGATCTGTAACAATCCATACAATCTTCTAAGTCTTTTCTTAATTTGTTTAGAGAGGAGGAAAGTGGAAGAGACAGGAAAGTTTTATGCACATCAACACCCCCCCCAACGTTTCAGGCAGCAGTACTAACTAGTCATAATATATTCAAAGATCAAGCTGATATCTTCAGCCCACCTCCTCTTTTCTCATCCTTACCACCATTCTTTTCAAAATTAAAATCTGAAGAGAAAACCACAAGAAAAGCTGAGAAGGATGAAGAGCACTTCCACAGCGCCATGCACATTACAGAGCTGTAATGTTTCTTCCAACGTCTCTAGTCAGAGGTTACGCTACCTCGTTTTCTTCTTGCCAACCATAACTTTTTAAGGAAAGCCTTCACTCTGACTCTGACAACCCTCCTGTTCGGGTGATCAAAGCTTTACTGCCCAGAACTGATGTAACCTCGCCAATCCTGAGCAATGTGTGAACTGCAGAATTGGGGCCTTGAAAACTGAAAATTTGGGGTGTGCCCACAGAGCATGCCAACACATTAGCCTTTCTAATTTGTGAAGCATTTGGCAAAGCAAGCACTGGATCAGAGGTATCCCCGAAGAAAGAAAGTCTTGTGTCTGTTCTCAACGCAGGTTAGACAAAACAATCAGATATCCGCCACAGTACTGCTTGTATTTAAGCAGAAAGGCATAACACTGCCAGTAAAACATGCACAGAGGCACTAATCACCTAGAGCTTCAGTAGCAGCTCATCAAAAAATCACAATTTCAGTTCTGTGGAAGTTTCTGCTCAAGCCCCTTTCCCCATGGGCATGGACACAATTAGTGTTACCATTAGCCTACAAGAGCAGTTCATCTAACTGTAGCTCTGGAAGCAGGCGGAGAAGGTAAATTTGAGGCTGTGGTTCCTTCAGCATTTCTTTCGGGGCAGTGCTGAGGGTGGCAGTCGCTGCCCCCTCTGTCCCCACGTTCTCTCCTCCCACCGTGCCTGTAAGCTGTGGTGAGCTGGAACCAGGATGGAGCTGCACGGTCCGCCAGCAAAAGGAGGCATTCGTGAAACCATCCCTTGAGGAACTGAAGCCATGGCTTGATGATATGGCCATCTCTGGCAGCAACATCAATTTGAGCTACTGCCCTTCTCCCCCACGGCCATTGGCAGCTCTTTTCCAATCTCATGCCACCTTCTTCATAGCGACAGCACAACTGTTTGTAATGTCATGTGCTAAACTAGATCAACGAACCAATCCAGGTTATAAATAACCAGGGGAAAGAGAGGAATGAGGGTATTTTTAACCTGGAACCGGGTCCTGTTCATTGATCCAGGTCACCATCTGGCCCTGGGGCAGTTGTGCTGGCACAAGTGTTGGGAGACAGGCAAGGAACCAGAGAGCAAGAGTGGACAGGAATATCCTACAGCCACATCTGTCACTGAGAAAATGGTACATGCAACGGTATCACCCATGCCTGGTGTTAGCAACAGTATCATCCACGCATGGTGTTAAAAAGCAGAGCTGACTTAGCACGACTTGGAAGAATTTACACCACATTTTTAGCCTCCACAGGCTCATTACTTTGAAGCAAAAACACATGAGCTCCACTGGTAGGAATGACAACACTTCTAAGCTGCATGGGGCTAACATCTCCAAACTCCTCCCTCTGACTGTCCTTCATCCCCTAAAAAAGCATGAGCTTGTGAGATAAAAGATAGACAGTGCCAATATATAACTGGTGTTTCAAAACCAGCCAAAAATTACAGAAAGTTTCAAAATATAAGCCATCTCCTGCAACATGAGCTTAGCCATTCTATAGACAGCTTTTTTCAATTGTTTTCCTTTTGCTGTGCAACCCCTCCATAACAACTGTTTGTGATTAATAAATGCTATTAAAAACAGAGGGAGTGTGCAGTATAGCCAATCTTAATGTTATGGAAGAAGCCTTCACTGTGCACAGTCCAGCAAGCTGCCCTGTGTAAAACTGCTGCACAAATGGAAACGTTTGCTGTGCAAAGAACATTAAGAACTGTATATCAACGCACCTTCCTTCTTCTCTGGTTTGTCTGCTTGTTAACTGCAGCAAAATAGCACGGCCTCCACATGAAGGCAGCCTTTGAAAATCTCCAGCTGAAAATTGATTTTTATCAGGCCATCTTCCAAAGCAAGAATGTCGAGCTAGCTCTTGGCAGACACAACAGCTTCAGCCAGAGAGCGGCAGTCACACTGCCCATCGATCACAAGGAGATTTAGAGATATGACTGAAGTCCTATCAGTTGACCTAACCCTGCCTTGTTGTTTTCCTCCCTCTCCTGCCTGTTTACCATTACACCCCAGCTACTCTCCTAGGAGCTTGTGTCCAAGGCCATTTTTACTTGTTGGCGCCTATACACACATACCAAAATATAAAACATTTTGCCGCAACACCCTTGTAGGAGTTTTTCTTAATATAAACAGCTTGCCAAAGACGCCCTGCTTTGTACAATGCACACGTGTTAATGTATTTTTTCCCCTAATACCTATATAAGATTGAGGAGTTCAGAAAAATAAGATGCTTGGTTTGAAGAGGCACAACCTCTCTTCAGAGGTACCATATCAGTCAAGGATCTCATTCGATTTTAAATCTGAAGCTGTTGTGTTAATTTGCAGATGTAACTCTATAAAACACAAATGGAATCAACAGGGAAAAACCCATGCTTTTCCTGATCTGTTTTGAAGACTTAATTTAAACTGATTGCTTTTTGAACAGCATAAACTGCAAGACATCTAAGGATTCAAATATGGGCATATATTTTTTATTTCTTTGGCTGGGTTATTTTCCCATCTTTCCTATCTAAAGCTCCACAGTAAATCCCCCTGGGTCAGTTACAACTACTACTTTACACTGCTGAATTCTGCCAGCAATCTGCTCATCGTTCCTGCAGATGTTTCTGCTTTCAGGCTTCTGGGAACTTTATTGGACCCATTTCCTTTGAATAAACGTATACCCTTTTTAGGCTGCAAATGTACCAGGGAAACTACTGTCCTCTACGTCAAGCAGCCTCCTCACCTTCTTTTTCAGTAAAGCAAGATGCTACATGTAAGAGAAAAAAGTGGGAAGCAGGGAAACTGGCTTTTTTCCCCTCTCCTGAGAAATTTCTGAAAAGGGAGTGCTATGCGTGCTCACGCATCCTGGGACCAGCCAAAGCAATTTGTGAAGGCCAGAGGCCCCTGCACACAAAGCACACAGAAATCTCGTAAAGGGCAGATGGGCTCGAGAGGTCAGGTCCTGCAAACAGAAAGCAAATGTTCACATGCAAAGACCATGCCCTTCAACATAAATACAAGGTAAGCCATGTGCTATCTCTCGTTATTAAATTTTACCCATATTGCTAATAAAGCAGAATGTTCCTCTACTCACCTCAGTAACGTCCATGACTTTGATGGCTGCCAGTTGACCTGTTTTGACATGCCGACCCTGAAGAAGAGAGAGAACTGTCAGCACCAGCATCTCACCCATCCCTTCAGCATACACAGAGCAAAACATTCGAACGAGAGCTCCAGCCACTGGGTTTTCCCCAGCTGTGCTGGAACCTTCTGATACTTCATATGAAAAACAACAAATATTCTATATGGCTAAAAAAAAAGTTTCTTTTTAAAATGTTCTTACACAAATCTTAGAAACCATTTCTTTTTCTCCACATTAAAAGGATGATTACCAAGATTAAGCACAGACAGATTACATTCACAGCTTCCCTTCTGTTTACTTTAGCAAAGCTCATAGGCAGTAATGATAGTTTACTAACATGCCAGAATAGTTAAACACCACGTATTGCATATTTTATTTCTATGCTCCAGTGCCTGGTACCTGGGTGACATATTACTAGGTATGCTTAGGGGGTTGCAAAAGGGCATTCCTTTTTGTTTTGGTCTTCACCAGTACAAAAAAAGTGAGGTTTCCTGAAGTGATGCATCACACCTGAAATAGATCTCTTTGCCTGTCTCACGATAGCTAGACAAGAACAAGACGTTGTCTCCCTTCAGCCACGCCACCATAAGGGTATGGTTTCTCAGTACAGCTGGAGCTGAATTAATAGATACCAGCTCCTGCTGCGGGGAGCTCCTACCCTTCCTTCCCCTGCCTCCCTCCAGCCTCCTGTCACATATTTCTCCCCGGAGCACTGAGCTCCTTCTGGCACTCATCGGATCATATGATAAGCTGATTGAGATCACTAAAATGGCAGAAAGTTAACACAGATAAAGCAAACTGCGGGGTGGGGCGGGGGATGGCAGATCAGGAAATTAAACTGGTTTGCTCTGCAGTCAGAGCAGAGCCAGAGCTGGCAGGAGGCGGATCGCAGGGCTGGGAGGCAGGCAGCACCACCGGTCCCTCCAGCCGCGGAGGGCTCTGACTTGCCTCAGCTGACTTCTGACAAAAACCTTTCTCTCCAGTATATTTTTACAGGAGGTGGGGCTGTATCAATGAGCTGGTCCGTATTTTTTTTCTAAATAAGCACTTAGAAATGGTCCTAGTATTGGTATTTTCCAGCTCTCCACTGTAACACCCAGCAGTCTGCCCAGCGACTGCCAGTCAAACAGCCTGGTCTCCCAGCGCCTGTCCCAAGCATCATCCCCAAAAGCTCTTCTCTGAATCAGTCAAGCTCTCCAGCAAGCAGTATGCCCACTACACTTCTTCACTTTTATCACAAATAATGATAAAAACCACAACAAAACATTTCACTGAAGTCACAGTTCCTTTATTTTTCTCCTCACCAACTTCTAAGTTTCTTAGGCAGAAACCTGTATGTAGCATCCATGACAGCTGATGGACATCAATAGCGTATTTTCTTCCTGGACTAACTTCTTAATCTCTTTACAGATTCTTCTGAGACTGGCACCCCAGAACTGAAGTTTCCCAAACCACCTGTCTCTTTGAGGAAATCTTGACCCCTTCACACCTTATGATGCCCTCCATGGAGGTGATGGCCAGGCATTGCTGGGGCATTAGAAAGGATGAAATGCTGCAGAATTCATAGCCTCCACTTTCTTTCACAACTCTTACTGTGCTGCGCTCTCCCCTTATTAACCAATCCACATACTTTCTATAAATAAATTACTGTACTCAGGCTTCTGCCGGCTCTGTAAACTCCCTTTATTGCGTGCATTTCTTTTTACAGCTTGGTCTCAAGCTGGTTTCGATTTTGAAACAAAGTTAGGGTCATAACATGTGTGCAGTGGCCAAGACTGACCTCACCTTGACCTTACTACTTCTTGAACCAAAGCCTTTCAGCAAGCCCAGGAGAGATGTGACTCCGATTTCCCACTCTGGACCTCTGCCTAATGACAAAAGCCTGTGGTCTTCTCCTCAAGACTTACCATCCCACCAAGGGAGGAGGGGAAAATATTTTACACCGACGTGGAAAAATGCCTCCTCTCAGCTCTGCCCCTATTTTCCACAGCTCTGTGGAAAGAACTGAAAGGCCCAAGGATGTGGGGAAGCACAGTTTGAGGTACAAAAAGAATATTCTAAAGATAAGAGAGGAACAAGGACATCTCAGAGGAAAAAAGCTGACAACACTAAGGAGGGTTGAGGAAGAAGAAACTTTTTAAAAAAACAGTGAAATACGGTTCACCATTCATTCTGCAGCAAAGCCGAGATGCTAAAATGGTGGCAGAACATACTCCAAGCAGAAAAAGTGGCACACAGAAGAGCAAAGTTGCAAGACATCCACGGCATGCCACATATTTTATGGAAAGTTTGCTCTATTTGTCTTTTTAAATCTACAAACTACTGGTGGGCTTGCTATTTCCAGAGAGAAGCCTGAAATTTCCCACGGCTGAGCTTCACGGCTTTTCTCAAGACGACGTTCCTCCCTGTGAGACTGGCCCACTCGGGATGACTAACGTGCACCAGCCCAACCATTCTTCCCCTGCAGCTTCACGGGATCCTGCTGGTGCCTCCGCTCGTCCCTATGAAAACCTGGGCTGTGACAGCTACAGCAGAGCACAGCAATTGCTTGTGGTTCGCTTTGCTGCTTCTGCAGTGGGGATGGGAAAAGCGTCTCCATAACCCTCCTAAGGGACTGGAAAGCAAGGGAACTGCAGACTGTGGGAAGTGTGAGCCGTTCAGTATCCCAGGCCAAATTTAAACCCTGGTCATTTCAGAATATTGTTAAAAATTACTCCAAATACCCTTTTCATAATGTATGGAGCATTCATATTCTAAGCATCTACAACATATATGGGGGGGACTGCATGACACTGATTTATATGAGAGAAGTAAAAGGACATTTTGAAGCCACATTCTTTTCATTAAAAACATTTTTAGAGGGAGGCAAAAAGCAAACATCAGAAGCACAATATATAAGCATGAGCAGAGTTTTTGTTTGTTTGTTTATCTGCTTAACAGCTCTGCTCAAGAACAGACTTGTCAAACTATTAGCATGTTGGTATAATTTTGCTTGCAACATGAAATGGCTAAGCATTCCTGTTTTGGAAACTGATCTTCAGATTTTCATAGCCAGCTTTTGCTTTGGAAAAATTTATCTGCGTTAAAAATAGCAATAATAAAATCGTGAAGTGACTGAATGTGACGAAAGAACTGCAGAAGTCGTAGATGGGAGAAACCTTCTGAACTCAATCTCCTGGGATTAAAGTTTATTCAAATCCAACTCCCAGGGCACTTCATAAATGTGGTAACCATTAGGGCCCCATCCAGACACCATTCTCAGCAACACCACCAGCTAACACTCCAGTGGGACAGCATTTTTCTTGCAGAAGGAGGTCCCTTTTTCAGTGCTGTCTGGAGTCACGGCCCCTCAGGGCATCCCAGGCTCCCTCATCCCCGGGGTGCAGGGAGGTTCTTGCAGCTTTGTTTCTCTCAGCAAATTGCCGGCAATGACCATCCCAGTATCTGAAAAATGCTGCAAGATTGCAAAATGCGACCCGTGCTAAGTGAAAACAGCAGTTTCTTAAAATATTGCTAGATACCAAATATCAGAGGCTGGGGATCACAGGATAACTGTCCCCTGGCCAGGAAGTTAAGTACGGATATGAAATGTGCAATGAAGATGACAGCAACCTAGATGCATCTTGTTAAGCAAAGATGACTGTCTGCAGAGCCAAGGGACTGCGGAGGCTGCAGCGGTTGCGCTGCGTAGCAGCAACAGGTAGTAGAGGTTACGTCATCCCAGGAGCAAGAGTTTGCCCCTTACTAGGTCTTGGGGTGGGGGCCATGACAAAACATCGTCACTGTCAGCTGAGCCTGGCTCCCACCCCCATGGGAAAGAGCCCACCAGCCTATTCCCTTCACTTAGACCATGTTAAGATGTTTATCGACCAAAATTTCCAAACTCCTTGCCATTTCTTACACACCCTCCTCGCCTTTCTTTCCCTCTTTTCATGAGGGAAATTCATATTAAAGCACTTGTTTATCCTCCCAAGGAAGGAATGTAAGAATATTTTTAAGATCACTACTGCACCATTCTATTTTTAAATGGCCTGTTGGGATGAGCAAGTCAATAGAGTTGAGCCTGCTGACCCCAAATCTTGTCCTGTTTCTTCTCATGCGGATGACAGAAAGTTCATTTACATATGGAGGGTTTTAAAACACAGCTCTTCTCATCAACACAGCACAACTGCAGCATTTAACCGGATCTTAAACTGAATCCACTACTTAAGCATATTCCCAGTCATGTCTGATAGCAATATGCTGTTTATTTCTCATGTCAGTGGGCTTTATGCATGTTGAAAAGCAGAGGGGACAAGGGGAATCCTTGGTAGACTGCCAAGATCTGCAGAACATTATAAATTTCAAGCCTACCCACACTCTCCACGTCAGTTAATACACCTACTTCTTGCCTCTTTCTTCCTCTGCACACATTATTATTGTAAAATTTTTGTTTTGGAAAGGTTCAAAGGCAAGTGATGTTATGTGCTGTTTTTTGTGTGCTTTTTTTCCCCTAAGATGCCTTAATGTTATGAAAGAACTATGCAAATTAAATGCAAAAGAAATCCTATCAGCTCATTTACCTCCTCCCCCCCCCCAATTATCCAAGATATATATTCCGCAGTAATGCAATTCTCCTACTAACACAGTTTCCAGCCTGTGTATTAATGGGCCTTTTGGGGGACAAAGCTTGGAAGCTTGCATCCCAGCTAAACGGCAGGGAAGTAGAACATGGGGCAGCGTCACACATTAAGGAAGGAAGGCAGCATGCGTGACTCATGACTTGCAAGCTTGGATTATCCTGTGCACTGTACACAATTAAGTCTTTGGAAATCTTCTCCAACCTCCCAGTATCTTATGCCAACAGTTGTGGAAAGAAGAGTAACTAAATTGGAAAAAATCTAATAATTCACATTTCAGTTGCTACAATGTACCTGTGTAGGTACAGGCTAGTAATTTAAGTTTAAATTTAAATTTAAATCTAGCAGCAGGCTAGATTTAAACATGCTATCAAGTGAAAACTCACCACGGTACCACCCCTTAGTAGTGCTGTACAATGTCCCCATGCCAAAATTAGCTTTTCAATTTCCTTCTCACTTAGTTGACTCTAAACTCCTACCAGCCTGAGGCAATATGCCATGGAACAATAATCTGCTTTTAGGTTGCACACACCAGTGCAATAAATGATACCTTATTATTCCAATGCATGTTTACCATCAGCTGTTTTTGTCACTCGCCAACACAGAAAGCTGCAGACCAACCAACTTTGCATTGCGAACACTTGGACTCTACAAGACGTTTCTTCCCACTCCTCGGAAAAACTAGGTCTACCCTGTGAAAAGCAATGGGAGTAATGCTTGTGGAGGAAACAGAACATGCGTTTTTGACAGGCAAAAAGACAGAATGGCACAAAGTGAAAGCAACCTCCCCAGTTAAAAACAAATAATAAAATATAAAATGTTCTTAAGCAAAAGTCTACCTAGTTGCATTTGTAGCCAAAATAATCCTGTACCTACTGATTCAGCATTCTGTAAGCTAAATAATCACAGGCTCCAGTGATGGAGATAAATTTGTAAAAAAGAGATTATGTTTATCTGGCGTGGAAGCTCCTTCTAGAATAAAAATCAGCAAACAACTTCAGTACAAAAGCCTGGAAAAATCACCGCAGAAACGCACGAGAAGAAAAAAAGGCCAACGTCAATGTTCTTTCTTCCTGTTAGATGATTTCTAAACCCAAACCAACCAGAAGCTATTAAAGACTCCCAGTATTTAAGTCAAAGACAGGACAGGGTTCTGTGTTTTCCCTCTGTCTAACTCTTGACATCAAATGCCTGGAAAGCAAAATAGAAAACAACATAGTCTCTATCCTGCTTTAGATTTCCACAGGCTCACTAGCTGTCTATTGAAGAAACAATAATGACAATTTACTCATGCATAGTACTGCATTCTGTGAAGTATGAAAGACGCGCAGTTATTATCAGTCCTGTACTTCCAGGGACAGAGTGAAAAGATGTTACCTGCTAGTAAGGAAAAAGAGAGTTCTATGCACTGATTTTTTACTTCGATTGCTAGTTTTGTGGTAGCTTTCCCACTCCGAAAGATGCTGGATATACATTACCCAGAGGCATTTCCTTCTCCCAAACAGCTCATTGCCTAAATAGGAAAAAGGAAAGGGAAAAAAAAAAAAAAGGAAAAAAAAAAAAGGTGGGAAAACCATGGCAGAGAGCCACAATCAAACTTTCCCAGGATCGCCACAGGTCAACGGCAGAGCTCAGAGTTACAACGCATCTCTGCTTGCTCCCAGCACCCTGGCTGCTGGATCAACTTTTCTGCTCTGTAGGTGGCCACTCAGAGCTTCCTGCCCCAGATTTGATGCTTCTTCTACAGGGACGCTTCAGCTAACCAGCTTGAGGCCCCGGCCTGGAAAACACCGTCAAGAGCCATCCTCAAAGTCATCATCCCATCCTTCCAGCCACCACCAGGCTACGTTCAGATCTAGTGATCTTCACTAAACACACTATCACTCGTTTTCTCTTATAATGGAGTCCCCACCCTCAGCCATCTCCAAAAAGAGAAGAGCTGCTTTATTATGGCTTGTACTTTTTTCTGGTTTTAAACTTACCTAGGTAATTCAGTTGGGACATTATTGAAAGACATGGGAGGGGGGGTGGGGGGTGGGGAAACTAAAACAAAAGAAAAGAATGAAACCAGAGCAGAGGCATACCTCCCATGCGGACACAGTTGGCTCAGAGTACATTTGGCTTCATCTGGAAGTATCAGCTAAAATCTGCTGTGGCCGGCTCTCTTCACCCTACCTTAACAGCTTTACCAGTCACTAAATCCACCCCTCCTGACACTGATTTGTCTCTTCAGACCCCCTGCAATGCTCTCTTTTATGCAGAACAATTTCTTTCTGGCAAGTCTAATTAAAAACAAGCCAGATGGAGAACATCAAGAGAAGAATTTAGACCAAAATGACAAAACGTGTGCTTGTAGATACAAAATTACATGGGCTACAGATACAGATGATTTCTCATTTTACACCTCAGCAGCCACTTTCATCACCAAAAACTCTCCGTTGGGTCTTGGCCACCGACTGAAGGAGAGCCAGGCCTGGTTTGGTGGCACGGCCATAGCAAGTCCCTGCAGCAGGGCCGGCATTAATCAGGTTGAAGGGGACCACCACGGGTCGCCAGAGCAAGCCCTGCGCTCGCCAGGTGCCACCCCACCATCACAACCGGCCGGTGCCATCACTCCAGAGAGACGTCGTGCACCATGCGCTGCTTCTACCTCAGACAAAGCGCGGCCCAAACTGACCCACCGGGGTCCCTGCGCGGGCCGATGGGGGCTTCGAAGCAATGCGGGCGCCTCCTTAGCTGAGCAATACAGCAGGTAAAGGGCAGAGTCTCCAGAGTGACATCAAAACAAGCCCAGATTAAAAGAGCCCGGGGCCGCTTTGCTTTGTTTGCTTTTTAAATGAATTCATATTGACATTTAACTCATCACCCCTGGACGTGCAAATGTGAGCTTTCCAACCGAACGGAGCGATTCACACCTTGTGACCAAGGCCTTCTGCAAACTCAGGCAAGCCCGGGCCCATTTCACTCTGCTCACCGCCGAGGAGCTGCTGAGAAACCACCTGAGTGCCGGGCACGCGCCTTCTGAAACACAAGGTGAGACGCCCCCAATGAATTTAAGTATTTAAGCATTAGGTACATAGAAATGCCACAAAAGACATACTTTTCTTTTAAAAAAAAAAGATCAAAACCATAGTTAGTCCTTGCCCTGCCATGCACCAACCCTGTTGCAAGCAGCCTGCACTCTCTTGGGCGATGTTGTCAGAGGTCATACGTCATGAGGGAAGGAAAACCAAGACCACACACCCCCTGCCAGCCTTGTTGCATTCAGTCTGCTGCTGAAAACAGTGGTGCCAAGAGCTGCGGAGCCACATGCGGCTCTGTAACCAACACCAACCGAGAAAGAGGCAATGGCCACCCCAGGCAGTGAGGGGACAGCGTCCCTCCCCGGGTGACATCCAGCAGGCACAGACAGCATGCATTCGGCTACGCCGCTTCGGGGGCCTGGCTGCCCAAGGCATCGTCCCGCAAGGTCCACCAGCCTCCCTCCCAGTGAGCACCAGGAGGGGTATTAAATAGAAATCAACTTCTTCGATTTCAGGTACGCTAAACAGATGGGGGAATTATTCTGGAAGATACAAAACCTCACTGTAAATGCAAAAGACATGGTGGGAGGGGAAGAGAAAAGGGAGAACGATTGGCTCCACTGCTTTTATTTCCCTTTTCAATACGTTTTGGGGTTTGTTGTTGTTGATTCAGCCCGCTGGACAAGGAGGAGCCCAACGCATATGCTGCCATGTTCGGCCGTCCCCACCGACAGAGTCCCGCCTTTTGTCTAGCTGCACTACAAGATGCCAACAGACACGCTGCATGGGGAGGATCTGAAGTTATCACTGGGCAGCTTAATATTAATGAGGGGCAAGGAGAACTATTTTCATTTATACCATCCCAGTGGAACAATACAGCCAAGCAGAGCAGGGAAGGCAGCTGCATAAGGAGTTTTAGTTCAACATGGTTAAAATGAAAGATTTCACATCCATGACCTTTAAAAAGCTCCAGAACATTAGCAGTAAGGAAGAAAAGTTAATGAACTCTTAAATATATAAAATATATATATATAATGAAATTCCAGTCCAACTGTCAGTACTCTTCCAGTGCTGTAACACACAACAAGGAAGGGCTGGAACTGTGTGGTTTAGGGCTTTTTGCTTTTCCTGCTGAGAGCAGACACTGGCTGGCATCTCTTTCCTTTAGCCATTACGAACTTCATCAATGCCCATTTAGTCCCATCTCGCCATTACAGACTAGGGAGCCATAATTTACTAGGCAGCAACCACTGGAACTAAAATGAATTTGAGGGCACCAGATATGCTGGGGGAGTACTACGAGAGGAGCCATTCTTAAAAAGGATTACACCAGCCAGCGTAGGAGCCACACGAACAGGGACCGTGTTTTATACCGTGACCCTGTACATAAGAGCAAATTAAGAAATACTTTCCCAACTTGTTTGCAAGATGCAAAACACACATTTAGCCTAAAGTTATATGTATTTTAATTAAACACGGACTCGCACCAGAAGACTCCTTCCAGCATTTTTACCTTCTGATAGCCTGCCAAGTACATCTGTGATTCTAAAGTAAAAAAAAAAAAAAAAACCAACACCTTGTCCTTGAGAAACTGGCATGTGGCCAGCGAGTGATCCGTAAACAGCTTTGTGTCCACACGAACTATTTTCAAATACTCAGGCAGTATTTTCAGACCTCAAACTATTTCTGCTTCGTCAGCACGGGAGCCTGACTCAGAAATCCAAGCCTGTACTAACAACCCTTTCTGTACCAGACTTGCCAACAACAAAACCCCAACCTCAGAGGTCGGTTTATTTATTTATTTATTTAGCAAAAGAAGGACCAAAATGAACACAATTTCCTCTCGCTTGCTACCTAGGTAATATTTAAGTTGCATTCCCAAAGCCCGTGGCCACCATGTTTATTATTTGAAAGGGCCACACGACAGAAAAGCCATTATGCAACATACTCGGCTCACAGGTTAATCCACGGAAAAGAAGGGCATTCATTAAGGAAATGGAGCCTGCACGTTCTCCGATTATTACTTTTTACCGAGTACTCAAGAACACACCAAGTGCCTCACAAAAACTAGTCAAAACACGTTCACCGCTCTTAAATAACACACTATGGGCCTTCACAGACCAAGCTGTGGCAAACAAAAAGGGAAAGAAATTCCTCAGGAGGACTTGGAAAGCCAGCCCACGGTGCTGCTGCCATTGCAGCTGGTCCCCACCCGCTCTGTAGTGTACTCAGGGTACAAATATAATGCAGATTAAGCAAAAGTTATTTTGGTGCAAAAGGATCTGTGAGCTTTTAGTCCCAAATACACATGCCTTCTGTAATTGTAGGTAGGACATACATTGCAGTGTTTTTTGGTTTGGGTTTTTTTTTAGCATTTCTAATAACAATTGCACTTGGGGGGAAGAAACATCTTTTCTCATGACACTACACAAAAGTATTATTCAGCTCACAATCCACCACCAGCTATTCCTGCAGACCACAAGTCACTACTCTGGAGCACAACTGTCATTAGATGTAATATAAAAATTGTTAGTCGGAAAGGCCAAGCTTTTGGTTGTAAATCATTCAGTGAACGGGAACAAACAGGACAACTCGGTATTGCCCCAGACTGCAGAAGAGGAGTGAGGACCAAAATTCAGCTGTGGAGGACGACTAGTACATTTTGTAATTGCTTATAGCCAGGCAGCTTATTTCAGCATCACCATCCATCCAACCTCTCTAACGCTGCACTGCTTCCCAGGCAGCGAAGCGGAAGGAAGAAAGAGGTGGCGGCACCTCAACCCCAAACACCGCCCCCAGCACAGGCAGCAAGGCCGTCCCTCTGGCCCCGCAAGCATCCCAGCAGCTGTGCTCATGTCGAGGGGAGATGCAGCAGGGATGCAGCATGAGCCTGGACAGGGTCCTGTCTTGCTGAGGGCAGATGCACAACATAAAGGAAGCAGGCAACGGGCCAGCCCTCCCGATGACTACAGCAGGCTGGCCATCTCCTGTCCCATCAGCTCATCTTCCCTAAATACAGATATGGAAATGGGAGCCTGTAAACAGTTCGGACTGAAGTCCCAGCCCCTGGCAAAACAAAATAAAAGTGCTCCAGCAATCCTTCAGCCCCAACTCAGGAGCGCCCTACACGCCCAAAGTTTCCATCCTTGGCTGGGTGTTTTCCCAAGAAGCAGTTGTGAAAGATCCCACGTATCTGCCCATACTCTGGTGTCTCCAAGAGCAGACGCAGCTGACTGCGAGGGATGCACCCAGCCACATCTGGTTCGCAGCACAGCTGGAGCCAGCACACCGCCTCCTGCCACGTGGGTCTTTGCAAAATAACCAGCCGGCTCAGCCACTGTGGCTCAGAGATGGACCCAGGTGGGGAACAACCCAGAACCCTCCAGTAAGAGGGAGCAGTTTCTGGTTAGGGATTCACAAGTGAGAACACTGCATAATCGTACTCAGAATTTAAACTCAAACATTTGTAATCCTACAAACACAGATACACATAATGCTAAAGCTGTAGCCAAATTTAATCTCTTACCATCCCTTTCCACCGCTTCCAGCCTTACTAAAAGAAGTAGAGAGGGGGACTGGAAATAAACAAATTTTTAAAAAAGTAGAAGCCTTCTACTTCTTTTAAGGTATTTGCTCCGTCATGCTTTCCTAAAATGTGTGCAAACCTACCTACAGAGGAAAGTTTGAGCAATGCTGCCTCAAAAGCTACCCGCCATTTACACAAATCACCACTCGAATCTGGAAAACAGTCGTGTTAAACACAATCAGGTACTCTGACCAAACGCTACAGTCATGACCTAAATACATTATGTGGTATGGTGGTGCAGAACAGCAGTTCCTAGAATTAAGCAATCTTCCAATTAAGTGTCATGCACTGAAAACAAAATTAAATCAGCTGTGATGCTGTCCTACTACTTCTTCTACTCCCTTCTCCCCACATCAGGGAAAGAAAACAAAATCCTTTCCACCAGTCTGAATGCAGTATCACCAGCAGTAGTGGATTTCCAAGATGCTGGGGAGGGTTCTACGTAGGCCAGCTGTGCCTGTCTCAAATTACAGCACTCTGAGGAGAGCTAAAACAAAGTAATTATTTTTAAATTGTAATAAAATCGGATTTCCAAAAGTTCCAATGCTTTTAAAGTTTGCCTTTTAAATTTACAGCCACTTGTCTAATTACTGAAAGAGCATTACAGTTTATTATAATCATGTGTCTGCACTGAAAACATCAATATAGCATGCTGGAATTGATTGCTCAATTATACAATGCACAGCTATTGCAACTGCTGTCAAAGTAAAATTCATAAGTCCAAGGGCTTGTCTTTCAAAACACGAGTGAGAGTAATACTTAACACTTAAAGCAATTTCACTGAATCAATGGATCACCAGAAGAAGCACATACAAGACAAGATTCAGTGCAACACCCTGCCAATTACGGGCCGTGTTTGACGGCACGCACATGCACAGATGCACATTTATGTCAAGTGTGGGGCAGCCCCATCAATCACAGAGCTGAATTAAGGGCTGACTACGGCACGATGCTCTAAACCTGAGCACCAACCACTGCTTCACTACCCGCATCACCTACAGGCGACAAGACCCTGACAAAAGTCAAAAGCTCATCCCACCTACCAGCCCAGTAGGTGAGGGTGCTTCACCACCCAGGGAAAATACCCAAATCCAGAAACTACAGGGTGTCAAGAGAAGGAGGGTCGGGGGCAACCACTAAGGCGCAGCCCTGTGTGCCCCTGGCAGCCCCACCTCCGGCCAAGTTGTGCTGAAATGCTGCTCCACTACCACTGAAGGTGAAAAACACACACACAGACACGTACATACACCCCAAAACACATTTTCCATCAGCACTCACCTCTGCCTGACTCCGTCTACAGCATGGAGGCAGGCTCCTACAATCGGCTCTTTCCAAGGGAAAGCTGGTGGCTTTCTGATCCTCCCAAAGGCACCATGGGGGCACCCACTACAGCTACACACAGCCTGACGGAGGGCAATCGGGTCCCCACAGACACACAAGTCTGTCCCAAAGGTCTTACTCTACCTAGGGAAGGGCCTGGGAGGATGTTTTAGTCAAAAACAAGTAAAAAGAACAGGGTTCTTGTGTTACTTTTACTCCTCATCTAGCTACAGCACATCTCAAACAGAGATGCCTGGAAAGAAAATAAACAAACAAAACCAGGCTCAAAGCCTCCAATGAATTTCCATCTGAAACATTAAGAAAACCCCAAAAGCTTAATTCGATATTAAGCCAGGCTTGAGTTCAAATAAACACGAGAATTCAAAGCTGGAAGCATGAAAGATGCCCAGTACTGGAGAAAGAAGGGAAGGAGCTCGTACCTGCCAGCGGTGGAAGCTACAGGGGCTTCCGTTTCTGATTTTTGCCACAAACCCTAAGTGCAACCAAGAAAGAAGCAAAGCTAAGAGGATCAGAGGTAAAATCATCCAAGATCCGAAAAATTAAAACAGAGGAGCTGTAACATCCGAGTTTCTCCAGGGAGCACAGAGCAAGGGTTCCTCAATACACAACCGAATGGCAGAGAAAATAAGCAAATGCAAGTTACAGGCAAATGCCAGCATTCCATTTTAGTAAAATTAGCATGTGCTTAATTCTATTTTAATTGATTTTGATGACTCTGCTTTTTTTTTCATTTTTTACTAATGCTGCAGTAGCTTACAAGCCATCTTCTGTACACATTTAAAAAGAGATAATGCACAGCTTCGATTTAGTCTGCTCATTAGTTTAAGAATTTCAGGAGACACTATTCCAAAGCAAAAGGAAAAAAAAGAAGAAAACGAACATTTCTCCATTATGTGAATAAGCCTGTAGCTAAGAGAGATTTAATCTACCTAATTATACTGTTTGCCACTTGCATTTATAGTTAGCATTGAAATCAGGGGGTGAAATTCAACAAGAAGCAGCAAGCGAGAAAAAGCGAACAGTCTAGTTGACTGCTACATGAAAATCTTCAATATCCATTCTTAGCTTCAGTAAAAGCAATTGAAAATGATCAGGAAAACCTGCTAGTGTGAATTCAAAGTAGATCACTCCAGCTTTCCAGCCTTCATTTTCATGTTCATTGCAGGCAGAAGTTCATTTGTTTTATTTTTATGACTCCCATGAATGTGTCACACGCTCAACGATAAGTACACACTTACTAACGACAAGTTTTAGCTCTGCCTCAAGACAGAAATCATTGAAAGCATAGGCGAGTCTGCGTCAATATGTTCCAAGCAAACAAACTACAAGATTCATGATATGCTTAAATCAAGTCTGATTTCTTCAAGGAAATTCACTTAAAAAGGAGGCCTTCAGGCTACGTTTCTCCAGGCTGCCCCATGGAAGAGGCGCAAGAGACAGCAGGTCAGAAATATGGCAGAGAGGACAGACGAGCCCCAGCAACGAACCAGGATGGAGGCCTGCATGTCCAGCTTGCCGTGACCGCCCTGGGGAACCATGCCATGCTACGGCTTTGGCAGAGCCCTGGGAGATGGAAGGCAACGACTGCAAACAAACAAGAGAGAGTATTTTTACTGGTGGATGGGTCAATGGCAAGGGAGCTGAAGATATGGCATGTAGGTGCAAGTACAGCCTTATCTTTCATCTCTTCCTCCACATCAGATCTTCAGCACTCCCAGCGATGATGACTCCATTCATCTCAGAAAACAGGATCTCAAGCGAGAATACCTAATAAATTCAAGTATTGTTAGGATTTCATTTTCCCCAGCTAGAATCACCTCATGAATGATGTGCAAAGCCTTTCTTTCTTCAATCAAGATTACCTGATGCTGGACTGCAGGTGACACTCACATGGCTACGGCCCAGGCAAGAACGACAAGCAATCAAAAATCAACTGGGGAGGGAGACCAACAAAAAGGAAAAAGTGAGGGGGAGGAAGAAAAAGGGAAAGGGACTGCTTCCCACACCATGGGCCCTCACAGAAGATCCCTGACTAGCCACTACAAGGAAGCCAACAGGTGACAGCAGGCAAGCCCAGGAAACAAGGGTGCACACAAAAGATTATAAGGATGAAGGAATTCCAGCATTTAGCAATCCCAGCTGCCACCACAGCCCGCCTATGTGCTCCTTACACACGAGAGTCTCTCTTCAGAGCACCAAATTTCATTCCTAATGGAAAAAAAAGTTGCCTCAACAGTGTCAATGACTTATTGCCAATATAAGATTATTTGGTTCCTCAAAGCTAGACTTACAGAAGGCTTATCCATTTAATGATGCAGTTAATGAGAGTTAACGATGCTTCTTTCCACCACAGTTAGACATGGGCACTTCCAGGACTGGACTATACTTGTCCTTCCCACTGCTTTGGCTGTGACTAAAAGGTCAACATTCAAATACAGGTACGTCAAATTCAGTGTGGTAAAAAAATGGCCTGATGTTCAAAGACAGGGGAAAAAACCAAATTTCTGTATTGTCTGTCTGCTGCAATACCCGAAACATGCAAGGTGCTTTCCAAATCTACAAAATCAAGATAGTTAAGGCCCCTGAAATGAAAAGGTACAATAACAAAAATTTTAAAACTTAAGCAACAAGTATCTGTTAAACATTTTTGCAAAATTCTTTAGCAGACCATAAGCTCTCAGCCAAACTACTTCCGAAACTAGCAGCTGTGCCAGAGGACCTCTGCACATATAAATTATTTGTGGAGAAACTTCTATATGCATTTAGATGTTAGCATTGCTACCATTTTTCCTTCAGTTCATGCATGCAGTAACGGTCTGACCCAAACAGCATCTGTATTTCTACCCTTATGACCACTTCCTTAAATCTTCTCAGTTTGCAAATGTTTCCTTCCACTCTTTTCAAGCCATATCCTGCAAAGTCTGCTACTGCAGAAATTAAGCAATGGCTTTCTTGTACCGCCTTCCACTTCCTCAGAGGAAACAGACTCAGCACCCAGTAGATAAAGAGCATGCACTTGCACCTTGTCTTTGCTCTGAAAGATAAAATATGCCAACCATCTCTTCTTCCTGTTAAACCCAGTAGGTAGCTCTAACCCTCTGCTTACAAGAGAACACAGAAGCACCAGAAAGGTCCGCCCATGGACAATGGGTTTGGGGTTGGAAGCCAATGCGGAGATGGGAACACTGCCAGGATCCAAGAGAGGTGATTCCCAGGAGAAACTCCAGACGTTGATCCTCCACCCCCAAATCTAGTTTTCCTACTTTGCCAAAACCATTCAGGGAAGAAAAGTTCACAAGGAGATTGATATCCTGAGCAACTTGAGGCACAGCGAAGGAGATGCATGAACACACACAAATTTGGGATGTCTGTCATCATGAGATACTGTGAGGTGGGAGAAAGCATGTCAAGAAGAGAGGTCTGGAAGGAGATGACACATTTCCACTCCAGCCATAGGCTTCCTGTGCAATTTTGAACATGTAACTCAATTTCCTCTGGGTTTTTTTTTTTTCAATCTATAAAAATACTAACTAACTTCATAGTTGTGTTGTCAGGCGTAATTCATTAACATTTATTAAAAGAAGTGCTTTGATGTGCCTGGGTAAAAGCCACTACAGATAGATCAGATACTAAGGAACAGCTGAACATTACCAGGACTGGTGCCTTACACAAGTATTTGCAGTTCCTCTGTACTGAGCCGCCATTCGAGACCAGGAAACAGCAGCAGACGCTTCCAGCAGAAGCGTCAGGCACATTCGATACCTCGCCAGATCCGGAGGAGCACGGCCGACACCACAAAAGCAAAGCAACGAGATCATGGGTGCTGAGGGAAAACCGAGGAAACAGTCAGACTTCCCCTTCCGCCAGCAAGCGACCGAGCCCGGACTGCCGGCATCCTGCGGTTCAATTCGTGCAGTCTAAATATGGGTGACTGATGCCTTGTGGGACATCCCAGGGCAGGCAGAAAACAGCACAAGACCTATTAGAGACCTATATCCTTTTGGAGCAGATGCTGGGGGCTAGGCAGGATGTTCCAGCACACCTCTCCTTGGCGGAGAGGAGCAGAGGGGACAAGAGTGGAGGGAAGGAGAGTGGGACACGGGTCCTGTCCCACTGCCCACGAGGTGTGATGCCACCACCAGCCGTCCCCTGGTCCAGCAGCTCGAAGGCAGTGTCCCAGCTGGGTGCACCCAGGTTTTGAAGGCAGCTGGGCTGCAGTGACCCCTGGAAGAGGGAGGAATCCCTTTGGTTTTGAGGAAGCGCCTCGACATGGCTGGAACAAAGCACGCACGAGCAGCAGGCATGGCTTCCCAGCCTTCGCAAAAAGGCATGCCGCAAACAATGCCGCAATTTGGCAGGCGGGGTGAAAAAAAAACAGCAGTACCTATTCAATAAGGCTACCGTTTACTATTTCTTCATGTGAGATGAGATCCCTCCACCTTTTTTAATTTTTCACTCTTACTCCAATTAAAAAAAAAATCTCCTATTCCTGCAAAGGCGGTGCGATCTGTTCGAGGAGTATATGCATGATAACTTTCAGCTTCCGAATATTAAATGCTTTCCATGTTAAATCTGGAAAGGCAGAAAGGGGTTACGGGAAGGATTATCATTAATTCTTTCACTGCTCTTCAGTACAGCAAAAGGGACTGAGCAGGTTAAGACAGTCTCTAGAAGAAGTAGCTATTTTACTAAAGAAAGATCTGTTGAATAAACATTAAAAGCATTATTTGGACATCTTCAAGAGACTGTAAATCTGAGATTTGCTGATGTAGAGGAAATGCAGATCTTTATCTATAAGCCTGAAAGCAAAGCAAAATGAAATAAATTTCTGAATTCCCTCTCTGCAGAGACATTTTGTCCTTCAGGACAAAACTCCACTGCTTCAGCACTGTCACTTCTGCACCTTGCCCGGCTCAGAGCTGGAGCTGTTGGTGTACTTTCAAACCTAAGGTGTTCTTGTTTCCAAATTTAAAAGTCACTAGATCCTCTGAAGGCTCTGCGTTTCAGGGGTGGTGAGAAAAGACTGCCTTTAACGCAGGCCAACTCCTCCCACACTTCTCAACCGATGGCTCACTCTATGCCAAATTATTTTAAAATTCTGCAAATCCAAGGAAGAAGGTTCCAGAAACGAGGAGCAGCCCAGGGCCGTGCAGCTCCCTCCATGCGCAGGCACCCTCTTCTGCGCCCCACAACCCACACGGTATTCGCCACAGGTTTAAACCCTCCTCTTAAATGACAATTTTTGCAGGACAGGGTGGGACCCCAAGGAACTCCTCTGAAGTAAATGATCCTCAAATCCCTGGGTCGCGATTTATTTGATGTTGTGATGGAGGACCACCAAGCACTTTGGTGTAGCTGACCACTCCTGTGACCCTTCAGTAGACAAGACTTCCTCGTCCTCCTTCCCCACTCAGCTGCAAGAGTTACAGCTATTTAAAGAAACTGCACGACACATCCAACATAGAGGACTTGTCACCCTCCTCCCCACCTCCTCTAGGAGCAGCAGACATTCAGCACATCATTAATTAGGCCCTAAATTCACCCTCTGCCTGGTGTTTTGTGGGCCTCTGATTCATTAGAATATTACTAAGGTATAATGGAGATAATCATGCCGTTAGCAGCATTAGCAGGGCAGTTTACAAGATTACATATAATGAGAACTGGTTAGAGGGAAGTGCATCATGAATTTAACAGAACAGTAAAAAAAAAAGAGCAACAGTCCAATTATCTTCTCCCTACGCCAAGTTTCAAATAAAACTCTCTGCAAGGCCAACACTATAGCACAGCAGGGAGCAGCACAGTGGGCTAAAATTGTGTTATTCTTCTCTTTGTTGGGAGAGGAGGACTAACAACTTGGACTGGAAGGCATTTAACTATCTATTTGATTAGTCATTCAACAGAATGACGAAGGTCACCAAAGCACCATCCAGTGCAAATGCATACCTGATCTCACGACACACGCAAATGTGAAGTCCGAGTGCAATTCCTCCCTGCACTCCTCCTCCTGTCTCTTTCCAAAGCTGGGTTTGATACCAACAACCTGCTTTATCCCCTTTCTCTTAAACTATTAAGTTTCCTGCATTTTAAATGAAGATTGAGCTTACAGCAAGACATTGTAGAGAATGCAGAAGTTACATGTGCAGTATTTATAAATAACTATTTTATAGCCCCCAGGCTATCTGTTTGATATTAATATGTCCAAATGCCAACAGTTAAAGCAGAGCAAGGGGGAAACTCATGGCAAAAATAAAGCTACTTTTAAAAAGAAAAAAAAGCAGAGAGGTCTTTTTGTTGAGTAGAACAACCAACTACCTTTAGGTTTACACAGTTCACTCTTTCCTAGGTGAGTCAAGGATCAAAGAGGATCCTAAACCTCAAAAAAATGCTAGGAAAAGGAGCAGAGGTTGAGCAAGAGCCTGCCCTGGGTCTATGGGTAGAACTGACGACTCCCACATCCGCAGGTACAGCTGCAGCAAGCCAGAAATTAAATTAAGCTGTCTAGGGAGAGGCACAGATGGGAGAAACTTCACAGCTGGTGCCTATAGCATGAGTAAATACACCCCTGCATGCAGATGTTCTGCAGGTTATTTTCAAAGTACAAGCCGTCCATAGGAATAAATGAACCAGGCTGGGTTTGCCAGGCAGTCTTTCTCCATCACCAAAAATACACATGACATCACCAGCTCCCAAGGGGAAACAGCCGAAACAGGACAGGGATGGTGTCATCCAGAGAGTGGGGAAGAAGGAAGCCCGCAGCCCACACAACTTCCCCACCAGCCACGTCCTGAGGACCCGACCCGGCGCAAAGCACAGGAAGCCGAAGCCCTTCCCTAAGGGGCCACGCTCCAGGTGGATGAGAGGAGCTCACGGCGTCCCCAGAGCTCGGACAGGCGTACACCGACGCGCGGCGGGGAGCACACAGGGACCAAATGCAATGGGAACTCAACGGGAACCCTTCAATTAGGAGCGTGAGGGAACCGGAGAGCTAATTCTGCAAAGAAAGCGGGAACCATAAAGGCTGCAGCCTCTCCACCAGCTACCGACGTGGTCTGGGTACTGGGGGAAGCTCACTCCGAATGCTAATTAAAGTTGGAACAACAGCCTGTTGGGACTGAATGGATTTACACAGGCTCAGCGTGGGAGTGCGGCTCGGCGACAATTTATTTCTTTATTTATACTGCAGTACCACTCGGTGGCCTCAAATCATGACCAAAGCAGCATTGTGTTAGATACCGTTCAGCCACCCACATAGACAAACCGCTTAGCCCAAACAGCTTACGAGCTGATGTCCTCATTCAGAAAAGCATGTGCACCCAAGCTATCTCGGACAGCAAATACTCCGAGAGTTAAATCCTGCCCCAATCAGGGCAGAAATGCCAGTCTGGAAAAGGCCTGGCCTGAACAACTGTTGCAGCAAATTGAGCTCTTTCACCAGGCTGTGTTGTGTCCAACGCTCAGGTCCCGCAAATTCCCAGCTGCTTGGTAAGCTGGAAGGGAAAATGCTAAGGTGCTGCTAAGGATTAGTGGAAAGTTCTGTAAAGTAGTCAAAATGCAGCTGTGGTATTCAAAAAGAGGCCATGGAATTTAAAAACATATTAAAAACAAAACAATCCTCCCACAAAAAAAAAAACCACCAAAAACAAAAAACCCCACTTATTAGACAGAAACTTATATTGGAACAACTCAACTTGTATTTAGCTTGAAGTTTGCTCCTCCTGTTTCAAGGCTCAAAGGAGGTTTTCAATGCCCAAAATTTTGACCACCTTTATTAACTATGTCTCCCTATAAATGTAATTTTGTCAGGATTGCCACAGTTCCAACCTATAGGGTCTGTGATACTATTTACACTCCCGGTTTTAAGAAAATATGGTGAGGTTGTGTCGGAGGCAGTTTCACAGGGCACTCTTCCACTGAAGGACTGCTCTGTGAGTACAAGAATACTTCCACGTCTCAAGAGCAGTCAAAATCTACCTAACGCCAGCTTCTCCTCTAGTTTAAAATGTTTGCTATAGTCCACTATAAATGAAAGGATAGAATTTAATCAGATGAGGGGAACTAATTCCTCCCATCTCCCTCCTAATTTCCAAGGCCCAAACAAAACCACAGAGTTCAAACATTCAAGGCAATCTCTAGGGAGAACGAGCCAGATGCAAACTTTCGGCCAAAATAGGGAAGAAAAAAAAAAAAAATCAGTTAGTTTGAGAGTCTCCAGTCTGAGGCTCATAATGGAAACTGTTTTACAACTTGAATTACAACTTACCCTAGAACTCAAATTTATAGTATTTTTTAGTATTTGTATATATGCCTAAATCCAATCAATAATTAAGCTTTGGGCTTATAGGATCTTACTTGGCAGGGTATTTTACAGTGGCAAGTTTACATAGCAGTTCATCCATAACCATGATTTACTTCACTTTCATTAGCTCAAAGACTGAAATCAGAAGACATTTAATTCTTCTAATTTAATATTCATAAATTAAGGAAGTAGGATCATGAGTACTGGGTTGCTAAAAGCCACTTCCATGCCAACAAGTTCAGCAAGAAAAACTTACTGCTGCCAAGGACATCACTTTCAACATGGCTTCACAATTAACCACCACTGTGCTGTGTGACTGGAGCTGTGATAAACCTTGTCAGGAGGGGAAAAACATCTACCTTTCCGCAGGCATGTCTCAGGGGGGGGGGGGGGGGGGGCATTCAGTGAGGTGCCGAGGAACTGAGAAGTAATTTGGAAAGGCTGAGGCAGACTCCAGGTCCCATGACTTTTGCTTCCATTACCACATCTATGGACTTCAAAGAGGGATCTATGGATGGATGGATGGATGAACGGACAGCTGGCCAGCCAATCTTGTAACATGGTAAGGAGGAAGAAAACCATGTCACCAAGAAGAGCGAGCAGATTAAATCACACACTGCAAATAAAGACCAGGAGCTCACCAGCCAAGTGGAGCTTCTCCAGATCTTGTCCCTTTGTTGGAGAACAGCAATTAGCACCTCGCCTCTTTGCTGTGCTCATGCAATGACAATGCCTTGTGCTAGCTCTCGACCAGTAAAAAAACCAGATAAGTAAATAAAATAAAATGTTATCTCAGCTGCAGACAATTTTATTACTACTCTACTCCCCACATTTTTACTAAAAATACTGTCATTTAAAGAAATCCATTTATTCTGTCCTCAGCTATGAAAACAAATTCTGTTTTTTGAGGACAACATAAGAGTAACTTAAGCCTTTTCAAAACATGCCTCTATGAAAGCAGGCTCCCTCACGTTAGCCAGATGAACGTAGGGCTATTTTTCCTAGCTTGATTTCATCCTTTCAGCTAAAGCTGGGGAAACAGAAAGGCTGGTACAGTTTATGGGCAGAGCAAGTCACCTTTTTTTAATGCATAAGGAAACCAAAAGGTCTAGGTTTGGCAGGAGTTACTTCTCTAAACGTACAGGATCACTTGCAAAAAGTCATGGGTGATTTGATCACTTTCAGTAAGTGTCAAAAGCAGATTTGAAAAAAACAAAGTATTGATCCCCAGAGAGGAAAGCAAGAGTGGTGAAAATGTTCTTTCAAAGAGGTTTACTGCTTCGCCCACCAAAAAAAAGTGGGTGTTTAGGAGAAGGTTGTTTTGTTTGCAGCTTCAGCCAAGCTGCATGAAGTTAGTTCCCATCCTTGTTTGGAGGTAAAGGACGCAAAGCAGGGAAGCCGCTATGTGAGCAAGAGGGAACAGGCCAAAAATGGGCAAAAGCCAAGGGTAAGAAAACATCTGAGAACATAAGTAGAAAGCAGGGTGTGGAAGCAGTGGGGACGGGAAGTCCACGTATGTGCACCAACACCTCGCGAGTCCCTTGCTGTCAAAATAAGGCCATCTACCTTGGGCGGACCATACTACTGCAAGTCACAGCTCATACCCGCGTTTCGTGCCAGTGCGCCAGCGGTTCACACCTCGCTCAGACGAGACCTGAGCAGATGTCTGCCAGTGTGACTTAAGGATATGGCTAAAAACTGATCTAAGGGTAAGCTGCTGCAGCCAGGAGCAGCGGCCTGACGGCTTCCCTTCCCGCAGCTCCAGCCCCCAGGCTCAGGCACAGCAGCAGCAGCAGCAGCCGTCGGTTCAGAGAGCCAAACCAGCAGAAAACTCCAGTTGCTTCTTTGGAGTCTCAAGGAGCAGGTGAAGAAAAAGAAAATGAACATCCATTGCTCAGAGGTAAAACTGGTGCTGCTGTGCTGGGAGGCTGAGCGCTTGCCGTCAGCAAGCAAGCAGGCAGGGTCAGGGCTTTCTGAAAAGAGGGGGAGAACTGGGGCAACTTTCCTACCAAAACCAGCATCTCTTCTGAGGATAAGACACAAACACCTGCTGGTTTTCATTTATCAGCTGGAAGTCAGGGAGCCTGCTGCTACAGGCTACAGGATCCTCCTTATTGACGACGGGTAACTCCAGAAATCAGGGACTGACTGGGAGAGATTCAGGTTTGGCACTAGGAAAACCCTCAACAGCGAGAGCTAGTGGGACACAGGCATAGGTTGCCTGAGGATGCGGCCCCATGAGACCACAGGCTACACAAAATACCCATCAGGAACAGCCAGACAGACCAAAGTGATCCAGTCTTGGGGCACAGGGAAGGACTGGATGATCTCCTGAGACTCTTTCTAGCCCTGCTTTTATATGAATGGATTGATTTATATGAATAGATTGTACATCTGTACATGCATATATGTGTACATATATATACATATACACAAACACGTACACATAAATTATTGATTCGGGGGCAAGGGAAGGTGTCACGCTTAATTTCCTCAATACAGTTTGCAGCTGACTGATCTTGCCTGGGAGAAAATGAAAAAAATAGTCCAAAACCCCTTCAAATGACTTACACTTTTAAAAAGCCCAGCAACACGAGACCGTGCCATGCATCCCATACCTAAGGACGGTGGTCAAAACCTTGGGTCTCTTACATAAGGCTTGAGTCCCCTGTTCAGGGAGAAAAGAACAGGCTTCCCCCTTAAGCCAAAGGAAATCTTCCCAAGGTTAATCTGCTAGTTGTTAAGTAACTTAGGCCAGACACCGAAAGGAGACGCGATCACATGCATGAGATTAGCACACTGCATACGCGTGAACAACGGCTCGTGCTGCCCCGGCAAAGGAGGACGTGTGCGCAAACCTCTGCTTATATCCTGTGACGCCTGACGGGCTCAACGTGGCACTGGGGAGCGAGGCGGAGGCGAAGGAGGCAATGAGTCCTGTGTTGTCTCCCGTCCCCCTCAGAAAACATGCCTGTTTTGTGCTCCCTTCTCCCCCCACCCCTTCCCTTCCCAGCGGCCAGGGGTTTGCGTTACTAGCAGGGCCAGGGTGGCGTCGGGGATCTGAGCTACAAACTTTCCTGAGGAAATGCCACCGAAATGGTATCATCAGATCCTTTGAGAATAGAGAATAGATAAGACCACACTCTGGGAGATAATTACCCATTTGCGCTACAAACATATTTTCTTTTACAATAGCCAGACTTTTAAACCGCTAGGCAATTTTTTTCCCCTCAGGAAGGTTAACCTGCTATTATAAAAAACACTTATGGAAAGTGCCTACTGAAAGCCAGGATGACACAGACAAATACAGATGCCTCCTGCCAGCCTGGCTCGAGCAAGCCAGCTTGCGCCTGGCGCAGTGAATCACGCTCTGCTCTGCGATGCCGAAGCCCCTCTGCTCCTTCCTCCTGCCTCTCCTCCATCGACTATCAACTTCCATCAACTCATATCTCATCTCCAAAGCCTCCTTCTCCCTGAAGAGAGGCAGGGCAGCTCTCGGCAGCTATCGATGGCGCAGAAGGCTGGCAAGCTTGAGCGGGGCTCAGATATTGTTGTGGTCTACCCAGGCTGTAACACAGGTCAGCCCGGCCAAGCGTCCCTATCTGCACCGCAGCTCTCCCTCGTCTCAAAGCATGTTTTTTCAGACGGCTCCGAAACCAGTTGGCTCCCACCACAACGCTGGCAGGAGAGCGCTGTAATTTTGCTCAGCCGTAAGAATTTTAAACCGTGCTTAAGCATGCTTGCTAACCACACTTAAAAGACCTACCAAAGTCCAGCCAAAAATGACTGAAGCCCTTCAGCCGGCCAAAGGGCACCCCGGATAAATAAGTAAGTAAATAAGCATGCTGCCACAGACAATGAGAGCCTATCTGAAATATTTCAAAACCAAATAACAGCACGAGGAGCTTCAATGGCATTTGTAAGTCAGTGCACGGGAGTTCCATGTTTACAGGAATGAAAATTCAAGCGTTGATCCACTTCTTAAGGCTAGCACAGGGACTTCTCACAGGGCGGGGGGGGGGAGAAAAACCTGATTAATAACAAGGCCTGACATTTGCTCAAGTCAGGAGGGGAAGTCTGGTATTTTCAAGATGGAGCAGTGACTGCGAGCGCAATGGGAGATGCGTTGATACCACAGTAGCATCAGCAACCTTGCTGGAGGTGACACCAGGGCCTTGCAGAACATCAGGGCCTTGGGACTACCAGGTGGGTACCCGGGGCGAACCCCGTGTGCCTGCTGCTTTGAGCTACCCACCCCTCCGTGCTTCTGCTGCCCTTCAGGGCATCCCAAAACCTCTGCCAGCTTCATCTCCCTAAAGGCCTGGACTGAAGGGGCCTCTCCATGGCAGGAGGGGTAAAGCCCAGAAGGACAAGCCACGTTCCCCAGCAAGAGCACAGCAGGAAGGGTGGGAAACGGAGAGAGCAAGCTGCTGCCCTCACCTCGAGCACCCTCCAAAACTTTGTCGCCTCTGTGCGCAGCAGTGGAAATGGTATCACACTAACAATGGCATTCTGTCAGCATCAGCACTGAGGAAGATTAAATAGTAACACTCAATGTTACTTCAAAGGTAAAAATAAAAAAAAGGAAAAAGCAGCGGTCAGTGATTTTCAGAAGTCATATACTGTGCACACTCCAAAAAGACAAGTTTCTTTAAGCCTTCCCAAAAAATGAGGGCACGTGAATAATCACACTTCTCACGTCTGAAACTTTGAGCTGCAGGCCCCACACCCCCCGGGAATTAATTTAGAAACCTACCTGAGAGACTCAAAGATTTCTTGTCCAAGCCACACACACAGACAGAAAAAAAACCTTCCTTCAGTCTGCCTCCTCCACAGCCCTCCAAAACCAGCTGTTTTATCAGGCACAAATGTGCTCCTCTAAGAACACAAGGGCAGCAGTGAAAAGAGCATATTTAATGCAATTTACCCATAATGAAAGCCAAGGTCTCCCTCACACCGTCCTGGGGCAGCCAGAGGAGGAGAAAACGCAGCTTGCTCCTACGCCTCGGGGTTCGGCCCCGAACACAGCCGCCTCTCCCAGCCTCCTCCGGACACAGGGTGCCGACAGCTGCCGAACTCGGCAGTGCTGGGCGATGGGGGCAATAGGTGGAGGGGAAAAAAAGAGGACTGCCAGGAGCTATTTCAAGCCCCCCCACAGCATCAGGGACTGAAAAGTGGCACTTTCAGTAACACCTACAGAGCACCAAGGGATAATAACGTGTAATATCGCATTTGTAACAACTGTCAATATCAGACGCTAACGATTACAGAGGATTTTCTCTTCTGATGGCACTCTTCTAAAACATCCAGGGTCAGTAGCCTGCTTTCCTCCCCAAAACATAAACCTTCCCAGGAGAACGGAAAGCTTTGAAAGTGTAAGTTGCCAGAAGTTCTGACTAAACTTTAGTATAAAAAGCTGTCAAAGAGGCCTGTTTTCTTCAAAACCCGCGGCAGGCCTAACCTGCTGTGAGGATCCACAGAGCTGTGTGAGCTCAGGACCTCCCTGAAGCCCAGCTGCCCGGAGGAGATGGATGTGCTGAGCAAAATAACCACGATACTCCATGAGGGAGCACGGCAGTAAGTCCAACTTGTACCTGAAATAGTGCTACTTTTCAAACGCCTGGAAAACTTGTAGGCCAGGGGTAGGAGATTTCACATTTGAATGAAAAGACAGTAACTAGGAGCTTTACATAATATCTGGTTAAGTATGCAACACGGGAAAGGCTAATCACTGATGCCTACTCATTTTTTCCTTAAAACAAAGCAAAGATGTGTCCTAAACTCCTAGAAAAAGGATTTAAAGAAAGAAAAAAAACAAACATGCATAACCTAAAGCATATATTTTCACAGCTTTCTGAAGCTGCTGTAAGCTCTGCTGATCGCCAGCCTGTGACCAGCAATGCCAAGAATTCGCACTCCCTTCGCATACGTATTGTTCCCGGCCTCCAAAAGAGTTCAAAAGCTTCAGGTAACTCTGTGCCACCCCCCATTTCTTCCCTGACGCCCTCACAAAACAAAGCAAAAAAAGACCTGCACAAAACAACCGTTAAATTGTATTTTACCTCCCCTTCCTTTGATCAGATAGAGGGAACATAGGTCAAAAATGTGCAGTGGTCCAGCTCCATAAAGATTAATGATGGAGCTCAGGGAATTAATACCTGCTGCACTTCTGAAATGGCCATGTGGCTTTTTAAATCCCTTAATACAGTTCTGATAAGTTTAAAATGTTGAAGTGAGTTCAGGTTTGAATAGGTCTAGCCATCTCATTTCATGCATTTGGCAACCAAGACTTAAAACTGAGCTTGAAAAACAGGAGAAGTAGGAAAGGCTGAAAACGCAGGGGCAGCAGTCAAGCCTCAGCTCCTGAGAGCAGCTTTCCCCCCTTCCCTACAGCCGGTACAAGGTGGTCAGAAAAATGGCCAATAAAATGAGAAGCCAGCTGAGAGGATTTGTAACGTGAAACCACCAGGCACAATACTGAAAATTTTCCTGTCTGCTGAGAGGGGAGTGAAAAGAAAAGGAAAAAAAAAAAAAAAAGAAAAAAACAACCCCGCTGGAGAGGTCATTAAAGACAGATGGCTCATGCGGAGGGTTGGTAGGAGCAGGCTCCTCTGAAACCCAGGCACCAGCATCAGTCACCCAGGTATCTGCTGGCAGAGGTAGATCCCCACCAGCAGAAATCGGGGCTGTGACCAGGACCGGCGTGCAGCACCTTGCCGGGACAGAAAACCCGGCTCCCACCAGCCTCTGCTGACAGCCCACCCGTGGCTGCTGCCACAGCGAGCACGTCTGGACCCGGGGAGACAGAGGAGGAGGACAACAGTGCTGCCACTGATACAGTGCTGCCCGGCGCCGCAATAAAGAATGCCTGCTTTCTAAAACTCCAAAATAAGTTTTAGGGAGTGAATTATTTTGCCGCTTTCCGGTAACACCACAAATGATTTTTGCATTTAGGTTTCCTGGATGGGTATCAGCAACCTGTCAAAAAAGGAAAGAAAAGCCCTAACCAAACCATCAGCTACGCTCATTAAAATCCTGAAGACGTCTGGAGAACTGGCCTTTGTGCAGCATTAAGTCATTGGCAACTTCGTCTTAACTCGGATGGAGATTTCCCCGTCCTCCTTCTCCCCCCTCCGCCCTGCACCAAAGTTAACCGCGGAAGAGAGAACTGGATCGTGCTCAACAAAAAAAATTAGCCAGCGGGGTGAGGGTGGGGGAGATGGCAGGGGGGCTGTAAAGATAAGTAAATCCTTTGCTTTGCACATGTCTTGTAGTTATTTATCCCCTCGCTGCTGTCACGTGAGCCGAGCCGGAGTCTGCACACTGAACAAAGGGCCTTTGCTGGGCCGTCCACAAGGAGCCCTTTAAGCATTTCGGCACAGCCTGCAAGTATCCTTCCAATTAGCCTTTAAACTGTGACACTAAAATAAAAAAACCTTTTATGCAACAATGTTACCCCTTCACCATGCCACAAAAAGTGACATGGCTAGGCCACATACACCCCTCCACACCCGCCGGGAGAGAAAATTCCTAAATTTAGGCATGTTGTCTGCCCCCCTGTATCAATCAACAGATCAAGCTCTTCATTAACGGTGCTCAGCTAACTTGCTAATTTAAGAGATGAAATCTCTCCTCCATGGTACCTTGAAGAGGACAGTCAGTTATTTTAGATGCCCATTTCAGAGAAAGCAGTAAAAAACGACTTATTCTCTCCTTAGTCCAATGCTAACTAGAGGCACTGCTTTAAAAAGCAAACACAACTTCAGCCCAGAGTTCAGAGCTGAAAGGTGCATGGAGGATTTTTGCACAAGGATCAATACAAGGCCTGAACCCTCCTGGCTCAAAATGCAACACCCTGACAGCGAGCGTGCACACGTCTGTCCATGTGTCCGTGCGTGCCTGTGTGCTAGCAAGCCCTGCAGCACAACAGGAGGGTCTGCAGAGGAGCAGACCTGGTCCTGAGGAGCTCAATCCTGCAAGATGCTCAAGCAATCCCTGCCTCACTTGAGCCAAGTCACCTGATTTCAGAACTACAAAATGAGTCAAAATGTGCAGAATCAGGCTATAAAGTAGAAAATCAGCTCCTGTGCTTAAACCACAGCAATCCTCGCCTGCCAGTTCTTTTTAATCGCTAGACTGACAGCCATGTGGTAAAGTCGACATCGCCAAGTACTTGTCATTTCATCGGTGCTGCCAATTCCCATCTTGCTGAGACAATGACACATCAAAAATAGCTTTCATCTGTTTATATACTGCATGCTCGGCAAACTATGTCACCAACTGCTGGTGTGGAAAAAAAGCCTTTTTTTAATAATCTCCATCCTGGAGAAAAGAATAAGATTACATACTCTCTGAAAAATATGAAAAATGTATTCCATATTTTGGGAAACCTTCAATGCATCCCATATTTCATTTCAGATTATTATATTCTGAAAATATTTATTACAGTAAATCATAATAATTTTTGCTCTTTACTAACAAAGAGCAAAGGAATCACAACCCAAACTTTTTTCCAGCAAAATGCTGGCTTCTGAAGCTGCTGAAAATATTTAGAAGGCAGGAACGGATACCCAAAAGCATTTTTCCTTATAAAAAATGGGAGGTTTTTTGCAGGTCCAAACAGATGCCAAGAACAACATACATAAAATTTCACAGTCTTTATTCACATTTTCATTGGTCTTCCTGGAAGACATACACCGCATGAGTCACATCCCTTTGTTCCTGTCTTCCTGGGCTATTCAAATTTGCTGAGCTATTTCTTGGTGGACACCATAATTAGAAAAAGTCCTGCTCCCTACTGATCTGATGAACATCTGAGTTTGCATACATAAGAATATACCATGAAATGTTTATTTGCGCAATTTTTGCTTTGTTCTTCCCTCCTTCTATATATAACACAAAGGGTAAGAACAGTTTAAAGCACTAAACTCCATACATGAAATTTTGAAAGTACATCTGCAAGCAAACCCATAAACTTAGAATACAGGCTGGAGAGCCAAATTAGAAAATTACAGCAGATAAACCTTACAGCTGAGAAACTATACCCATTAAATACTTTGTAGCAAGCAATGCCTAAAACTTGCTGCCATTCTTCCTAAAACTCATCCTATACTTTACTGAGAAGTGTGAAAGGAACTGCAGAAATTCAGGAACAAGATCTCTTTCACAGCTAAAAAGAACATTTTTAAAGCTGAAATAACTTATTTACTTAAGCCCCAAATTCGCTGTTAACAGACAAATTTTCATCTGAAGTACTCTTCTTCTAACCACAGAACACATATAAGTGTTTCGGCAAAAATGGGATTCGTAGCAGTCTTGGAAGGGAGTCCCAGCTGAGACTGCAGAAGACGGCACGCTTCAGGCCTGACTTACAGAGCCCTCATGACAGCCTAATAAATCAGAAAAACATATTTTTCCAACTTGTAGATTAAAACAAATACCAATTTGGTGATAGCATGCTTTTGAGCAGCCATGTTTCCAAAGGAAAAAGGACTGTTTACACTAGCCTGATACTCTAATAGACAGACACACACGTATCATTAATTACACCTGGCAGATGGAGGCGGGCTGCAAGCGCCTGCAACGCAACCCACAGGTCATCAAGCTGCCGAGGTGTAGGTGTAACTTTGCTATCTTGAAATGAGAGGAGATGAACCGCAGGAAAGATGAGGCTGTGCCAGCTGCAGACGGCTCTTGGGTGCTCCTCCCCAGGCGGAGAAATCCACCCAGAAAAGCCACACCACTCTGCTTCTACTACTGTTTACTGGGTAGCAAGTTCAACCAGTACATTTTCACACAGCCAGACTCACTGCCACAGGATGCCAGCGAAGCCAAAGGTGGCAATACAGTTTATACCATAAGGGCTATTAAGCATGGATGAACTGGGTGCAACCTTGGTTGGGGAAAAAAAAAAAAAAAAAAGAAAACGTCCACCCTGCAGCCCCACCATCAGCTGCCAAAGGTTGGTACATCCTACGGGAGGTCTCTCTCTTTCTCTGTGTGTTTGTGTGTATATATACATATTTAATCCATTTCTCCATCACTGCTGAGTATTAGAGACAGCAGCCTAGGCATTACAGACCTGTAGTCTGATCCCACATGGAAGCTCTTAGGCTAGTCCAAATATACCTAGATTTTTGTGTAGAAAAAGCTTGAGTTCTTGGAAACAGGCTTTTACCTCAAGAGTGGCAGCTCATTGGCATCTTAAAAAGTAGGACCCAGCACTAAGTGCAGCTGAGAAGATGTAATGCTGACATAAAGCAACTAAGCAAAGGAGAAAGTTCCTGTTTTCTCTTTATCGAGATTTAATATTGAGTTGGCTAAGTGGAGCTGTACAGCTCAATGGAAAAAGCAGGGTTGGTTTTTTTTTCCCTGCTCCCCTCCCCTTTTCAGATGTCTTCTTCCTTACGGAAGAAGCAGCAGGTAAATTAAAACGGTCCTCCACCCCCTCAGGAGGAGCCAGCCTGCCAGCTTCTGGGAGCAGAGCTCAGCTCTGAGCTTAGAAAAGTTCTTTTGAAGCGTTGTTCTGAAAGTAAAAGCTCTCCCTCGAGGAGGTGGCGATGTGCAAGCGGGTACTGATAAACAGAGATATTAGCTGTTGGTCTGGTCTCGCAGTCCAAATCAAACAAGTGGAAATAGGAGAGAATTATGTATGCATTAAGATTAAATTCATATTTTAAAATACTATTAGCGAAAGATTGGTAAGAGATCAAATGCAATGCACTCCGTGTAACTGCTGGATTCCTTTGGGGTTTGTTTTTTTTTTTTTTTTTTTTTTTTTTTAAAGTAAACGTATTCCGTAAGAGGAAAGATATTCACATATGGTTAGATTTTAATTCGGTTAGTTATATAAACTACATGCCACTATAAAAATTCTCACCAGTAGTTTCAATTCCATAATCACAAGCTGTTATTCACTTTCCATGATTACACGTTCTGCCCTGCTGAAAAGCTTCTCCTTCCACTTCAAACATGGGTTAAGCAACTCACAGACGCATTTAAATTGGACTGTAAAAGAACTTAATGAACTTTCTGAGTATAAAACATACTAAAATTAAGCTTGACTTTGTCGTCATACTTCATCGACCTGTCATCAACTTCATCGTGTACCCAAAGGTAACATTGTTCAAAACCGAGATAGGGCATAAGAACACCGCATAAAAAAGACAAGGCAAATTATCTCTCAGTTTAATATTTCTTAGGTTAGTCTACAAGTAAAAGACTTCAAAATTTTTTAATAAAAATATAAAGCAAAGCTTCTATAGAAAAAAATCGTTGTGAAAAACTATCTTAAAATGCCATGCAGCAATCACCCAAAATTTTGCAGTCTTACTACAAAAACACAAAACATGCTCTTAGCATAAAATGAAGGCCTTCACGAGATGGGCTTTTATTCTAAATTTAACAGTAATTAAAATGTATTATATGCAAGTGTTGGATGGGGCTGAGTCCATGACTCAGTTCTCATGTCACCTCCAATCACAGGGATGAATCTGCTCTTCAAGATGAAGTCCGAGAGCTATGGGTAAAATGATTTATTACTGCTAGCTCTAATTAATCCAAATCCAACCATTTCTAGTTCTTCAATACGTAAAATAAACTAGATGCAGGTTTCTGCCATTTATGATGCATCTAATTCAAACAGGAAACTCTTCAAATTTAGGATTACAAAAATGTAATGAATAAACTGGAATAATTTGTCCCTTTAGGCCCCTAGTCAATGAAAAGATTTGTGAACATAAACCTGAGAGCACGCCTGTATTTTCCTCCATATCAATGCCCTAGCACATCCATCCAAAACTAAAGATAACTCTTCATACAGCAGCCTTCTACATACACCAGCCTAAAGGCACGCTCCAGAGCAATCAAGCTGAACAAACATCAGGAGGAGAAATATAAGGGAGAAGGAGTAAGACACTAAAATTGCCACTTTTTAACAGAGATTATAGTATTTACTCAGTAGTGCCTGCCACAAGAAGGTGTTTCCAAGGACTGGTTAATGTGTGCATGCAGTTCCCAAGAATACAGGCTAGGATAAAAATATTTATTTTTATTTATTTTTAAGCTACAAAGGCACTCCAAATAATACACTTTACTGACAGCCTCAACTTGTGGCAATCAGCATAGCTTAAACCACTGTAAATAATCTCCAAGGAGGGCGATAATGTACAGTCATCCCTGAAACAGCAAACAGGGGTCGGGGGGGCAAAGAGCTTACCAACGTTAAGCACAGACATCTCAAAAAGAGCAGCTTCCAGCTCCATCCAATACATGGCACGTTCACACATGACCTGTAACCCACTGCTGAATCCCAGGGCTGGGATTCTGATCTCACTAAATCTGGGAATTATTTGGGATTTGGCCAGTACGGTCCAGAGCAGAGTTGGATAGTAAATGCATACCTACCCTTCAGAGCAAGATTAGCCTAAAGAATTATTATTTCTAAAAGACCAGAAGAAAATAGAAGCATATGACAGCTATGCTGTGAAAGAACAGTACTTTTCAAGGAATGCCAAAGACAGACAGATTTACAGATGCTGAAAAATGACAAAACCTCACACCCCCACCCCCACCCTAAACTCACAGCAGAAGCTTTTTTCTTTGTGCTGGAGCTATCCAATACTCAGACCCACATTTTGGCCCCACTGAGACTGCTCTTTTATTCACACAAGCTTTCTTTCAGTCTCCCTGCAAACTGGCGTTTTGATAAAGTACCATCACACTCCACTTGCCTGTGTTTTAGACTATACAAAGGGAGGATGCAAAAAGGAGGTGTTGCAAGAATAACTGCGCATCTACCATTTCATAACTTCTGAGCAAAGAAACCCACCCTACTAACTTGGGGTTTGTGTATTTTTGTGGGGTGGAGGATAATTTCTCATTTCTGTCAACGTTACCCAAACACATTTATTAACGGAGCCCAGACAGACAATCTCCAGCTGGTCATGCTGTGGTAGCTGAAGGTCTCCCTCATCCTAGGCGTCCACCGTCCATCCCTGCCTCTGCAGCAAAACTCACCTACTGAAGCCCACCTACATGCACGCTTTGCCTGCTCCACATCGGAGCAGCATCTGAGCTCCAGCTGCCTCTGTCCACAGCTGTGTGATAATAAAAACTGGAGCACTGTGGGGCAGGCACTCCTTCCCCTCTTCCCAGCCACCGCCAAGAAAGTGCTTCCAGCAGCACAGCAGCATCCCTCGGGGCTCATCTGCAAGCATTCAGAGAGGTGCCTGGCTGTCCCCCTCCTATTTCAGTTTGCTCGCGCATCATAAGTGAATTAAAAAGGCAATCACAAATGCTAGCTTGGTTAGTCGCTTTGCCAACGCATCGAGCGCAGGAATTTAGTCAGGACTCCAAAGGTCTTTATCCTGCAGCCCTGAATCATCCATCACAGCTGAGTACCAGCACCTCAACAAACCAGCAACTGCTCCTTGCAAGTTGAATATGGGAAGCACATTAATTTTCCTACCAAAACAGAGGATATTGGCCATGTGATCCCTCTTCATGCAATTAATTGGAAGGTGTTTTGAATTTAAATAGAACTATGGCAGAAATTCCCTTGTGTCAGTCAAATCTCACCAGAAAAGCAAATTCTGGCTTGCTGCAGGCAAAGGATGCAAATAACCTTGAAGAGCCATAACAACCAAGAAAAGGTTGGTCAAAAAGGCCAATGCCATCTGCATCCCTTTACACACTCGGATGAGACTAAAAGAATTGGAGGGCCGCAGTTACGCCAGACTTGCTGTTCTATTGTCTTTTCAATCACCTTTCCTCACAGAAAAATAACCGCATGCTAGCAGCTATGGGTTTTTTTTTTTTTGTTTTCAACCTGTAATACAGCTACTGCAGTTCTTCATCTATGAGATGTCGAATCATTTGTTCCCCTTCTGAATCTTGTGAGCAAGTAGACCTTGACAGAGATCTATTAACACCCACATGATTCATGGCACCAGTCAGAAAGCAGAGCGAAACCATCATTAAAAAGATAAAGGAGAGAAGCCAAGGGGACAGTTCCCCTAAATAAAGGGATTTATCTAGGAGGTGCTTTATTAATACAATATATAATGCGGTACACCATACTGGAAAACCACTTGCATGGTGGACAGTCCCGCAGCAGTGAATGAAAGAGGCAAAAAAGTAAAGTAAACTCCATAACTTGGGGGGAAATTGATTTCTAAGGCTCACTGCTGGCCAGTATAAATGATGCTGCTCCACAGCCGTTGTTTTACTGTTGTTTTTTGTTTGTAACTAAAGACTTGTGTTAGCACTTTTTTCCAGAGAAACTCATGAAGCATTCGGTAGAACATGGAGAGAACCAGTTTTTTGACGCACGGGGACGCCTGGTGCTTTGAAGCAGGCTGCACGGAAACAAGCATCCCAGTGCATGCACAGCAATCAGCACCGGCCCTTGCTGCCTTGACCAGGAGGGCTTCCCCGTGGGTGTACTTGGAAGGCAGGGGGGAAAGAGGGTACCAGAGGGAAGGACTGAGCAGCCAGGCCTTTGCATCCCACAGCCAGGCTCTGGGAGAGGCAGCAGCCCAGTGCCCTCCTTGGCTCCGCGTCTAACTGCAAACCCAAACAGCACTGACAGCAGCAGGCCACTATTTTTAATTACACAGCTGGGATCATCTGTTCCCTGAAGAACTCTTTAATTGCTCTTTGCTTGACAACCCCATCCCCCTCTCACAGCAACCAGGGCTCGCGCATCTCCCCACGACAGCCCTGAGGTCCCTGAAACATGAGCACATCATTTTTGGAGTCTTTTATTCTGGGTTTTTTTTTCCAGCATCAAGAATGTCTAGACATATAAGTGCTGAACAAGTCATCAGAGACACCCAAAAAAAAAAATCAGAGCATCGAATATGCACACCTTCCACCCAAAAGCCTGTTTTATTTTAATACTAACCCGCATTAGCATGGCAAGGAGGGGCAGGGAAGCCATGCAAGCACCAGCACAACCTGCACCCTGTGCTTCAGCTGCAGAGCAGCCGGCTCTGCCGGGCCACGCAGCCGGCGCTGCCAGAGCCCCGTCTTTGCTTACCACGTTGCACCCCATGGCTTGCAGGGAGTGTGAGGAAAGGGCTGAAGGAGGGACCTCTGACACCCCTACCTGGGGTTTCCAGGCACCGACAGAAACAGAAGCCAGCCCACCTATTCCTGTTTACTCACAGGAAAAGATAAGGGGCACGCTACATCTGAGAAAGCACGGAAACGTTTTAAATACTGGTACTTTAGCCTTAGCACGCTCTGTATGAAAACAAAAAGCGCAGGCGCCTCCACAGGGAAGGGTATTTCAAAGGGGATCCCCCCCAGACAATACCAGAAGCGGGAGGCTGCCCATCCCACGGGGTCACCCTGCATCAGGGAGGCGACAGGGTGGGCACCACTCAACCCCGCATCCTCACGCTCAGCCCCTCGGCCCGGATTTCCTCAGCGGGTCACGAAACTTGCCACCTCCCCAGCCCCACTGCCTCCTGCCCAGAACGGCCCTTCCTCCAAAGCCTGCGAAATGGCGGTCACAACCGCCGAGCTAATCCTCCAGGAGAGGTAGCATTGGTAAAGCACTTAAAGGAAAATGAAGTGCTGAGGAGGAAGAAAATAAATATTTGGCAAACACCACTTCAGTTTATAGCAGAGTAGGTTTATAAACCCTACGAAATTAACTTTTTTGTTTGTTTTTTTTCCATTAAAACACCCACTCACACACTTGCAGAACAATTCATGAATATCATTCTTCCCTTTCCCTCTGCCTCCAGCCCTTTTCCACTAGCTCTGGAGGTAGTAAATTAAATATATGAAGCAAATTTCCACTGTAAGTTTCGGTTTCTGACTTCATTTAAAATTTCATCATGCTCCAGCTATTTCAAACATTCTCAGCCAGTCCAGAGCTGCAAATGACACCCATCCATAACGGGAAAATTAAGTGCTTAAAATTAAGTACATCTCACTTAGGTCAATGAAAATAAAAAGTCCAAACACAAAATGTTTGGCACGTTCTTTCTCACTCTGTGCTTCTATAGCTTCTTGCTTTCAACGAATGTTAGGGAGAGATGATGCTTACTAGCGTCCTCTGTCCTAACATTAACTATTCTCAAACCATCTCCTATTATGCACCCACTCTGGTGCAAGTGCTTTCCTCTGTTATATGAAGACTGCGAAGCTATTTAGCTACCCTCTGATCCACGTCGCTGTCTATTATGTTATCGGGGGCATGAGGACAACCCGACAGTCCAAACTTTGATCTCCCTCACTATCTAGAAGAGCTGCCAAGTCTCCTTCAGAAAGGTGGCTGCACAAGAGCTGAGGGTAAAATATTCCTGCTTGGAAAATCACTTACAGCCACACCTTCAGGGGACACAGGGTTTCACAGCCATATCAAAATAAAAGTTTGCACCTCAGTCATGAAAGAATCCCGGGAATATAGAGAGCCTACCTAGACAAGCACACATGTTCACTATGTACTGGGTGAGAAGGGAAGCGTAAAGGTATCTTGCCCCGCTGCTGCAAGCAGAAAGCAGTGCAGGTTTACACAACCCTATTTTCACCAACCTACCGCAAGAATATTAATGCATAAATACCAAGACCAAACATACTAATGAGTACAAAAGCCGTGTAATCATTTTCCCAGATTAAATCCATCTGTCCAACAGAATCCATCTGTTCAAGGAGCTTATTAAGGCTGGAATAAGTCTTTTATTAGTCAGGTTACTAGGCTCCAAGCCTTATCTCTTTCACCTTCAAGTCCTCCCAGGCACGCCAGCCAGCCGGCGTGCCGAGCTGGCCGCCCCATGTGCCGAGCTGGCCACCCCCCTGCACAGCGAGGCTTTGCCACGGCTCCTGCTGCACCGCGTCCCCTGCACCTCACAGCTCCAGGCAGGAGAGCCGTGGAGGCGGAGGGTCCCTTTTTCTCACCCTGCTTAATTGTGTTCAGGCGTTTGATGCTCAAAGGGACAAAGCGATGCTCTGAAAGACTCTTCTCACCCACAAAAAACAGGAAGGGCCCCGGTGCAAGCGCCCCAACCTCGGCAGAGCCCGAGCTTTCAGCCGCAGCACAATCCCACCTCTGTGCCACGCTAGCTATGAAGGGAGTCACTCAAACCCAAACCCAGGCTAAAAGAAGGCGAGTAATGTCTTCATAAGCCCGCGAGGGCACGGTCCCAGTGGCCAGCCTTGCCTTGCCAAAGAGCAGCAAAGCGGGAGTCGAACAGTGCCTCGTCAGTCTCCCCGGCCGCTATTCAGAAGCTGGCAGGCGACTGGAAAGCCAAGAGACTGCTAAAGTTCAGCTTTGTTCGCTGCTTGGCGTGGTCGGGAGCGGCGGCCCAGGGAGGCCGGCTCCAGGAACATTTATAGGAGAAGGGTCTCCCAAAAATGGAAAGGAGGGGAGGAGTGGCTAAACAGAGACATATTCCCACCATGGATGCCAGAAAAGAAAGGAAATGACCAGACAGACAAAAAAAAAAAAAAAATTGCTCAAAGCAATTTAAGCAAGGTTACACCAGGCAAGACAGAAAGGGCACAGATCAGTTTAATTTGGAAGGGAAATTGCAGCAAGAGCACCTACGAGGTTGCAGGGTTGGTTTTTTTTTTAGCTTGTTTAAATAAAAGACATCCATCAACAATATGTTACAATTATAATATAAGGCACAACTCCTGCTCCTTTGCACGGATACATTGGGGGTTTATTTATTCTTCCCAAACCCTACAGGAACTTTTTCCTGTGTTTTATAAACTCTCTATAAAATAAAGAAATATATGTTTACAGGCTGACAAACTACTGGCTGATATACTGCAGCACACAAGAAACAGCGATAGGAAAAATTAAGTCCAAACACCCCAAAGCAGTGGCATATCCACGTTTACTGCTCATGATCTCTGCTAGTGGAGGCCAAAGCATGCTTCAGAAACTCACAGCCACCTCAGCCAGGACACCGAGCAGACACCACCACTGTAATTTCTGTGCTTTAAAGACAAACTACATCAACAACACCACACACACTGTTGAAAAGAGGAGGATGATAGAATTGCTTTGATTTTAAGCAATGCACAAACAGGGATAGGGAAGATGAGTAACACAAATCCCCCATCCCCTGTGGCGGTGCCTCTAAGCCATTACAACGGTGGACCATTAAGACAGTGGTGGACCATTAAGACAGCGTAGATGGGGCCTATGGGGAGGATCTGTAACACACCACCAAGCCCTGAACCCGGCCTATGTTTTCTATAGTTCAGCGACTGTTTGTGCACATCCTTAAAACAAGATCACTACATCAGGACAGCCCTGGAGTTATTCTTTTACCCCCAAATTGCTCATCCTCCTTCACATTTGGAAACACTGGATGAAATGGACTGCATCCAGCATAACCACACACGCATGAATTGTATGCGAGCACACGCGTACTGGAGAGAGAAAAGAGGGAAGAGCCTGTATCTCCCTCCTCGTCAGGGCTGGGGCAGGCAAGTTGGAAAAGCTTTCTATGAAACTCCAGCATGAACCAGTATACATGTCCGAAGAGCCAGTATGGCGTAACGCTGTACCTGACCCATTTGACTGGGCTTATTTTAGCACAATGAGATGAGCTGAAAAAAAGAGTTGTTCGTTTTCACACACATATGTAACCATGCCTTCTCACCCTCCCAATTAAGAGAAAGAAATGCAACTTTTTGTTCCATCACTTGACATAAGTCACCAGAACCATCTATTTCGCCAAAATCTAGATGGAAAAAATCAGTAAGACACAGCCAAAATTTCATATGCTACACCATAACTGAAACCAAAACGACTGAGGGCTCTACATTTTGTACCACATCATACAATTTTCCTTCTCACATTTCCTACCTCCCAAGAGGAAATAAACAGAGATAATAGGCAGTGAGATGTGATGAGGGAAATAACCATCGGTGAGTACAACCTATAGAAAAATTAATTTGTTTCCATAATTTCCACAACACTAATCTGCCCTGATATCTCAGGAATCAGTAAGAGAATTAATGCCTCTACTTGTTCAAGAATTTTTTTTACGGGGTCCCTAACTGTTGAAGATTAAACATATTTAATAATACATCTACAAAACCTACAGTTTCATGTATAAATAGCTCCTCATCTTCTAAGCAAGGGGAAGTACATTCCTCCAAATCACGATGTTCTTCTAGCTTTTGGTTACGCTGTTTAGGCTGAGTCAAACACGCCTTATGCCTTGGAGGACATGCCCCTTTCTGCATCTGGTCCAGAAGCATTTTACACTAGCACATGATACACCTTCAGGCCTCCCTCTGAAGTCATTCCCTCCTTCCCCCCAAAATCTGCATGTACAGAGCATCTTCACCAGGATGACAAAGCCCCAGTAACATTTATTCTGCACTGAAGAGAGAAAAGAGAAAAGGGAGAAAAGAAGGGGAGAAAAGAGAGAAGGGGGGGGGAGAAAAGAGAGAAGGGGGGGGAGAAAAGAGAGAAGGGGGGGGGAGAAAAGAGAGAAGGGGGGGGAAGAAAAGAGAGAAGGGGGGGGAAGAAAAGAGAGAAGGGGGGGAAGAAAAGAGAGAAGGGGGGGAAGAAAAGAGAGAAGGGGGGGAAGAAAAGAGAGAAGGGGGGGGAAGAAAAGAGAGAAGGGGGGAAGAAAAGAGAGAAGGGGGGGAAGAAAAGAGAGAAGGGGGGGAAGAAAAGAGGGGGGGGGAAGAAAAGAGAGGGGGGGAAGAAAAGAGAGAGGGGGGGGAAGAAAAAGGGGGGGGAAGAAAAAGGGGGGGGAAGAAAAAGGGGGGGGAAGAAAAAGGGGGGGGAAGAAAAAGGGGGGGAAGAAAAAGGGGGGGAAGAAAAAGGGGGGGAAGAAAAAGGGGGGGAAGAAAAAGGGGGGGAAGAAAAAGGGGGGGAAGAAAAAGGGGGGGGAAGAAAAAGGGGGGGGAAGAAAAAGGGGGGGGAAGAAAAAGGGGGGGAAGAAAAAGGGGGGGGAAGAAAAAGGGGGGGGAAGAAAAAGGGGGGGGAAGAAAAAGGGGGGGGAAGAAAAAGGGGGGGGAAGAAAAAGGGGGGGAAGAAAAAGGGGGGAAGAAAAAGGGGGGGAAGAAAAGGGGGGGAAGAAAAAGGGGGGGGAAGAAAAAGGGGGGGGAAGAAAAAGGGGGGGGAAGAAAAAGGGGGGAAGAAAAAGGGGGGGAAGAAAAAGGGGGGGAAGAAAAAGGGGGGGAAGAAAAAGGGGGGGAAGAAAAAGGGGGGGAAGAAAAAGGGGGGGAAGAAAAGGGGGGGGGAAGAAAAAGGGGGGGGGAAGAAAAAGGGGGGGGAAGAAAAAGGGGGGAAAGAATTTAAGCCAGACCTCTGAACAAGGACGTTTTATCCTAGACTTTCTAAGGGCTTGTCTACATGGGAAAGTCAGGGTGAAGGAAGCAACAGTGCAAATTTTCAGCACACTTTCTTTCAGTGGACTAAATTAACCTGCACAACAGGCGCTCTTAGTGCACACTCAGCATCCACAGGGGGAGTTAGTGCAGAGCAGCTAGCGTGCTGTAAATTCACACCCTAGCTTACTGCGCACTAACTTCCCCATGTAGACAAGCACTAAGCTGCTGAAGCCTTCCTTTGCCTAAACACATCCATTTTTTTTCCTCTCAGTGGGCTAGTTCTGGAAAACTCAGGCCATCGCTATACTCAAGGAAAAAAATTAGCAGGCTAAAAAGGACAAACAGTTATTCTTCTGGTAAAGCAAATTACAGCCGCGCACAAAAGCACTTTCAGTGGCACACAGATCGATTCAATTCGTCTTTCCCAGGTCTAATCAGAGCCCCAAAACCCATGCAGACAAAAGCCACTAGCACAAATGGCACCAGTAAGACTTTACAGGCCAACAACTGGTTTTCATCTTCTCCCAGGTTCTGCCTGTCACACCAGTACCCGAGAGCAGTAGGAAAACGGATTGCTCTCCATCAGTGTTGAAGTGAGACGCAATCTCCCAGCACCTGACAAAAGGTCTACACCAGGGACGCAGTTCGGAACCAGTTGCTTCTCTCTCTGTTAATTAACAAGGGCTTTTCCCCCCTGCTGGCTGACTAAAGGCAAATTTGTCAGTCTTTCCTTCTTAATGGCTGCCCCTAGCGCTCTGTCACGTAAGCCTCCCCTTGCCCCTTCTCAACGGGAGCATGTTCTACATCAGTAAGATACCGATGCGGCTCTGACCAGGCACTGGCACCCTGATGTCACCATTTCAGAAGCTGTCTGTACCGAGCTGGCACTTTCCTGCCTCAGACCCCTCCTGCTTTAGCCCTGCTGCCTGGCGGTCCACGCCAACTCTCTGCACCTTGTCCGCGGTCCCACTGGGGGAGACCCAGGCACCCCACAGCAGTGACGGATTAACCAGGCATCGTTCTCCAGGAAAGCAAAGCAGCTTAGCAAGCCCCAGCTCCGTCCTCTTGTCTGTCACTGTTTCCAACCACGGATTTGGCTAAAGCGATCAGACTTCAGACTCCTGAACCGCTCCCAGCACTTGTTTACCTGAAAGACCATTACAAGGTTAATATTGCACTGGAAGGAACAGAGAACTTCTCCTGAATCACACCTCTAACTTTACTCGATGCTTACTTTTTGTGCCTTACTTCTACCTCAATAGTAAGAAGAACAAGCAAAAAAGACAAGGTGTGAGTTTAAGGAGCTATCATTTGAAGGCGTATATGCCTCAGGAGCTAGGTGATCTGTACTCTGAACAGAAAGTAGCCGGTGCCCTCTTTGGCCTCCCACACCATCAAGAATCACATTTGTCATTTACTATTGCCAGAGCAGAGCTCCAGCAGAGACCATAAAAGCTATAGGACAGATGTAGCCCTACACATTTTTTTTCATCTTAAGGACCACCGCCAAGGTCTCAGTCCCATCAGAGCACCACCTCCCGGTAGGACACCACTGGGCAAAGGGCACCGGTGAGGAGCTGAAAGTACCATTGGTGAGGGTTGGCCATACTTCCACCTCTTAAACCTTAAAAAATTAAAACTTTCTTTCAAACAAACACAAACAAGGAAGCTGATCTGTTCATTTCAAGTTTACCTCTTCATTGAAAGTTCAGTGATTTTTAGGGCATGAACTGTAAGGGCAGGAAAACTAATTCCTTCGGATAAGCTAAAAAAAAAAAAAAATAGGCAAGTGATAAACCCTATGTTTTTCACACAGCTCTGCTGTCTTCTCCCTGCAATACCCTTAGCTCTAAATGACCTGCAAATTACCCAAAACATGAAATCTGACTCCACGCCTCTGCTCTGCAGAATACAATCAGCCTGCCAGAAAGTCCAATGATGACAAAGAGGTTTCAAGGAAAGTTGTTTAAATATATTACTGCCTGTCAACATTAGATTTTCTACAAATCCTGCACCAAATGCAGCAGTCCCTTTTAAAGGGGGCAGGAAATGGTGCCCAATAAGGAGAAAAACTCCAAGAAAAAGCAACAATATTTTGAAGCAGGCAGGGAAAACAAGGATGGTAAAGTGGCTTCTAGGCAGTTTTCAGCTCTTCTACCTCAAGCTATAATCAAGCTAATCAGATCAAAAACAGATCTGGTCATTGCATGCATCACAGACTGTCAGAGAACTCTCAGTGCAGCAACTGATACCAACAATTGCTCTTCTATGGTCTTCTCTGGAGCTAACAAAATCCTGATGGTCTGCAGCAGTGCTAGCAGGCACACTACCACTGGAACTACCTCAAAAACAAGCGAAAACATACTACAGATCGCTACCAATCTCACCTTGGCTTTAGAAATATCAAAGCAAAGCAAGTAGGAGAACAATAATCTCAGCATTCTGACCCAATGCCAAATGTTTCTGGTCCCCTGTAGTCTTCAAAGCAAAACTCCAGAAGAAATTTTGCAATATTAGTTGGAGAGTTCTTGGAGGCACTGTCACATCTCTACCAGTAGGAGCCCATTCCGGTTGGCACACCTCTCCCAGGACACCTGGGAGACACCACATCTCAGCAGTATGGACATCCTTGTCTCCTGCAAGCTACATTTCGGGAAATTAGCACCACCCTTTGAGGAACCATTTTCTTTGCAAGAGGTTACTCCTCTAGAGCCCACTACATGATTACCTATTTGGTCTAAGGCAAACAAACCTGTCCCAGTCCAAATTCAACATGCCATTCCTTATTTTCTTAGGTGGTCCTAATGGATGGGGGAATGGTCCAAGACAAGGGCTTACACTTTTTCAACAACACAGAGAAAGAAAGGAGAGGAAGGCTAGGATCATGCAAGAACAAAACTAGTAATGAAGTTTCCTTGAATCTCAAATTTTTCCCATCTTGAAGTTTCCAGGAGCAGATGCACACAGGCAGAACTAAAAGTAGGTATTTTGGGCTTTCACTCCTTTCCCACAGCTACAAGTTCTGCTGTGGGAAGCAGGGTTCCCATGGCTCACCATTCTGCAGAGCTACGAGCCAGTCCCTCCGTCCATCAGTGAAAAAGAAGGTGTTCAGGTAAATATGCCAGGTCACCAAAACAAGTCTTCCACTTATTTCCAAAGCTAAGAAGGAAGGTGGGAGCTCTAACATGAAGCAAGCCTTCCAACTTTTCTTTAGCAGCCTACAGAACTGCTGGAATTTGATTTCAAATCAAGGCCTCCCAAGAAAGCAAGGGCTGGGGCATGGGTTTGAGCTACCGAGTGGGGTAGCAAACATCCCATTCATTGTGGGGATATGCAAAAACATAAAAGGAAAAATATGGAATTTAGGAGGAAGAAAGGAATATAAGCAATAATAGGAATGCAGGAGTTTCACTTCTGGTTTGTTTTCTGGTTGTAACTTTCAATTTAAAATGCCTCCTATGAAAGGCTTTTGGGTTATACAAGCTAGTATTGTGAAGGCCACAATACGGACCCTTAAAACTCAAACAAGAGAAAGATTTTGTTTATGCTGACGGAGCAAATTGAGCAGACCAAAACCTATCTTCAAATATTTATTTTCACATTGTGAATGTCAACATTCTTCTCTGTCTTCACGACAAGTGCGTAAGGTACAGTCGCTGCACAAACCAAGGTCAAACACATCCCTCCAAGGTTTCATTTGGCTAGATACCACTGGAGGACTTATTTGTGCAAGCTCGGAGATAGGTAATCAAGCAGGAGACTGCAGAGATTCCTGAGAATTTGGGGGGAGAGAAGGGTGTATTTATTAGTGTTTTAAATTATAAACGGGTGAAAAATTAATTGTTAAAACAATAAGGGGGCCAGAGCCCAGAGGAGGCCCACAAGTGCCTGTGCAGCAGGGCTCCCCCCTAAAGCACAGCCCCCCCCACACACATGCCCTGACCTCCCAGCGTAAGGAGGGAGGGGAGGCTCGTATAATGAAAGGTCAAAATAAATATCTGAGGCATTTAAGCTGTATTTTTTCTACACTTAGATTTCTTTCATGGCAGCAGGGCTGTAAAACAAGACCTTTCTGGCTTGAGCCCACCATTCTTCAGGAGGCTTTCAAAGAGCATAATTTCAGAAAGGGTTTTGCAGTCAACCCTCTGCAAGGCAAATAAATAGCCATCGAAAGTGCATGCACATGTTTGTACTTTTCCACGGGGAGGGGGGTCAATCGAATGATTTTTCAGCAGAGAGCCCGCGTGTGTGCCTTCCTGCCACAGGGGTTTCTGCACACTGAAGGATCCCAGCAGCTAAACTGCAAGTGCTGCCAGAATGCAAAGAATTCAAGTGTGACGGCTGGACCATGGCTACGCTGTCTGGAAGCACAGGAGCAACCTACCAGCATCCTAACGGCTGCAATTAACTTACCCTAGCACTGATTTTTTTTTTTTTTTATGCTCTCTGAAAAAAGACACAGAGATGCCTAGCACTTGCCCTTGTGCAAAATCTTTCCATCATAAAATGAAAGATTTTGGTTCCTGGAGGAGTTCAACATTAAAAGCCACATTCAATATCAGTGTCTTTTAGCAATGCCTGCAATTAGACACCTTCGTTGATAACTTGAGCTTAAGCAGAAGTATAAACAGGCAGAGGCGCAAAACACAAAGACATAAAATTGCCCATTGTGGATTTTTTTGTAGTTGTTTTACGTCAGTCAATCCGCAGAGTGCAGAGGTCCCATATGTCCCAACTGCCCCCCACACATACACACTGATTACACTTTGAGGTGCACCATTCCGAGATACCTCTAATTACAGATTAGCCCAGGGTTCAGCAACCCCAAACATTTCTTTAAGAAATGCTATCTCTTCCAGTGTTGCACTGGGGAGAGTTATTAACAAACACAGCAAAGCAAACCTCCAGCCATTAATTTTAGCCAACACTCGTTTCAACCAGCTATGGGTCAGACCTTTTCACCTTTAGCTGATCCGACAGTGAAACCTTCCCTGTATTACCTCTGGGAGAGCCTCCGGTCCCTTTTCCACTACTCCTTCTTCTTCACCAAAGTTTAAAGAGGGCTACTCTGGGAAACAAAAACTATGTTTACATTTCCACTGCTTGTCCAGCCTATAATTCGGTTTTGGGGTAACTTTAGGGCATTTATTAGCACAGATACAGGCAAGTGTCACAGCTAGCATCTCCAGCTGCCAGACGGCTAAGCAGGGGAGGCGCAGGCGAGAAGCGGCTGCAATGCTGGTCTGGTAACCAGAAACTCCAAGCAGGTGTTTTGTCTTCAGCTTTCCTTCTGAGTCACCCGTCTGAGACTCGCAGCACAGGGTCATCGCCCCAGGCAAGTCAAGAGTGATGTGTAAAGGAAAAAGGGAACATTTCAAGACATTTTTTTTGTTGTTTTTTTTTTTCTGGTGTGTGTATGTGTGTTAATCACCTTATTTACAAGGGGTAGTCACTCCACCTACAGACAAGATCAGCAGCGCTGGCTTTTCTCCTACTATTGCTACCAAGCACATCTTTCAACAGTATTCGCTGATCCACCAGATGAAACAGCAATTAATAAGTCAGATAGGGGAGTGTAGCACTAACCAAATCCAGACCTGCGCAACGGGGAGCGGGAACTGCACGGGAACCTCCACAAAAGGTTGGCTCTACGAGAGGCATAGTACAAGACGTGGGCGCGAATCAAGACACGCTGTGACAGAAACTCAACATACAAGAAAACACATTCACGGATGAGACAGCACAGGAGAAACCCGGCTCACATGGTGACGCTTCGTTTTTCTTTTGCTCGTATCACCATGACGTCACCGCCTGCAGTTACTGCATTGTGAAACAATCCCCTCTCAAAGGTGTTTCTGGGCGATGCCAAGGATGCCTTAAGCTAACTAAGTACAACAGATCAGAAACCTTGACTTTAAAGAAAACATGAAGGCTGTGTTTCTAGGAATGTAAATGAGACACCTGCGCATCCAGAAACATGGGAGCACTACAAAAATATGAAAAAAGTATGAAGCTCCCACCTCGACTTTTTTTAATAAATATGCAATGCAATATTCAGTGAAATAGTAACCATTTGGTGAAAAAACAAGTCTCGGTTAGCTATAAGATTTCTATTCAGAGCACTCTATGGCCACCTTTTCAAGGCGAGTGCTGGGTACCACACGCAGTCTAAAACTCAGTGAGCAGAGTCAGGCCATGCTACAAAGCCCTATTAGGTCCAAACAGATGTTATACTGATCCGGGCGAGAAAAGAAGGCGTTTAAGATCGCAGCCTGAGGCTCCAGGCAGTGCCGAGCCTGCAGCGCTCGTCCTCCTCTCGGTGAGCTGCGCGAAACCTCCCAGGGACCACCCTGGAGGGCTGCCACCACTCAGGTGCTTTGGCTGGGAATCGGACAGCGAAACAGGCACGTTTTCACGTACTGACGGGATTTAGGCTGTAGGCGGTTGTTATTTTTCACTGGGTGAGCCATCTGATGCCAGGTGAGAAGCCTCACGCTTCAACCTGCGTGCGAGGTTAAAAGCTGAGTTAAACTGCACAGTATTTATGAAACACTGCAGGGAAGAAAATCAATAGCATCACATTTGGAGCCATTGGTCATGGCCTCGTACACAAAACCTTTACCACTGCCAGGCTGGGCGACTGTGCCGGTAGGCTCCAGTTCTGCCTTGTGTTCCCCCAAAGCACTAACTTAGTCCCACAAAAATAAATTACGATTTTTTGATATCCTCATACCCAGATGGTACACAAGTACCCTCACATCCTGTGTAACAATTATACAGTCCCTTTCATAGATAAGGCAGGATTTGGCATTTGGCTATACATCATCTTTTCAAAGTTCACAGTAAAAAGAGAAAAATAGTAAGATAATTAGCAAGGGTTTTTTTGATGGTATTGGAAACACAGCCCACATCTTTTTGTGCAACCCTGGGGCTCAGCTGTTTAGACCTTAATCATGAAAAGGTACGTAGCTCTTGGATGGGGAAAAGGAAAAGACAAAACTGTATCTGTAACTCTCCTGTTTTGCTTTAACCTCCAGCGATTACTCATCTCCACAGCAGGAATCCAGAATGTGTCTCTTCCTGCATACGCTTGTCCTCCTCTTGCCTTCAGTCCCACCCACCCGAGGCTGGCTCAGCTGTGCACCTGAGGGATGTTTGGCTTGCGAAGGGAAAAAGCAGTAAACAGAAGGAGAGAGCATCCCTGGTTCAAATAAATAAAGGGGCTGCACAACCAAAATACAATCTCAGGGAAAAACCTATCAAGAAAGTTGCACACCCTTACTACAGCCTCAGGGCAAAACTAAACAATATACCAGTTTTCTGATGTGGGGTTTGCATCTTGATTTAATCTCCCATCAAGAAACAACAACAATAACAAAAAAAAGTCAATTTGGTATTGCCCTGGCCAGTACATCCGCTATCCCACAGACACAGGGACTGGGAGGAGGAGGGAAGAGAAGGGGCACAGGTTTTCCTACTGCTTTTTGGGGCAGGGGCTAGAGATGGTATCGACTAAGTAGGATTTTGGTTTCGCCTCACTCTGACAGGGCCCGTGCGACATTGCTTCAGGAGCAGTAGCATACAATCGAAACTTTTCAAGACAAAGCTGGAAGCGTCTGTGAGCGCAGCCCCATGAGCCGACTCGAGGGAGATGAGATGGCTGCGGGGTGTTCCTGATCCGCAATATTAAGAACCATTTATTCGGGCTGAGCTGTCCTCCAGGGAAAGAGGCCTAGATGTTTATCTTCATGGCGTAGGTGAGACTTGAAGGACCTCCCTTCAACACTCCAGCCTGACATTTTTAATCCAGGTTTTCTGCATTTGCAAGTGCCCTGACTCCAAAGCTAACAGTTTCCAGCTGACCCGGAAGCCCCAGCAAGGGCAATGAGGGCCTCATCCACACAAGCGGCATTTTGCCAGGGCAGCCAGCCCAACGTGCTGCATCCCCAACATGTTCTTAAAGGTGGGCAAAATCCTCTTTCGGATGGGTACGTGCCATCGTGGCTGTCCCCAGGCAAGGCAAACCGTGCAAGCAGCACCGTGTTGCAGAGGCTGTGCCAGTGAGCCCGTGCCAGCCTGGGACCGTACCTTTCCCCAAGCAGGAAAAAAGCCTGCCACCTCCCCACCCCAAAACGCCACCAAGAAGCTGGTGGCTGGCTGGCCACGTTTCTCTTTCACTAGCCAGAGCTCAGGCTCCCTGCCAGCTTTCCGCTGGCTGCAGGAGGAGGGATACCCAAACCAGCACAAAGCCCCGTCAGTGGGAATATAACCTGTTTAAAAAAAAATATGAACGCAAATAGATTTGAACCAGCAGAGTGAGTTTGCATTGCAAGGATTCAGCACTTTGGATCGGGCATTAAAAGGCCCTAAAACCAGCTTTCACAAACTGTCAATCTCCAGCCACAGTTTCCCAAGATCTTGTTTCGACAGCGGGGCCAAGCCCAGCATCCCTCCTCCCTCCCTGCCGCTCCGGCTGGTGCCGCTTCTGCACCAGCACTGCAATTTAGTTTGCTGCCAGTGCTGTACCAGCCCGGCTGAGGGGACGGCAGCAGAGAAGGGCCAAGCTCTCCCTGCCAACGCTTCTGATGAGAGAAATGCCTGAGAAACAGCCGCGTTTAAATTTTGAGACTCCCCTCCAAAGAAGAGCGTAAGAGCGGCAGTGTCCCCTTGCTTTGTGACTTGAACCCTGCAAGGGTAAGACCATAGAAGAAAAACTAAATGTGAACCCAAGTGAAACCGACTTCATTGTACAATAAATCCCTCACAAACTGAATTATTCCCTGCACTCCACCCCTCTCCTAAGCTTGCCTAGACTATAATTATTTGCAAGGTAAGTGCCAGCTTTCCTCCACAGACGCACCTAGCACATCACAGGGGCTGTGTCACTCTCTACTCCCAGCCTGCACAAAAATAAGGCAAGAGTGCTGCTTCTTACAAATGCGTTAATAATTTCCTCCTTACTAGATCATGTTCTTAGCATTCCTTTATTTTCTTTTTTAAATGTTTGAAAACTTCTGCTGTTTTCAAGGAGGGGAAAGCTGGAACAACTGCAATACAAAGATGGTGAGAGGGCAGAAGCTGTGGATGGGCACGTAGGCTCTTGAGTGCCATAGCTGATCACAGCAGAGGGCACGCTGTTTGTGAAATAACCATGCCATCTATTATTATAAGTATACTCGGAATTTATAATGTTGAAAACCCCATACAGATAAACAAACAAACAATCTCATCATGAGGAGACGCAGACACCCAGCTCTCCCAGCCAAATCAGAGGGAGCAGATTTGCATATGTAAGAAACAGCTGAGTACTCAAGAGCCAGTATTGTACCCTATTTCCAAAAGCCACTTGGTCTGAACCACCACCTCCCAAGCACAGTTCCCTTCCGAACTCACCTAACAGCTGTGGACTTGATTTCGGAATTACTGAGGGTAGACCAAAGCCACCCTCCTCATCCTCTTCACAAAGCGACCTGAGCTGAGGAAATTACGGGGGTGGAGGGAGGGAACACATTTGTCCTAATTTAGGGCATCTAACTGCTAGCTTCAGCTAGTCACCTTTTGATCAGGGTCTAAGACAGGTCAGATGAATCACCTGGAAGCACCTAGTCCTCTCTCAACCATAGATGCAACCAAGTCTGAGTAAATAGGTAAGCCTTAGACACTAATTGCAGGTGTCCGAAATTCAAAAGTGAGGAGGCTCTGTGCATAAGGTGACAAAATTACACCACCATATTTAGCAAAATAAAAATGGAAAGCAGTCAAAGAAAGAAAGGGAGGGGGAAATAATTCACTGCCTCTTCATAGCATGAAAAGGCATACAAACACATCAAGCAGGTAAGATTTTTTTTTTTTCCAACATTCATTATTTTTCCACCTTCCTTTCTGCCTTAAGTGCAAACACATTGGAAAATTGCCAAATTTCACTGTAACTTCCATAAACGTTGTACCTCTATATTCAGGTATGTTTCAGTGGGTCAACACTCTTTATCCATTACCCCCATTAAGGCACAGTGCATATTACAAAAATAGCCACATTTAAATAAGCACGGTTGTGTAACATTATGCAGCAAAGTTCCAACGTAACCTGGTTTAGTCCTGCCAGCCTGGAGAGAAGAGACAGGTTATAATTGCATTAAGAAACCTCTTCTTTAACCCTGATAGAGACCTAAACAAGATAAGCCTTGTCAACATTTGGGCTTTCTGTTCTGGTTTTCTGTTTTGCTTCTACCATCAATTTAAAGCAGAAATGTGTATCGCAGCACTGAAACCAACCCATAATTCATGGCAGCATCCAGAGCTGATTAGTCCTGTTGTATAATCAGGTCTCCTGGATACATCAGGGGACTGCTGTTCATGCAGGAGGAACTTACTGTGCCACTTTCACCATAAGCTGTATTAGACAGGATCCTTTTTTGCCTTTTAACAACCTGATCTAGCCTTGCATAAAGCTACTGATTGATAAAGTTAATAAAAATGAACATGTACACGTATGTCCAAGGGACAGCTGTCACAGCTCCATACATTGAGGGGAGGGCATCAATTTAGAAAACCTGATTTTAAAGAAGCTAGCAGCCTGCCAGAGCGGTTAGCGTTATCTCTTTAGCACGTTAACATGCATGATTTATATTATTCTGATGTGCAGTACACACACAGTTCTCTCATACACTGAAAAATTCATGGTAATGACACAGAGGAGACCAAGCAACAACACCGCAGTGAGAGCTCTTAGTCAGAAGCTGCATGAAATGCTTGAATAGGAATATTCCACATATGGCTTTAATTCAACATAATAATTCAACCTCTTTGCATTACATCCAGCTTTCTATTCTTTTTGTCTTCCTTTTGTTGTCTTACCTTTTGTGGAGAGACAAAGTTTGAGTCAAAATTAGCACTTCACCTGATTTCACCGTTCAAACCCTGGTGATGATTTTGCTCAACATTTCCAGCAAAGAGAAGAATAGCTAAAAGCACAGCACAAGCAACAAGACCATTCCAGCAAACTTTTATTTACTTCTTGCTACTTTCTAGCCCACGTGAATATTTCACTCCCAGATTTAGAAAGAAACAGTTTTGAGCCCAATTTACTGTAATTTTATAAAAGGAATGCTGAACAGAGATAACTGTTTTCTAAAGATACAGCAAGCAACTGAAGTGTACAGCAACCAAGCATCACCCTGCTGAAAAACCCTACTCGGTGCATTGTAGTACTTCGATATTGTCATGTGAATGACTTTGGACCTGATCTTATAAGTACACCCACCTGCCAGCAAACCCTGCTCTGTCCCAACTCAACCTTTCTGAACCAAACATTCAAGCATAAAGTCAAGGTTCAGCAGCAGCTGAAGGTCACTCTGGTTTAGTGCTGGGCTCAGTACAGCAAAACTTGAGAGCGACAACAACCTGAAACAATTTTTGGTCCTCATTCAGTCCATCAACTGCAAACAACAACGACCAGAGTTTTCTGCTCCCAACGTGTCACTGACAAAGGCTAAGCCAGGGCGAGCACCAAGCAGCCTGCTCAGGAAAACAGTTACAAAGCCTTCTCCCAGCTTAGCATTTTTAATTTCTGTTTAAGTTGATTAGATTTGCGATTTGGGAGTGGGAAGAATCCGAGATGAAAAGGCAAACGCTAGGCTCCAGGTCAGGATTAACCCCAACAGCAGCACGGCAAGGTAAAGGAGTTAATTTCCAAAGCAGCAGTCTCCCTTGGCGCAGGCAGGTTAAAGTCACTGCCTGGCACTTCTGTTTTCTCATCAGCAAGGAAAAAAGAAACAAAGCCACACTTCATCACAGGAAAGTAGGGAAACATTATTAATAGTTACCACAGTGTTCCTTGATTTTTCCTCTAGTCTGTGAAAGGAAATGGTTTGTTCTTAGCTGATAGGCAAGAGATGGTTTGGACTTACAAACCACCGGAGACAAACAGGCCTGATAAAGGAGGGAGCTTTCTGTTCCCATCAAGCACAGTGTCTACAGAAGTATTTGACTCCCTCCGTTCCTCAGTCCCTCACGGGGGGGGTAAAACTGGTACCTATCAACAGCCACTCCTCTGTTCAGCCTCTCCCCTCCCCCCTCGGCAGTGCTGAGGCACTCTTTTTTCCTGGAAGTACACCGTCAGGAGGGGGATGAAGTAGGTACTAGCAGCCCCGTCTCCCTTCTTGCTGGTGGAATAACTATCATTAACAACTAACCCTTCACCCTCTCTTTCACACAAAGAGTATTTCGGTATTCTCAGATGTGCAGATTCGGGACTACTTAGAAAACACTGTATGTGATGACGTATCACACAGAGCCGTATGCATCACACCATCTCCTTCCCAAAGCAATCAAACATTTATTCATGCAAAGTATTAAAATTTCAACAAGAAAGTGGGATTGAATCTACCAAGACTTCCCTATAGCACAGCAGCTGGAGTAGCCTTCAGGGGGCAGGAGATAAGGGATCACAGCCCAGAGGAAGAGCTTGCATCCCAATTCCCAGCTAGCCAAGTGCTCTTGCTAACGCACTACAGAAGCACCACCAGCATTCCCTCTGTTTTGTGAGTGCTCACATCGCTGCTTTCAGGGCTGCAGAGTCCTCGCACAGAGAATGATTTTCTGTAGCCCCAAGTTAAGTCTTAAACTCCAGTTACAACCCTGTTGCACACAATTCTCACCAGCATTTTACCTGCCTGCATACACAGCGCTCTGGTCAGCAGGCTGGTTTTGTTAAATCCATCTTTAAGGCATCTGCTCCCCCAGAGCCTTTTGGGGGTGCACAATTTGTGCACAATTTGTACTGATGGTTTCACATGACAGCAAGGCACTGCCCACAACCTTGCCTGGAGTCTACTTGGGGTATAACCAAAAAACGGAGCAGATATTACGAACATAACATTAGGAAAAGGGTGGGGAAAGAATTATGAGGGCTTACACTGCCCAACCACCCCTCCCTCAAAAACATACCACGTTTTCTGTGGCACGATTAGTAGAAAACTACCACCTCCCCTATCATTAGAGGGACTTTTCTGCTACTGCCAACCCAGGTTGGCATGGGGTCGAGCAGGGAACCTGTTCATGGGACACCAAACCATATTTCACTCCATTTGCCTCATAACTGGAAATTCCACCCGGACTTCCCAATTTATCAAATCACTGGCTACCGTGCTTTCCATGCCCACAGTAACGTCAATACACACAGAGAGAGGTGGACTCCAATGAGCCAGAAGAACCAACATCCTACTTTCCAGTTCCCCTTTTTCAAGCAGTGTATTTTCCAACCCCACTCCCAGTGACGGTAGCCCTCTGCAGAGTAGAAGAAATCCCCTGGACAAGCAGAAGAAACCGTCAGGCAGCACGTTTTGCAGCCCAGGCCCAGGAAGCCTGCAGGACTTTGGCAGAAGGGCACATGGTGCGGGAAGTCCTATAAACTCGGGATCAGAGTCCGCAGAGGCCCGACTGTGACCTTAAAAATGGATTTAATGAGTTAATTCAACCTTGACTGGTTGCGCACCCATACATGGGCTTGGCACAGTGTGTGCAAAGCAGTTATTGGATGACTATTATCAAGATGAAATTGGCATGTCTAAACTCTGCCTATAAGCAAGGGCAACAATCAGCTTCTACAGATATCATTTATCATGGCTTTTACGAATGAAAGTTAAAACATGCCAATCACACTTTCAGGCACCAAAGCATAAAGAAAGAGAAGATTTGCAAAGACCACCTCAAAAAAAACAGTTCATATTGATGTATATATCTGCACTAATAGAAAGAAAAAAAACCACCCTTACTTCCTCAGGCACAAGTCAAACATTGTGCAAATAGCTGGACATTGCCTTTGAAAAGTGTGTTAGGCAAGCGTCGCTAAATTGACAGGGCCTCTGTGGAAGGATGCTGTGCTTGTTAGGGGTATCCCTATGAGGTTGGGTTGACATTGCCTTCTCAGACGAAAGGAAAGCTTGCTTGAGTAATTTGCTTAATGCTGAATCTATTTTAAGATCAGTGACCCAGATCTTTGTTTTGTGAGCAGATGACTTGTATAACAGAGATGAATTGACAAGGAGTTAAACTGGCACTGGGCAATGCCAAGGTGCTAACAAGCAGAGGCAGAGGAAGATGGCACCACCAGGCTCTCCCACCTGAGCTTAAGCTTTCAAACCTGCCGTCAGCCAGAGGGTCATTCCTGGCCAACATAAGCCCTGAAGCAGATATAGCCTAATCAGCTATGTGACCATGCCCCTACGACCCGTACCCACGCTGGGAGCGTCTTTACCATGGTTGTCCATAGTAGCAGAGTCCTCCTAAAACACATCTGGTCTCAGAGTAAGGAGTAGAGTGAGCCAGAGCCCTTCAGTAGGAGTTTCACCAGTGTTTTGCACACAGCAAACACATCCTCTACCCAACCAGACATAACCTCCCTCATGTTTCCTGAGAAATGAGGATCTGCCTGATACCCCTCTTTGCCCGAGGCGGGAGGTAAGAGGGAAAGGGCCAAGCCAGTGCCCACAGGTGAGCCGCCCGCCCAGCTGCATCAGAGGGGTATGAATCACTCCATCCCCACTCACTGTTGGAAAGAGCTGCAGAGACTGAGGAGACATTTAGCTTTGACAAGTATCGTTAGACGCTTGTCTGATCTTAAGCGTGCTTTTTATTATTGGTGATTAACATGCAACTGAGCGCTTGGCAAATCCGGAGGGGAGAGACTTCACAGAGGCCCTAGGGCTGAGGGAAAAGGAGGGTTGCTAGCAGGTGGCTGGAGAAGACCAAGCTACTCAGGTGGCTTGTATTATATTTTTTTTGTCTGGGAAGGTCTTTTGTTTTAGCTGTCTCCAGCATTTCTTAAATACCTACAACCGTATGGAAAACAGACTGAAGAAAGATTAATTTGCCAAGTATTGAATATACTGAAGGATGGAGAACGCAAAACTCAGAGACTAAGAAGATACCATTAGAGAAGGAGAAGAAAAAAAAAAAAAAAATCACAGAAAACATTTCCGGAAAGGGTCTCTCAAGAGACAAACTGCAGACCTGGTCAAAATAAGGAGAAATGGGGAAAGACTGTCAACTTAACCACCAGCCTGCACCTTTCACACAGGTGGAAGTATTTTAGCAGCCCTGCTTTGCATGAGAACATGTTGATTCCTCACAACAAAATACCACAATTGCTCACATGGGATCAGTGCTTTTCCCTTAAAAATTTGTGTTCTTGCTAGGAAAGATACCTGCACTGTGAATAAGCAAACCAAGTTCTCTCTGGAGTAGGATTATTTATTTAGTTTATTTTTTACCCTCTGCAGTCCAGAGTCTGCCAGCCCAAAGCACGTGAGTGATAAAGCAGCAGCAAGAATAGATTGTCTGAAACAGCTACAAGCAACTGCTTATGGCTGGGGTCTTTTTTTCCCCTTGACCTCCCTCTCCATTCAGTGTTTTGGGAACACCGCTGCACTGCCTGACATAAATCACACAGGGAGATAACGCGGGTGCATCTGCTCAGCAGAAATCGCCTGTGCCCGTGGCTTCCCAGCAAGACAAGTTTATCCAAATGCTGGAAATGCAAAGCAAGGAGCAGGTGAAAGGTCTGACCTTTGCTCATCAAGGAACTGGGGGGGGGGGAGAAAGCAAACAGGCAGGGTGGCCAGTGGCACCTACATGCTCACAGCCCGCAGACGAGCAAATATCGTCCAAATATAACTCGACAAGAGAGGAAGATCTGGAACCCTGCTTTAAAATGCACAGGGAGAATCAGCTTCTCTCCAGCCCGAAAAAAAAACCCTAAATATTTTCTGACCAGTGATGAAAAATAAAATAAAATAAAATTAAAATAAAATAAAATAAAATAAAATATTAAAATATCTCAAAGAAAATAGGAGGGGCAAATGCCCTCCTACCACTCCTCCCTCCCAGCCCTACCATCCCTGGATGCACTGGCTACTAACACCACTAGCAAATTGCTGCCAATAGCAGAGAAAGAAAGGGGTCGTTAGAAGCAAATACGCATGCTTGTACTTTTAATAATAGATTTTTAAGAAAGTATAGGAAGTAGCAATAAAGCCAACCTCACGCTAATATGATAAAGTTAATCAAATATTTCTGAAGCAACAAATTTCAGGACCAGAGCTTTCTGGACCTCCCAGAGTTGGAAACGTAGCCTCATGGCCAGCTCTGCAGGGATTGCTCTGCGCATCACCAGGACATGACTATAGCCAGTTATACCCAAGTGTTCATTCCACGACGAAACAGGATCATCGTGGGGGCGGGAGGGGCAGAAAAAAGGGAAGATGAAGAAAAATGTCAGAGTCCTGCAGGCTTAAAAAATCAAAAGTAATTAAAACCACGCAGAATTCAAGTCTACTACAGATTTATCAAATATTTAACACAGAAAACCCTTAAGCGTGCCGCTGTCAACTGAGCTTGAGAGAAATGTGCTCCTTTCCTAGTATATGGCTTAATCTGTTCCCAGGATGCCTTTCTTTACTCAGTAATTTCAGTTTAAACAGAAGTGAACTGTGGATGTATATTTTAGCTAAACGACTGCCTTTCTTTAAACAGACCCCGAGTAAAAGGGGCATTAACCTCCTCTCCATCCGCCTGTTCAGCACTGCTTATCAGTGAGATGAAGGAGTATCTTTTCAAAGCGCGCCCTTTAATCCTTCTGGTGCCTAAATGTGAAGCTCCGGCAGTACAATGCCCCCAGAGCGGGACGTGTGTGTCATCCCCCTGCCCTGGCTCTAATCTTCAGTCAATCCCAGCATGGAGAGCATGAAACCCAACAGGTTAAATTCAGCAGAGCTGGACAAACAGGATCCGTGTCCGCGGGCAAGAGCATCGCTCTCCTGAGTTTGTTCTAGCAACCCAAAGACTTCAAGGGGTCAAGTTGGAAATCTGCTGCAATTTAAACTCTTCCCAAGAACGTAACCCGCTTTCAGCAATTCCTGCATGGGATGGGTCCAGACCAATGGAGGAAGGCGAGCAATTCCCAAGGACTCAGGCACCTATATTATTAATGAATTTGCCACATAGGAGCAACTAACAATGATTAGAGCCTTTTGCATACCCAGCGCATTACAGAGGTCAGCACCAACCCCTCTAAGAAACACATCTGCTCATTTGCCCGGACCTCCTGCTATTTTTCATCCAGTTAAAACTTAAAGAAACACACAGTCCTGAAGTAACCATATAGCAGCCTATACCTCCCCTTAATGCCAATCAGCCTGTTAGTACTGTACATGTACACACCACATCTGAACAGTTTTCCCCTGAAATCGGCACAGCTCCTCAGCAAATGAATCTCTGTCCAGATGGTGGTCTCAGCAGAAACTCCTCTAAGTACCTCCTAATACCTAAAAAACAGACGTGGCTCAATCCTACCACAACTGTCACCTCCTTGCAGATCAAGAGGCAGGGGGGGAAGAAATCTTAAAAAACAGCTTGAGCGATAGATGCGATTGTGGTTGTCCTGGAAAAAAGGCTATGTGAGTGCATTCGAAATTGCAGATATCCGAGTGGGAGAGTTTTGATCTTTATAATTTGTTGCCTGCTGCTACCAGAAAGACCACTGTATTATTATACAGCACCTGAAAGACTGAATAAGGATACAGCGGCAACCAGCGTGCATAATGCTGGAGAGATGTACGTCAGCTTCTTCTTCATCCCCTGCTGCTCACAATATGGCATAAGGCCACAGACACCCTTACGCATGCCTCAATTCATCCACAAGGTGAGAAAAATCTGAATAGATAACTAATTTTACTTCACCTGGTAAACCTGGCAGGCTGGGAAACTGAGTATAATAAGCCTGGCATGTCCCACAACTCTCCCACCCGCTCTGCGCCCAGGGAGGGCAGGAAAGCAGTTCCCAGGCAGTATGGTCCAAGTCAAAGCAGAGGGGCAGGCGGCTCCCAAGGGGAGAGCATCACTCCTACGCAGGGAGCGGACAGCCCCGGCCGCATTCGGGAAGAAGAAGTGCAACTGGCAAGGAAAACAGTGACTAAGCTCTAGGCTCAAAGGGCGGTCAGCCACTCCACATTTAAAGCTCCCCCACCAAATGTTATTATCATCCCGAGGAATTAAATGAACCATTTCATAAGGCCATGATGCCCACACAGTCTCAGGGGGACAGTCGCACAGGCTAACCCGCAGAACCAGAGACGGGATGCGGTGTCGGTCCACGTGGAAGCTGCAAGCCAAAGACCCACAGGGACAACCTGCTCTCCTCCCTCGATTCCCCCCCTCCCTCTCTACCAGTTGCCTTACAGTCTTACACACTGCCATTCAGCATTTACAGAGCCACTAGGCACCTCCTTATACATAAAGGATCAGGAAACAAAATTTGTGTATACTAAATGTCCTACAGTGAATTGCACTGAGCATCTAAAAGTCGCATCAAATTTTGGAAAGCCAGGAGCGTTGCAATGGTTTAAAGCAGAGCAGTCAAAGCAGCGGTGCTCTCCCAGATGGCACTGCTGGTAAAATATGTTGCAGAAGGAGAAAATTTTAGAGAAAGTTGTTAAAAATTAGTTGTATTAAATTTTAAACCAGTCCTTCTCCTTTTATCTTTCTGACAGAATGTCTTTTTTACCTGCCACACCCAACCTCAAAATAAGTATCAGCTAAACCACAGTTTATCCAGCTCAATACTGCATTTTCCTCACCTGAATATAATTAACAGCCATCTTCAGTTTAAAAAGAGATTCCTTAAACAAACAGCTGCATCAGAATGAGCATTGAAATGCCATGAGAGCTTTTGCTTAAAGCCACACTTTGAAAAATCATGACGGAGTTAATTTTCCTAAGTCTTAAGACAGAAGAAAGTGAAATCTTTTGCTAAGATTTGTTCTGCATATGTGTAAGAAAGCTCCCCTCTGGAAATGCATTTTGCAAAATCATGCAAAGAAGTAGCATGAAGCCACTCTGTAAAAGAGCAAACTGATTTGCAGAGGCTGGGTTTGAGGTTTAAAGGGGCAATTCAGAGATAAGAAGGCACTTTAATTTTGTTTTTACATGAAGAGTTTCCCAGAACTGTTAGATAGCTGTCCTAAACATTTATCCACAAATTGGTTAAAGACTTTGCTTTGTTTCCACTCTGCACCAACACGTGCACCAAGTAGCTTTGTAAGAAAACCCAGTCCCAAACAACAACAAAAATCCCAGCAAAGTCTACTTGGTAACTCAGTAGAAGGCTGTATTTCGGCAACGGATGCAAACAGTGCGGAATTGAATCAGCTACTGCCTACCCTACAGCTGAGCCACACCTGGATTAAAAAAAAGAAAACGATAGCAAGCCTTGTAGGCAATGAGAGGTGCCCGCTTTGCTCCGGAGGATGAGGGGTCCGATGAGACCCATCGCTTCGTCCAGCACCAACCACAAGGAGCTGCAATCCCTTTTTTAAACATATTTGCAGCAGACACCAGGACAGTTTGCCATCATGGGCACAGGGCAAAGGCTGGGTTTTGATCCTGTGCTTTTTGGGAAGGATGGCGATGCCAGTCCTGGGAGCCCTGCACTGTCGTGCCTCTCCCCTGTCCAGCCACCGCTTTGTCCTGCCCATGCTGAACAAGTCAGTCGTGCCCCATTTCTTCCCTCCTCCCCAAAAGAGAGAAACAAAGGGCAGCAGTCTCTAACAGCTGAGGGATCTGGGGCTTGGTTTATTACATGCTTAACGGAGCACTGAATTACTGGTGGTTATTGCCTAGTTTAACTGCTTTCCTTAAAAGAGAAACATGAGCAAACAAGCATGTGTCACGAAAAAGCCCCTATTCAGACAGGAGCTGACAAGAGAAAAAGTATCCACGGTTTACAACTGTTTATTAGCAGTTCTGCATTCAGGCACGGGCTGATGTTGCAGCGAAGACTAATGCAAAGAAATCCCCACCTTGTCCACCACCACCTCCTCAGAGGGCTTGTCTGGCCCTGGATTTACCGCCCGAGGTTAGCACATACTAAGTACCCGAGGCTTTAACTACATGGACTTAGCATGGGTCAAGGGCAGTGTGCCTTGTCTGGACAAAGCCTTTCAATGCCCTTTAGTTAGCATATACAAACCTCCCACCTTCAATCCCGGCAGAGAGGAGCCCTGGGAGAGAGCATCCCCGCAGAGCTCCTCCGACTGCCGCCTCCGCCGGCAGGGAACCCAACTTCAGGAGATGGCACCACACTTTTGCCCGAAAGACAGGGAGAAAGAAAATAAATAAATTCTGTGATAGCCACCTGCCATCTTACTCCAGTGGAGCAAAAGACAGACCAGACACCATTTGCCTTCTCTTTTTTGCTCAGCTGACAGGTAACGACTGTGACCCCCCTGCCTCCACCTCGCAGGCAAACAGCGCTGCAAGCAGAGCTGAGCCTGAAGCCTTCGTCTTGGGCACAGATCTTCCCAATGCCCAGTGAAGCGGGACTGTAACAGGCTTTCTCCACGGGGAAGCAGGGGGTAGGAGAAGAGCAAACAGGCTCTCTCACTCCTGTCTACCTAGTCATCTATTTTTTGTGAACCTTGTAAGGATTTTAGACCCATACCCCAAACCAAAACACAGCTGAAGTCAGCCCTGAGGTTGAAAAAGTGTTGAGGACAGGGTAAAACGGACAGAGCCTCATTTCTTCAGAAAGCCAGGGTAAAGAGACCACAAAAAAAGATCTAAAGAAGGTACAGAATGCCTGTGGAGAAACACATTAATGAAAAAACAAACAAACCTCACTCATCTTGGCAGAACTACAGCCAATACCAGAGGTCACGCGGATTTAACCATATCCTTTCTATTTGTTAGTTACTTTTATACCAGAAAAAGAAAAAAGCCACAGACAAGCCTAGAGGAAGAAAGGCAAAGGATGAGCGTAGAGTTTAGAGGAAGGGAGAGCGGCAGGAGGAATTCACCCACATCAGATGAGTATGAGGAAAGAGAGTGAGAAGGGCAAAACAAACCACAGAGAGAGAGAGAGAAACCTGCGACCACTAAAAAAGGGCAAAAATAGAAAATTCATTTTACGAGAAAAGATTAAAGAATAAGTCAAAGTTGTTTAAGACAGGAGGCACTTCCAAAAAGTGGTATTTCTAGAAAGAACACTTTTTTCTCTCTCAAGTCTGACGAGGGAACATTGTCTCGAACCAAAAATGTGCAAGCCTTTGCCCATGGCTCTAACCCCAACCTGCAGAGTCAGGCTGATACCCAGTTTCCTTCCACTGACCTCAGCAGATGGGGCCTGATCCTGGACAGCCAAAGTACTTCTAGCTTTAGAAAAATAACCGAAACTAAACCAATATACACCTGAACACTGAGTAAGACGGACTACCTCTACCATGCTCTTATTCCACCGCACTTTAATTTCTCTCAAATGACATTTACGCCTCTCAAATTATAAATACAGAGGCAGTCTGCATAATCTGTTAAGGATATTATTCCTGCCGGCCTAAGACAGCAAAGACGTTCAAAACATTTCCCTCAAAACATTCAAATCATGAAATCATGTATTTGTTGAAGATAAGTTGGACTTGGGCGCTCACAAGACTTTTTCTGCCATCACGCAGAATGGTTCCCAAAACTAGGTGGTTTTGCTGATGGTTGTGATTCAGATACAAGTCTCTAGTCATTTCAGCATGTTGTTTTTACCATCTTCCAAAGCTGCCCATAGTCACTGTTAAAAGAAACCCACAGAACTCAGCGCAGCAGAGGTGAACCCAATCTGTGCCTTGCAAAGAAATTCAGGACTGAGCATCCTTGGAACAGCCCCGTCCGTCTCTCGGGGAGAGCAGCATCTCAAGGTCAGGTTATAAACACAGCTCTCAGGGAAACACTCTGTACTGCTGCTGGGTGCACAATCTGCACAGGAAAAAAAGGAATGGCCTTTGAAGGAGGACAAGCTATTAAATTTTTACTAGGTGAAATGTTTACCGAAATAAATCTAGTCCTTTCCACTCTCAGTTATTATCATAACACATATGGTAACTGACATACAATTAATGGAGCTTTAAACCAAGAGTTCTTGGAAGGAAAACGCACTCCCAACTTTTCAGCTAACCTTGACAAAAAGCCAGGTTTTGGTAAAGTTCAGCAATGCAAGGGGCTTTACGAGATTCCCCATTTACTGGGCACCTCTCACTCTCACAACGAGCACCGGCTCCGAGCAGGGGAGGTGAGAAGAGGCTCTGACACAGGCTCACAAGCAGCCAAAGCTCAGCAGCCCAAACTACCCCCTCAGAGGTACTGTACCACCCACACCCTTTTCAGTGGGTTTTCACGTACATGTGCCATTTCACATCAGTCAACAGTTCAGACGACGGCACCCGGAAAAAGAATTTCACCTCCTCTTCTCCTAAGCGTATTGATCCCGGCAGGGTGAAGGGATATTAACAGGAACGCGACACCTTAATACCCAAGGCTACCAGCTTTGTTTCCAAACTACCAAGGGTCTATAAACTAAGTTGATGCCATCTTTACAGATCTGAAATGCTGTTCACATTCCCTTTTCTCATCTTCTCCTATCGCAGTTACAGAGAAAGATTAAAACCTACGTTATGGTGCTACTGGGTCAGCAGATTCTCCAGTGAGTCGAGGTATCTCCAAGACCCGGTGCTTTCAGCACAGCTCTGTACCGTGTAAGCAAGCAGGATTCCTCTCCCTGCTGGAATAAAGTAGCTAGATACCACCCAGGGCGTTTCATCTGTCTGCTCAACCTTCCCTTCTCCTTTCTGCAACAGGAAATCCTACTGGTGGGGAGCACAAAGTAAAACCTTCCCCTTTCCCCTACAGCCCAGCGCAACCACACCGTGTGTATACAAAACATATTTCCTTACAACAGCAGCACACGCTGACTACACGCTTTGTTATCAAAGAGCTAAGAGGTGCAGAGCTGCAGCAGAAGAGGACACTCCAAAGTCAAAGCCCGATCGCAGCAAGGACTGGATCTGCGACCGAAGTGGCAGCGTCAACGACAGCAGTTTCATTGCCCCTTTCTCTCTTCCTTTCCCAAAACCCAACGCAAGCACTGCCACAATGCTCGGTCCACGAGGAGGCACCTCCAAACTCAGCAACTTGGCCAGAAAGAAGTCTGCTCAAGAACTAATATATTTTTATTCCTGAAGAGGAAACCAGAGCACTCTTCCATTACCTCAGAGGAAACCTAAGGAAAGGTAGCATTACTCAGGACTGATTTACTGCCTCAAGCCATTCAGAAAACCATAAAGCCAGTGACATATAAGACAGGCAACTCATTCACAAGAGCTCTTTGATCTTAAATACAAATAAAATTAGGTCAATATTAAAGATTTTCATTCCTTGCCATGTAAGACTTCCACGAAGGCTAAGAAAAGCTTTTCCCATCCCTTCTTTTAACACTCAAGTTATTTAGCAAGTAACATTTCTTTCACATGACTTGAAACATTTTCTCCATATTCACTTGTCATCGCTCCAGAATTTAACTCTTGGCGAGAACCTAAAACACACAGGGGGAGCTGCATAAAGCGTTCTCCATAGCCCCCAAGGACAAGTCAGATCAGAGAATTTCATTGCGTTTCACATGGGGGGGAAGGAAGGAGCAAAGCGCACCCTTCTCAACACTCAGATTAAAAAAAAGATTTTTCCGTAATTTGTTATTCAAAGCATTCCAGCGATTTTTAACAGATGAAGAGGAGAAAGCCTGCGCCGTCACTATTAATAGGCTGACATTCTTTCTTCCCCCGCAAGACCACACCAGAAACACAGGCGAAGGCGACAATTTAAGGGAGCCTGGAAGCGCGCCAGCTCCGCCAAAGCCCCAACCCCTGCGGCGCAGGGACTCCTCCGAGCGCGTCCCTGGGCGAGCACGTCAGGTGCGAGGTACGGCGCTGGTGTACAAAACACCTGCCATGAAATCGGGGAGGTCCTTTACATCCAAGATGTCCCCGTAGTTCTCAGTGCTGCGTCTTTTGTTCCTTCTCCTGCGACAGTACATCATTAACTTAATCTGCCAAAACAACAGCGGATTGCAGGATAAGCTAAGGATATAGCATCACCTTGCATTTTTGGTTTAACATGCTTCATTGTGTTAGGGTGGCTTTAAAATGTTATTTACTTGCTTTCTAAATCAACCAAGAGCTCTCATACACAGCAGAAGGCCCCTGAAGCTATCACTGTAATGCGATATCTGCTCATAAACGTCAGTATACCAATTTTAAAGGTATTAACACTGCTGTTTAGTCACAGTAAAATATCCTAATACCTGCCCCACCTCTGTTACAGAGAGCAATACAGTTAAGTGTAAGCAATTCAGATCAGGGCTTCTGCAAAACTCATTTAAACACAGAAACCTCACCAACTGCAAGACAGTACATAACAATTCCACCACAAACACAAGTCAAGCAAGCAGGGGTACCAGGAGGCTCACCCGACGAGATCCACCTGCCCAGTCGCCCAAGAACATCACTAAGGCAAAGACGGGATCTCTTTTGATTAAAGCACAGAACCTCACATCCACAGATTGGGATTGTACCTCTGTCACATACTTCCTGGGTAGCTGGGAATAAATTACATCAGTTCCCCACTGTACTTCCCTCCCACATCCTCGCTCCGAAGTAAAGCACGGTGGATAACTTGGGTACCAGAGAAGCAGCACACAAGAGCTCCACTTCCTTCTGCGTTTATACGGGAGATTACCATGCAATTGGTACTTCAGTTTAACAAATGGCGCAGAATATGAAACTTCAAGTACTTCAGGAATGTCCGCTGTAGCTGCCGAAGGAACATGCAGTATATTGCCTCAAAAAAACCCAAGTGTTAATTAGAGAAAAGATACTCGGATTTACAACAGATTGAGATTTAAAAATAAGATTCACAACCAGACTGAATTCTACTAGCTGAGCTTACAGCTATGGAGAAGCAATATGATGACATGGCGGGGGGGGGGGGCAACAAAAAAAAAAAAACACAACACACCAAAAAAAACCCAAACAGGTTTGATGGGAAAGGATACCTTGCAGAGAAGCACACCTTTGAAAAAATAGCTTGAATGTCAGGCACTTAATTACAACCCTTATCGACATCATCAAAAGAGTTAAAATATTTCTGTAATTCTCTCCTGAAAAACAGTAACCTAGAATAAATGCATTCTCTGTAAAAGTATAATTTATCTGAACAGGAAAGACCCCAGAGCTTACTGCTGAGGGCACAGAGAGGAGACACGAGGCATTGACTGCTTTTCACACCAATAGTTCTTCTCAACCAGATCTCTCAGAAGTTCTGCAGAAATAAACCTGTCTAAATTTAAGTTCCCAGCCTTCATGTAAGAGTGCAGAGATACTGAGGGCAAGCACATTCATCTCTTGGTAAATGCATGCAAAACCAGGTCACTTATTTAGGAGCCTTTTGGGAAAAGGGATGCTTCCCTCCCAGTGATGGGCAACAAGGGTTTTACACGTTTTCCATGGTTTTACATTCATTTTCACACATCCACTTACAAAGGCATCTTCACACAAAGGGACAAAGACGGACTGTAAGAGCTACTACATGCTTGGTACAGAGTGGGGTCAACCTGTCCAACCTTAGACATCTAGAAGACACAAAACTGAGATATTCATCCTAAGTTCCCATTACAATTAACAGACAAAGACTCAGGTAAAGAGCAATTTATCTCATCCTAGGGTAGTCATCTCCAGAGGGCATTCCCCTGTCCTACTTCTCTGCACTGTGAGTGAGCTCCCCTGAGCACACAGCTCAGATTTAGACAGCGAAAGGACAGTAGGCAGCCCATCTACTTAAGCACCATTCAAAAGTACCATCCAAGCCCACTGCACAGAAACAAGCTGTAAATTACTGACCAGACGTGCATATCTGCAGCTCTCACTACAAAACGCATTTTTCACCTATCAGGCCACCGTAAAGTAACTGGAGATACACAGCACTATCAGTTTTTTAGAGAAGCCCAAAAGAAACTCAATTAGGGCTTCCAGTCAGCAAATACCTCATCATTATATGCAAATACTGCTGCACCAGTTCTCCCTGGAATTATTTTGATTATTGTAGTAGCACATGCTAGTGGCACTACAGCTCAGGGTCCATCAGCATTTCATACCCCTACCTGCAAGGGTTTATAACTCAGCTACAAGTATTTCCTCTTGACAACTGCCTTGTAAGATGGCACAGTTATGCTTCCTTTTAGATATTCTACAGAATTTTCCTTGTGAAGCATAAAAATGAAGAAAAATAATGAATTGTAATGATGTTGGGGGGTCTCTGTTTTTAAGATACATAAAACCAAGTACGGCATGGTACAATTTACTATAATACATTAAGGCCTATTGACCTTAAGCTTTTCTTCCCTGGGTTTGAAAACAAAACAACCCAATACCATTAGATAGCTCCAAGTGTAGGGGGCAGATTTTGAGACAAGTTTATTTTGGTTTGAGCTTACTGTTTAAATTAGAATCATGAACTCTTGCCCACTGTCATCCCCTACAGCTACCCTCACAAAATCCTGGGAAGAAGCAATTGAAACTACCAGAGCTTAACTGCAATTGACTGAACGTTTTTAACAGTTCCAAATGCAAAAATCCCAAACAAAGTGCATCAGCTTTGAGGTAAAGCAGCAGGAGTAAACTATTGCCTTGGTAGCCCTCAGGAAGTTAATAAAACTCAGATTTGGTGCAACCGAATATTTCAAGCCGCTGCCATTCTTTTCCCCACCAAAGTCAAGTCCTCCCATTTCACCCTCTGTCCTCTGGTGAAGCTGCCAAGTGCCCGAACCAGAGCCAACAAGTCAATACCATGGACTGGTACAACATAAAAAGATGGTAACCCAAACATTCAAACCTAAAACCAGCCCAATTTTCAAAGCCCTAAGACGTCCGGTGAAGCTAGGAGGAACTCCACAGGCATACCGAAAAGAAAAGCCACTTTTGGGGATAATACAAGACTGAGTGAGGAGCCAAAGACCAGGCAGACGGGTGTTACGGATGGACGTGAGGGCCAGCATTTCCATGTGGAGAGTGGCACTAGAAGAAGGACAGCCTTTGGAGGCAGGTAAGGAGTGGGGCAGCACCTGCACCTCCAAAGCTGCAAATGCAAGGGGCCCAGAGGGATCTTTCAGGACTTCTCCGGCCAGTGTGGTGGGAAAGGGATTAAGTAAGCAGACCTCGGCAGCAGCCCCAGAGCCAGGGAGTTAATGGGGCACTCAAGGCACACAGGGGCACAGGAGGAAGCAGAGGAGTGGCCATGGCGTACCACCAACAGCCCCAGCAGCCGCGTTGCTGATCCCAGCCCACAGCAGACCTTCTCCAGGGGCAGTGCTACCTTGCTCTGGGAAGCGTTTGCCTACAGCCCATGCAGCTCCTTCAGCCGCAGGTACAAATCCGTGAGTCACTGCGATCCCTGTCAGGAGAGCAGCTCTTATCAACGTCCCATGGGACAGCTCCAAAGGGAGGTGACGGAGACATACCAGATAAGCACTACAATACCAGTATAACTGCATCCATGTTAGGAGTTTTACCACATTAGCTGTTTTATTACTAGACAGGCTGATCAGGACCTGTTGGCACTTGCAGTGTCCTGTTTGTATAGCGATAATGACAGCTACAGTGGCAGAGCAACCCAGGGAGGCGCAGCTTCGGTGGGAAAGAAGCATTTTGCCAGGAACGTTAAAACAATGTCCCCCAGAAAACATCACTTATTCTGGCACACGGTCACAACACAGCTAGGTGGGCTGAGGGAGATCTCGTCAGCCCAGACCATGCTGAAGTCAGCACAAAAACTCGTGTCAATATACTTTTCCCTGGTGTGCATAAGCCCAAAGCCTGGCTGGCTAGTGAAAGCTAGTGAACTGCCATGGGTAAAGCTAACCTTTTTCATAATATATAAATAAATACATATTTTATATAAATTATACATGCTGATGTATTTCTACCAAAAATTAAGCTGTCCCTTACTTTTTCTTATATTAAGCACTTCCCTGACTCCATACTACTTTTTGTTTCCCGCAACTATGAATCATGCACTAATTAATTCTCAACATTTAAGCCAGGTTCTCCTTCTTCACCCTCTGATTCCCTCTAAATTCACTTTCACTAGGCTGCTTCTCTCTGAGCTGTGCCACTATTTCTTCCTAACTCCACATCTTCCCATAGATTTGGTCCTCCACTTGTCAGTATGATGCAAGATCAAGCAGGAGGAGGGCATGGGAAAACCGCAGGGAGAAGTCGTCAACACCCTTCGTGCCTGCTACAGTGAGTTGCGCAGGGCACTTGAGATAGGAGTTAGTAGCACCAATTTCTAAATAAAGTGGACAGAAGCCCACTCCATCCATACATCCACCCGATCCCTATGTGCTTTGGAAGTGCCAGTCCTCTGTAAGGGCGGGCATCTCCATTTCCTAGTCTCTGGGATTTCATCCTTCTTCAGTGGTGCTTCTCACAGGTTTCCCCATCAGCAGCAAACTAAAACCAACACCACTGAGGTCAAATTGTAGTTATTCGTTACATTCAGAACAGCAGATTTCACCCTGTTGCAGGATGGCAAAGCCCAGCAGAGTGAGGGACTGCTCTGCCTGCAGGACTATTGTGTCTCCAGTCTGTACTGGCTTCTTTCAGAAAGCTGCTCCCTCCTTTTTCTAACACTGAAATAGATACCACAGAAGTTAGGACCGCTGAGTCCCGTGGCCACCCAGGAGGAGGTATGTCAAGCCTTGCTCGGAACAGGACAGGGGACCAGGAACGAGGGTTAGGTGGAGGCATCACGAACTTCACAACAGCGTATCGACCGCTTGGCAGCACTCCACAGTTTGTAATCAGTGTCATATTTTGTGCCCCTGTGCAAGTGTTCCGCACCACATCCAAGGCAGAAAATACACTTTGGAAATAATACTGAGATGCAACGTCAAAATCTCCACGTCCTCTACATTCAAAGCTCCCTCAAGGTTCCCAAGAAGTATGCACAGTTGTAGTTTTTTTCCTCCCCCTTCCCACAGTTGCCTGATTTTAGAGACAACAGTATCTTTTCCCGAGCCTGTGCCAACGTGAGAAACAATCAGGGGCCCATAATGCTACAAACCTAAGGTATTTGATAAGAAAACTCTTGTGCAAAGCTATGCGATCCCCTCCCAAATCCACCTCTCATTCAAGCAAGTGGAATTCTTTCCACCAGCTCCAGTGGGAGTTGGACTGGGACCTAAAATAACGCCGCAGATAAGGATCTTACTGTAACTTTTGACTACAGTCAAGCTCGCATTGTGCAAGTCAATGCTATTGAGCTTAAAGATCAACGTCATCCAAAGGCAGGGAGAAATATTTCTGGCGGGGCCAGAGTGTACAGTCAGAAATGTAAAACGGGAAAAACAAAAACACCGCTTTCCTCCAAGGAAAACAGATCTCAAGAAGGTAGGTACACAACCTACCCCACTGAAATCACGCTTGCAACAGAAAGTACCACTTGAAAAGAAGATGACTAGAACATAATGTGTATACACAAACACACGCTAGACCACATGAGAAAAGTCAGCTAGCATTCTAGTCCAAAAATTTATACTAAAAAATGTATACGCTGAAGGCAGGGAAATGCAAAGGGGGAACACCTCTTGTAATGCTGGATTCCCGTTGGGGACATTCCTTCACATCATCCCCTAGGGTGGGAGGCACGGACCTGCCATCATCACACAGGCCAAAAAAAGCATCTCTGCACACTACCACCGAGGCTCCGGTGCCTGGAAGTTGATAATATGTCACCAAAATTTCCATTACCAGGAGAGAGCAAAAATAAAGCAAGGAAAGGGAAGGGGTATGTTTCTGGTTTTCTCCTCTTCTTTCTTTAATATCCCTAAACTAACAAAAATCCCTATCCTGGGCCTTATGAATAAAGTTCACCTTCCCCATGACTGGAGTGAGGTGCAGAGACCTTAATGGGGAAAACCACCTACCTCGGCAAGCCTGGGGAAATGACCCCTACCATTGCCAATGGGGAGAGAGCACAGGCACGCAAAAAGCAAGGAGAGTATGAGACGATTTCAACTGAAATTGTACTCGCATCAGTTGAAAAAATCTTCCTACAGAAAGCTGAAAAAATTTCCTAGGAGTCAGCGTTAAGACTCTGGGCCGTATTTTGTTACATCCATCGCCTCGAAGCCCTGCACACACCCAGGTCCCAGAGTGCCAGGCCCTCTTCTCATTACTCCAGGAATAAGGAGTCCCTGCCCCAGGAGCCTGCAATTTGATTTAAGACAAGATACAAAAAGAAGACGTTTTGACAAACAGACAGATGGACTGGGGGAGGAAGAATGAGAGGGACATGTGGTTACCCACACGTGGCAGGCTGCTTTCTTTTCTCTTTTTCTTTTTTTTTTTTAATAAAAATAAATATCAGTAATCCCCACTGGCCACCTGCCTAGCTTTTGTATATTTAATTAAGAAGGATTTGGGTGATGGAGAACTGGTCAAAAGTTCAGCCAATTTGGGGGGGGGGGGCGAACAATGCTGAGGGCTACATCTAGCCGCAGGACCCAGAGAAATGCCAGTATTCCAGCCGCTGCCTGGCCCTTCCCCATTTCTCCAACGGCAAACTCTCCCTTTGCAACACAATCCACGAAAAATCAGAGGAGGAAGGGAAGAAGACCAGTTCATACTTGAGAGAGCTGGTCTGGACCAGTTCCTGAAAGCCAGTGACCTCGCTGATCCTCAGTACAGTTTGTCTTTATAGCGATAAGGCTGGAATTGTATTCATGTTTAACAAAATCATTTGAATCCACAATGATGTCCCTTTAGCAGTGAGAGAAAGAAAGGGGAGAAAGGGGGAAAAAAAAATTCAGCTGAGTTAGTAGAGAATACCAAGCACTGTCTCCTCTTCTTAACCCTCAACACAGTCACCTTGTAAGATAGAAAGTCCATTAAGACAAAAATAGAGTATCCTTAGCGTGGGAAAACATTTATCCAAGTTTTAATTTATTTTCAAATCAGCATTTAAACGATCACATCTTACATCATTTCCTTTTATGAGCCAGCAGTTAGACAATACACATCATTTACATGCAGTTTTGGAAGGCTGCAATATAAATCAACAAAAGAAGCCTTCACTATGAATTAACTATTACAAGGCTCTTAGAAAGCCACACCAGCCTGCGTGGAGGGCAATTAGGAGTATCACCCCTAAGTCTCATCCTTCTGGTGCGCGCGCAGAACTCGCACAAAAACATCCTTCCCCCCAGTCATTGCTGGTACAAGAGAATTACGATGTCTATCTGTGAGACCTAACAGCGAGCTCACAACAGCTATTTTGAAGTGTTAGCTGTCTTTAAAAACACATACACACATACACACACAAAAAAACCCCAAAGAGAAAGTGACAGAGCAAGTTAACACAGTTCAGTCTCAATAGCAAAACTAATCAGCCTTATGCCTCTATGAAGGATCAGATGGTAGAGATTTTAAAATGTGCAAAATATTAACCAATGCCTTAAGTTCACGGGTCATTTTTGTATTAAAAAAAGGGAAGCAAACACCCAGTTCGAATCTTATCTCGAGGCAAATTTCAGGAGCGTTTTCATTTTGTGCGAGCCAAACTTCAAATTAAGCTTACTACTGGATGTGAAAAACTAAAGTCTAACCGCAGCGATGCTAAAAATGCTTCTCCCCTATTTGCAAAAGATCAAAAAGAAGTCCATAAGGCAGCTAATCGTTTGGTAAGCTGGCTCCGAGTTCCAGTGACACCGAAGCGCTCCGATAAAGCAGGGCTGACTTCAGGGGGAAAGGAGACCGGCGGCACGGCCATCCCCGCAAGACAGCGCAATTACAGGCTAACTCTGGTTTTCTGCCGAATTCTGTGCCACTCACATCATTCCTTGCTTGCACCTCGCTAGCTAAAGGTGGTGCATCGCTACTCTGTTGCTTAACAGAGGGCTTGGGGGGGGCCGAGCCCCAGGTGGGGGTGCTGCCTGCCAGCTCTGCCCGCTGCGGGCAGGCAGGGCGCGCTCCGGGCAAGCCCGCACATGCCTCAGCGCCCATCAGCTGATACCCACCTGTTGCAGGGAAATTTCTCTCTCTCTCAACTCCAGCAGAGGCCTTGGGGCTCCTTAAAAGTGCTAAACTACAGACTCCGGGGGTTCTGCGGGCAGTCATTTCTGCATCAGCCGGGAGGGAACTCTGCTCCCTCTACTCTGCAACGTTTAACCCTTTGCTGTCTAACTTACAAGCAACGCAGCTTGCAAAAGCGTCCCTCTTCCTTCCCTGCCATCATTCTTGGATTTTGAAATACGAAAGGGCACCCAACTTCCAGGCCGGCCTTTCATTCCCCGGGATTTCAGATGATCAGCAGAGGAGCTCTGCTCTGCCCCAGGACGAACGAGCCATCCCCGCCGCTGCCCCTTTCCCTTCGCTGGGCAAAGCCTTCCCAAAAACACATCCCTGGGCAAAGACGTCCCCAAAACGTCCCGTTTGGGTGCTGGGGAACCTCAGGCTCATTTTTTCCCCTGCCGATTCACCGCTGTGTAACAGCTCTTCTTGAAACACAGGGCTCCTTCACACAGGAGAGGTGTACACAAGGTTATGAAGATGAAAATAATGTAAACTCTATGGACTTCAAGCAGAGCAGCTGAAAGCTTGGTATTTTTTTAATACCTCACCACCGAGGTCCCAGGCCCACAGTACACTCCATAAGCCAACCCATTTAATGGCACAAGATCCCAGCGGGATCCACGCTGCTCTGTAACAGGGAGTAACTCCACTTGCATTTAGGTGCCAAACAACCAAGGGCTGTTGTTGCCTCATATTTCATGCGTGTATATACACTGTACACCTATATATAGCTAAATAAATAGCTACGGTAGAACTATCGATAGAAATATCGCTAGCTAGATAGATCCGAGCTATTTCCAGCAGGCTCAGCTAAGGCAAAGAGGAGAAAATCAGGACTATTTTCTGCTTTTCAACAGGTCGGCGCAGCCTCCTTCCCACTGCTGGAGAGGAGACTCCCCAGCAAGGCAAACGACCTTCGGTATCATCGCCGCGGTGTATGAGCTAGACAAAGAGATAACGTCATGCCCTCTCCCGCTCCCTCCGTCCTCCCCGCAGTGGCAGGTAGCCAGCCAATCCCGCTCCCCGCACCCGGGTGACATCATCGCTGATGCCGATACACAAATGTGGAAGTACATCAAACTAGCGCTGCCCCAGAGATCTCGGGGCACGGCTCCTCAAAGCCAACCTACCCGCCACCAGTCCCTTGGGATGATGGGCCAGTTAAAATAAAACCATTCGGGAAGCGGGATTTCGAGGAGGGGTTGCTGGGTAGGAGGAAAGCGGAAGGCAACAAGCAAACAGAGCGTAACCACGTTTTTCCCTTGGTTATGCAGTTCCTCCAGAAGCCCTGAAAGCATACACACACAGTTTCATCATTGGGTGTCCCTGGAGCTTTTTTCCTAACAAAACAGAGAAAAGTTAAATACTATTGCACTGATTTTTTTTTTTTTTTACATAACTGCATTCTTTTAAGAAGAAAGCTGAGGTTTAATCACAGCAAGGAAGTTTTTTGTTTTGGTATTTTTTGTTTATATACAACCCTGTTAGGTGTCCACATTTTAAGACTATGTACACAAATGTGGACAAATGCTTAAGAAGTAGCAATGCAAATCCAAACTTACACACCTGTCAATCCACTACTGTCTGAAAGGCTCTAGAGCAAAGCAGTATTTACCTATTTCCTTTACTCCTGGCACCAAACCACCATGCCCTCGGTTACCAGGCAAGAGGAAACATTGCCACCGTCATCTAACCAGCAAGGAAAGGCAGGGAAATCTCATCAGACACAGACTAAAGCTAGTGCCCTGACAGAAACCGCCTGACGCTCCCCCTGTTATCAGAGTGACACCGATGCCCTTAGACCTCAGGTGTTCATTCACTCTTCCAAGTCAATAAATGCATGTGCCGAGTTTCATTGCTAATGCTAACTATGCCGGCAGAGTTCTAGCATACTTAAGGAAAACGAAATCTAAAAATTCTATTGTCAAGACTGTTAAACCACCGAGGACTTCACTCATTAAGTCAAAGCATTAACAAGTAAGCCGAGAAACAATGCACCGAATTGCAATAATTAACAGGAGAGTTTCAAGTCACACATTCACGCCCTACTTTTTTGTTTGTTTGTTTGTAAGAAGGGTTCAGGTGATGCAAGCTCTGGGAGCAGAAGGATTACAGAAAAAAATTAAATGGTGTTATTTAATTTGTCAGGAAAAAAATGTCAGAAAAAAAGTAAATGGTCAAGGTGGTGTCAAAGGGCAGCTTCTCACTCATCTCCCCCCCTCTCTTCTGGCCTTTTGAGCCACCTGCTTTTTTCCAGCTTTCTGCCAAGAGCAGCAGCCTGGTTATTCCACTCCTAGCCCTAAAATGCAACTCGCACGCTGCGCAGGCAGACTCCTTCTCCATCAGGAAAGCTGAGGTTCACGCCCTCAAAACAAACTGACATGTGTTTCATTTGCAGAAGAGGCACCAAAGTGCTTTATTTAGTTACTGGAGCTGCAAGCAGCAGTATCTTGCCATCAGGGAAACTCACCAATTATACTGCCTTGTTTATAAGCAAAAAAAAACCAAAACAACCAAGCAGCTAGGCATACTTGGTTACTTTCAGTTATCTCTCCTTTCCTCTGCAAATGTGCCTTGCATTTCTATACAATATAAGGCTAGAGCCTTCTGTCTTTAGCCAAGTATTAAGACTGTGTGAATAATTAGTCATCCTGGCAGCTAGCATTCACCGCAAAGTCATGCAATCTCGAGATTTGTTTGTTCCACTGACTGCACACTGGAGGGGGGAAAAAAAAAGTAGGCTAGTTTCACACCCACATGGGCACTCTCCGATTTCTATTTTTTAAAGTCATACACTTGTCAAACAGGTTATTCTGGGAATTCTGATTTTCACAAAACAGGCTTCCCTGTTTCGATTGCTTCTTATTGTCACTCTGCCCCCCCATCATTGCACAGCGGGCTCGGATGCAGCACCGTTCACCGCCGACTCGACAGCTTCAGCACTTTGAAGGGTTTCCAACAAGGAAACCGGGTGACAATTTTACTGAAGGCCAGTGCCTTTGTCTAAAGTCACCACAGCAGCAGCAGGAACTTCCGTGAGGACTTCCAGCAGCAATTCTGAATAAGCCCATGGACCTATTTGTATAGCCCAGACGCACTCTGACAGCTTCCACTCGGTTTGGTTATTTCTCTGGGAGGGGGCCAGAGGGGAATAAGGACAATGAGGGACAATTTCATCGTTTCAGGATGGGTACTTGGGAGAGTCATTTGTGCCCCTCTGGGAAAGCAGAAGCCGAGAGTCTGACTGACAAACTTGTCACGGGCAGCAACAATGACAAGGACAACATTTTTATCATCCCTAACTGCTCCGCTTGCCACAGCGGGCGGCTCGCCATCAGCCGTGTGCTCAGCCTGGCGGAGACACCGGCTACCCTCTAGAAAAATGACAATAATAAAAGGAGAAGAAATTCTGCCACAAACCTTGTAGACTTGCCCGTACGTGCCATTGCCAACCACTTCCACCAGCTCAAAAATCCCAGCGGGGTCCTGGGGGGGAGGAAGGGGCGAGAGGGGGCGGGGGGGGGGGGGGAGAGAAGAGAAGCGGGGTTACATTTTTGTCAGGCGATGGCTGCTGGCAGAGCCCAGCGAGCGAGCCCGGCTGCTGGCGGCGTGCAGCTGTTGCGCCCTGTTTTTCCACGCACATGCCAATACATGCAAACAAAGGAAAAGCAGCCCAGGGCCGCGCTCCCCCCGCCCGCCCCCGCGGGGCTCGCCCCACGCGGCCGCCGGCCCCCCACGCCCCGCCACCGGCCCCGGCCCCGCCACCGGCCCCGGCCCGGCCGCTCCCACCCCCGCCGGCCCGGCAGCCCCGGCAAGGGGCGCGCCGGCCCCCGCCCCGCCGGCCCCGGGGGGGACCCCCGCCCGCCGCCCCGGCCCCCCGCCCCGGCACTCACCCGCAGGGAGGAAAGGTCGATATCCACCAGACTTTTTGCAGGAGAATCGTTCGCCATTTTCCCGTCTCTTCTTTTTTTTTTTTTCCTTTTTATTTTTTCTTCTCTGTTAAATAATAGCGAGGCCGCCCCCCTCCCCGGAGCAGCTGTGAATTGCGCGGAGCTCGGCTCCTCTCCTCCCTTCCGCCCTTCCCGTCTTCACTCCAGCCCCGCCGGGTTGAAACTCTTCAGCATTGGGAGGGGTTGGCGGGGGGGATGATGGATAGATAGATGGATGGTGGGAGGAGGAGGGGGGGGAGAGGGAGGTGAAGGCAGGGAAGGAGGGCGGAGAGGGGGTGCTGCGGTCCGTCTGTCCCCCCGCGGTGCGGTGCGGTGCCGGGGCTGGATCCCCGCCGAGGCGGGCGGCGGTGCCGCGGCCGGCCGGCCGGCCGGTCGGTGGGTGGGTGGGTCGGTCGGTGGGTGCCCGCGCGTCCCCGGCGGCAGCGGGCTCACACCATGTCGCGGCGGCGGCGGCAGGAGCGGCGCCGGGGCCGGCAGCCTCTGGCAGCCTCACGGTGAGCCCCGCGCCCGGGCATGGCACGGCACGGCACGGCCGGCGGCGGGGCGGGGCGGCGCTCACGCCGGGAGCCGGCGGCAGCGGCGGCGGCAGCCGCGGCCCCGCTCTCGCATGGGGGGCTCACGCCCAGCGCCGCGGCGGAGCCCCCGCCGCCTCCGAGCCCTCCCCGCGGCGCTGCCCTCGCATGAAACGGCGCCGGGCGCCGGGCACCGGCGGGCAGGGGCTGCGCGTCCCGGCGGCGGCGGCGGGGCAGGGGCGCGGGGCTGGAGCGGGGTGCTGCGAGCCAGACAAAGATAGCCGGGGAGGAGGAGGAGGAGGAGGAGGAGAAGGAGGAGGAGAAAAGGAATACAAAATATACTGCGAGCGGGGAGAGAGAGAGAGAGAAAACAGCTCCCCCTTCCCTTCTCCAACAGGAAAAACCGGCGGAAACGCGCCCGCGCCAGAGCACTGCTGGGTAAACTCGCGTGGAGAGGGAGGGAGAGAGGGAGGGGACCGGCCCCGCCGCCGCCCAACAATAGCCCCGGGGGGGGGGCCCCCGCCCCGCCGCCAACAACGCCCGGGCCCGGCCGGCGGCGAGGCCCACGCGTGTCCGCGGCAGGGCCGTGGTGCTACGCGGCTGGACGGGGCGGGGGAGGGCTCTGCCGCCCCGCTGGGCTGGGGCTGGGGCTGGGGCTGGGGCCGGGGCCGGGGCCGGGGCAGCCCGGCCTGCCTCGGCCCCGCGGCGGCGCAAGGAGGGGGCCCGGCTGCCGGGCGCTGCCAGCCGCGCCTTTGGGGGACGGCACGGTCAGCGTGAGACGATCACGACCGGTATTGCGAGGCACTCGTTGGAAATCGGAATAGAAAAGGTGCGCAAGGGTGGTCGGAGCTGCCCCGCTGCCCCTGCGGCGGGCGGTGGTGGCATTGTCCCTTCCCATCCCCCGTGAGAAGACCGGCAAAATCTCTCATTTTCTCTTCCCCCCCCCCCAGGCCCACAGGAGAAACGTTCCTGCCCCCTCGGAGACCTCTGCAGGCACAGAGACAAATACTGGCCCCCTGAACCAGGTCCAACAAACTCATGAGAGGGCATTTTAACCCACCATTTACTGACAGCCAGAACTGTCTCAGGCCCCGTTCCCACCCAGAAGCATCCTCCAGCAGAATCCGAATCGCATAGAAACATCTCATTAACCTCTCTCGAGCTAGTCACGTCAGGCAGTTGCACGCAGGTGTAAACCTTGGCAGGATTTGTCTCTCATTGAAGTTCTTTATCACACCGATACGGCAAAAATGTTACCTGCTTGCAAGAGGTCGAGTTACGTTTCCTGTGGGAACCAAGGTTTTCCTGTCTCTTCTACTCTAACCACAAAATTACATATACATAGCTATAAGTATCACAGAAACGTACTTTTAAAACAAAACCAACCTGTTGAGCAGAAAGCGTAAGGATAAATTACCATAACAGTTTAATGCTGTACTTCATTTTCACTTAAAGTGTAGTAACAAAGAAAGGAAACTCGGGCCCAGACCGAGCAACTGTTTTTCTCTGTACAGGAACCTGCAGGAATAAGAAGGCAAATAATTTCAAATGGGCTCAATGCTGGGTCCGTCTGAGCACATGCACACAGTAGTAGGATCAGGTCTAGAGGTGCAGTAAGTTTTAAAAAGTGGATTTCCACAAAGATTTATTATCAACAGCCTGGTTTGCATTACATGGCTTATTTAACTCTGCCTCTCTATGCATAAGAGCAGCCTTGGTAGGTCAAACCCATTGCCCATCTAGCCCAGCGTCCGGTCTCCAGATGTTGCCAGTGGTGGATGCTGAGGGAAGAGCACAGGGATCCTTTAACCATCCAGTGATACTTCCCTGGGGCATCCTCCCAGCTCCCTGCAGCTCAGGGACTTCTTCGGCAGCGTTTGGTGTCACTGCGTTTCATATTCTCCGTGATTTTTTTCCTTCCACAAGGCTGCCCGTTTACTTTGTGGATTCGTACGTGCTTCTGGCTCTTACAGCGTCCTCTGGCTTGTTATGTGACAACCACCTTTGTTCATTGGCTTTGAACCACCATCTGCTCGTTTGCAAGAACCCCCCTGCTGGTTCCTGTGTTGGAAGAGACAACAATCATGTCTTATTCATTTTCGCCATTACATTCATTTTTTTTACAGACTTCTGTTGTGTTCCCCCTCAGTTTTTGCCAGCTAGCAGGTTCTGGTCTTTTTAGCGATACCACGAACGGAAGCCATTCCGTACCTGCCCTTCATTGAACCATTTCTGCTTCTAATGACTTCTTTTTTAAGACAGGGGAATGGATTTCCATACCGTGTTCACGATGGGTTCCCCATGCAGCATCAGGGCAGTATCAGTCCTTTCCTGATACTCCCTTTTTTCACTGTTGTTGAGTATGAAAATGACATTTCTGTGGAACATGTCTGTTATAACTCCACAGTCTCTTTCCGTAGTGGTAATACTGCCTCAGAGACCGTTGCTGTGTACTTCTGGATGCTGCAAAGATTTTCAAGCCCAAACTCTGAACTGCAACAGACCCAATATGTAACACCTTTCTCATGCCCCTGAAAAATACAGTCTGAGTTTTTTAGAGCTAAGGCTCTGAGGCCCAAATACACATTTTCACCATTATAGCTTTGATGTGGCTCCACCGGAGTGTCCCCTCTCTGCTTTGAGCTTATATTTTATTATAGTGAGTTTTGTTCTTTGGTTTGTTTTAGTATTATACCAGAAGACCGCTAAAGAAGCAAAAGTGCTAACGACAAGATTGTGAATCCTTGGAAATTGGTGCATCCCCAGACTTTAGGGAAAAAGATAGTTTTCATAAAGCAGTAAATGCCGCAGGAGAACTCCTGCTAGTTCCCGGGGTGAAGCACCGCACCGCCTCACCTTCCTTTTCCTTCCTACACAAGCGGAGGGATGAAAGGGTTGCTTTCTCAAGAAAGAAGTCTCTCTGGCTGCGGCCAAAACCACTCTGTTCACATGTTCATCATGCTCTTCACCAGCACAGCGTAGTTGCTCAGTTTGGAAAGTCTAAAGGTTAGAAGACCAAACCTAAAACCACTGGAAAGAAGATGAGCGGTCTGTTTTAACTCTTCCTCACAGGGTGAAACCAGCACCCCCAAAGGAGACAAAGCCAGACGGCCATCGAAAATCATAATGCAGATGAAATGCAAGGAAAGGCAATTTCAGCCCTGTGGATAGTCACCCCACACGCAGAGCAGTAAATGACTGTGTCTTCTAATGACAAACTAAGTACAAGCATCAAAAAATCTGAGTCAGCTCCATGTGTCCGGGAACAAAGCGGGAGAAAGCTGCGGGGCCAGCATGCTGGTTTCTGTCACCCTCAGACACAGTTGCACCCATTCCTGCTCCCTGTGTCCGCAGCAGCCAAGGGAACAGAGGAGCTGTAGTTTCCTGAGCAGTTTCAGCATCCCTGAAAGAGGGAGGCTGAGCCTCCCTTTCTCCGGCCATTTGTTCCCATCCTCTGGCACCACGTCCCTTGTGTCAGCATAAGCGTTCGTACAGCTGTGCAGTCACCCAGGACTTACTCATAGCAAAGCCAGCCTAGGAAAGGAAAAGAATTTTTAATGTTACTATTGATCAGTTCCCCGGGCTGGTTCATTGCGTGCCTGCTTGAGCAGTTGTGCTAGAAGAGGGAGGGGGGCAGAAGCTGCGTGCAGGGGAGGAAGTGTAACCATAGCATTGCCTCTTGGTGGTAGCTGTGGCTTAAGCCAATTTCAACTCTCGGTGGACCTGTAGGGGTAGAACTAGGGAAACTTACTTCCTTACTGGAAGAGGCACTGTGGGAGTAATGGGAACCCAACATTTATGTTCTGGCCACAAAAGAAATTCCTTGCCCTCTACTCCCCCCCCCCAGTTCTTTGTTTTATTCTTTTCTGCATTTAATACACTGGGGCCCTAATCACTGACCAGAGATGTAGAGGTCATCAACTGTACTAACTTTTTAAGAGCTTAATCATCAACAGTATTGAAGGAGATGAGTAAAGAGACAGGAAGTTCTGAATTTTCATTTTGTTTTTCCTACTGATTCATCCCATAGCCTTGGGGCATCTCATTTCCTGCCTCCGCTCCTGTTCCCTCTGTGGAAAATGGGAGTGATTTTGACCTACTTGATAGTGCAAAGTGTTAGATGTGTGCCCCCTTGTACTGTTTAGGGAAATGGTTCTCGCCTTGGCCAGGAAAGTCCACGAGGGAGGCTCAAGCTAGGGTGAGGGATACCAGAGCACAGAGCAGCGAGCAAGGCTGAGTGAGGCTTTGCACAGTCCAGCTCTCCTGCTGCAAGTGGGCTCCCAAGACCAGAGGGAGGTTGCGAGGCTATAAAGACTGCCTGCTCTCCTCGTGCTGGTGAGTTCTTCTTGTGCTGGTGAATACAACACATGCTGGGAGCAGATTGTATACAGAAGCATGCCCCACAATCAGCCTTCCTCCACCTTACGCTCCCCTCCTCCTCTGCTGCTTCCACAACCGCTATCTCACACCTCCATGTGAGGGCTGCTCCGCGCGAGCACTGCCAGCACACGCGGGCTCTTATATGCTGCACCTGAATGTCATACAGGTGGACGTGTTCCTGCAGCTGTGGTTGCCCAGTTGTGCACGCACTGCTGCTGGTGACATCCCGCTGCTTCCCCCCTGCCCAGGCCAGCGCACTGCCTCCTGGACCCATGGGTTGCCCTCATCTTGACATGCAGGCAAGGCTCAGGCATGGAGCTGGACCTGTGAAAATATGTCCTAAAAGTTGTTTGAAAGAGTTCCTAAGTTTGAAAGAGTCCTAAAAGTTGGGTGAACAAGTTACCTGAAATGACATTGCAGTATGGCCTCAGGAGACAAGTTAACCTTAGTCCTGTAATAATTAATATCACACCTGTGCAGTACTGGAGCACCCGGCAGTTCTAACTTGATTCAGATCACAAATAAACATATGACTATGTTCTTATGAAAATAACATAATACGGTGTTTATTTCATCTTTATGCTTTTATGCTCATTGTAGTGAAGACAGACGGTACCTGATCCATCTAAAGGTGCAGGACATGAGAAGCTGATAGCTGAAATGGTATGAAGTTTGCCAGGACGATGTGCTCCCAGAGAAATCCGTGAACAAATCTGAACCAGCAGAGTAAAGTTCAGTAATTTGCATCACCTAGCTGGGGCATTTTGAATCTGGTTCTGAACATGCCCACACAGGATTTACATCTGAGGAGCCACAGACTCTGCGAGGAGGCAGCTCCTGCCCCTGTGTCGTGGTTTAACCCCAGCCAGCAACTAAGCACCACGCAGCCGCTCGCTCACTCCCCCGCAGTGGGATGGGGGAGAGAATTGGAAGGGTAAAAGGGAGAGAACTCGTGGGTTGAGATAAGAACAGTTTAATAGTTGAAGTAAAATAAAAGAGAACGGTTAAATAGGTAAAGCAAAAGCTGCGCACGCAAACAAGACAAAGCAAGGAATTAATTCGCTACTTCCCATCGGCAGGCGGGTGTTCGGCCATCCCCAGGAAAGCAGGGCTCCATCACGCGTAACGGTTACGTGGGAAGACAAACGCCATCACGCCAGATGTCCCCCCCTTCCTTCTTCTTCCCCCAGCTTATCTACTGAGCATGACGTCATGTGGTATGGAATAGCCCTTTGGCCAGTGTGGGTCAGCGCCCCTGGCTGTGCTCCCTCCCAGCCCCCCCATGCACCGGGCAGAGCACGGGAAGCTGAAAAGTCCTTGACCAATGCAAGCGCTACTTAGCGACTATTTAGCGGTACTTAGCATCGACATTGTTCTCAATCTAAACCCAAAACACAGCCCCATACCGGCTACCAAGAAGAAAATTAACTCTATCCCAGCTGAAACCAGGACACCCTGGAACAGAACAGGACAAGGAGGGGTGATTTCATGCTGCCGTGGTCTTTCGCTGACTCCACATCCCTAATTGATCTTCCCAGACTGAATTTGCAGGGCAGCCCAGGATCTCACACTTCACGTAAGGCTGGGAAGTGTCAGTCCTGCAGCCAGGCCTAAAGCTGGCTATAAACCTGGCATAAAAAATACTGTTGCGTGCTTGGGCTAATTGAGAAGATCCCGGGTGTATTTTTGGACACTGCTCGTGCTCTAAGTTTTAACAAGCTAGCTGTTTCTGGTCCTGCTATCTATCACACAAAGCATGCAATTACCAAGTGTGGCTGGCTGTCACAGGCTATCTCTGCTTGCAGCTAAGCTGGTTTGTAGTTATCTTCCCATGACCCAACTGTGACACTTATTTCACCTCTTATACAGGGCCCTGAGCCATATCTGTAGTGGCTATGACCAAACTTTTTCCTCCCCGTCTGAGTCAGACCTCCTTGGGGAGTATTGTCCCTCCTCAGGTTTGTCTTGACGTGCCTTATCTCACCCAGGGGCACCTGGGGATGCTCACCCAGAGTTTCTGAGATCTGTGCTTCGGGATGATGAGCAAGGCAGAGAGACAACCTGCTCACGCCACATTTGTGCCCTGGAATAAGAAAAGCTGCTCTACCAACGTGATGGCGGCTGTGGCTCTGCAGGTGTTTCTCTACAGCCAGTGCTTGCGTAAGGACCTCCCAACCCTTCTTCACCAAGCACATGTGCACGTGTCCCATGCTTTTCCTCCCAGTCTTTGGTTCCTGTCACAAGTTCCTGCTGTCCTTGTGGTTGTGCTGGTGCCTTTACTTGCAGAGCCATGTGATCAAACAGATCAGAACTGGAAATAGCCCTTGTTTTCAGATTTTGGTTTGTTTTATCCAGCTCAGTTATGCTCACAGTGTGGCGAAAGAGCAGAAACAAGCCAAGCAGTCAGCATGGTGGTGGTTGGGTTGGTCTTTCATAAGCCTCCAGCTTATATAAGCACAGTTCAAGTTGAGTCTGCAAGCCTGCCAAGCTCTTGAAGAGATAGGTGGGGGTTACTTCTCAAGAACTTAGGTCTTGTTTTGGCATGGCCCTGAACATAGTCTTGATGTGCCATGTACTGAGTCAGAAATGCCACAGTGGCAGGATGCAAAGCCCCAAACCTGTATGCATTTACTCGGTCAATTGAAATGTATTAAAAAAACTCTGAAGGAGCCATTTTGTCCCAGAACATCTTCTGACAGAGCAGGTACTGTCAGTCCCCCTATAGCCAGCTTAACCCTGGTAAAAAAAGCATAAAGCTGGCACAGAAATATTTCTGTATCCTTGGGCTAACTGAACGGAAAGAAGATTGTTGTGTGCTTACATTTGATCCAGAGCAAGCTGATCCCCAAAAGCCGACAGGTCTGGTAATAACCAACGTGTAACCACGGCCTGAGTTGGTATGGAAGTCATCACATTACCAGAATGAAGCCAATGCAGGTCTACCAACAGTGAGCTTCTGCAAGAAAGCTGGGAGAGCATAAATTCCCATAGTCCCTGCTCCGAGTACAGCTGCCTTTAATCCTACGAATTTGTCCCCATGTTGAACTTCATGCATTGTGCAAACTCCCTGTGAATTCATAAATCTTTGAGGACTGTAGCTTAAGTGAGGTAAATTATAGAAATAGAAATTAAAGTGTAAAGCATATATTTTAAACAAACATTAAGGCTACTAAAGCCTGCCCTTTGAAAGCTTTCTTCTTCAGTTTCCAAGTCACTTTTATTTGAATTTTGAAGGGATTTTCATTTTGTGTTATATTTTACAATGAGTAGGGAGTTATGTTTTGAAAGTAACTCTAAAAATGAAGAGTGAATTATCACCAAAATGCAAAAGAAAGGGGAAAAAAGTGTAGGTGAGAATTAACTGTCCTTTCAAATGAAAAATTAAAAACTCCAGTGCTGTTGAAGGAAACTTAGAACAAAAATGACACCACATAAGGATTTCCACAATTAATACACAGGTTTAATTGGTTTAAGTTTCCCTTTCATTTTATACAGCATGAGGTGCACAGAGGCCATAATTTCGTGAAACTCTGGCTTTGTCAGTTAAGCTAACTTAAAATGTTCCCTCTCCTCCCTGCCCTGGCGCCTCGTACCTGGCTTCACACCGCAGAGCACTGCCCTCTCCGTGGGCAGCTCCTATTGCCAGGACAAGGATTTGCAGGGCTGAGCCACACACTGGCTTCAAAATAACACTCCCTCAGAATAAATTTTAGAGTGAATCAGTTCTGATTTCTGGTGTGACCCCACAGACAGCTGCAGTGGCATCACCGAGGAGGCTGTGACAGCAAAGAAGAGCACATGGGAGACTGAAATGGTGAAATGGCATTGGTAACTTCTTAAGTTAGCTCCGCCAGCAAAGCCAAGATCCCATGGAGCTTCTGCTGACGTGTCAATAGAAATGCCAGGGAAAGGTCTGTGGGAAGAGACAAAACCTTTAGGCATCAGCATGCAGCATATAATTTAACAAAAGACACCCACTGGTCATAATAGACGGTTGAAATGAAAAGTATTAGTCACCCTCGGGCCGGTCATTGACACAATGTAATCCTCCAGGTATTGTTTTTTTAAACAAAATGTTGTCATCAAAATAGAGTAAAAGGTTGAATGTTATGGGGCACTGCTGGGTTTTGATGTGAGGCAAAGCATCAGTGCCTACAGTTTGGCTTGAAAGGGCATTTTCTGTCCTTTTCTTTTTTTCTAGATCTTGTTGATTTACCAGGTGGCTCTTCTGTATGATACATTCACCCCCTGTGATCTGGTTTTAAGTAAGCCAATCATCAGGGATGCTGTGACACAGCAGTTTGCTAAAGCTCCTCATTTTAACTGTTAGTGAAGAACTTCCTAATCAATACAATTATTTTATCTTCTGAAATGTGGAGGCTTGTAGGGGTCTTCTGGTCATCACTGAAACACTGAATAAAGAGGGTCTACAGAGAGCTATCATCTCCAGATAAAACATGTGGGATTCACCTGTCCATTTTGCATGCCTATATCTAAGCTGATCACCTAAGCTTCCTTTACCAGTTGACACAAAGAAGTAAGCACCTCCAGGGTACAGTTCATCTCACCCTGAAACAGATGGCTAAAGTGGCTCAGAGGAACGGGATCTTAGCACTGACTACGAAGAAGGCATGGTGAGTTTGGATGCTGAAGCCTGCGCTGAAGACATCTGGTGCAATGAATCCCATGCAGCCGGTCAATGCTCTTTCATGCAATGCCAGTTTTTAAGATTTTCAGCTGTGCAGTCCTGCATGCTTTGGAAGTTGTTTACCCATTTGACTAGCAAAGTGAAGTCAAAGGGACAGATATTTAACTGCTGTGAATTAGTGTAGCTCTTGTGAAACTGCACTGAAGCTCTGTTGACCAACTTCTCCCATTTAAGACTAGTGTATTTACTATAAGCAGTCATCATCAGAAACAAGTATGCTGTTAGGCAATGGTGAATAGGCAATTTGCCCTTAGCTCAATTAGCTCTGAAATGGAAAAAGCAGGAAAATTTATACGAAGAATAGAAAAACAGCACATGATTTCCTAACAGCACTTGAAAACTGCTGCTGCTGCTTTGATCGTTATTGTTCCCTCCTCTCACAAGCCCAGACTGGAGCCCTTATTTGGGCTAGGTGTAAATACACAGGGACAAATGATGGGATGAAGGCTTAGCCACAGGATAAAGTCCCAGTTCAGAAGACAGCTTAAGTACTGAAGGCGGTGGGATGCTAATGGCATGCAAATGTGTGCTTCTGAATAAGGGCGCTCCCCCAGATCAGATCCTAAGTACTTGGCAAGAGCACTTTGCAGAGTTCCCCAGGACACTGCCAGATGTACTCAAACCCTGTCTGCAGTTCCCTTGCTGATCAAGTCCTTGATTTCCTCCAGGAGAGAAAGGATAACTTTACACTAGTGTCAGGATCTGAAATTCTTCTCACTGAGGATGAATGTGAGCTCACCAAACTAGTTTTCCCTTGCACTTGCATCTTGACAAGGTTGGGGGTGAAAACCTCTGCAGCTGGAATGCTCTTGACCTCCATGGAATGACTCCAGCGCAAGGAGCGGTGGAGATCATGCATCTCCACCAAGGAGGATGGTTGTGCAGCAGAGAAAAAAAGGCCCAGTCTTCGTGTTCACTCAGCTCTGCTGGGAAATAACCTGTAGGTATATTTTCATACCATTGAAAATGCAATACCAAGTGGGTGAAATTACTGAGTTTTAAATAAGGGCCAGTTACCTTAGCGTCAGGCGTTCCAAGCATTTTGTCACAGTTAGTCACTTTTCTCTCACCACCAAAATAACATAGGATGGAAACACTTTATGATTTTTTGGTGATGAAATTTTACCCTGGCAAGGTGTAAAATTATATTTAAATATCAACCTTCTCCCTGCATCACACAGCAGTTTCCAATATGTTTGCATACTACATTTTACAGGACAACAGCTAAGATCTACACTTAGCATCACTTAAATCTTATATAGTTATCTGACATCTCTGAGCACTTTAGAGAACAAAAGATTATTGTCTTTATCAAAATGCTGAGAAATTGCAGGTCACAAGTTCTTTTATACCAGGAACTAATTTGGGATTTGGGGTACCTAACTTGAGACAAACTATTTTCATTCACACTTTGCATGTCATTTTTCTTGGCAGTTGACTTCATATGCTCTTTCTCAATCCTTTCTTTTTCTACAATCCTAACATGCCAAAATGCATGCAGATCTCTAAAAGTTGTGGCTTGCCTTGAAAAATCCCGGGGCTAAGCATCTTGCCCAAAGATGACTCGCCTGATTAAATCTGCAGCTATACTGCCTTTCCATAGAACCCTTGCAGCAACGTTAAGGTTAAGCTCCTAGACTGACTGTCTAAGGCACCCAGGACCACACTGCAGCCCAGCACCCATACCACCACAGTGTGTTTATGCAATCTGGCTTCCTATAGCATGTGCAGGCATCATGCTGCATAGCCAAACCACCTCTGCCAAGTTTGATCAGTCTTCTGTCCAGATGCTGTCCAGATGCATGCCAGCCAGTGCAAAAAGGGGTAACAGTTTTATGCTGTGTTGCTTCATCATATTTCAAAAGACAAAACAAGACAGCTTGTGTCATCTTGCAGTGCCCTTTGAGCATTTGACACTCCAGCACAGGGCCTATCACTGCCAAGGACGTACATTACCTCCTTGCTGCTTGTCATTGCAGACCAAGGATATTTTATGAGTAAGAAAGTTCAGTCAACAGCATGGTGAGGTGAAGATCTTCTGCCCCAGTAAGATCCTGTTGATGGATGTCTGCAAAGGAATCTGGACTAACAATTGCAAAGGAGGATCTAAGGTATCTCCTTACTGAGCCATCTTGTCCTGGCTGCAGTTTTCCACAGCTCTCTTCTGTTCACCCCAGAGACAGTAGCACGGACTGATCAAGTAACCAGTTCCCTAGACTCCCCTGGACTCAGGGCTAAGGAGCCCAGCCACACAAGGAATCTGTAGGGTTTGGGGCCCTTGACTTTGGCCCAGTGTAGCAGATGAGGTCCCATTACTCAAAGTGCCCTTGAGCTGTACCCCTAAAATACTCACTGTTGGAATAATAAAGCTGCCCCTAGATTGCTTGTATGAATTTTTAATCTCCAGCGCTCTGGGGTTTGCCTGTCCTTTTCAGTTGTCTGTTTGTTTAGTCCTATTTGTAAGTGAAGAGATGTTCATCAAATTTGACTGCATTTTATGGTGTGTAAAAATTTACTCTAGGCAATAACAGATAGACTTCTGCACAAGTATCAGAGGTGGGAATCATCCTAAATGCCGTAAGATGTCTACAGCGTAGAAGTCCAGACTTGACCTCTTCACATCTCTCTCTTCATAATAGTCAGCAGAGAAAGAAAGGCACTTCTTGGGCATAATTCATCTCATGTAAAATAGGTCACATGAATCACTTTCTAGAAATGCCTGTTTCTCTGTAGTAACTCTGAAGAATCACTTTCTAGAAATGCCTGTTTCTCTGTAGTAACTCTGAAGGGAGTCTAGATACATAACTCAGACGTAAATGGTTATACTGCAAATGTCCAGAGTTAGATGGGATGAATCCCACAGGCCTTGTCTGGACTTAACACCCTATGGAAAGACTTTTTTTCCTCATCTACTCCCATATCAGGTGTACATTTGTCAGCTGCTCAGGTGTCTCTGAGTACCTGCTGCAGAAGAGCTAATTTGTCCCTTCACCCAGGAGTGCCAAACACCACTCCATCAAGATGGTTGAGGGAAAATACAAGTAAGGGTAGTGGGACTTGGCTGTAGGACATGAGGATCAGCAAGCGGGATCACAGAATGGTTAAGGCTGGGAGGCACCTCTGAGAATTGTCTAGTCCAACCCCTGCTCAGAGCAGGGTCAGCTAGTGCGGGTTGCTCAGAACCGCATACAGTCGGGTTTTGAGTATCTTCAAGGATGGAGACTCCACAACCTGTCTGGGTGGTCACCCTTTTAGTAAAGAAGTGTGGGGGGGTTTAATGTTGAAATGGTATTTCTTTTATTTCCATTTATGCCAATTGTCTCTTGTCCTTTTACTGGGCACCACTTAAGAGTCTGACTTCATCTTCTTTAGACGTCCCACTGGGTATTCATACACATGGATCAGATGCCCCCTGAGCCTTCTCTTCTCCAGGCTGAACAATCCCAGCTCTCTCAGCCTCTCCTCATATGTCAGATGCTCCAGTTCCTTCATCATCTTCATGGCCCTTCACTGACTTGCTGCAGTAAGTTCCTGTCTGTGTTGTCCTGGGGAGCCCAGAACTGGACCCAGCACCCCTAATGTGTCTACCAGTGCTGAACAGATGGGAATAATCACCTCCCTCGACCTGCTGGCAACCCTCTTCCTAATGCAGCCCAGGGGCTGCTAGCATCATCTTGAGCGATTGCAATAGACAAGGGCAGAGGGCAGCTGCCAGCATGACTGTAATTCGCTTCCTGGGAATGCCAGACGCATGGCTGCTAGTTAAAGAGCTACAGCCTTTAGGCAAGCCAAGTACAGCATGCTAGGGAGGACGCTTCACAGGGAAACTGTATGTGTGGGATGGCAGGTAGGGAGTTCGTGAGGAGGACCACTATTCTGGTACTAGCCTTCAGTTGCTACTGAAAGAAGAGCTGTATAGAATCGTAGAATCTTTTAGGTTGGAAAAGATCTTGTGGTTGATGGGTGGGTGGTAAGGAAGGGGCAGCTGCTCTCCGTACAAAAGGAGACTCGCCCTGTTGCTGGCAGATGGGGTAAAAAAAAAGAAGAGGTAAAATGTGAAGAGGGGAGAAAGTGGTGGCCAGGCACAAGCAGGTGTGTCCACAGGTACAGGGTCTCCAAGGGCATGAAGCCTCTGACATGCAGATGGCATTGCCTGTGGTTCTTCTTGACCCAGAGCCACATTTACCAAGGCCACTGCCATGGTTGTGTGCAGGTGGCTGCAGAGTCCTTTCAAGCATAGGATCCTGCGGGAGGCACTTGGGTTGGAAGGGGCTCCCGCCACCCTTGCCTGGACTGTGAAGAACACAGATTTACCATGCTGATCTGAAGGGTCCTCTCCATTCTGGCTTTGAAGTGATATTGTGCATGGTACTAGCAAGCCTTCAGCCTCTCTTAAAGATCTTCAGGACGGATAAAGATGGAGCACTTTTACTCCTGCGGACATCCTCAGGGAAAAACTGCAGAATACAAAGGATCGATGGCCATTACAGAAAATAATTTCTGCTCTCTGAAACACACTCCTTTGCCCTATGAGCAGATCACAGTGCAGAGGGGCCAAGCTGTCCATTATCTAAAGCATAGGATTATCTAAACAAATATAGCATACAGGTCATTTTTTGGGTGTTTTGGTACAACACTCCAGCAAAACTTGTGAGAGAAGCTAGGTTTGTTGTATTGTGACCTTCAGCAGGTCATTTCATCTCCCCTTGGGACTTTATTTCTCATCTCTCTCAGAAAGGCGCTGTGAAAAGGAACGCGTGGCCGGTGAGCGGCACTGGCAGATGAACCGCAGCTGCTGCTCCACAGCAATCTGACATCTTCCCAAGCAGGTGGGCCCATCTCCTCCCTCATGGCCTGGTAGGTGTGGGGCCAAAGCACTAGCAGAAAACAGCTCAGTGTTTTCATCCGTTTAGGGTGATGAAATGGCTGCAGTGAGGACCCAGAGAGCACCAAAGTCGGCACCGAGACAGAGCCGAGCACCTGGGCAGGGAAGGGCTGGGTGGTGGCAATTCACAGGCAGAGTGGCCAAGGCTCTTGAGGGAGGGGAGCCAGCAAAACAAAGTCTTAATTCTTCTGCACACAAGCTATTTGCCAGTGTCCTGTTAGCTCGGAGGGGACATTTGTAAAAGCTTTATGCACCTGAATGAGTCACTGAAGAATGTTGCCTGGAAACTTTTTTTTTCCTGGTTTGCCCAGTCCACTGAAATGAGTCAGTTACTAGTGGAGATAACGAAAAGTGTTCACTGAAATAAAAAATGCCAGCGTTCAGCAGGGTGGCACCCCTGTTCAGTGCGTGCTGTAAAATTCCAGCAGGCAAGGAAGGCCGCTTGGCTCTTGTTCAGGAACCGGCAGGAAACAACCCCCACTAAGCTGTGATTCAACACCAAGAGGAAAAAAAAAGAAATCCCTTCCTCTGTAACAGGGCACGTGGATGAACACAGCTGGGCTAATAAAGCAATGCTGCCCTGTCACATCTGGAAACCCAGGTTGGGGAAAAAAAAATCCAATTAGCTCCAACTGTCCTTACTGTAGTGGTCCTAAATCAGTCCCTAGAGAGCCGTTGCATCAGATAACTGCATCCCACAGTGACTGACTACATGCTCTACAACATTTGCCACAGACGGAAGCCACCAGCCAGGAGAAAGGGGTGCCCATTAGCAGAGAGGCAGAACTCAGGTAAAAGTGCCTCCCCCGGCTTCAGAAAGGTGGTAATGGCATGAAACAGAGCTGCTTGCTAGCAGATGCCCCTCCCATGCAAAAACGGTTGCTGGTCTAAATTAAAAAAAAAAAAGGAGGAAAAAAAAGAAAGAAAACAAACCCTACAAAATATTTTTTCTTTTTTTTTTTTTCCTCTTTTTTTTCCCCTTCATTGTAAAGCACCCAGGCAAAGCCAGAGCTTGCAGCCTTCTCTTATTCCAGGTGCTAAAGCTTGCTGTGTGCAAAAAAAGCACCGTGAGAGACTGGCTGGATTCTCGCAGTTAGCAGGTGTTGGAAGCCTGCAGGGATCTGCAGGTTAATTAATCCTGACTTACCAGGGCTGGGGAGGCTTATTAGCCTCCACCCTAAAAATGAGGAAGACAGGAGGAGGCCTCTGGGGGGGGAGGCGAGAAGTGTTTGTGGGGAGAGAAGCTGAGGCAGAGCCAACTCTGGGGAAGAGGCTTTAGGTGGGGCTTATGAATTCGTTTTTCATCCCTTTTCGCTCAATAAAAGCAAAGTTCAGAAGAAGTATATTTTCACACTTTAAAACAAGCATCCAATTTGTCAATGGTTAGCGGGAGCTCTGGTAGCTGCTGTGCAGAAGCCAAATGAAATCTCCCCATGCTCTACTACAGAGCTGGGCGAGCGCTTTGGTGTTACCTTTGCTGTCTCAGGCCCTCAATGAGGAATTTTTAAGGCCCGTGAGGGGGATATTTGACTTGCTGTCAGGGCTTGTGAGATGACACGCTTGACTTAATAGCGTTTCTGTGCTTGCCCGCCTGCGTGTCATAGGATATATGTTGCTTTCTAATCAAATCCAAAATGTCAGGGAAGGTATCGCTGGCCAAACCCCTGTTGACTGTGGGGGAGGGAAAGGGGAATGGAAACACCACAGGAGGGGGATGGGCCAACTGTTTAGCATAGCTACAGCTTCCAGCATCTCTGCGATTGTTTCTAGTTCAAACAACTGGCTGATGGCACCCACTTGCACCTTCTTGCTCAACAATGCCTCTATCTCCTCTCTCCCCCTCCTCCTCCTTGCCTTTGAGGTGTTGACACCCTGACAAACTCAGCCCTGGCCTCCCCAGGGAGCAGGGCGAGGTTTTCCAGGGAAGGCTGGGCTGTGCATCCCGGTTTCCCTGCTCCTCCCAGCTCTTGCCCAAAGCATCCTCTCCCATGCCTCCCCCAGGCAGGGCAGAGTGGTGGGAGATGCCCGGGCTGCCGCCACCACCACAGGGATGTGCGCCAAACTGCAGATTTGATACCCAGGCAAATATCAATGAGGGACAGGGAAGAGGGACCACAGCTCTCCTGGGACGTGGAATTGCACTGCCTGGGAGAGGAGGAAAAGAGATGCCTGCAGAGCTCCTGCTACGGGAAAACACATAAAGCCCTGCAGGCAGAGAGAAGGGCAACCCAAGGAGCAGCCTGGAATAAGGGCAAACAGGAATGGGAGGAAAACACAGAGGTTTAGTATGGAGGGAAGTGAGAAATGGGGAGTAATCAATTCCCTCAGGGCACCCCTGGAAAAGAGGTCAGAAGGGTGGCAGGCATGCAAGTGATCCTTGTAGGGATCACCCTTCTCATGTGCTGGGCCTGTGAAAGCTCTTCTCTCCCCCAGTACATTGGACTCAGGCCTCTCATCCATGGTGTGTTCTCAGGGCAAACTCAGGTCAAAATAAGCCCTTAATGATGGTAACAATTGCCTTTGATAGAGCTTAAAAGACAAGAGTAACACATATTTTTTTTCTTTGGGGGGGGGGGGGCGTGATTGCTATTCCAGGGAGGACTACTAGGCTCCAGGCTATCACTTGTCCTGATTCTCAAGGAATAAATCAAGGAAAAACTCCTGGTGTTTCATTTCACGTGAGAAATGAGAATGAGCTTGTTCCCATTTCAGAAGGTTTGCTGGGATGCCCCTTTCCCTCCTCCAGCATCTGCAACCAAGATCTGAAAATTACAGAAGCGATGAGGGTGGTGCTCACCGCCCAAGGATAATTCCCAAATTCCTCCCCCCCCCACACGCACATCCCACTGAAAGCTGTTGCCTGTAGCGGATTCAATCTTGAGCCACCTAGTGGCATTTGCTAGAAATAGATATTACAGGCAACGTCAGGCCACGACCCCCAAGAAAAAGGCAAGAGGTTGAGAAAGAGGTTTAGTGGCAGCTCTGTGGTCCGTCCATGTCTCGCCTAAATTGCACTGGAAGCTCTTATTGTTGCTGGCTGGGTCACCCTGTTCCTAGAGCATCCTTCGGGGCATGGACCAAACGCTGAGTATCTTAATAGGAGGTACCAGGGGGTGCAAAGCCATGCAGCCCATTTCTCAAGACCCAGCTTGTGTTGGTTTCTTTTGCTCTGAGCTGAAAGCACTCACGTGTTGTGAATGCCTTAGATGAACAGAAAGCCCTCTCTCCTGTATAGAGGATGTATGGGGGACTTCGTAGGGGCCTTCATGGGGCTCTGGGCAAAGGAATGGGGGAAAAAAAAAGGCTTATTGTCCAGAGGCAGGGGAAAGGGAGGCCTGTCTGGTGCCATATCCCTCCAGGCACTGCTGGGGGGGGAAGGGGAGGCCAGCAGAAAGGAAGCCCAGGTGGCCCCAGGGTATTTCTTAAGGTGATAAACTGCTGTGGAATGAACATCCAAGTCTGGAAGTAGCCAGCCTGCATTGCTAAGTTTTGAAACATGTGAAGCAAAATTAAATTGGTCAATCTGACCACTACTCATTGCGTCATGTCAAAGAATAGCTTGAGTAATTATTTTTCTCTCCTGCTTTCTCAAGAGGGAAACCCAAATCTGCAAAAATCATAATTCATTCCCCCTAAAACCAGCATACACCAAAAAAGGCAGCTCTTTAAATTTGCTTTTGCCTTTTCGAGTTCCATGGCTATGAAGCTTTAAACAATGCAAATACTTGTTTTGCGTGAGAAGATGCTGAGAGTCTCACAAAGTCATTGCTTGCCAGAGTCAGGGCTTAATAAAAGCTCCAAATGTCACAAGACTTACAGTGAAATCATAGAGATTCCCAGGATTAGTATATGTTACTTTGTCTTTTGGATTAGTTTCAGCCTTCTGAAAGGCAAAGTTTCCTTTCATATTTTTTTCTCTCTGCAGAACATAACCCAAAATATCAAAAAGCCAAGTGAGAGTCTGGTTTAAAGAGCAAGATACATAATATGTAGAAGTGAGGGTATGGCAAGAATGCTGTGATTGGACGTATCAATCATTTCTATGGCAACAGAGGAGGATATAACAATGCTGTAGAACTGAGCAGAGGAGACTGGGCAAAAAAAGATCATCATTATACACTACCAATATTTTCATTTACTCGTCGTAGAGATAGAATCACAAAATGCAGAAAACCGTACACAAAATATCCAAAATTGTTATTTATATTTCCACATTCATAGTTTACAGAAGCAAAAAATATCTTGTACACAATGAGTGTATCCTTGTTCTTCCAGGGAGTGTTTGTAAATCCATATGACTATAAACAAAGGATGTGTTTTGTGAGAGTGTATATAATACAGTATAATATACTGGGAGTGTGTGATTGCATGTACAGACACAGAGACTGAACCTTAAATATCCACAAAGCTTTTGCCTTTCTATACTTCTCAGATGAAAATCATAATGTTTAACACAAAGAGTGATCATTTTCATATTTTTCTCATAAATGTATTTATTTCTTCTCTTTTTAGTCACCATGGGTGGGATTTAGCTTCCTTAAATTATAGTGCCTGGATGTGAGATACAGCCTAAACTCCCACGGCAGCCAAGGAAGGCTAAGCCCATATGGTCAGTGGAGCCTAGCAAGATACTCTCCTCCTCCTGAGGTAAACCCCAACGCTTGGTCAGCCAGCTTGCTCTCCAGACTCTGCTAACAATATGGTCTAGATCCTTACTGACCGTACCAAGAGCTTAGACACCTTTCTCCCATGCAGACAGTCACACTTCAGACATGCGAGGCACAGCCCAGCTGCCTGCCCATTGGTGTCCGACACCGTTTCAGGCCCCTTTAGGTGGCTGTGACATCCCCACGGGGCTGGTGGAGGACCTGTGGGAGACTACTGGAGCAGCAGCTCAAAACTAAGCAGGATAGCCACCAGCAAATGGCACCAGAGCTGAGGTGACTGAATCAAGCCCTTCAGAGGGGAGCAGCAGGCAAGGAGTCAGGTGTGAAGTCGATGATGTGGGGAGTCTAGGCAGCAAGTCAGGATCAGCAGGGGATGGGGGGTGAGGGCACAGGTACATGCCACAACATAGCTGGGGCGAGGACTGGGCACCAGGGCCTGAGCTCACACGCAGCCTCTGGCACAAGGGGTACAGGGTGCGTGTCTGGGGGTCCTGTGGGAGGCTGGTCAGGGCAATTAAAAACTCCTATAGTGCACGCAGGACCCTACCGCCCTAAAATCAGGGTGAGCCAAGTCCTCACCCTTGATGTTTACAGTGCAGATACCTGCATTTGAGCCCATCGCCCACACTTCCTCTCCAGTAGCTGGAAAGAAGCAGGCGCTGCCAGGAAGCTGTATCATCTGCTCTGAAGGTATGCTATTGAAAGAGAGAAATTACACCCTGGAAATACCTATAGCTCTCCTCTGACCACAAAGGGAATTTTGATGTAGATGGGTTTGCTGTAAAAGGAATCAGATGAGCCCTACCTGATGTACCTTTAAGAAGATCCAGGATGGGCACAGATGGCAATAAGTATACACGGATGTAGCCCCATAATATGGAGCCTTCCTGTCCATTCACGTGCATTATCTCTATCATGATATCAGAGGCAATATTATCATAAATTTCTTAGATTAAACACTGATGATGTCATGAAAATGTTTACTGTTGGCTGAGTCCTTAAAGGTTATTCCATTCCCTATCTGGAGGACAGAGAAGGTATGCACTGCCCCTCACTGCTGTTCCCCATGGGTCTATCCTTGCTGCTTTTCCTCTTTAGCTGCCTCAGTGTCCCAAGGCCATGTTGAAACATTGTTACAGATTTCTAATACCTTTAATTTTAGAGCAAGGGCAGGGGGAAACAACCAACAAACTCACACACAAAACGTAGATGGGTATTGGGGGTGATAAGCAGCAGGCTGACAGCTCTGTCCTGGAGCCCTTCCTCTGTCGGAGAGCACTGGCCCCCTCCCGTTGCCCAGACAGCTTCCACACCTGACCTTGTAAGAGGGCAATACAGCTCCATATTCCTTTTCTCAAATAGGTGGTAATTAGTCCGGCACAGAGTGGTAGCTTTGGTGATCCTGACACCTCCATAACAGAAGTGGAAACGAAAATATCAGCTCTCAGAAGGTTGTCTCTTCTCTCGGAGAAAGCTAGACATGACTGTTTTGAATTAAGGTTCAAAACAGCCTCCCACACAAGGCCAGAGATGGTGCTGAAAGTCTCCTGCACACCTACGTGTACACACATACACCACAGAATAAATCATAGAATAATTCAGTTTGGAAGGGACCTATCTAGGGGCCTCTCATCCCTCTGGTCCATCCCTTCACTAGAACAGGGCTCTTTCAGATCAGATTGGTCAGGGCCTTGGGTCACTGTGTTGTGAGCACCTCCAAGGATGGGGGTTCCAGAGTCTCACCGGGCAACCAACCCCCCCCGTGAGGTTTGGTTTCCCTTTATCTGATCAGGATTGCCTTTGTTACAACTTGTGCCAGTTGCCTCTTGACTTGAACTTGGCCTTCACTGTAGTGTCTCATAGCATCTTTAGAGCCAAACTGCTGAAACGGATGAGTGGACTGTACGGTGGGTGGAAAGCTGGCTGGATCGCTGGGCTTAGAGGTTTGTGGTCAGGGTACAAAGTCCAGCTGGCAGCTGGTTGCTAGTGGCCTCCCTCAGGGGTCAGTACTGGGGCCAGTGCCATTTAACATCTTTGTTAATGAGCATTGCTCTCCCCTTGTTCACAGAGCCAGTCATCTCAGCACAGTAGGCAGGCAGGGTGGCCAGGCATGATTTGTCCTTGCCAAGCCCGTGCTGGCTGTTCCCAGTTACCTGCTTGTTCTTCATGTGTCCAGTCAGATATGCTCATAATCTTTGCAGTGACTGAGGTTAGGCCAACCAGCCAGTTCCCTGGATCCTTTCTCACCCTTCAGGTGTGACATTTGCCTTTTTCCAGTCATCGGAGACTTTCCTCGATGACCACAACCTTTCAAAGACGTCAGAAAGCCATGGCTGTCTCCCTCAACACCCTCGGATATATCCCAACAAGTCCCGTGGACTTCTGTCCTGCCTGTCTTCAGACCACGTACATTTTACAATACCAAAACACCACATCCACCTACAATTGGATGTTGAACAGCCAGTGCCAGGAAGTGCAATCTTCTAGCTGTGTTTTTCTAGAAAATCTTTCATATCTTTGTAGTTCTGGCCTGGGAGATTAAACAGAAAACCTTTCTGATCTCCATACCACTGCTTTGCAACTAAAAGTGGCAGTGTCTGCAGAGAGACAGAAGTCAACCTTTTCTTTCCTAAAAAGGCTTGCAACCACCATCCACCCTGCTCTTAGAAACTTTGCAGTCCTTACAGGAAAAATTAAACCCTCCTCCCTCATAAACGTTTCCCAAACCAACACTACACTCCCTGGAGAATCAGGAACTGGAAAGCAAGTCTGAAAGGTCTACTGGATTTTCTTCCTTCACACGTTCTTCTACTGTAAATAAGCTACTTCTTCTACCAAATCCTGCTTCTTGCTCAGCCACAAAGGGTGGGATGTCCCATGGCCAAACGAGCTGCAGAGTTCTACATCTGAGCACATTGCATGGATCCCTTCACAGTTGATGGAGGGAAGCAGGCTTTCCTACCTTTCCTCTCACCGTTACTGGAATGGTACATAGTGGACCAGCTCAGATGTAGATGTCTACACTGAAGGTGCCCAGTGTTAGCTGAGATAGATGCTGCCTGAAATGCATATTAAAAACATGGCACAGATCTCTAAAAGCATGATCCTGGCTCCCTTACTGGCCCTCCAGCTAAACTCTGAGTCACCAGAAGAGTCCTGGTAGAACAACTGAATCTTTGGCCGTATAAGAGCAAATCTGGAGGGAAGCAAATTCCAGTTCTTCCCTGAAAGCGCCTAGCCATTAATACCAAAACCAAGGTGTTAGCTTGACTACCTGAGATGATTCTGACAACAAAGATGATTTCTCAGAAACTGACAATTTGTTAAAAGGATTTGAGCATGATAATACATTTCTTGTGCTAGCTATGTCCTTATGCCAACTGTCAGAACATGTCCACTGTATACTAGAAATTATCTCTTTCACTGGCTTGTGCATGGTGATTTACAGTTAGAAAATAAGTGTAAAACTCTTTGTGCGGCCATAGCTCCATAGGCTTACAGACAGCACAGGACAGAAGTCAGTAAGGAATCCAACCCCTTGCTCTCAACAAACATGTTCAGAAGTTGAATGCAGGGTTTAGCCTAGATACTCCCTACAATATTACATCAACAGCATGTTTACATAGTTACTCCCAGTCCCAGAACAAACAGTAAGGAAATAGTGAATCAGACCACAGAGGTTTCCAGAAACCTGGGCAGACAGCCTGCCTGAGGTGCTTGTGCAATGAATAAAAGTACTGTCACTTCTCCCCAGCCAAACTCACTCCGGAGTAATTTACTCAACGTTGCGTGAAGCACCTGTAAAAGTTTCAACATGAAGACTTTTATCATTCTGCTAGAGGCTTGAAGTTGAAAAAATATTCTATCATCTGAACACACAGTACATTCAAGAAGGATTTTTGCTTCAGGACAGATAATTCCACGATTAACTGAAACCTGTGCTTTCTCACCTGAATGTCTGCGTGTCTCATGTCTGCATCCCTAATTCATTGTAGGTCAAATTCTGTTATCTGGATTTGGGTCATCTATTAGAAATAAGGAGGATTTCCCCAGAGAAGGTATTGATGAAAGATGCAGGTCTAGAACTAACTGCACTAGACATTGAAGTGTTTCCATTGCACTAACAGGTATTTTGAGGTGAATCAAAATTCCTTCAAATCATAATATGCAAAAAGATAAAGAGATATGTGAAAATATTAAGAAGAAAACCATAAATCTTTTTCATTGCATGAAATTACTTAAGATATCCCTGGTTTTACTTCCTGGCTTTTAATGGACTATCGTCAGAGGGCTATAATCTGTGCTGCCCCAACTTTTTATTTACATATTTATTCTCTAGTGGATCAAGCATAACAGATTCAGCAGCTCCCATCCTGCCTGACTTAAGCTCAGAGAAAGTAAAAGCAGCTGTAATTTGTACCTTTCAGGCATGAAACACTTCCTCTAAAATTCAAAAGAAAACAGAAAACAAACAAAAAGAACCCCCCTTTTTTTCTATTCTGAGATAAATCTATCCGTGAAGGTAACACACATAATGAGAGAGGAAAAGGTGCCAGTAGACAGGTGTGACCTGGCTTTCGTTAGCTATAACTTTATCTAACTGGGTGGAGACACAAAAGAAACAAAATCTTTCCATTTAGCTCTGTCATTACGGGGTGAGGCACCCTGGCTTTGGTGCACTGAAACTCTGACAGTGGGTACAGTCATGCTCTCCCACTAGCTTCAGTTGCTACATCTCTTTCCCGGCTTCTCAAATGTCCTCACTTTCCCCAGTTTTCCTCATCGCTGGAAAGTAGTTATGTGTCCAGAAAGGCATGTCCCTCTATATCATTCCAGCATACCACAATTTATTGCTCGCATCTTTCCCCTCATCCCCTTTGGTCATCTCACAGCCTGGGCAATTTGGTTCAACAGCCGAAATGCAGCTTTTCGATATGCACTCACCGCTCCCACTGGCTCCAGAAGAATTTGCATGTACAGTACTAAATGAAGATTTGCTCAAAGGAATTTAACACGACAGCTTCTCACGTAATGCATATGCAACTCTGTCTGTGACAGAAAATATGCCCATTAATAGTTTCAGAAAGAGGAATTTAGCTTATAACTCCTTTCAAAGAGCAAATAAAACATTTAGGTGCACAGTGAATAAAACCATGTAATTTCATTTACTGCAACTTCTAGGATAACATAATGGCTTATCTGTTGGTGATTAGGAGCCATTCTGCAAATGCTTCCTGAATTTAGCATGAATTACCTGCAGAAAAGTCAAAAAAGCAGCACAGTGGTGCTCAAGTCACCGTTTGGCAGCAGGGAAGCTTTAGTCCTACAGTCATGAAACATGTTGCTTAGCACTCAACATGAGCTGACAGTCAAATCCAATAGCTTGCAGATATCAAATATTTTGCAAACATCAAATAAAATATTTCACAAACAAACCGTGGTTTTAATATTGTTCCAAAGTATTTGGGCAATACTTTGAAATGTATCTATTCAAAGACAAGTGGGAGTTTTCAACATTTCACTAACTCCAATGGGCCAGCTCCAGCGTAAGTATTATCTTTATCTTTTTCTACCAAGAGAGTACAAAAATTCTAACACTTAATATGTTTAGCAAAGCAATGCTGTAGCTGGAAGCACCACAAAGGACATAAGACTTCTCTGTGCTATCCGGGGATTAAAATCGGCAAACGTGTTTCACTGGACTGGCTTTCCAACAGAGCCACAGAGCAGAAACAAGAGAAGCACTTACTGCACCGAGGTGTCTTCCTCTCTGAATGGCATCTTGCTCCTGGTTCCCAGGAGCTTACAGAGCGCTTCATGGTGCCAGGGTGAGACCTCATGTAGTGGGATGTCCACCACCTCCCTGGGCGACTGCTGGAGTGCCAAGGTGGCTCTACAGTCTGGTAGAGACCTACCTCCTAAAATAAAACCTGACTTGTGAGTTAGTACAGGGACAGCTTTCTGCGTTGCCTGGGGTACGTAGCCAGGCTTAGCCCGCACCTACAAAGATTTCTAACCACCTCTTCCTACAGCCCCATTAGCACAGCTAACATGTTGTAAATGCGGTTTTATGAATCACTCCCTGAAGCTTTTCGGATGTCACTGAAGGGTCACAGTAACAGAAATCAGGGACCATATGGCTTACTCACAATGGCTTACCCTCCTCAGCCCAGAAGAGCAGAGCTGAGACCAACCCCAAACCCTCCAGTGTTTCACAGACTTCACAGAGCCCCTGGGGAGCTGGAGGGGGGCTCAGGACAGGGGGCTTGTCTCCTGTACTTGTGTCTAAGCTGCCTACTGCAGCAGGAGCTCCTGGACTGATTTTAATGATACTCATGTATGGCTCTGTACGAGATGTGGGCTGACTCCAAACCCCAGACTACAGCTCTGCAGCGTAGCCTCTCATTTGCTCCTCCTTGAAAATCTTCCCCCGCAGCCAACAGGTAAGGACTGTTAATGGGATAATAATCCCAGTAATGGGATCCGGGCAGCTGCAGCCAAAAACTAACCCTCTGCTGGCACTTAGGAAGGATTTTCAATAATCTGGAATACAGGTTGAATTTTCTATGTATAAATACTGGATGCAGCAAAGTGATTAATGACAAAGTTATCTCCTGTGATGAAACAGGAAAGTTTGGTCCAGAGCCAGCGCTGGGAGGTGAGGGAAGCTGAAGGTCGGGCAAAGAGAAGGGCCATTACAGCTCCTTCTTCCCTGAGCTTGCAGGTCTGACCAAGCACCGCTCAGGTCTCAGCTCTTTTTTTAGGCTTTGCCAGTCAGGTTTAAGTCAAATCTCTGTTAGTCCAGCCCAGCATTAGTAGTCAGAGGTGATGGTACAAGAGGTGCTACGGAGAGGCACTACAGAGAGAAACCCTCAGGCAAAACCCAACCCGGAGTGAAGTGTTTCAGAGACTCCTGACAATCTTTTTCTAGCATAGATCAGGCGCCTCACATCTGATCCCACAGCAGGGAAAGAAGATGTCACAGCAATTGCCTTGAGACAGAGAGACTGTCACACCAAGGACGGCCATTCCCAGACTAGCAATGCAATGTGTCCTCTGGTGAGAAACCGGTGGAATAAGACAGAAAAATCCCCAAATTTTGCAGCCCTCCCAGATTTATCAGCCCACTATTAGGACCGGTGATCTTTTTCCCATTTGGTGGAAGACTTAAGGCCAGCCTCTAGCCAGAGGGACATAAGTCCTTCAGCTGAGCTGGCGTGGCACTAGGCTATTTCGTACATCCACATCACGCTGTCCCTGGAGCTGTGCATCCTCCTCTCTCACCAGTCTTTCCCACGGGATCTGCTGAGCCACCAGCTTCTCTGCTGCCTACATACAAAGAGATTGCCACCAACCAGGTTCTCCACTTCCTATGTACAAATTGCTTTCCACCAGCCCTCACGTTTCCTTTGCGACCGTAGAGCCTCTCTCATCCTCCTCTGCTACAAACAACTCCTTTGTGGCTCTGCCACACCAGGGCAAGAGCCCCCAGCCCCAAAAATGGCCTGGCTTGGCTGAAAGCTTCTTCCTTGGCCACACTGCTCTTCTGGTGGCATGGGGGAAGCTGAAGTACGGCATGATAAAACCTGTTTGTCAGGGTTGCCAAAGGTAAGTCTGTTTTGCTTCCTTGTTTGCGGCGCCTTGACAAGGTCAGGTCGAAGCATCTGGCAATGAGTGACTAACTCAAGGCCGCCTCGTGAGTCAGCAGCGCAGCCTGGCAGGGCTCAGGAATGCTGATTGCCGGGTCTTGCAGTCACCAATAGATCATGCTTTCCCCGTGGCTGCCCTAGCAAAGCTCTCACGGGTGAGTACAGTGCAGAAATATCTCCTGTAATGAGGATTTCCCACTGCAATTCTTGGCAAAGCTGAATTGCTGCAGATTTCTGAGCCTCCGTTCAGATCTTCTCTAATTCCTCTTTTGAAACCCCATTACCTCCATCTGTGTTGCCTTTTGCATCAATCAGCCATTTTTACTTGATGGGCTGGTTTTGTGTTTGTTTTGTTTCTTGCAAACTCTGATAGAATTTCGCCAACTGAATTTTGTAGACTCCTTCATTACTCACATCTTGTGTGCAAACAAATGCAGCCTGCATAAGGAAAAAACACAAATCAGCACATTTTTTTTTCTAAGAAAGCAGAGAAGTTCTGAGTTCTACCCAAAGCAAAGCATTTTCATTGCAAAAAGCAAGATTAACTAAGAAAGATGGCAGTACTACATCCAAACAATTCAGAAACATTACTCAGAAAATCTTTTCCCAGCCCCAGAATACGATTATTTCGCAGCTTCCATTTCAATTGCATTCCATGACTGAGGGTCAAATTCAGCCTGATGTTGAAGACCGACCAAACTTAAGCCTAACAGGGCTGCTGTGGGCCTCCATGTCCCCTCCAGAGGTGATTAAGCTCCAGTGAGAGTTTGCAGAGGGACAGTGGATAATAATTTCACCTTTATAAATCATGTGGTATGGGTAATAGATGGATGAACAAGTACGTATGCAGACATCCTCACAAATGAGCACCACCCAGTACCATTCTCTATCGGTAAGGCCAGCAGCCCACACCCATTATATTCAACTCCCTTTACTTCTAAAGCAGGGTATCTACTGGGAAGCTGACCTCGACTGTGCTAGCTCCCAAATCCACTGCAAGACCATTAGTCACCCCAAGCCAAACCCCCAGGCCAGGCACTGTTTAACAAATGAGCAGTGTTGATGACCAGGGGCCAGCAGCTGCAAGTGTCCTTGTCACTATCTAATTAATTAATACAGGAGGAGGGGGTAATTCCACAAAACACCAGCCTCATCTGTGCACTGGGCTGGGACGTTATACAGCATTATATACCTGCACAGGGCTCATTCTTATCCCTTCCTTGCAGGTTAGCGCCCTCTCCTCTGCACCAGTGCAATTGCTTACATGATTTGGGGGCTAAATTGGATCATTTCAGTGACAAGCACTGATCTTAATAAGCACGTGTGATGGGCACACCCAAGAGGGCAGTGAGCTGAAGTGTGGTGGTGCAGGTGAGGGCTGAAGCAGAGGGGCAAATTTCACAGTGTCAGCCAAATACTGTATTTCTTTTTAAAAAATCTTTATTGAATTACTGCCTATTTTTAGAACTTGCAGGACTTGATCTATTCATCCAGCAAGTTACATATTTGTTTATTTATGAGAAATGCTGACATCTAGAATAAAAGAAAAATTAGGATGTGATCACTTTTGAGTTCATTTTGTCTGGTGACATGACTTTTCTGAAGTGTTTTTGTCACCAGACATTACATTGTAAAAATATTCTTGGCCATTTCAGATTATGTGGAAGTTTTGACTTTTGATTGTGGCAAATTTAAACCTCCCTGACAAAGAAGATATTTCTTTTTCTTTTCCAATTTACAGCAAAACAGTCTGATCACAAAAGCTCCCTTCCAGAATCTTTTAGCCAGATTTGATCATGAATTATAGAAATGCATTTCCTTCAAAACAGAACAAGAAATGTAATAGAGTTTTGGTCATGTGTTTTAATAGTAAATGTTATTTATAACTATCAGAAAAAATAATGTCATCCAATGGTCACAGGAGATCACTCAGCATCCTGCAGTGCTGCTACTAGTTGTCATCCCTTTTGGGATGAAATAACAAGTGGAGACTGAGGTTGAAATCCCAGCCGAAAAAACTCTCTTTGAAGATGGCTGTGTAAGCCATACCACCATTGTACCCCTTTGATTACACCCTCGTGTTGTAACCACATGATCATTTGATTCCTTCAGAAAGCACGGCTTAACTAATGCATTTTTCTATATGCCACATGAGTTTTGATTGCTTACCCATTGTATTTCTTGTGTGTGGGGAAGGGGAGGGACATGTTGGACAACTAATGCCACTTCATGCATGCAGTGACAAATCCAGCTTGAAAAATGTCCAATATGATGTGTGAATGCATTTTTTTCCTCCAGGATAGCTCCCAGGGACAACAAGCCTGCTGAAGTTTGCTTTCACTCCATAGTAGCAGGCACTGTGTGGTTCCTACTGATTTGCTCTCTTTGTGTGGCCACTTTTTAGGGCCAGCTTTTCTCTTCCCCTGCTCCTTGGGGTACTGGAGCTATGGGAACCGATTCCAGCCAGCCTTGCACACCACCAGCCCCACTGGAAGCAGTAGTGCAGCCTGGTAGTTTTGCAAAGCTTTGGTTCTTTTCCCTGTCTCTTCTTGCCATGGGTGAAGGAGAACTGGTGTTACTGACAACCAGGACTGGCAATGCGGTATTGGAGAAGAAATCTTGCCTTTGCCCTTCAGGCACATAGTAGTGTAGTCAGCTCTGGGTACATCCTTTCTGTCCAGCTAATGCAGAGTGTCAAGATTTTCACAGCTGAACAAATTTAAAAAGTTAGAAGCCATCTACAGGCTCATCTAATAGAAGCTGGATCCTAACTGTGTCCCAATCTGGATTCAGGACCAGACATAGGATAGAAACAGTTTAGATTTTAAGTCAGCATAACCTAAGAAGCCCCAGTTAGCAGAATTCCTCCTGCAGCTGAGTCAACTACTCAGCAGCCTTACGTTGGCACAGAGTTGAAAGTCTGTCATACGATACAGCCAGCATGGGAACAGTGTCAGGCTGTTCACAAGAGTCACAGGCTGGCCACTCCAGCTCAGATAAATCGGTTTCCAACAGTGCCTTTCAGGCAGACGTCCATCCCCCTTCTCTGGGAATCCATGCTGATACTGTCAGCAATGAGATGCTGTTACTCTAACTTAGGGAAGCAGCAAGAGTCCTGGTTGTACCCAAACAGTGTAAACTGTTCCCTGCAAGATGCATCAACTGCATATCGGTGTGAAATCACACTTCTGTCATTTCGCCCTCCACTTTTTTGCTTTTCCCCAAAAGCCAGTGCACTTTATAGCTTTATCCAGCTCCATATGCGGATACTACCAAACTGGACTTGTATGTCAGCAGCACATTTACATAAAATAATTCTAACTCTCTACAACAGTATCATTGCCATCAGCTTATTCCTGAGTCTTCAGAAGAGCAGATGGAGATAGTTACAAGTGAGTCCTACAACAGAACAATGTTATACTGTTGTGTGAAGGGAAGAAGTGCAGGGAGTTCGCTGTAGACTTTGGTTGAAGTTACCAAACCACAACCGGCACACTGGGTCAGCTGCTTGCAAGAGCTCCAGGGGCTCCTGACAGGTGCCAAGCTCTCACTTCCTACCACACCCCACCGCTGCCAGTTCCAGGACACTTCCTCCCTATTCTGACAGATGATGACCTGTTCCCCATTATACCAGTTTTTGTCAACTCTGGTCTAGACTAAAGCAATGCCATGTATATGAGCATGAAGTCATGAGCCCTTAGGAAATTCCAACAAGTACAGAAGGCTGCGACACTCCTTCTCACCAGCACAGACTAGGACAAGTACCCTCTTTTAGTGTTTTCACACAATGCGGAGTCCTGTCCAAGTCTCTTGTCTCCAAAGCACTCAGTGGCCGGGGTCCCAAATTCACCTAAAATTCCTGTGTGAAGACTGCTGACGACCAGCTTTGCTTCTCACTTGGAAGAGAACTTCCCGCAATGATAAGCCTCATCTTACGGGGAGTGAGCTCCCCCAGAAACTATGAACAGTACAAGCCTGCATCTTTTGTGCCAAGTGCAAGACCTCTGCTTTAAACCTTACTTTTTCTACTGTACACAAATGCACGTGCATTTAAAACAAAACTTCTGCCAAAACAAAGTAGTGCATTGCAGGTGTAACTTTCACCTTGGGGAAGGGACAGGAGATAAAGCACATCACTTGTGGTACAGTTGTCATGATGTTCAGTGCGTGGCTGGAAAGCCTATAACTACCAAACTGCTCGCTCACTAAAACTCACTAGAGAGCACAGCAGGTGCCCATGCAGCCTATGCCTTGCTGTTTATAAGAGCCTAGATTTTGTTGTTTATAAGCATTCGTGGTTATCACGTTGTCTCTCGTGAGCTTGATATGAGAATGCTTGAAGGTCGAACAGTTATTTTGGTGGGTCCTCTCATCCCTCATCTGCTGTAGGTAAAGGCACAGCAGCCCTATCCATGCGGAAAGTGAACCTTAGCAGCGGTCGGTGTTGTTCCAAGCGGGCTCAGGCAGTCAGAAGTCAGCAGACCTCCAGTATCCAGCACCCTCTCAGTGGATTAAAAGCAGGTAAAAGCATGGTGTTAACTGCCTTTGTTCACAAGTGGTAGCAACCTTTCTGATTTAGACCCCAGATATTCTGATCCATATTCAAATACTTGTTGAAGTGTGGTGACAAACCTTTTTTCACATGTGCTCCTGCATATGTCAATGCAGCTGTGACCAAAAGGCACAAGCAAAGGTAACCACTTACAATCTGAAAATTGGTTGAGCAGGAAGGAGAACCCATGTTAAAACAGTTTTAGATTGTTACCTAAAAGGGAAGTGCTCTTTTCTCTTTCTAAAACCCTGGATATCTGGCCCAGTTCTATGGAGACTCCCAAAATACATCCTCATATTATCCCTACTATTAAAGGTGAAGGAGCAGTTCTGAGAACTGATCATAGAGTCATCAGGGCCCTATGTTTGCTGAATTAATTTCCCCTACTCAAAGCTGTAGTATCACGTTCTATAGGTGGGTGGGCCTTCAATATGTAGCAAAGGAATAAAGGTCAGCATAATTTTTGATCAAAGAAAAAAAAATGCTTCCTGCTCCTTGATTTTGTGTTTGTATTGTATAATTTTCCTCCACGGTGTCAAAAGACAAATGTTGACTGAAGCCAGGAGTGTAGCTGAAGATACTGTTCTTAGGATGGGGACTCCTCCGTACTAGTTACTTTAATCAGCCAATTTGATATACATATATATATATATGTGAGGGACAAACAGAGCCAAAACCATAAATCTTTGCATTTCAAGAACTCCAAAGGCTTGAGCAAGCAAAATGGCAGTCAAGTGTCATTCCCTTCAAATAATCTTTGAACTATGACCACCATGCAGAAAGATATATTTCAGAATATAAAAGATAAACAGTGATATAAAAGGCAGTTAGGGACATGCAGAAGAGCAGCAGAAATGGCTCTTCCAGGGGTAGTTCTGTCCACAAATTGTTATGCTCTCAGCTGTACAGCCTGTGCTTCACAACATAATACAACATTTCATGACCAAGAGGGGCTAGATTTTATTCAGATCCCTCCTGTACCTCCATGGAAAAGGAGGCCTTGACAGACAGAAGTAAACATTATCCCATCACTAAAGCTGTTTAGTAAAGCTTGGATTCTGTTGATGAAGAAGGATTGGCAGGAAGTGTCGTTACGTGTCAGGCTCAAGTTTGCCAGTCTTATCCTACCATCACTGGATGGGGACAATCTCCTCCGGCACAGCAGGGGTTACCAGGCTTCTTCACTACTCAGCACAGATTAGGAAAACAACCTAAGACTAAAGAAACCAGTTGACGAATAAATGCCCTGGTGGTAAGATACTGAAGGTCAAATTCTGGGCCTAGTCTATAGCTCTATTGTATTTGGATATCAAAGCAGATAGCTGAAGTATGCATGAGTATGTATTCATTCATTAAAAAGGGGTTACTGCAGTACATTTTCTCCTGATCCTTTTTTCTCCTCAGCTCAGTACTTTCACCCATGGTGATGTCCCCAGAAAGGTACCTACGCTGATGTAGAATGATAAAGTTGCACTTCGATAATGATGATGAGGCTTTCCAAAGAGCTCAGGTTGCATATGGGCTCGTACATGAAACAATCCCCATTTTGCTGAGACCTCACCCAGAAACGCTGGCTAAACCCAGTCTCTAAGAGTTGCCGAGTTCTGTGTACTAACAAAAGGACAACTGTAAAGGCCTGATTAAAAAAACATGGCAAGTCGCAGTTGCTTCAGACTCTCAGAAGTTAGTGTAAGCAGCTGTGATTAAAAGCTACATTGGCTTTGCAGGATGACTAGCAGCACCATTGAGGAGGCAAGCATTGAAACCGGCCACGGCACAGGCATTTTATCCTCTCTGCTTCAGAGGCATATGAACCATTGGTCTCAGGGAAATGCACAAATAGGTTGTTTTTCTCCAAGCTATAAAGCTTGTGGTTAAACCACACTGAGCTGAAAATGTAAAAAAAATCTCACAAGCCTGCAAAATGCTTTTCACTGTCACATGTAGAATTAGCAACAGTATTTATGAGGAGGGCTGAACAGACAAAATCTGATGTTGTGTGCACTGAGTATTTCTGCCCTTGAACAAAACTTCCCAGGTCCTTATGCTTCAGACATCTCTGCTAGAGTTGAGAGCAAGTCTTTTACATCTGTGTTAAGCTGCAGAAAAGTCTTTCTGCTTTAAGAGCTCAAGCAGACTTTCCTGTTTTTAACCAAACCTGGATATTGCACCTAATAGACAACACCACCTCTCTATTTATCCAGATATTTTTAATTTCTTAGAAGCAGTTATCCACATTATTAGGTGTTTTATAATTAAAATACACAAAAGAACAGGATTAACTTGCAGAACATGAGCGGCTACCTACACAACAAAAACAGACAGGGCAAAATGCCGCATTTAATAACATTACTAATAATGAAAAATTACTTTAGCTTTAACCATGCACAGCGTATTTCCCAACCTTTTATCAAAGGGCTAAGGGTTTTTAGCATGCACTAATAGTTAACAAATTGGGCTTCGGGAGACTGAAAAAGCTTTGTCATACACACGCTCAAATGATCTTCCTTTCTTTCAAACTAGCAGACAGTGAATACTAACCCCTCTGTCATTAGTGTGTTCATCCATCCCTTATTTGAGGTTCTTCCTAATTCCTTTGATTTCTCCCTGAAGGTGATAATCCACTCTTTAATTTAAGAGTCATGTCTTATTGCATTCATTTTTGCATGAGCAAGAACAAAACTGAATCAATCAATCAAACCTGTGCAGAGCAACACTACACACAGTAACTCTTGATTAAATCTCATTTTCAAAGTAGAATTCGGCCCAAAGAAAGTTAGCATTTCAATAATAATTAATCACAACATTAGAAAAAAAACTTGTCTTTTTATGTAGTTCTAAGACTGCACTAAATTGCTCACCTTGAATCAAGGCTGTATATGTGGCTTTGGTTTTTGCCTGTTAAAATATGACATTATTCCAGCCATCACTTGTACACTTTTAACCCAGCTAAGGAGATGAGGTACGAGGAAGAACCCTACAAAGCTTTGCCAATGTTTTCTGGTGTGTTTTGTTGTGATTCTTCAGTGTCTCGACTGAGCAGGGTAGCCCACCGTTTATAGGAGTTGCTCAGGAGAACCCTTACTGGAGGTCCCTGGAAATTTCCAGACAGGTTTCAACAACCTCCACAATTTTATTTCACCAAACATCATTCAGTTATTTTCTCAATAGAAAAAGGTTGCCTTTTGGGGAAACAGTAAACATTACTGTGGGTCTGAAACATGTTGAAAGGCTGAACCTCTATTGCTTGCATGAGGAATACTGTAGACCAAAAAATTCTGAAGAACCATCTCACATTCTCAGAAAGTATTTTATTAAGAATAGTCTGAAGTCCCATCCTCACATCCTAGCTTTTTCCCAATTTCACAGTTACTAAGCCTGGTCTGAAGTCAAAAGCAGCGGTAGAAAGTATATTTTTTTTTTACAAACACATCACGGCAAATTGCAGAAACTTGTTAAATACTACACAGATAATAAAGCACTGTGAATTGTGTATCTGAGGGCAGTAGGAGTGCCTTTGAGAGAAAAATGTATGAGGTACATTTTCTAAAATGCCTCTTAAAAGAAAGTTTTGTCTATTATTACTGCTATGATTCTATCTTCGATGCTGGAAGGATGGTCACACTACCACTGGCTGCAGTTGCAATGCGGCTGCCAGAGCAGAGTGACTGGTCGTTAAAGTTGTCTGGTTCCATATTTTAGATTTTAACATTCAGCAGTATTGTCATTCAAAAGTAAAGGGCAAAACCCATCTCCACACTCTGAAGTGCAGAGGCGCTGTGCTCTCCAGATGGACTCCTGCTTAGTAACTAAGCAACCCCATCCTCCATCTCTAACTCACATTGCACTGATCTTACCACAGGATTTTCTTTGGCAAATTTTACCTTGAATCACCTGTAGATCTGCAGTTCATGTCTGAAATGTGCTTGTTATAAAATTGTGAATGAATTACTTCAGTGAATAATTGTAGGTCTGAATTTTGTAATCCAGATGATTGAAATTTTCAACTGGGAATGTATCTTCTGCAGTAAATCAAGTAATGTTAATTTATGCCCCATACATCTTTTGATCTACATTGATGCAGTTTTTTAAATTAACAAGTAGAGTGTGAATGTTAATTGTCCCACTGATTGTAATATTGCCAAGTTTTGCTTTGCTTTATCCTCAAGGATCGTAATATTAATTTGAATAAGTAATGAAGACAGAGTCAATGGAAAATTCTGAACTGCCTTTTGGTGACCCAACATTTGAATTAAATGCTTGCTTCCCATGAGTAAGTCACATGGGAATTCTCACAGACAAGTATTATGGTAGTAAATCTCGCATGATCACGTATTCATAGAAAATAAATATGAAGGGATTACAACCACAGTTAAATAGAAGTTCCCTTTTGAATGCAAATGAATATTTAGGGTACGTATTCACTCAAGTGAATACACTCTTAGTCTTTGCTCATGCAAAACTCCATCAGTACTAACCAGAGGGCCAGTTCCATGTTAGAAATAGCACACAGTTGAAATAAGAAGTTTGCAGTGGTGGAAATGTTTTATGTAAGCCATCTGAGAAATGCTTAACACTAAGGAATGTATTTGTAAGTGTCAGGAATGCTGGAGTGTAGCTCAAGATCAGGACCACAAATCAGGCCCATAAATCAAGGATGTCAACTGGTCCAGACACCCACCACAGCTGTTCATACTCCAACCCCTCCCAGAGCTCCTTCATGTCAGTGCACAACTGTAGAAAAAGCTATAGAGTCAGAGCATAAGCATACAAGCTGCTCAAAGGGGGATTTCGTATCAAATGTTTCACACAGGTTGATTTTGGAATTTATTCCAATGGAAACAGAAAGTATAAATTAATATAGAAGGCATCTTCTCATCCTAATCCATATCGGTCTGCTCTAATTTGCTAAATTGGGAAAAAGAGGCACACTCTCATTCTACCAGAGCAATGGTTCCCAACCTTTATTCAGCTTCATGTTTGCTACTTGCTTCAGATCCAACACGATGTGCGTAGGCCCACACTATCTATATCTATTCTGGCTGCATCAACCAGCCTAAGAAAAAGATACTATTTCTCTTTATAAAGTTTATCTTGGCTGTATCTTTACACTGCTGGAGCTACAGCAATGCTGCTACTAGCAACGTAAATGAATGTTCTGCTTATTTGAACAAAAGCCAAACATAGGCAAGCCACAAATGCTTCAGATGCAATTAAGAAAGAGACCACGCAGCAATCATGGAATAATTTAGGTTGCCAGGGATGTCTGGAGGTCTTCTAGTCCACCTCCCTGCTCAAAGTGGGGTCCTGGTGGATCTGAACAACTCAGATGGGTCCTGGGACTCAGGTTTCATTATTCCTACAGTGGCTATGTGGTAATGCTCATTAAGTCTGTTAGGGTGTTTTCTCTCTCTCTCGAACTTATTGGTAGATACAAATATTAAACGAAAATATCATTTATGTAACTATAAGCAAGGCATAAATCATGCTATCTCCTGCTGCATTTTCTAGTCTGAAGGATAAAACAAGATGTGTAAAAGAATAATAAGAATATAGGGCTTGCAAATGTGAAATTTGGAGAACAGTTATACAACTGTATACAGTTTTAATCATATCACCACTGACACTACATGCACATAATATTTCTTTGATGTGCCACTTTGGTCTAAGGCGTTCAAAAGGTGGGAAGATAAAACTACATCACTCATGTAATACATGCTTTACCTTCAAAGAACTATTGAGGCAGGGGTTTTATTTGTTATAATAAAAGTCATTCTCAGAGGAGATTAACTGTTACCTGCATCGTCATTTAATTATGTCCAACTTATTATGTTGAAGATTTCAACAAACACTTTCAAGAAAATGATTACTTAATCTAGCTATTTAAGTGAAACACTTCTACCTGTCATTTTTAATTTAAAAAAAAAAAGCAAGTATCTCTTTTCACAGTAAAGTCTCTATTTATTCTGGTGGAGGAGGGAGATATTTTCTCTCTTTTCAAAACTTTTGTAGCTGGGCTTTACCTTGAGCATATTTCAAAGCTGCCCTTAATGCCATTCCTTCCTTCAAAACTAATTGATTCACTGTTTAAACATTCCTGATGCACAAATACAGTCAAGGGTCGTTTGCCTGTGGTCTGCAAATCAGGCACAGGAGCTAATGTCAGAGTTGCTGTTTGATCCACCAGCCTCTGAGATGGATTAAGTTTTTCTGTATGACTCACCACTGCTTTTATCATAAAGAAAAAAATATTTTGTTTCTGTTCAAATTACTGTAACGTGCAAAACCAGCATCACTATTTCAGAGTTTACAGCACAGCCATTAATAATGGATTGTCCTATTAAACAGAAAGTTAACTCCAGTATACATCCAGGATGTAGAAAACAAAACAAAAAGCACAAAAAGAATGAATGGGGGGAAGCACAATAAAATACTGCTTAGACTTGGAGGAGCAAACACAGCATCTTCTGCCAAGCAGAAATGAAGCAGTTGCTTTCTCCTGCAAGCATTACCTCAGCCACTTCTGGACAGATAGGCTTTTATCCGTATCTCCATCTTCATGAGTCACTGTATAAATTGTTTGGCTGCCCTGAGCGGGTCTAAAGAGGGAGAAATATAAAGAGCAGGTGTCACCAGCACATGGTGGAAACCACAGCCCTCTGCTCCATAGTCACCCCTCCAGAGGCACTGCATATACAGGGAGCACAAAGGGCAACCGGCAGAGCCCTATGGGAAGCGTTCACACCAGAGTCCCTCAGGACGAGAGGGACAGAGCTGCTCAGATAGACCCTGCTACCACTCGTGGCAGGACCAAAAGCAGTCAAAGAACATGGAGACACCTGAAAATGCTGTCACGGTACCCTCGTTCTTCATCCTAGTCAAGAGTAGATCAGTAGCCAACACTGCCCTAGGCAACATCTAGGATTAACATTGCACCAACAGAGACAAGTGCTTCAGTTACTGTGTGGAAGAGATTTCCACCCAGTCTCCCCACCAGACACTCCAAAACTGGGTGATTTGAAATGGTGTAAGGACTGGAGCAATTGTCAGTGATTGTCCCCCAGCTCAAGTCACCAAACCCTAAGGCTTTCTAATGTCTTCACATCTTTCAAGAGATCGTAATCATGCAATGATCGCATTGTTTGAATCAGTTCATTCTAGTCCCAACACATCCCGATTTACATACTATTTTGTGTTCCCAGCTCTGTCATTAATGTTTAATACCTTAATTCAGCCATCAATCCCCACTCAGCAAAACAATTCAGCTAAGTACATATTTAAAGTTAAGCACATTCTTAAATGCTTTGCTGAAATTAAGCGGTCTTACACACATGCTGACATGCTTTGCTGAACTGGGTTTTCATGCACAAAAGAGTTCATTTGCCATAGGCACTTAGGAGAGGAGCCTTCCTCTTCCTCATTTGCATTCATGTTGAAGTGTGTGCCTTGTGAAGGTCACAGAGTTTTCTATAACGTCAAAGCATTATATTCAAGGAGAAGGTGGTTGCAATCCTGCTTTGGTTTTACTGCTGCTCCAAATCTCATGACACAACCAGATATAATATCTTTTGTATTTTCTGAATTTCGTCAAGTTGATCTATTTTAAACTAAAGTTTGAAAGGTAGCTACGGCTCTGACGATCTCTCTTCACAGTAAACTGATCAGATTGAGGTAATGCCTGATCGTTGGCATTATTCAGATATCAAAGGAAGGAAAAATCAGTAAATTTTTGCACAAATGTCATTTCATCCCTGACAGGTCAACTAGTAGAGATAAAAAAAAAACCCAAAAAACAACAAAATGTGCCGACTGATTTCTCAAAGCAGGATATTTACCTTTGTCCACCAGGACTCTTACTCCAACACTGACCAAATTCTTTTAACTTTTCATATTGAAAATCCGATAGTATGTTGCTCCACGGCCTTTGTTTGGTGGGTGGCAGGGAGGGATTTGGTTTTTTGTTTTTACTTTTCAACCTCTTTTACATATCTCTTTCTACAGGAGAACGAATGAAATAAATACCATAGAGGCCTTTTTGGCTCTAGGGGAATACAATTTATTACAATCACATATTTTCATTGCTGCTGGTAGTGATGGAAGCAGTAGTGGACTCACTTGCTTTCATGACTGTTTTACACATACTTTAGCTTAAGTGCTTAAAAATCTTATAAAGCACTTATTTTAAATATTTTAAGTATTTGAGAGATGTTAGCACTTTACTGTTCCTTTACAAGACAGCTGTCTGCAGCAATAGCTCCTACATGACCTCTACAGCAAAGAGTAACTCACAAGGTATCCAAATCTCCTCTTGAATATGGGGTGGGGTGGAGAGGGGAGAGGAGAGAATAATTTGAAGAGGCGGTTTTGTGCTAAAGACATGCATTGCAACATTTTGGAGATGTCTGTTACCTCAAAGTTTTATTTAAATTTGTCCTAGTTAGGGGTGAAAGTCAGAGGAAAGGAGCTTCTTTAGCATGCTTTTTAATCAGTTCAACCATACTCCTAATTTTAGGTCAAAATTTTGTTCAGCCAAAGTGCATGTTCATTAAATACTCTTTCGTTTTATGCAAGAAGGATGTCCATGACAGCAATAAACAGCTTTGCAACTTTCAGCTTGTGCAAGAATAAAGACACTACAGCTTGACCTAGTGTACATCCACCCAGTCCTCTCTGACTGGATTAAATTGAAGAAGCAGATTTCAGGTTTTCAGTCAAATTCCACTAGCAGCCTGGTATTTAAAATCAGAATCCCCCTTCTCTCCCACCCCCCTAAAAGTATTAGATTTATTACAAAAGTTAAATAGACATTTTCTGAAAAACTGGAAAAAACCCTAATCAAATAGTAGTAGTGTCAAGATCTAAACAGCACACAGATCCGTCTGTCTCGTTATTGTGATCTGGAAACTGGGCAAGAGAAATTCTGTGACCTACTTCATATCTCTCAAGCTATGGACAGTAACTGGACAGTTTCTTTGTGCAGCATTTGCTTCCCCTCATCAAAACTTTTCTGAGTAGTAGGTGTTGTCCAGGGGCTTTCTGATCTGTGTGACTCCCTTTGCTTTCAGTCTGTCACCACAGAAATAGCCCATTTATCATTTTTCAGTTTTAGATAAGTTGTAAATGTTTTTTTCCTGCTAAGGCATCTTTGGGCCTCGGGAGCTTCAGGAACTTTGTGCAGTTTCAGATAGGCCCAGAAAGCCGGTTCTTGGCCATGAACCTTGAGAACTACGACCAAGACTGAGAGGCACATGCAAACACGTAAGCAAGCCAGTTGTTGGAAACTGGAGATGAGGTTTCCTCTTCCCCAGGTACCTTAAGTGGAAGGCACAGCTGTGGCTGCGGTGTGGACAGGCACACCCCAGTCAGCGGTGACTGTGCCTGGCATGGGCACAGCTGTAGTCTGGTAGGGACAGCACAGACTTCAGCATCTACTGGAAAAGCCACCTCAGAAGCTCTGCAAGTACTTACATGGCAAAACCACACAGGGCTTATGATTGCTGCAATATGATTGCTGCTGGTTCTTATGACAGCTGTTTTAAAGCAACTCAAATAAGCTTTCACTCCGCAGTATTTGCAAGAGTATTTGCTGTGTAAGCTGGAGGTCAGTAGGCTATGGAGACACAAAATCAGACAAGAACCAAGAACTGTAACTGAGGGAAGCTTCTGCAATAGGTTATTAAGTACAATTATTGATGACAGATTGTACTGGTTACAATGTGTATACTAACCTCTGTTTTGGGCAGACATGGTTTTCAAGGCTTTGGTTTGGGGCCCTGTGAGTGAATAGCATCTTCCCATGGGGTTCTCAATACAGCACGAGGCTTTACAGATTAAAAGCAACATGTATTATACATGACATCTGTGTGTGCTGCTCCTCAAAAGCAAGCTACATTGAGGGACTAGAAAACCAGCAGCCTTCCACCATAAATCTCTCTTTCCTCGTCCCCTGTCTCCCCCCCTTTAATATTGCTGTCTACCGACACGTTGGCTTTGGTCATCTTGCCATAACAAAGCAAGCAAGCCCGTCTGTGTCATACGTGGGCTTTCAGCAGCTAATTAACATGAGGAAGCCATGGGAGTTTCTGAGAAGCTGAGCTCTGATGTAACCCAATGCCATCCACTAGGAAGCTTTTAGATGCTCCAGCCATGCATAATTTATTTTTGCCAGTCACATGGCAGTAAAGCTCATTTCGCATAATGGCCACTTGCAATGGAAAAGCGCTTACAGGGTTTCAGTGGAGCAGACAGCCCTTTCATCTACCTATATCAAAGAGAAATTAAACAATCATGGGAGTTTACAGCATTCTTGTAGAAAATAACGTTTTAAAGAAAGACCCGTAAGAACCGGTCTTCTCCAGCCGAAATGATTCTATGATTCTATGATAAAGGCGTGCAAAACCTATTAAGGCAGCGCTTAGGCTACGCGATTGTTCATTTATGCTCTTTGTCCCTCCTGATTCACATACAATTCATTTTCTCACCTGCAGTTCCTATAACATTCCCCTCTGGCCACCGAGGACGCGGTGCCGGGCAGGGCTGCACCGCGCCTGGCGCTCGCCCCCGAGCCGCCCCCGGCGCTCAGCCGTGCGCCCACGCTGGGCGGGCTGCGGCCCCAGGCCGCCGGGCCCCGCCGCTCCCTCTGCAGCCTCGCCGCGGGGAGCTGCAAGGCGAGGAGGGCCCGGCCCTCGGCGGGGCGGGGGGCGCCGCCGCCCCCCCCCCGACACCGGGGACCGGCTCCGAGGGCGGAGGCGGCGCGCGGCCACCCGCCGCCCTGCCGGCCGGTACCCAACGGCCCGGCCCGGCAGCGGCCGGCAGCGGCCGGGATGGCCGAGGGCAGCCCCACCTCCCTCCTGCACCTCTCCATCGTCCGCTGGTGCGTGCTGCCCCGGGGACCCAGCCGGCGGGGCGACCGGGGAGGGAGGATCAGCGCGGGGAGGTGGCGGGGCTGGTCCCCCCGCGCCTGGCCGGGGGTCCCGCAGGACCTGGCCGGTGGGCTTGCAGGGAGGGCAGGAATCCGACTCTTAACATGTACGGCAGTTCATAGGGCAGAAGTCTGGTTTGCTGCAAAGGCCCCGTCATCACGGCGGTGCATAAGCGACGCCATGAAAGCAGGGAAATTTCCATCTCCCACAAGTCTTACTGACGTGGAGGTGGTTTGACGTGGGGGAAATGGGATTGTGCCTCAGCCTACCCACTCACGGGGATCTGGCTGCCGGGCTGCCATCCACTTGACGTGATGCTGCAGTGCAGATGGCGAGGACCGTCCCTGGCTGGACCACTCACGGCTGGCCTGCTTTGACAGCACGCCGGGGGTGGCTGCGAGGCTGCATGGCCGGTGGCACGCTGGCATTCAGGGCGATGCTGAGTGGCTGACATTCTCCGAGGTTATGTTTCCTTGAGGTGAAGGTAATGGTTGAACACCTCAGTGAGATGCTTTCTGTGGTGGAGTAAGGTTGTCACCATCATTTTCTTGTGCTTTGAGAAGAGCATCATCTGCCATGTGGCAGCAAAAGAGAAACCAGGGTTACTTTCCTTCTTTCCCCAGGCACAGCTGTGTCCAGCTAGTAAACACTGTTGAAAATTTGAGTGGAACAGTAACAACACATACAAGTGAACTTCTAACTTGACAGCAACTAATCTTCAATCTTTTTATTCCCCTCTCAGTAACACCTGAGCAATGGGAGTTAGTCTGTGCTTTTGCTGTGATATAGATACCACTAGTCCCATTTTACAAGGACTGAAGGAAGAGATTCATCCAAGGTCATCCAACAAGTTTGAAGCACTGCATAAAACTGAATCATAAACAATCCTTGAAAGGATGAACCAATGATTTTTTCATCACAACAACCTTCTGAATCACCTTTTCATGTTTTGAAATTTTTTAAATATTTAGCTTCATTTTATAGTTGGTGCATTGACAATAGCAAGCGAGATTTTGGTCCAGAAATGGTTTAACAGCAGACTTGCACACCTGTATAATGGCCTGGCTGCCAAGGGTTCACATATAACAGGTGGCAAACCCCAAAACCTGGAGGCCATTTGAGGTCCTAGAACCATTCAGATAACAAACCCAACGGAAAGTGTGGATGGAAAGTAGTAGATAAGTGGAGGAGGTCTTTCCCCGTGTGCTTTTTCTTTATCCTCCATCTTCCTCCCTTACCACTCTTTCCTTTCGATTTTGTTGTCTTCATTAATAGTTTTGTTTTGATGCATGCCATAAACACTCAGGTTTTGAGAACCTCGGGGACAATAGGCAAGAAGAGGAGCGCTGTGCTCTTCTCGGATTTTTTTTACTGATAGGCAGTATTTTTGTATTATGTGTCAGCACTAAGAATGTGTTTGACTTGTTATTTGAAAAAGGCTGGCAGTTTAATAGATGATAAATTCACAAAATGAAATTCCCAAATATTTTGTCACTAAATAGTTAAATGCTGAGGCAAAACTATTGGCAGAAACCAGCTACTGAAGCATGAATTAATTTCTGCTGCACTTCCAATGACTCTTGTGGCGTTATATTAAAGATGAATTTGGACTTGGGTTTAATCTCCTCCGGGACCGCTCAATTACGAAGGGTTTTGAGATGGTTGCTCTGGAAGAAACAAGCATTTCTGCCCGCTGGGAGGCAGAGCTCAGTCAGGACTCTTACCTAGAATAAATTTCATTTACCTTTCAGCCCCATGATGGGAAATACCCCATTAACGCAGCAGATCCCCTATCTTCAGTGCAAGTTCCTGCTCATTTCTAGCTGTGAAGTGTTTGCTGTTGGGTGATGGGGCTGGAGGTGGTGAGGAGCTGGCAGGGAGCCTGGCATGGCTCAGCCCCGGCGCCTGGCAGCCTCAGCCTCTTGGGTCGGTGGGTGAGAAGATGGGCTCCAAGGAGGTAAAAGCCAGGCATTTTGGGGCCTTTTGCTAGGGAGAGGGAAAGCTGGGGGAGGCAGTCAGCCTTCTTCCCCGGAGAAAAGAGGCGTGAATGAAAGGTGAGGTAGACATCGTCAGACTGCACAGCGACCTTCTTCTTGCTCAGTCTGTTCTAGCAAGCCAGTTTGCTGAAGACCTTATCTACTATCTGCTGCCAATGCAGCTAATACAGAAAGATAAACACTGGGTCACCTGAAATCAGGCTACTAATAAAAGAGAGGAAGCTGATTTAAAATCCAACCAGCTTATCTCACCTGGTGATTGTGAAAAGTCTGCTTTCCCAACCAACTCGATTATCAGTAAAGGCACGGTGAGTAACTGGCACTGTGCTGCACTAGCATTCAGCTGATAACTTCATTAAATATGCACAAATCATTTGGTATAACGGAAGCAGAGTCACCGTAAGAAAACACTGTCATATGATCAGTGTGTCATGCTTCGAAAATTAATCTCTCTGCTTCTGTGCTCCAGCTTTGTTCCTGTGTTTGTACTGCAGGAGACTATTATCTTCTGACATGGAAACCATTGGCATTATCTCATAATTAAAGGGTTTTTTTTCTGGTGAAGGTAATACTTTAGGCTAATAAGTAACTAAGTTTACATCTTCCTCACCTTATTCACACAAGTAGTTGCATTTACTTGGCTATGACCACTCTGATAAGTAGGATGAGTAAGGGATTTGGCCAAAGAATGAGTATTTAAACACCTTAACCAGTTTCAGTCCTGGCAGTTCTGTCACATAGTAACTGTAAATTAAAATTCTGTTCTCTTATTAAACTTGTGCTAAATTCAGTGAGGTTGTATAAGAACAGAATTTAGTCCTTCATAGTTTGTGCACTCTCCATCCCAAAACACCATATCGCACATTTTAGATGGAAAAATGCTCATATTATTATCTTTGGTATAGTGGAGACCTTTATAATTAGAAGACTGATGTTACATCCTTTGATGTAACAACAGTTACCATATGAGAGACGCTAATACTTTCTGTATTGATGTTAATATTATAGCGATATTACTAAGTTGCATTTTTTTATTAAAAACAATGAGATCCAGTTAATTTCTTAGCAGAGGCTCACATGACCTCTCATATACTTTGGAAACAAGGAAAGTAGAACTTAAAAAGTAAAAAACAAACACAGAATATATATATGTATATATATGAAGATGCATCATTTTTTTCCTAGAATACAGATTAACATAATAGTAGTAGCTCTCTTTTTGATTCTATGCTTCTATAAAATCGGAGTAACTATTACAGAGTTCACTGTAAACCTGATAAGCTATTAAAATCACAAGCTAACAATTCTTTCTTCTAATTCTGACAGAAACCAATTGATGTTCTTGTTTTAAAGGATAGCTGATAATTTCTCTTTGTGTGAAGGATGCACTGTACCCCGTTGGCTCGTATATGAATTGTATATGGAAAGCTGCAGTCCAAAATCCAAGTATCAAGTAAATTCAGCCACCTTTGGAAAGGTACAGAGTAGATAGGATATATAAGATTAGAAGCAGAGATACCTAAACAGAAAGTCTGATGATCAAATATACACACTGCATATCAAAAGAGATTAAATAACAGAGAAGAATGAATATGTAATGTACTATGCTTGTGTCTTTTCTAATATATTTCTGGTAAGTCCTCATGTAGACACAGTTACGCTAGAGAAAAGAGTGTTGTCTGTGATGGAGTTTATTTCCTTCAGGGAACTGGTGTATGTTACGCTAGCAAAGATTTCTTTTGCCAATATATTTTAGAAAGCTTAATCAGGGTAAACAGCGCAAGGTTAATAAACTAACCCTGAGGAGCTGATTCTTCTGTCCTTAAAAGATCTCTTTGGTTGTTACATAGTTTTATACTTTCCTTTTTAAGTATACTTGGGAAGATTTTGCTCCAAACACACCCTATAAAAGTTGTCATAGAACCATCCAAGCAAAACAAATGCAGATGTAAAACCCGATCTCCTTTAAACAGTTCCACTCTGGAGGTTGATACAACCCACAGAGCAATTACCACTTAGAAATCCCGATTGCAACAAACACTCATAGCTATTCAACTTCATTTAACAAATTAAGGAAGATAGAATGCCTTGTGATTATTTGTTGCTGAAGACTTTTTGTTCAGTATTTCCTATTTTTACTGCTAATATTATTCTATTAGTGCCCATGGTAGGAGCTACTAAGCATTTTTTTAACCCAAAACCAAAATAATTTAAGCAAAAGTTATGTCTGAAATCAATTTCATTTGTGCGGATAACCTCATTTTACGAATCATTTCTCTCAATTCAGTTGAATCTAATTTTTTTTACTGGGTAGGTTAAATCACTTTTACTTACAATTAAGATTTGAGTGAGTGATCCAGTGTGATTTATTACCATAGCTTAATGGATCATCACCCATCAGCCAAGCCCATAGGTAGAATTTGCCTGGCTCAGGTTAGATATCTGCCATGAAGCTAGTCACCTTAAAATCTCTTGGTAGTCAATGGAGAGAAATAAGTAGTTACATATGATTCCTCTCACCCTAAATGAGTCATCTCAGGCAGCTCAGATGAAATGTGCCTCGGAACTGCCTGTTTTTCTCCATTGACTACAGAGTCTGCAGCGACTGGCATTTCTACCTTGTAACCATGTAGGTAAGATTAATCCCATCCTGTCTGTACACTTTCAGGTGCTCCAGCATGACTGAGTTGCCACCTGTAAGCTAAGCCTTCTTGAGGTTTAAGTTAATGCATTTTACTTTTAAGTTGGGACAGGCATGGACGAAGCATGAGTCTGGTCACGCAGAAGAGCTTAGCTGATGAGCCATAGCTGCTATAGGTTGGTGCTTGCGACTGTTTGCTCACAGCCTTAACCGACCCAGTGCATTACGGTGCAAGTTAACACATCCCAAGTGAGCAAGCTGGGGTGCAGCTCCCCAGTGGCTTGAAATGGTCTGTCCTTCTGCAGCAGGAGGTGGGACCATGCAGCAAGAGGCTGAGGAGGGCAGGAACTGCAGCAACCTGGTTTAAACTAAAGGTGCAGATGTAATCGGTTACCACAGCCTAGCTAATGGGCTGAGCTATTAATAATTCATCAAGCTGTAGTAACCTGAGTGCATTACATGTGCGTGGACTGTAAGGACTTTCAGAGTCAAGCCCCGTGTGAATCAAACGGTGATGATTTAAGACACTACGAATCTCATCTGCCCTATCCCTCTGCCCAAATACACCGTTGTCTCTGTAGAAGAGGCAGTGTGAAGAAGTAATGTGTCTCATGCCACAGAAGCCCCGGTTTTATAGTCTGTCCTTTTAGGAAAATGGGATTATGGTAAAATACCAGCTTGAGAAAGGGAGCAGCTGGGGTGGGTGCATGCAGAAACGTGCAAAGAACAGGACCGCTCTAAAACTGTTAAAACTGGAATTGTATGTTAGCGTGGGTTGGGGAAATTTGTCCTTTAGCAGGCCTTTGGACCAGCAAAGTGCACTTTGCACAGAGTCCAAACTTTGCACTGCTGAGTGGAGGCTCCCCTCACTCCTCACTAATGTTGAGTACTCGATCCTCTGTTCCTGCTATATGGGGAATGTCAGCTCCAGCTGTCCTGGGTTAGTCTCTGTCTTCACAGGACAGCTCATGCAGAATAATCAGAGTGAAGTGGATTATTACCCTGACAGTATCTTATTACTCTGTAGGGCCTAACCTTGGCAGATGCTGCGTGACCTCAGTTCACATTTACCACTGTGGTGGTCAAAAGATTGCTTTGCAACTTGATAATTTGGGTCCTTTTAAAAAAGATAAGTCAGGCCCTAACCTGCAAGAACTCCTTTGAAGAGTAAGTGGGTAGGCAAAGTCCCTTGTGTGAGCAAGTCCTACGCGAATGAGTAAGGCTTGCAGGTCTGGCAGAGTACTGGAGAATCACGGCACCTTTGAGTTCCCCTAGCTGACATACCCCACTTGACTGCGGGTGGTCTCCTGCTGTGTGCACTGGCTGTGTGTCAGTGCAAGGTAAACCAGACTAGTCTAAAATTTCCTACCTGAGGGAGGTAATCCCTTAAATTACTTAGATTTCGATCCGCAAAAGCCTGATTGAGTTCATTTCAACAGTTACCCTTTGAGAGGTATGTAAGAACAGGTATTAGCTTGCAAATGATGGAAAGCAAAATAAGTGATTAAGGAGGAAAAAAATGTGGCAGATATGTTTTTGCATTTTAGAATTAATTTACCAAGTATCTCTAATTTTCTGTTTGTTTTTTTTAGCTTATTCGGTTAGTTTTCCCTGGTCTGGGAACAAGAAGGCTGGGCACAAGAGGGAGTACCAGGTATTGGTTTTGCTACCTTTGTTTAAAAATGTTATTTGTAACTGTTCTAATAAAATTTTAAAATGGCTGAATGTTCAGCTCCAGCACTGTAACACAGCAGCTGAATTGTTGGTTGCAAGTCTGTGATACATCGCAAGATTCAGAGTGATTCGTGATGTCACCAAGTACATTAAAATAGAGTTAATTCCATGAAAATCACCACGTCAGAGCTGCTTTGGTAGGGCATGAATTCCAGATCAGACTGGTTTTTAAAAAATCAGCACTTTGAGTTGTAATAGCTTTTACAGCATGGCTTGCATGAGGCATCTGCCAGACATCACAACCTTACTCAGAGCTCTTGAGACACCAGGTCAGGAAAGCCTGGCTCCGGGATGCACGGGGGTGGCAGCCGTGATTAATGTCTGTGTTGTGCTTTTCATCCTTGTACATATCTGTGGAGTGACCCAGCATGTACGGGTGGTCAATGGAAATGTTGTAAACAGTTTAAAACCACTTAAATCGGACCACTTCAGATCCTCCTCCTGCATGTCCTTTCTTTTCCCTTCCCTCTCTTCTAGAGCACAGAGAGTCTGATACTCTTTCATCGATTCAATGTCCAAACTTATAACCACACTCTGAACATCCAGACTGGAAAAAGGGATGTTTTAAGGGCATTGAGACACAGCAATTTTACAAGCATTTTGAATAGCTGTCAAGTACTGGCTTTGAGACTGACATGCCCTTACTTGATCTGTGACTTTTCTCCACTAGTCTGGACTTGCTATCAGCTTGATCCAGTGAGATTCTTTATTTTGGGAGTGCCTCACCGCAGACACTCCCAGGCTTCTCCTCATAGCTGGCAGGATTTGGGACGGGTGCGTGATAGCCCCCAGCCTCCATGCTCTCTCTTCCCATCAGCAGAAGAGACGATGGCTCTCTCTGCTGGCAGCTGGTGGCCCGAAAGCACTGCGCTGCTCCCCTGGCTTCCCCGTGACCCAGCCTGGCAAAAGCCGGCTGGTAGCAGCTGGGTAGCAGGGATGGCGACTCCGCTGCTCACCGAGGTTGGGATAAACCTTACAGGAGGTCTGGTGGGTTTCTTGGGTTTTGGCTTGCCATGACCACCGATGGGCCACCCAGTCCCTAAACTACCGTGAATGGCTGCGGAACAACTGCACTAAATCCTTCAACTTCCATGGGGATACGGGGCCCTCTGTCAGCTGGGACTCTGGTCCCTGACTTCACTAAGTGTCCTGTACAAATCTGTTGCACCCCACGCACCAGCTTATGTGTGTTTGTTTAGAACAAGGCAAAAATTCCACGGCAAAAACTGTTAAAAAGAGTTCATAAAGAGTCTGTGCAATTGTTTTCTGTTGGGGAAAATACATTTTCAATAGAATTTAAAAAAACAAATGTAGCTTTTTTTACTTGATCTTTTCTTGTTTGTATAGGATGATCATCTGCTTTCAAAGGAGGAATATGAATTATTTGCTGACTTGTTGAAAATCATGTTTGTCAGTTCATTTTTTTTTTATTTTCTAGGTATCATTATGATGGAATAGCTATCAAGAAGAACTCTTCCTTTTATGCACGTTATTGCTCTCTTCTGTCTGAAAAAAATTATCACAGGTTTGTTTTTTTAAATCTTTTAATCATAAAATGTTACATGACAGTCTATATATTTTCTGGATCTAAAAGTCTGCAAATCATCTGTTGAACATTGACAACAGTATTATATTTTTCTTCTTATTACACACCCTGTAAAAGTGCTGTGCCATTAAGTGCTGTGCCCTAAGAGAGAAGTTCCATTTTGAAAACATGCCCTGCCTAATCAGACTTCCTTGAATTGGACATTTTAGCCATGTAGATCTTAAGAACAGGAACTCGTGCTAAAGCTAAAAGAGGAGCTTAATATACTGAGACCCTAAATGGGAGCTCAAATAAACACATTGACAATTGCCTCATGACATTGTAGCACTTTCTGTGTTAAACAGTAGGCTGAAGTATTAAAGTATAAATGTACTGTTCTGAAGGGTCCTACAAGTAATCATGTTATCTGGGGTTTTTTACTACTTGAAACAATGAGGCACGTTACTTTGAAAATACTTCCTTCACTTTGTTTTAAAATTTCAGATTTTAAAATCACCTCTTGTAAGGAAACAACAATGAGAAAATGTGTGAGATGAGTATAAATTGATTGCAAAAATTAAAAGTCTGAAAATAATTGACAAATGTAAGATACTTTGGCAGACTAAACTGTAGACATGAGCATGTTCCAGCTGTAGGCAGGTGAGGAAGAGTTCTCGTGGTTAAGCTCATGATTGAGATAAACAAACCACAGGCTTGCCTTTCTCCCCAGAAAAAAATGAAGGGAAATGCTGCCACCCCTTAGCAGTTTTACACTCCTTTTAAATGCACAGAAGAAAAATAGGGGCAGCCTATGCCTTGGACTTTGGAGACCAAGCTCACATCCTCACTCTCTTACAGACTTGTACATGACTTTAAGGTGTATATGGATAAATTCTGTACTTTGGTTTTCATTCTTTAAAATGGAGATACAGCATTTTTCTATAGCATGAATGTTAGAGGGACACAAGTCAGCCTACAAAGCATCCAGGTATTATGGTGATGATGAAAGCTGTTTCAGTGCCTGTGATATTTCACATAAGTTACTTAATTGAATGCATGCTCTGTGAGAGAATGGAAAAATTATACCCACAGGTTTATTGCCCTTCTCCACGGGTTTTACAGCAGAGTAATGCTGCAGAAGTCCATAGAGTGACAACGGTAAGGAATGGGACCGGGCAGAGGATCAGGTTCTGAAGATGATCAAGTGGCAACTGCTTGTTGTGAGACCAAACAAATTATTCATAGGCAACTCGAGGCTCGTTTCCCATGAGACCCTTACTGAAGTGATATCCCTCACTACCTGTGCACCCAGTATAACCAGAAGAGGCCTAAGATTTGACGTCTGTAACGAGGAAAGGTCTTGGCCACTGTTCAAGGAACATTGCAGGTCTGTGGCTGCCTCTCTGCTGGTATTTCTTCTTCAGGGAAAGAAAGGTGTTTCCCTGCACATTCACTTGAAAAGAGCAATCTCACTGGGCACAGTAGGAGAGCTGCTAGTCCTGGTCGTAGAAGAGGTGAGAGAACAGAACAATTTGAATTGTTGCTCTTTTTCCTCCCAGTGTAGAAACATGCTGAAAAATTACAAGAAGTAGGAGGAACCAAAGAAGCGGTGTTGGCTAAGTCCAGGCCAGGTGCAGAAACAAGGCCTTTAGCCACTGCTGGGAGCCAGGAGCACCATGTAGGCCAGCATAGCTTGTGTCCTTGGCCCCCTTCATGGAAATAAGCCATGTTCCCTGACCAGCTGGGGAACACGCTATAGCCTATGCTTAACCATAGGGGAGCTGCTGCACTGGCTACAGGCCTCCCTCTCGTTCTCCACCAGCTGCCAGAGGTGCCTGCCCAGACACCTACTCTTAAAAAACTATATTTAATTTGGTCAAACCAAGGAAAAGGAGGTGTATTCCAGGGAAAGGGCTGACATCAACCAGCCATCTGGTGATCTTGATATAGTTTCTTGGGATAACTTTTCAGATTTAAAAAAAAAGAATCAAAATATAAAGATCATATTAAGGCAAAGATCATCTTTCTAGTTGCAACAGAAAAGTCTCTTAACTACAAAATTATCTCATCTGATGCTTCCTTCATTTAAGACAGTTATAAGAAGTCACTAAGCTGTTGTGTGAAGCCCGACAGCTGAAATTAGAACAGCTTCCACGCTAAATGCAGCCACACATCCCTGTCCTGAGCCAACGTGCACACCTGCAACACCTGGGTGGCCAGGTGTCACAGTTGCTTCTTAGTGTCTGATAAAGGACAGCAGCAAAAAATGGAGAGAAGGCAGTAAAAAAGCACAAAACAAAGCAGAGAAGCATGAGTAGAACAACACTGAAAAAAATAATTAGACCACATACAAAATAAGCAGCAGCTTTGACCAAATAAGCGAGTTTGTTTCCATCTGTTTTCAGAGTTTTGTACATTCTTTGCAAATAAATAGGAACACATCAAGGAAATACCTCATCTTTACTGTCTTCTCAGTAGGGCTCAGTACTTTTTGAAATCAGAATTAATTTTTCATCATCCAATGAAGTTGATAAAACCAGCAATGGCAAATTCTAGGTTTATTTTTTACTTAGAAAATTGAAATTTAGAAAGAGTAATGAAAACTTGAAGACTTTTCCACCTGCAAGAACAAATTTTGGTCTCGCAGAGGTAATCGTATAACTGCAGCAGGGGTATTTGACCCATAACATCTCAATTTTTGAGAGTGTGTTGGTGTGGAAATTTCCAAATTATAGTGAAGAAGATTTTTAATATACCATTTCAATGCAGTCCAAATGCTGGTCTGTGTACCAGACCCAGCTAATGGGATATACTTCTCTCTGGCTTGTTGCCACTTCCCTCTGGCAGAGACAGGGGATGTCTGTTTGAGTAGAGAATGTGTCCTAAATAACTATTGCTCCCTCCCATGCCTGAACAGAGTCCAACATGCAGATGCTTTTTCTGGTGCATCTACTTGAGGGGAAGATGGAGCCGGGAGCCCAGTTGGGAGACCAACACATCCACCCAATCTGCGGGCTGGTGAAGAAAGGGACGGTTTCAAAACTATGATCCCCTCTCTCTAATTACTGAAAAGAATATTTCTTCACCATATTAAGATAGTCGGCAATTGACATGGTGCTGGTAGTGAGGAACTGGGCCCATGAAGGCTCTGGCAGGTTGGGAGCTTTGCTTGTTGGTGCAACAGAAATGGCAGTAAGATTTTAACGGTTTGCCTTTGACTACAAAGAAGGCATTTGCATTTTGATAGTTAGCAGGGCCTCGGATGTGTCTGTTTGCTGAGTTGGAGTGATGAGGATGCTCTTATACAGCACCCGTGAGTTGGTTCGTTTAGAAATCTTGGATTTTTTGAAGATATGTGTACCGTAACTCTGATGATGGTGTTGTGACAGTAGCATAAATAAACACAACTGCACCCAGTGAGGTCTCCAAATGTATTACAAAGATTTAAGTGAATCTGGTATTTTACTGATTTGTGTTACAATAGGGTAACCTCTAGGAATGGGAGCTTTGAGGACAAGCTCTCCCTAAAATGGTACTTGCTCTGGCAGATCAGGGAGGCTTGGAGTACAGCAGTGTGTTCTGGCTTCATAAGAGTTACTTTATGGTTCTAGTAATAGGGAAGGCTTGGGCTTCTGACTTTCTAATGAAGTAAACCCATGATTTTTTAATAAAAAAAAATCTGATATGATTCTAGCAAATTAGCTTTTCTAATCTCAGTGTAATCTGACAGTCAACAGCACACACATTCACCACCCTCCCTCCTTTCATTTCTCCTTTGTCCTTCCCGTTCGCCTCCTCTGCTAGTCTTTTTGCCATCCCCACCATTGTATTTCCCGTTTTAGCTCTAGTTCCCACCCCATAGCATCATGCAAACTCTGCAAGAGACATGGCGAAACTCCTTGTGATTTTGCTGTCACCCATTTTCCCCTTCTCCCACCCACCTCCTCTTTTTGTGTGTCCTGTCTTTACCCAGGCACCGCTCTCCAGGGGAAGCAAGCAGCTCTGCCTGGCAGCCGAGCAGCTCTGCCTGGCAGCCGAGCACCTCTGCGGGCACCAGGTGAGTCCAAACCCCCTCTGCTAACAGCAGGAGCACATAGATGTTAGCTTTCCATAGGTAGTTGCAATTAACCGTCACCGAGGTCCCTCCCGGCTGGCTGCTGGGGCACGGGAGGACCCACGCAGCCCCCCTTGTCACACCTCACCCTCCCCGCGTGGGGAGGAGCGGGGAGCCAGCCTGCCAGGGAGGCAGCCCACCGGAGGAGAGCGATGCTGATATGCGTTGCCATAGCAGCAGCAGCAGAAGATACAGCTGGCCGCCTTCTCAGGGAGAGCAGGAGCTGGAAAATATTCATTAATTTTGTTTCACAGTCTTTAGAAATCTGCAGGAAGGACCCGTTTGAGAAAAGCGTTATGAAACATCTTTACTTACACATTCTTCCCTTTGTCCAGCCACCAACTCTAAAATGTCTGGGAGAAAGAGTCAATAGCATTACCAAACATACCCAACATGAATGTTGTGCCCTGTCTTGGGCAGCCGGTTTGGTTGTTTCGCTGGAGCACCGCCTTCATGGCAGAGAGCAGTGGCAGAGGGAAAGGTAATTTTTCAGGTGGCAAGGGTCAGTCCTGTGGACAGCAGTGAAGCGAGAGGAGGCATTTTCAGTGGCTTGAGTTTCCCAGCAGATAAGCTGTTACATTTTGTCCTCTGTCCCTTCAGGACGTATGGTTGTACCCTGGTTTATAATACATCACAGCAGTGAAAGCCAGCAGCCAGGATCTGATTAGATAGCCTGAGTGTTGGCAGTCACTAGTGGAAGCACATTTTCTACAAAGCCCCTGCCTGTCACCCTTCAAAATAGCCGAGGCCAAAAGGACCCTGGAGTTTGAAATGCCTTCACAGGCAGTGAGCAGGTGTCAGCAGCAGATGGGGGCTTGACTGGAGGAATCCAACTCTCGCAGCATGTCCCTTTTACTAGCAACATTGCCTCTCCCTCCTGTAGGATTAGCCTCAGCAAAACAGGCAGGGAGAGAGGTAGGAGATGGTAAAGAAAGAAAGCAAGCAGCCTGTTGTGCCTGCATTGCTGGCTTTGCAGCCAAAAGCCAGTGGTCAAGCCTTCACAGGTCCAGGTGAATTCTGACCGTGTGGAACATCGTAGCAGGCTTGCAAAGTAAATGGGGGAAAGCCAGAAACAAAACGCCATCTAAATGGATACAGGGTGCAGAGAATGTAATTACTGTGAAATGAAAGCACAAGGATGATTATGCTTTCATTATTTGCATGTTTATAATTACTATTATCATTCCAAATGAACTCCAACTACAAATACAAACCCACAATTTTGGTGCAAGCAGTTGGAAGACATTGCACTGTTAAATGGCTAACACCTTGCCGTCTTTGTAATGAACAGTTCGGTTTTATCTTAAAACTAAGAAATTGGTCTTCAGACTCATTGGAAAATCATGGGGCTGCTGAATGACAGGAAAGAGAGCGGTGTTTGTTTCCCAGACAGAATGCTCCAACCTTGTGCACTCTATCCAGTTTGAGCTCATTTTCTTACTAAATACAGAATAAATTGGTGAGCTTTTAAAAGGTTTTTTTCTGTTGTATATTTTACCACAGTGGAAATGCCTGCAGTTATGGAAATGCAGCTGGTTACAAGAGCAATAGCCAAAAAAAAAAGAACAGTGAGTTTCGGATGCATTAGACTTATAACAAAATGTCTATCTGTGTGTTTAATGAGAACTGCTATATAATATGTTCTGATGAAATACAGTTAACCCATCATCTTCTTCAAAATAATCTTTGTCTGCGTAATCTCACTAAATGCTTACTTCCCCCACTCCTGGTAGCTGGTATCTATTTCACCTGGTAGCTAAATATTTTTGTTGTCTTAATGTCAGCTCAAATAATTTTATCTGTGCTGAGAGTGGAAATTGTAGCTGACAGCTCAGGTTTTGAATATTAAGGGAGTTAGTGGGGCACAACCTTCCTTGCCTGAGGCCCACAGTAACAGACCCTCATGCTGCTGAGCCTGCGTCTTTTCAATGCGCTCAGAGTTTACTGGCATGATAAGTATTTAAATACTAGGAAATGATTAAGGAAAAAGAGCGCAACCCCTGCTCACTGAAAAGGGCAGATGCGAGGCTAACCTGTGGCAGTTCTCCCGTGAATGTGCTGTCATGGGACGGCTTGACACGGGCGTTGTTGGAAGTCAGCCAGCAGAGCATGAGCAGCAAACTTATGCGGACCAAAGCGAGGGAAAAAAGGAGAGACTGGATGTCTGCCCTATTTTTACAGAGCACTCGGGTGTGGTAATGAGTGCTCTGAAGTGGATGCAATGACAGCTGATGAGAAATGTGCTGTCACCCCGACAGCAGAGCCAACTATCTGCACCCTTATTTAGAAGGTTACAACTCTGACATGAGTGCTATAGAAAATATAAGTGGAAGATATGTATAGCATTAAATATTCACTGGTTTTGAAAAGAAATTCATGTACTGTTTAGGATTTAAATATTTAGTCAGTCATGCTTGTTTCTTTCATCCACCCCTACTTTCTAAAAAAAAGGACAAGCATTGCTCTGAAGAAATACATTGTATTAAAAAATCATGTTATACAATTTCAAGAAAGTACTTAATACCTTTAACAGAACTGACAAGATAATTGTGATCTTTTTTTTTTATTGTTCAAAATAAATTCTGATGCATTGAGAGCAAGAATTTGCACTGTTCTCCATCTGTCACTTATCTGAAGACTGAACAAGAGAGATTTCAGTACCCTTGGCCTGAATTCAGCAGATTCTATCTTTGGGAGCAAGAGCTACGGAAGAAATACCCCTACGAAATGGTACGTTCAAGTATTCGGTCATCAAGCGAGTTAGCTCTTTGCCTGTATGATCTTTTTGTACCCTCTTTTTGGTCACCTTCTCCAGATTGTACTGCTTGCCAATGAGTACTACAGCCATTGCCAAGATATTTTACATATGGTGAGAGAGAGCGAGCTTGACAAGGTATGCCTCTGCTTTAATAACACTCATTCTGACGACAGCAAACAACTCTAAGGATAAAATTGTTTCTGGGTAGCTTATTTACTTGATGGTTTGATCTAAGGTAGATGATTACTTATAGACAAAAGGAGCATTCAGTCAAATTATTTGGGAGTTCTTAATTAACACGATATGCTCCGAGAATCTGAGTTTGTAGGCATATCCTGAGCACTCCTGGCACATCAACAGGTCTGAGCCCAGCACAAAACACAAGGCCATGGACACATGTCTTTCATTATATCCATATATCCATGGCACAATTCTTTCTTCTTTCTTACGCTGCCTTGTGAGGTTCAGCTTCTTGCCCCAGGATGCTTCCACTTACGTTGGAGCCCAGCCAGGATGGGGCCAGGCAAGGAGCCCAACTCCACAGTCATTCTTTTGCTTCTGCGCTTACGTATGTTGTTTTACGGAACTGCGCTTCACATTTCACAAGTGTAAAATCAGTGAAAATTCACAAAGGACTTTGTGCGACAGGTGGAAGACTGTATCATGTCATTCTGGAGGTCTCTGCAGCCTGAAAGAATAGCACTTATGTCCTTGCCAGATGTATGCCAGCTGTTCAAAAGCTATGATAGGCAGCTATTCAAGGTACTGTAGACACACTTGTTGTTGTAATTATGTTATTATGTGTTTGTGCCTTTTTGGTAGTTCTACCTGAGGAGAATGGACAGCTGTTTCTTGTGTGCTGTACAATTGGATTTTTGTTCGTACCTCCAGTCTGTTCTTTGGCTTCTTCTGAGACAGCACAGTATGGATTTTGAAAGAAGCCAGTGGAATTTGAGATAACTTCCATTTTGCTGCTCTATATTCCTTTGAAAGTCCCTAATATCAATAGTGTATGCTGTTATAAATGTGGTCTGTGGTTCTGGCATGAGGTTATGTGACGGAAATTTTGACTCATAACTGGTTTCCAAATTACAAGAGTTATTTTTCCTTTGGGAACACTACTGCATTTCTCAGTGACATTCCACACAGAAATATGCAGTTTTCTGATCAAAATAATTTTCTTATTTACAGCAGGTCATTAAGTAGTGTCTAGTAATTAATTCAGGGAACTACATTTATTGTTAGGATCTCTTCCCTGCTGCTAATAAATGTAGCTTAGCTATTGCTTAATTGGAAGAAAAAAATGGGCTTCTTTACATTTACACTTAAACTGTCAATACAATTTTGTTTCATGCTGCTGTAAATACCTGTAGTACACCAATCATGTGCAGCTCCATGAATTTATATTCCAGGAAATGGAGAACATCCTACTTCACGATTTCCTGGAGGAGGTGCCTGTGCAACACATGAAGTCAATCAGATTGTTCAGTAAAAATGTTGAACTTTGGCTGCTTAATGCTTTGCAAGAGTTTCCCTTACTGCTCCAAACATCCAAATCTAAAGGTATGTTTGAGTAATAGAGAGATTTTCATAAAACAATCTTTGCTTAAACTGCAGAGAAGATTGTGTTACATTGACTTTTAAAGAAATTATTTTTAAAACTTTTTTAGCTGATGTAACTTCGATAGTAGTGAGGAATAGAGTTAGTTGGGATACAGTTAACAATAAATAGTCTCAGATAATGTGTAAGAACAATTTTAAGCCAAAATTATTCCCCATTCATGGTAAATTAAAGTGTACCTGAATCTTTTTAAAGATCTGTCTCTTGCCATGATTGCTTTGGCTGTGCAGATGACTGAATAAAATGCAGTCTGCCCTCTGAAATGTAGGTATTGTTCTGTCTCTTCACCTTGCAAGTGGTTTTATGCAGATAAATTAATTAATGGCTATAGCACAGTTCAACATAAAAGGAAAAAAAGCCATAGTCCCATAGGGAAACTATGACTCTGTCATTAGAGGAGGATTTGAAAAAATCTGTACTACACAAAGGTGTGTGTATAAGTGTGTTTGTAAATATGTACATACATACATACATATATTTACATATGATGCTGAAGATTCTGGCTAAAACATAATGTTGCTCAGTTGCTCACTGAGTGAAGAACAACTCCTCAGTGGCAAAGCAGGGCTCCTGTGTAGACAAAAGATTGTATTAGCATTCATATGCTCGAGGAAGGCTTGCAGACAGTCTTAATTTTTGCATTTCTTACATTTGAATGCTTGACAGAGCAAACTTAGTAATGTGCTTTTAACATGTGTGTGCATGGAAGTATATGTAATTATTCAGCTGCGACCCTTTGTATGTGCATCCTGGTCTTTCTGGTTTGTACAAACTCCAGAGAAAGAGAAATTTTCACTTGAAAACCATTGCCTGTCTATGGAAGTTTTTAAGTTGCTTTATACTCGATTTTCCTGTAAGTACAAATCAGTTATTTTATATTTTATTCCTAAAAAATATATTCTTGGACCATGCTTGTCATAATTAAAACACATTATAAGCAGGAGAAAATAGAGAACCAAAGAAACTAACTCCTATTAAGAGCGCTGCAGAATTATAGATGCATAAAGGTGGAAATATAAACGTTCATCAAAACATAGGAGGCTTAGAAGTAACGTTGCTTTCATTCACCTTAAGCCATACATGTGAAAGGGCATTAGTCTTGATTAAGAAGTATTTAATGTAAAAAATATTAGGAGTATTTTTCCTGTGTTATGGGTTAACAGATTTGCAGTGAACTAAGAGTGGTGACCTGGGCAGCTTCTGCTTTCAAGCTTTAAACTGCGAGGGTCCCCAGCCCAGTCCATAACGCTGGCTCAGTGCCCACGCTGTGCCCTCCTTTAGCCTGTTGCTCCCCTAGGGATCTACTAACTTAAAAGATCTGTCTTCATTAACACCTTTTAGACTGTAAAATATTAATGATATGAAACATCTGCCTCTTTTTCTTTAACAGAAGTTACAGTGTTTATAAAAAGACTCAGGAGAAAGACAGACCTTTCTAACATGGCCAAGGTATGTTCTAGAATCCGTGAAACAAAAAAGTTGGGCATCTCATTCACTCAAGAAGCCCATCTGCAGTTTGGACTATTTATGAGATGCTCCACTGTAGGACAACAGCAGCAGCACAGGTGTTCTTAGCTGTATACTGACCGTGGTCCAAATCATGCTCACCCTCCTACCCATCTCTTCCCACACTGTAAGTATGCTGAGGGGGCCTTGTCCTCCCTACGGATTCGTGAAAGCCTCTGACATATGGTCAATGGTCCCCCATGGAGAGGAGAACATCACAGTAGCTAGAAGGATCAGACGACAGTAGCTAGAAGGATCAGACAACAGTTTCGAGTATCTTCGATCAGCAATGCCAAAGCCAGTCAGGTAGCACATGCTGGAGTTATTCTAAAATTGGTTTTACGCAGCATCCTCACCACCCTCTCTGACGAGTACTGCAGCAGCCTGCACAAGGGCAATCACTAATATGCCAGCTGCAGAGAAGCTGCATGGTCAGGGAGCAGGGTGTGAGGTCTATAAGGGCACAAGACCCTCACCTTTTTCATGGATCCCAGGGATCAGCTGGCAAAATCTTCTCCATCCTCTAACCGGAGAGTGTTGGAAGGAGTGCTGTAGGGAACTTTCCTCTGAACTTTCCTTCTCAGGATCATCATTCAGACTGGCTTTTTTCCTCGGGAAGAAAGAGACAAAAATCTCTCTAACAATTAATATCTCTGCCTGCTTTTTGCTCTACAGTATCATTCTTCTCAGCTACAGTGACAAAGGAGATGCATCCAGGAGCTGCATTTTTAACCCTTTGAACACTGCGAAGTAAATTGTTTCAATGGCCTGTACTTATTCAGTGCTCTATTATTATGAAGGGCTGTACCCTCCCTGCAGCCTTCCTTCCATTGATCTCCTTGGATGCTTCCAAAACCTTTTTTTTTGAGGTGGCCTGGGCCACGACAGAACAGATAGGTCACGAATAGAGAAGAAAGCAGAAGAGAACAGTCTCCTCTTCTTCAACCAGCAAGTACAAGGTTTTCCCAATATCACTATGTTGTGTCCCCAAAGTAAAGGGGAGGAATCATAGAATCATAGAATTGTTAAGGTTGGAAAAGACCCTTAAGATCATCGAGTCCAACCGTTAACCTAGCACTGCCAAGTCCACCACTAAACCATGTCCTCAAGCACCACATCTACCCATCTTTTAAATACCTCCAGGGATGGGGACTCAACCACGTCCCTGGGCAGCCTGTTCCAATGCCTGACTACCCTTTCAGTAAAGAAGTTTTTCCTAATATCCAACATAAACTTTCCCTGGCGCAGCTTGAGGCCATTTCCTCTCGTCCTGTCACTTGTTACCTGGGAGAAGAGACCGACCCCTACCTCTCTACAACCTCCTTTCAGGTAGTTGTAGAGGGCAATAAGGTCTCCCCTCAGCCTCCTCTTCTCCAAACTAAACAACCCCAGTTCCCTCAGCTGCTCCTTGTAAGACTTATTCTCTAGACCCTTCACCAACCTTGTTGCCCTTCTTTGGACACGCTCCAGCACCTCGATGTCCTTCTTGTAGTGAGGGGCCATCCTTCTTGTAGTGAGGAAGGAAGGGAACTGTGGCTTCTTGGACTGCACAACAGTGTCACGTTCTTTCTTAGTAAACGTAGCTTTTCTTTATGGGAAAACTTCATCACCAGCAACATACAAAAGACACCCCTCAGTTACTTTAAAAAGTTTTTAAAAATAATAATAATGCACAAACATGCATAGATGCACTAACACAGGCAAAAGCTTGACTTCTGCGAGGTGCTGAGCACTCGCAGTTCCCATTTACTGCAGCAGCCCTTGGGGATACTAAATACTTGAAAAGCTCAGCTTCATGTGCTTCTAAACAGTGCTTCTTATACATCAAAGAATGTGATCCAACAAGACTGCAAGTTCCAGCTATTCCCAGTCATTTGCATTTGATTTGCACACTCAGGCTTTACATCATTCTTCTTGTGCTCAAGCCATGATGTCAAGGGGCTGGTTGTAGCTTTTTGCTTCTTCCCTGCCTATTCCTAACATGCGGAAAAGCTGCAGAGTCAACACTGAATTTACACCCTCAAGATTTAGGGCAAGAGCATTTCAGCCTAGTTGTGGGGAATTCTCTAGCAGCAGCCTCTGGCTGCTCTACGTCCCCTTTACGCTGTTTAACCAGCACAAAGTGAACCTCGCAGACCTGAGAAGCTGGGTCAGATCTACACTTACAGCCGAGCACATTCTGAGCCTGGTTCTTGTTCATGCTAACGAGCTCTTGGCACTGTTCTCACAAGTAAATGATGTTTGCACCTTCTCTAGAGCCTCTTTAAAATACAAGGGAAGGGCAAAGGAGTTCCAGTGTACCTGATGATTAGTCCCGTCACAATTTGAAAACAATAGTTTCAAGAAGTGAAATTATGTAAGTCTTGTAAAAGAGCATCCCCATAGTCTTTCAGCGGTCACATAGCCTCTATTACAACTTCTGTTAGAGATCTTGCCAAAGCCATGGCTACTGGGCTCCAGCAAAACAGCGTAGGAAACAAATACCAGCTAAACATTCTCCTGCAAATGTATCCTCCTGTCCAACGCACACCAGAAAATGGTTAGCTGAACACCACAGGTGTTTCAAATTTTCAGCTTGTGAGAAACATGCAGATGCTTCATGGGGAGGTGGATGTCCCTCAGAAAGGACCGCTGAGTGGTTTAGTCAGTCAGACCCGATCCTAGGCTTGTGTGGACTTGTATCCCGTTTTCCCTGGTGGCCCTCATCAGATGCTCATGCAAAGTGGGTATGAGTAGGGCAAGTGATACCTCGCTCCTCCTCCATTGTACTCTCCTGGCTTCCAGCAATCTGAGATGAAGGTTATATCCACATCTTGGTGTTTAATAGCTTGATTTTTGGCATCCACAACATCTTGGGGCAGTGGGTTCCAGGGTTTGATTATTTGTTGTGTGAAAAAATGTTTTCTTTTATTATTTTAAAATTTCTACCCTTCTTCATGCGATTCTCCCTGCAAACCTCCATCACATCCTTCCTCAGTTATTTCTATCCGAAGCTGAAGTTTATCTCATCTTCTCACATAGGAGTTATTTGATATTTCTAATCATCCGTCTCAATTTTCTCTGTCTAAAACGCACCTGGAATTTCAACTAGAGACTGATGGTCAAAGCAGGTGAGAGCGGTCCTAATGAGAAGTACTACGGAGGAGCTGTGCAGCTGCAGCCTCTGAACAGTGTAACCACACCATCCCTTGTAGACTACTTTGCAATAATTTAACCACCTGGTGAGAGAATAGGAACAATTTTGGCAGGGTCAGCATTTCAAAAGAAAAAAAAGTAACTTTCCCATCATGTGTAGATAAAGCAGGCTGACAGCTGCTACTACCTGGACATGCAGAAGTAATTAGAGCATAAAAAGGTGCAAATTCCCTGCGAGAAAGGAATGAGAATATCATGCTTGTCATTTCCTGGGGCTGATTCCTGCCTCTGGTAAGCTGTGTTTAAGTGTTGTCAGAGCTGGCTCTCAGTCATTTAGGGAATTATATTTAGTACAGTGAAGTGCAATGGCTAAAGGGACCAGTCTAAAACACTGGGGCATGGAGTCGGGTGCTAGCAGCGTACTGAAGATACTGCCCCTACTAGTTCCCAGCCTTTGGGTCGCGTGTTCTTGTTGCAAGCAGCAGCTCTTCTTCTGACACTGGAAACTCCAAGGAAAATAAGAAAAAAGACTTTGTCCTTAACTTAGATGAAGGGGATTAGTGAGTGAGAATCAGAGTGCTTTTGGTATTTCAGTAAAGCTAGCAGAATGATGAGAAAGAAAAATTGCTAGATTGGGAACGATGTTTGCAAACAAATGGTCAGCTGCATTCACTGCTGCTTGCGGGGTCATGGTAAGCACCTGGTGAATGGGATTTGTTAAAACGTTTAGGAATCCTGAAATTTTTCTGAAAAAATATTTTTCCTCTGGAGGGCCCAAAATTCAACAAAGGCTTTAGGATCTTACTGATTTCAGTAGGGAAGTGAGAGACTAAATATATGGATTAACAAATCTTAACAGATTCAGGTTTAATTTCCTTCACTGTTTTCATCATTTCATCAAGAATCTGAAGCAATACTCTGTGATATTAGCAATTACTTAAAAAAAAAAAAAAGAAGAGATAAAGATCAAATGTTATGCTGAAAATTGTTTGCAATATCTACGTGAGTAATACTTTTTGGGACAAATATGAAGCCAGATTCATTCACAAATGACTCATAAGCAGATAAATGGGATAAAATCCCAACTAGTATTATTTTAACTAATACCATATTTCTAATGTTATTTTTACCTTCTCAAAGGTTTGGGCAACTTGAGAAAACTTGCCTTTGAATTTAATTGAAACATGTACTAAGGACAGGTAACATCGAGGGAAAGTCGGCCCTGATACACCATTCCATGTTTGAGACAAAATACCGTTATTTGGCATAACTATAATAACTCTAGGCAAAACCAATTGCCCAGGCAATTTCCCAGATGCTTCAAGCATGTTAGCCTTGTCTGCTCCATCACAGACAACAACACAGAGTGTCATTGAAAAGAATATCTCCCAGAACAAAAAAACTCTTGAAGACAACTTAAGATTCATCTCCTTTGATTTTTTTTTTTTTTCCCAATTTGGAGACTGGTTATATAAAGTCTAGTACTGAATAAGGGAAGCTTTTTGACTGAATTAAGGGCTTGAGAAAATGAAAGGCATTAACTGTTTTCTTTTTCTCTATAGACAATGAGAACAGTCTTGAACAGCAACAGCAAAGTCACTGTTCTGCGATCAGACTTGCATGCTGTCATCGATCAGGGATTTCTGGATGTGCCTGGAAACGTCTTTCAAAAGAAGTTTAGGAATCCAGAGGAGCTGCAGAATGACATAGAACTCAAATGTAGTATTTTTTTGCTATATTTTGTCTATCCACTGAAGTTCTTGCTTGCCATTGTTAAAGCTCCAGCATTTCCTCTTGTTTATTCATGGCATCTGCCCTAATGGGAATTACAGTCTTGCCGTAACTCAAAGTACTGGAAAAGCGCCAATAAAAATGAGAACACAGCATGTAATATTATCCTTTTAACTTTAAAGGTTAAGAATGAAAGGCTTTCCGTTCTGACTCTCTCTTAAAGCTTTCCGTGGCAGCAGGAGTGGGGTTTGTGTTAGTAAATGATGTATCTTCTAGAAGAAGGTTGACAAACAGGGATATTCATTTTTTATTGTTTTCTTTGACAAAAAGAAGTTTCCAAGAGTTGCATTTCTCATTTTCCTCTGTTATTAATCGAAGTACACAAAATCATTTCTTGTGGCCAGATTTTAAAATATTGTATGCTGAACTGGACGAGGACTATTGGCCTTTCAGCTTTCGTGCCCTTTCGCTGTATTGCGGCCTGTGGGATCGATGTGCTGCTGTAACCAATAAAATACACAGTTTGTATGCAGCCATGACATAATGCATTTGCCAGCTTAATGAAAAAGGATGGGAACATAATGGCAAGTTAATTTTTAGATTAATGGGCTGCCATTTAAATTATTAGCAAGAGAGGGCAAGTTGGACGAGGCTGTGCATAGAACTGACAGGGGGAAACCTCACTTCTTTGTTCCTGGCCCGCCACTGACTCGCTCGCTGACAAGGGATGTGCCACAGCTTTTCCGTGACTGCTTTCAGTAGGAATAATAATCTGCCTTCTTCACAGAACCATCAGGAGAACCATTTAAATAATATTTATATACAGCTTAAAATCAAAAACACCGCGCAGAATGCATTTATTACATTTCCTCGTTATATTAATGATGGTCGTGTTTTTTCCAAGGGGGATTTATTGCATTCTCTGTTTTCGTTGCTTTTCCAAATTGTTATTTATAATAAGCAAGGTTTCACAGATCCTGTCCATATGCCTTCTTGAAGGAAGACGTCTCAGTTGGAAGGGTATAAATTCAGAGAGGTGCAATAGTGTTGTACCGTCTGGCACTGGGTGGTAGGTTCGAGGCTTTTAGGGGAACAGCTGCATTGGTATTTGGCAATATAATTTACATTTCTGATGGTCTACAGAATATTCTGTATTTTCTGTTATTGTTTTAAAACTGTTTTCTCCCCCTCAACAGTTAGAACAAGATTTTTTTTTCCTCAACCACATAAAATCTCAGATAAGTAAGTTGGTATTGCATATAACCAAGTTCCAGCGTTCGCATTTGAAGTGTTTATTCTCACCATGATGACTAGATCAGTGTAGATCTGGTGGAAATGGACATAAATATGAATTCTGACTGATTTCAAAGTAGGGTACTATTCCCCACTAAAGGAGGAATTATTAATCATAATGCTATAAACAGATGTCTTAATATATTTTAAGCTAAAGAGAAAAGAAAAAAACCTAAAAACTGAAGAAACAAACCAGAAAGCAAGCCAATCACTTCAAGTAATGATCTTCCTTCTGTATTTCATAGGTTTGAACAACTTAATGTCTTTGCTGGCACCTTCCACAGATATTCGGGTTCTCCTGAACTGTATGTCTTCAAATCTTGAGGCTTTTGTCATTCAGGTATAAAATTAATTTAATAATTTCAGAAAAGAAAGAGTGATCACATCATTTATTCTGCTACATGCTGACTGTCACTAGTCCGCAGGGGCTACATTGTACACTGGCAACCTGACCAGACTGCAGATTTGCATAAGTACAATTTATGCATGCTGCAGAAAAAGGGAGAATTAATTGTCATACAAAAATTCCATCTGGGCAAACAACTACAAGCATATTTCTGCACATATATCCACTCGGGCAGTTTCAGTATCTGCTCTCATTTGGAGACACATATTGTAACAGTCCCTAATAAACCAAAATTCGAAAGAAAAATGTTAGTAAAAATTAAGAGAACACTTAATGGTTCCTGAAATCATTGATTCATGAAACTGTTGACTTTTAGCAGGTGGTAGGAGAGTGATAATTTCTAGTACAATGTCTCTAGCTCTTGTGAAAGATTCAAGTATGATCATCCTCGCATATGTACCTTCCCATAGGTTACCAACTCTACCACCCCTGTTCCATCACTGATTCAGAATTAGCAGTAGCTTGATGGCACCACTGCATTTGGTTGGTTGCCAGACCAATTAATTTGGGTCTAGGGCAGTGGTTAAAGTCTTTTTTTTTTTTTTTCCCTTTCTGAAGAAGCAGGGTAAACTGTGCTTCTTTAGCTTGATTATTTCCTTTTTTTTTTTTCCATTAAGAATAGTACTTTGCAGTTCTTTGGTGCATTCATCTCACAGAACCCACAGCTACCTCATGGGATGGTATAGAGAAGATGGAGCAGGACTTCTCCTGGGGGTTGGCAGTTATAGGGCATAAGGCAATAGACACAAGTTGCAGCAAAGAAAATTTCCAATAGATAAAAAGAAAAAAAAAATTACCATGAGAGTAGTTAAGCATGGGAAGAGGGTACCCAGAAATGCTGTGGAATCTCCATCCTGAAGATATTCAGAACTTGGCTGGACAAGGCCTGAACTAAACTGGCCATGCTTTGAGCAAGAGACTGGATTAGATGGTGTCTAAAGATCCCTTTTAACCTAAGTTATTTTAGGATTCTAACAAAAAACCTGCTTGTTCCACCTTTGTGTGCAGTTTGTACAGGGAAATCCTCAGCAACATAACAAGGAATTCTTTTAACCAACTTTACCATAAAGCAATTTTTTCTCTATCTGCAGCCAAGCAGGAGTAAAGAGGAGTTTAGAAAACTGGCATCGGATTTCCAGTTGAGATGGAACTTCCTACTGAGTGCAGTAAGCAAGGCTATGACCCTCAACTATGCAGACAGTTTCGGTAAGTAGGACCTTTGTGACTCTCATCTGATACGCCCCTTTCTGCCCTGAGATGGCAGAGGCACCAGATCATTTTACCTGACATAAATTCACGCTACAGTCAATAGGGGCGTCACCTCTTCCTACTCCCTTCCTTGCATCAAGCAGCACCATTCGCCTGGTGATGTAGCTAGCCAGGTCAGGGAAATGAAACGGTTCATTTTCAACCAGATTTGTTTTCTGATCTAAACTCTAGGATGAGCAGAAGGAGGAAAGCAGGAGCATGCAGCCGGAGATGGTGGGAAGGGCAGGACTCTCTCTTTCTGCAGAAGCCATCATTCGTCTGTGGAAGGATGGGGAACGGCAGCCTGAGGAGTGAGCCTCTGCTCTCCCTCCCTACAAGAGCTGCACACCCCAGCAGAAGGGTGTGATGGAGAGCTGGGGCCACTAATATCCCAAACCATAAAATCTCCAGATCTCTCAAGTGACAGCTCCCAGTCCTTCAGGTTCTTTCTGTATAACACAGCCAGAGCAGAGCCACTGAGATAACTACTTGCCAAAAAGGCAGTTAGTTCCTCTGACAACAGCTATATGCTCCTTTTCCTTATGCCTTACACTGACATAAGTGCTTGCCTAGCCAGCAGCAAGCCTGTTTAAGGTGTTAAACTGACTGAAAACTAGCCATTCCTTTAGCTGGGTTAGTTTTCTATCTGTTTTAGGGCTCTGAGCTGTCAAGCATCCAATCCATCCCACACAAGTGCAAGGCAAGAGAAGCGAAGGGACTGTGCAGTCACATTCACTCCAAGTGGCTTGAAGTGGTACAACCACGTCTTGAATCAGTTCAGTCTCTTCCATTCCTGTATTGCATCAACCCTATCTGCCTTTCATTTCAAAGGCACTCTCTCTATTATTCATTCTGCAGAAATGCACCATCTCCTGTGAGCAGCATCTGATCCCAAACCGTATGAACTGCTTTTTACATTTTCGAAGGAGCACCTTCATATTTTTTCCTCATCTGTTGGATGGGGCTTCACACAAATAGCCAAAGAAAACCGCATTATCTTCTTTGAAATTCCCCTTCAAAATGGTACTTTCATGTGTTTCCTACAAAGACATAACAAAGGGGTATGTTAAGGTTGTTGCCTTTTGTATTCTTTAGTATTCTTCCCCCGCTAATGTCTGTGTTTGTGCATGTATGCGTGCACCCCTTTGCCGCATCTAGCTGCTACCTTTTGCCTTATATTTAGATTGCAAACTCTCTGGAGCAGGATCACAGTTTTGTTCTGTGTCTGCGGGGAACATAGCACAGTAGGGTCCCTTGTCCATCCGCTGCTGCATTACAGTAATAATAAAATAATAATTCCTTTCTCTCTCTCCAGAGGAGTTCTGCACAAAACTCTCCAATGTTACATGCAATATTTTGGGCAATGAGGAAATTAGGAATGAATTCCAAGAATAGCACTGGAAGCATAATGTTTATTGAAATACCCCACGATGATGAAATCCTCTTCCACCACAAGAAGAGTTTAATGAATTGCCTCCCTGTTCTGCACTTGTCAGTGGTTGGGGACACAACTCACGGAGAGTATCCCTTCCTCTGCTGAGCCTTCCCTAAACTAGTTACAAATGATATTTTCATCCCCCTTATGACAGTCTTCCTACTATACTTCAGTAACACTAAGATTGAATTTATTCTCACATATGAGAGAGTTTAAAAATGTCTTTTAATCTTTCGCTGTGATGCTCCAATTAATTTCATCATCATTATTTTCTTTCTTAATACTCTTGGTTCTTTAAGATGTTGGGCTATATGACGTCTCAATGTCCCTTCTTTCCCACGTTTCTGTTCCGGTAGGATTTCGAGTTTTAGTGGACAAGGCTGAAGCCGTTATGTTAACAAACCATCTGGTGTAAAAGTTCTGTACTCAGGGTCATTGCTTTTCAGAAATTTCTTAAATCTCAGCATTTCTTGCAGGAATGGAGGGCATCCTGCAAGTCGAAATAGGTAGCATCCACACTGAGGAAACACAGTTACTTAGGGAAATGTGTGAGTGTCATGGTAAGGCAGTGTGCCTCCCTCTAAAATAAACCACATACCAGTAACCAAAACCAAACTTACTTCTGTCCGGGGCTCTTGCCTCAGAGCTTGGCACATCTGGCACACATAATATACTGGCACACTCACACCTCTGTATTTAGCATTGACTTCTACCCTTTTCTAGCCCAGCCTCCACATGGGTGATGCCCAAGTGTGATTGGAGGAACTGTGCAGTTACCCCTGCTGTAAGGCAGCAAGGAGCAAGCGTGCTACAGCAGTCAGGGCTAATGGGACCTCTACAGCTCTTTCAGCTCCACCGCCTCTCCAGCAAATGTGCCTCTACATATCTCCATCACCAAGCTTCACGTCAGCTGGTACTCCTCCATTTCCTTACCGGTCTCCCTTCCGAGGCATTCAGGGATGTATTGCTGAGCCATGCTGGCTGGAGAGTGACCTGTGCATTCCTCTTTTGCAAGCAAGCTGCTTCAACCTACTCCCTTTCAAAACTGTGTCCCTCTGTATTATCCCAAGGGGCAACTGGAGTGGTAGCTTTTCTTTCACGCTGACTCTTATTGAATATATTGAAACACCTGTAAGACTGTTCGAAACACTCATGGACTACTAGTGTCAGGTCTGCACAGTTTGAACTCTAAGTATAAAAGTCCCGTTCCTCGTCCTGTAGATAAACAAGTACTTCCACTTACTTTGCTATAATTTAAAGATGCGCAAAAGGACAAACAACAGAAGCAGCAGCTTCTCAGGCACACACAACATCAAAAGAGACAGTATTTTACATTTTTAAAGCTCTGTAAACCTTGGTTGTTCATATAAATTGTGGTATCTCCTTGCTGATGTCCATATGAACATGTTTGTGGGATACAGAGGTTATGAATTGCTTGATGAATTCCTATGCAGATTATGGCATGGAATAAGATCCACCCTTTATTGTAAGGGCTTTCAACCAAGGTATCATTCAAAAGTCAATGGCCTCAGTGAGTCTCACTTGGCTTTTAGCAGTTATGCCCCAAGCTGCAAGGTAGGCCATTTAATATCATAGATACAAGACACACAGACGTCTGTAGGAGGGTTTGCTTGGGAAGAGGTGGAATGATTTATCTGTCCAAGGGGAGAATGGGGATGATACGTGGTTGTTGATAAGCCTTGTAGTAGCAGTGAATGTGGGGGAAGAACTTGAACAGGAAAGCATGTAAAGACAAGCATACTTTCCTCTCTAGCTAAAATAAGGGGAAAAGGCCCTTATGGGCCTTTCCTTAAGGGGAAAAGGCTTATGTTTAAAATCTGCAGTTGGTGACTATTTTGCTGTGTATTTGGAAGTACATAATTTTATAAGTACTATTTGATGAGTGCTAGTCTGTCTGAGTGCTAGTTACTTTGTCTAGCCCATTTCTTCACTATGAGGGTGGTGAGGCACTGGAACAGGTTGCCCGGAGAAGTTGTGAATGCCCCATCCCTGGAAGTGTTCAAGGCCAGGCTGGATGGGGCTTTGAGCAACCTGGTCTAGCGAAAGGTGTCCCTGCCCATGGCAGGGGGGTTGGAACCAGATGATCTTTAAGGTCCCTTCCAACACAAACCATTCTGTGATTCAATGGTTCTATGATTACTGTAATGAAGTACTTCAAAAAAGAACACATCATGAAGATAAGCAAACGAAGATGTTGTTAAAATTATTTTTGTTTTTCTTTAAACCTAGGATCCTGGCATTTGTTTAATTTGCTACTCATGGATTTTGTGGCTCACATTTTCCTGTCCTATATAGAGGAGGAGGGAGATGAAAGTTTCTGGGTTGCAAACCAAAATGAGTCCCCTGTTCTGTGGGTTTATGAGCCCAGCCATCTCTGGGGCTATTTTGCAGAGGAGCAACCTCAAGCCAATGCTCCACAGACAGCTCTAATAACTTTGATGCAGAGCCAAAGTAACTTCGGATTAAGCAACGTTTTTCCAGAGTTCTGAGTTGTTCGGTGGACACAGCCACAGATAGCAAGGTGAAATAAACATTAACTTTAAAGAAAATGCCCCCCCCCCCAGTTATAAATTGTGTAAATTGGGAGGGATCGGGAGGGGTGTGGTTGGTTGGGGGTTTTTACGTGTGTAAAGTAGAACTTATGCATGGAGCTGTGTCCAGTGTCACCTAAACCTCAAGCCACAAAGCATCCTCCGCATCCCGCCCCCACCCCACGATCCTATCAAGGGATTGCAATCTCCACACCACCCGCCTCCCCATCACTGCAGCTCCCTGATTCTTTCCTTAGATTTCCAGCAGACCTTTGGCACTCCCTCAGATCCCCCGAGCGTTGTCTAAGCAAGACCAGTGTTGTTCTGGTGGGTTGGGAGCAGTCTGTGGGCTAGCTGACAAACAGGCTGCATGTATTTGTTGGTCAGAAGAGAGAGCGCATGGTGTGGTCTTTTCTCACTGCTGGAAGCATGGAGAGGCTCTCTTTCCTCCATCTACCTGTTAGTTTTACCAAAAGATGCAGAAGTATGAAATCCTTGAGACCTTTCTGCTCCACCAGACTTTCTTGCAGTCAGTCCACTGCTTCAAACTTACTAGCATAAGGGATGACATACAGGTAGAAAACGAGATAGACTCTAAGTCTTCCTAGGATAGAAGGCTAAATATAAGGACATACAGGAACACGGATCAAGCCTCTGTGCTTAATACAAGTGATGAACTAGACATTCAGCTGTTTTCAGATTTCCCTTCCATGCAGTAACAGCACTTGTCTTAAATCTCAGAGAACATTGTATTTTCCAGAAGACAGTGCTGAACAAATGTTAATGGCACCAAGATTCACGAAGAAAATTACATTTTTGGGGTGATCCTGCTATAGTTATTTTACTCCCAAGATGTATGCAGCTTCCATAAACTAGGACCAGGACTGGAAATGGACTATTTTAAAAACATCTTTATTAGTTACAAAGACTCTTGGTGGACCCTTGTTTTTTAAATATAAGATATGCTAAAACTAGCTCAGCAATGAAAATTGGAAGGGGGAAAGAGGGCACAAAGAGGACAAACCAAGAATGATTTATACACGTGATGGACATGTTTGACAGCTTTTGTTATTTTTCAAATGCAATATAATGACCCATCCTGCCATACCACCTTAATGTCAAAAACCAGACTGAGCTGGGTGCAGGCTACAAGCAAGGAATCTCTAAACCACTGATGGCCAGAAATTAGGAGATAAACCAGTAGAAATCTTATTCAATATCTGCCCTGCTGCCTACGGTCTTTCACTGTGCTGCCCATATGGGCTTCTGTATGCCCCACTATGGCCATTGCAATGCTCTTATGCGGGTGTCAGCAGACAAGGGTTTGACCCAGGTTTTGTCTGTGTAAGTGATGTGCCTATAAATATGCCTATCAGTTTTGCATATTTTGTCCATGATCTCAAGAACAGAGCAAGGCTGATTTGAGTGAGGGACGAGGGGTGTCAGAGAGGAAGGGTATAAAACAGGAAATGGGGAGTATGACAACTTGAGAGAAGGTATGGAGGAGGGAATGAGAGAGTGAAGCATTGGGAGAGTGTAGAAAGATCTTAGAGATGAAAGATCCCAACAGCTGATGAATTCTACCAGTCCACATGCAAGATGCTGATAATGGTGGGATGAAAAAGAGATTCTAGTAAGAGCCTGCTGATGCTGTGGTTTAAGTGTTTGCAGTTTGTGAGGGAGCTGAAAAACTTGAACCTGCAGCTCCAAAGGGTTTCAGGAGCTGTGACAGAGTGAGTAAGCACTTCTGCCTACTTGTGTCCTTCAAACGGGTGGTAGCTCCCACCTCAGCTATCGCAGGCTCCTTCTTTTTGGGTGTCAATACTAATTCCACAGGTTGCTGAAAAACACAGCTGCCAAAAGCATCTCCATCACCCACCACTTTGTATCGCCATCTCTGTAGATCCTCTGAATAGATTGCCATTGCATGAGGATTTGTGTTCTGTGACTTTTGATCACCAAAAATCATCATCATGTTCCCAAGCAACCATCTGTCCCTGCTCCTGACTAATCCCCCTTCGGCCACAACCCGTTCTGTGGGGTATCTAAACCCTCAGCAGCCTTAGCGGCATCCAGCAGCCATGCTGCTGGTTCCTGGACCGTATTTCTGCTGCCTGCCATATCGCTCTGTGCATCACGGGTATATTTCATAATTTTTCCTTTTAACTCCTTTACCTTGTGCAGCCTCGGCAGCTCTCTGCGACCCAGTGTCTTTCGTCAGTTCCCATCCTCCACTCTGTCCTCTGCCAACAACACCAACCTCCATATCTTTTTCATCTTGTCCCACAAGGCATTTCTATGCCTTCTCTACAGCCTGTTATTCTCAGGAAAAAAATCTGTTCATCGCACCTCCACCCTCATCTCATTGAAATTAGTGCTAAAAACTCAGTTTTGCTATGAAACCCTGGAAAAACGAGAGGGAGGACTGGTAACAAAAATCAGAAAAGAATCTCCGAACCTTGCCCTGATATCAGCAGCATCAATCTGTGGCTTAGCAGATCCCTTCATGATCTTTTAGTTGTCACCTTCATTCTTCTTCTTCCTTCCCCATCTGTTTTTGGTTCTCCATTCCTAGTTCATGCTGAATATAAATTACACTCCTCAGCAAAGAGACCATGTTTTCCCATTTATTTTGAACAGCACAGCACATTTCTGAATCTTTTTTTATATATAATTTGAAGCATGAAAATAATTGTTAATAATCTTGAAAATGGAATACTTTCCAAGTTGGTGACATCTCCCAAGGAAAACATTATTTTTATATGAAAAAATGTAGAGGGCGGGGAGTGAGACAATACAAGATTTGAACACACTGGCTTAACAGGGAGTGTGGCAGATGAAATGCTATATAGCCAAACACACATAGTATGAACTAAGAATTGCTGAAACCGGTGGCAGGAACGAAGATGCTCTGAGTGAGCTGTAATCTATAAAAGTGCAGCTCAGAGAGCATTGGCCCAATCTTTATTCCTTATCACAGAGCTTGCAGTTGCTTTCTCTCAGTACGAATAGCATTTTTTCATCTAGAAAATCCCATTCTAGGCTTCCTCTCTTTGTTCACTTGTTACCAAATTAAAATCCTATTAAACTGCACACCTGCAGTGGGTTTATCTGCAGAGCACTGTGCTGTAGCTTTTAATCCAATTCCACACCTCCGTAACACACAATATACTGCAAATCAGGGCGCAGAGAGACGGAGGTTACGCTGTTCGTGGCTCTGTTGGCAGAGAGCAAATCAAACACTTTGATTTGTTAAAAAGGGAGAAAAAATAAGGACATAGTTAACTGCTTCACTTGAAGGAATGATGAGTGTTCATCTGAGTGGTCTGTATAATCCAGGATATAGAGATCAAGTGAAACCGTTAACTAAAATGATCAAAAAATGAGAGTAAAATCTTGACCCAGCTTAAATTCAGTGGCAAAACTTCCGCTGATTTTAAGAAAGCCAGGATTTCAGCATGAAAAAGCAGTCCCCATCAAGGGGAGAGACAGGACTGAGACTATTTGTTTTGAAAAAGAACAGAAGGGCTTACAGCAGACACATAAAGTGTGAATGATGTATTAAAAAGTGGATATGGCCTCCTGTCAGACCTTTGCCACCCTATGAAGAAACCAAATGTGTTACTCCTCTTGTTGGGTTAATTGATGTAAAATAAGGTTGGGTATCTGCAAAATACCTCAGGTTCAGCAGGAGAGAACAGAGAATACTTGTTTTATTCAACAAAGGGAGAAACAGTGATTTGCAGTCCCTACAGTCAAAACATTGCCATGTTTCTTTTCTAATTTTCAGCTCATCCAGGTCATTTTGGAAGAGCGAATTACCAAAACTTTTGCTAAGTTGGACCTTTGGAAGGGAAGCACTTCTCACTCAAAAAGATGGACAGACATGCTTTGTTTTTGCCTCTGATGAACAGCAGATCTTCAGAGCAAACCAGCCTGACTTGAAAATTCTTTATGGTAGACTATTCTTAATGTTTGATACAACTTTAAGAAATACTGGTTTCATTTTCTTAAGATCTTTTTCTGGAAATGCTAAATGCAAAACTGTGCTAGCAACACAGTTATTTTAAGTTCTCATGTGATTTGGTTGTTTGACTTTATTTGAATAAATCTTCAGAAGAAAAAGCTGAAATCTTTGTGGCTTGTTTTTATCTATTTCTTGTCTTTTTTGTCATCAGTAAAGCTGAAGGCCTATCTGAAGTCATTGTGGTAAATTCATCCGGAAGCTGCAGAACTCTGTGTTAATGCTGCTTTGTGTCTACAGTGTGTAATTAAAAATTGGTATTTATTGCATATAGAACTTAGCACTAATTCCTATGTCTTGAAAAATTCCTGCTTTGTTTCCCATTTCTGCAGGATACAAAAGTCAAACATCTCACATATAATTCTATTAACTGAAATATAATAGGTCGTATATAATGTTATTGGTTTGTTTATGTCAGAAACTAGGTTGTTTGAACTTGTTCTATAAGCAAAGTACAAGCAAAGACTCTATAAAGAGCCACCCTGGAATAAATTTTGTATTAAATAGTAAACAGAGAGTATGAAATTTGAATCTCGCATGCATCAGATTGCATGAGGAAATTCCCTGAAACACCAGGGAACTGGGTTTTTAAATATTTGTGAAGAGCTTGTCTGCAGGGAGTTGGCTGAGCCTGGTCGTTATTTCAAGAAGGGACAACTGCTTCGTTATTTTAAGAAGGGACGTTTCCTGAACTAGAGAAAAGCACTTGTCAGGAGCTTAGCAACCTTTCACTCATTTTGGTTTTGGAAATCTACATTTATTTTCCACTTGCATCTACATTCTTCTGTCTCAGCTCAAGTAGTGAAGTGGGAATTAATATTTAAAAGGGTGGTATCACAGCAGATGTAGACAGGGCCATGTGCTAAAGGAAAAGGTAGTGTGTATTTCATTTTTCTGATAAGATTAGGAGTTTAGTGGCGAAATTACATACTCCGGGGAAGCATCTTCACAGTCTGAAAAATTCTTTTGGGCCTTAAGGCCTGTTACACCCATTTTCACCATTCCTTCAGGTTTTTTTATGGTGAAGATAAAAAACAAAACAGAGGGTCTAGGAAAAATATAAGCTAAAAATACTCAATATTTCAGTCCATTTTTATTTATAAAAGTTTATATTCTAGATTAGATATGCAGCACATTCTCATGGAGCAATTAAGCAGAAGTTGTAACAGCAGGCCGACCTTGTGATCTGTTCTTCACAGCTATGGAAAGGAAAGGTCTGTCAGATGTATCTGAGAACCTTCTGAAAGCCAAAGGCTCCTGTGAGATTAATTTCTCCATGGCTCCTATTGAATCTGTACTCCTTAAATAATTTGCATGAATACAATGACAGTTTACAAGCATATATTTAAAAGAATTATAAGTTTGCATTGCCATATTGAAAGGGTCTACTGCCAAGAACAGAAAAGGAGCAGGACACAAAAGCGCCTTTACTAAATAAGGCCATTGATAGAAACTCCAATATACATTCAAATCTTTGTCTAATTAAAACCTTGCCCGGGAAACATAATTTAATAGGAGCTCCACACACTTACACGGCAGAACGAATTTCTTGAGCACCGCAACTACTGATGCCTGCCTGCCTAGGACTGGGGGTCGTGCTGCTGCCCGCCCCCGGTGTCCGAGTGGAGCTTTCCCCGCAGCGGGAGCTTTCACGGGGCGCGGGTTCCCCCTTTTCTAATCAACGGAGAGACCGCAGCGCCTCTGCCCAGGCGGTTTCACCTCCCGGGTTCTGCACATGAAGTACGGGCAGAGAACGATCTCCTGCAATACCCGCCCCAGGCGGTCCAGCAGCCTCGCAAGTCCCCGGCAAGTGACATGACAACGCAGGGTAAAGCCCCACGCCCCGGGCTCTGCCCTGCGTGGCCGGCGAGCCCAGCGGGGGCGAGTTCCGCCCTGCGGGCGCCCACGCCGCGGGGCGGCTGTCCCACGGGTGTCAGCGGCAGGGGCGGGCAGAGCCACCGCTGCAGCGACCCTCGCCGCAGCGGGGCGGGGAGGGGGGAAGGGGACGCCTGACGCCCGGCCGAAGGGCGGCTGCGGCTGCTGCAAATCCTTGGGGCTACGGGGGCTGGGGGGGCGTTGCGGGGCGGGCGGCGGCCGCAGGAGGGTGCTGCGGGAGCGGCGCGGCGCGGTGCGGGCGCTGCCGCAGAAGATGTCGGCGGGGCGGTGGCTGCCGGGCTGGTGGGGCTGGTGGCTGCCGGCGCTGCTGTGGGGCGGCGCGGGGGGCTACGTGGTGGTCAGCTCGGTCTCCTGGCCGCTGCCCGAGGCGGGGGCGGCGGCGGACGAGCTGCACAGCTCCTCCACCGAGGAGGCCCTCCCCGCCCTGCTGGAGGAGGCGGGCGGCCTCTGGAAGCAGAGCTACCCGGCCTCGGCTTACCGGGAGGACGCGGCCCTGGGCTCCGGGCCGGCGGCGCGGCGGCCGGGGCAGGCGGCCGCCCCCTCCAGGATGTTCTCCTACCGACGGGAGGGCGGCGGGGCGCCGGGCCGCGCCGGGACCGCCCGCTTCCTCGCCCGCTACAACACCTGGGGCTTCGTGGCTACGCGGGCCGCCCAAGGCAAGGTACGGTGCCCCCCCGGCGTCCGCAGCCACCAAGGGCGCGGAGAAAACAGTAACAGCTCTTTCCAGGAAGAGAAATCACGTCTGGAGTACAGCCGGGGCGGCAGGCTGAAAAACCGGACCGGAGAGGCGCAGAAGGAGCACGCAGTCTTTAAGCCAGAAGCAGAGCTACGACGTTGGGTGTGGAGAGAGGGTTTTTCATTCCCCGCAGCACCCTCAGCCCGCTCCTGGCCGCGCTGCCTGCCCCTGCCCCTGCCCCGGGGCTCCGGCTGTCACCCGGCGAGCGGGAGGGAGGGAGGGAGGGAGGGAGGGAGGAGGAGGAGGAGGAGGAGGAGGAGGAGGAGGAGGAGGAGGAGGAGGAGGAGGAGGAGGAGGAGGAGGAGGAGAGCCTGCTGGGCTACCACAAAATCTGTCAGTCCCGCAGGGGTCGAGCTATACCAGCTTAAAGGGCGATTTCTCTGTCAGGAGCATTAAGCAAAGTAGCTGGGTTGCACCAGAGAATCGGGGTCATTATTTTTTCCAGCTTTAAATGATTTCCCTTTTTTAAAATGGAAGGTTGAATTAGACACAGCATCCAATACCACTCAGACAAAAGAAAAAAAAAAAGGAAAAGAGAGCTTTAACTTTTTCTTGTAAGTATCCACAGATTGATTAACACACAGTTTAAACAACAGGCAAAGTTAGAAGCACGTTAATCTTCAGAAAGCTTGGGTAAGTTAGAGGCAGTCTATGTTATTGTGAAATACAAAGCAACAGGTTAAAAAAAGGTACCATTAAATAAATATATACGTACACACGCGAGGGCTGTAATTCTACATCAGTTTGTCAGAAATCCTATTAAATCATATGATCTTAACTCTTCTGGTTTATGGTCTCGCCAGAAACCCTCAGTGGAATTACAGCCATAATATAGTCTGGAGTTAGTTGTCTCTAGTTACAACACAGAAGTAATACAGAAAAATTGGATTCATAATAAAATTTGGAATTGATGAGGGGGGTGTTGCTGCTGTGAATGCTGAGTTATGCTGCCTGTAATCCCAATTCTTTTTGAGAATCCACTGGAACGTTAACCATGCATGACAGAACCAGCATTTTACACAATGGAAACATGTCCTGCAATATTACTGACAGCTACTATTTTTTTTTACATTGTAACTCTTAATAATAAACAAGTATTTTTAGTTTCTAAGTTATGTAGCTTCATTAAAGCATTCCTTCTAAGGAATGCTAACAAGGACCATTTATTTATAAGCACTATAAGCATTAACATTTTAAAGGCATATAAACATTAAAAATCAGAAAGCATGCAATCCAGGTAATAACATCATCTGAGGTTTTCTTATTAACTATTCATACTTAATTTGACTTTGCTGTAAAGGATTTACCAGTTACATTGAATTAATGTATTGACTGATAATTTTACTATTTAACATCTAATTGACCATGAGGAAAGAAATATCTGAAGACATGCAAAAATAGTAATTCATTAAGTGTCTGTCATTGCAATTTATAATGGGATGAAAAGCGTAGTAGGAGTATAAATCATTATGGAGAATATCAGTGTGTGTCACTACTGGGCAAGGACATTTTTGCATGCATTATATCTGCTGTGTGTATGCAGGTCAGTGTATGGGAGAAAACTTTTTGAAAACTTGGCTCCCTGGTGTCCCTCCTCCGCCACGGGAGGAGGGTTTGCTCTGGCTGGCTTGGCAGTCGAGACCCCCCCCATAGCTGACAGGTTCCTGCCCAGGCAGCTGAGCTGACATCCACCTTGACTCTAAAGACAACTCTGGCTAAAACGCCTTTCCCTATCTCTTGGCAAACGGATGCAGTCACATTGCAAATCAAGGCTGAAAGGGGAGGCAAAATTAGCATAAAAAGGAGGCTGAATCAAGGCTAAATTAGGCTCTATATCCTTTTGGGTTTGAGAAAAGGTATGAGCACTGTTTTAGAGTAAACGTTTCTTGACGCTGATGGCGTTGATTTTAATGCACTTAAACATTTTTAGTTTGGTAGTTCCTTTAAGCTCAGTGGAAGAGAAAATGTTCTCTGTAGTGTCATGGACAGGACTGGAAAGAAGAAATAGAGGAGAGATCTGTTTTCATAGAGGCATGACAGATCTAATTTAGAAGAAGGTCTGCCTCATGATGACAACAGAAAGTGGGAGACTGAGCAATTGGGGGTTGCTCTCCTTTCTGCTAGGGCCCTTGAGGGAATCCCCGACATTGTAAGCCGTCTATGTGCAAAGATGTAACCAGATGCTTATTTGGATTTTGCAGATCCAAGGTATGCCCTATGGGAACTGTTTACTTCTCAGTGACGGTCCTGTCAATAACAGCACTGGAATCCCTTTCTTTTACGTGACACCGAAGGATAACACTGTGGCAGATCTCCTGAAGAATCCCATGGCTTCTCTGACCCTGCCGGAGGCAGATGGAAATTTCTGCAGGTAACAGCGGTTTATCCGCCTACTACTACCTTCAGTGGGAACAGTCATCAGAACAAAATGCTGGGTTCCCACCTTCAGTGTCCTGCATTTATTTTTGGCTCTCACCATCTGCTACAAGCTCCTCCTTAGCTTTGTTTTGCAGTAAGTTGCCCCAGTAAAGCATGGTAAAGAAAAGCAGAAGTGTCATTGAACTATATTGTAGCATCAACAGCTGCAGCAGCTTTCAGCTCGCACATTAACATTCCTAAATTTTAATCTCTTCTTGGAGGTGCCAGGTAAAATCTAGGTTTTCAAGATCCCATTGTAGGCCATGGCGATCTAGTCAATAAAGTCCATAGAGTTTCGAGGGCTATCCAAGTCACGGTAAAGCAGACACCCCTGCTCTTCTGAACAGCTCTGGAGGCCTTGCTGATTGATTGCGGTGACGGGGCACTAGCTCTCACGGGTCTGTAAGGGGATCTCAAGCTCTTAATTCACAAGTTACAGACTCAGGACCATGCCACTCAGTCTAATTTCCACCTCTTCAGAGGGTACGATTGAATATGGGATCACTGACAATTTTTGGCGCTTTGTGTATCATGAACATTTGGCAAATAATCCCCCACATAAAGGAAGCCGGGTCTGAGATTTACTGATCTACAACTGGCCCCAGGTTTGTCTTTCCAGAGACAGCAGTGAGTTGACTTCTTCCCTCCTAATCATGTGTGCAATGAATAACTCCAGATCACTGAAGCCTTACATGTGTAAAATGTATGTACGTAAACTCAAAAGATGATTCCGTTTTCCCCTCCATGCTTGTCTCCTTGAAAAAGATGTATCATCTCTGCCATATGTTTGTTTACAGTCAAACATGTGGCAAACTTGGCTGGGTCACCCTTGTGTGAAGTGTTATTTCCAAGGGCCTCTTTACGTGACGAGGTACATGACACCAAAATTGTGTCAGACAGGACTCTGTTACCAGAGCAGATCTTAGCTGATATTCCAAGGAGAGAGAGAGAACTGGAAATTAGAGGCTGCTTCAGAAAGAAACAGGATTGAAAGTTTTCACCCCAACTTAAGGTTCTCTTTCGGGGAGGAGAGGTTTATCTTAAGAACTGGATCCCAGATTTCCCCAGCTGGGGACTGCCTTGGGTATCATCCCGCCTCTCAAGCCCACCAGCTGAGAACAACACTGGAAAAAGCAGTGAATGGCAAATATGAAGCACGTTACTATTGCGCTTGTCTGTATTTGCCTCCAGAACATACTGTCTCTTTTCTTAAGAGTTATATGGTGGCAAAATTAAATGTTTCTTAGTCCTAGGCAGTACAACTGATTTCAGGCTGACATCCCATTCCCAAGGAATGGAAATCACGGCTTCCTCTTGCAACATCAAACACCTAATAGGAACTTTCTATTGCAACGTTTGTTAAGGTAGTTCAGCTTTGAATGCTTGAGAACGTCAACAGAGTGGTGAAGTTAAGACCAGAATGGTTCTGCTTGTTCCTTAAAATTATTTCATTAAATATTTTGAATTAATAATTTCAAATTTAAGTAAATGTACCAGTTATTTTGTAATAGGCTAATGGAACTTACTGCTGCTTTCTAAGTGTTTTCATTCAGTCAAATAGTGAGCTGTATATCTAGACCAAGTGCTTAAAAATATATGTTAAGCCCAATGTCCTAGCACCTACCCAGTGCCCTATTTTCAGAGGCTCAAGACTCAGAGCAGCTTCGATTGATGATAACTGCTGGTGTTGAGCACTTCTGAAAACTACACACCCATTTAGGCACTTAAGTGTGGCCTTTCATCCCTGACTTTAAAAATCCACTCTTGAAAGTCTTTGCCTTTTATGTTTTAGCAACGTCACTACCCGATTTACCTGTTTGGAAGGTGCCAATTCACCAACAAAAGAGAAATGCTGCATGATTTATAGAAATATGAAATTCATCACATCACAACCCTTCAAAAATATTTATTTACTGTCTTTCTATTAAGTAACTGTTAATTTCCAACCCAAACTCTTTTGTCCCGTGTGCCAGAATGTGCTGCTCTTTGTCTTGCAGCCAGGGCAACCTGGGTTCTGCCACTCGACTCTCTAGTTCCCTCCGCAGCCTGAGACCGCTCTCTCTGGCGAGAAGAGCACTCTGGGCACCGCCAAGGAGCTAAACCTGGATTTCCAAGACAGCTTAGGGCAAACTAATTACCAGTGGCCATACTGTTACTCTCCCTCCGTACCACCAGTCGCATGGTGTCCCCCCGGTCCCTCTCTCTCACATCAGCTTTGGGCTTTGCCTGACCCCGAGTTGAAACATAAATCTGAAGAAAATTAACCCGACGATGAGAATAAGGTTTTCTGCCAGTCCTTCTTTTCTTCCTGTGGCCGCTGCTGCTCCTGGCCATGCAATCCCACCCCCTCCCTTCAGCTGACCATATGGTGGACCTATTTTAGCTCAGTAACCGAGCAGAAACCTCTTTCCTTTTTTTTGCTGGATTAGATTTCTACTGGGTTAGTAACTTGAATCAGCTCCCCAAGAGCCAGAGGAGGGGAAAGGAGAAGGCGGAGGAAAATAGGACATCCTCGTTTTAGCATGTAACCATACTCTAAATATTGAGCTTACTACTGAACTGAGTACACAGATTCAGAGTCTGATCAGTGCTCCTTACATTATTTATTTTGTTCTTACATTCAGTTTGTTTTTCATTATTTCTGGAGTTCTCATCTGGAACAGATGTTGGCTGGCATTAGTGCAAAGAACAAGCGATATGGAGAATGAAAAGCTGGGGCATTTGTTGAGCTGCAGTTTGTGTTTTTGATGATAGCTAGGAAAATGTGAGCAAGCTTTGGGGCTGTCTCACAGCCAGGACGCATGTGGGCACTGAGACTTTAACTTTCTTCTTTCCCTTCCCTCTGTTACCAAGGTCAGAAATGAATTTACATTTTAAACTAGCAACCCGTCAGTGATTTTTACATTTTAAACTAGCAACATCTTAAACTGCAGCCCTGTACAGCATCCTCCTGTTACCCCACAGAAAGGGCTTCTGTGGGCCGTGCAACAGTGAAGAAAACAAGAAGCGTGTCCGGGCCCCCCTGCCAGTGCTGGGGGTTGCAGGTCCCCAGCGCTGCCTCCAGCACTGGATGCGCTGCTGGTAACACAGCCAGCGTGTGAGCTCTGCCGCGGGCAGCCCAAGCGTCCCTTTCGGGGTGTGCTCTACCTGCTGCGATAGCCAGGCTGTGCCATGCAAACAGCTCATCGCATCCTTTGTGCACAGCTTTATGTGGCGGCTCAGGCTTTGTATAGCAGGTTTCTTCCACTTCTTCACTCACACCGTATGAGAGGCAAGACCTTTTACTCTGAGAAACCTCAGGTCCTGCTAGTATTAAAATGGTATCTGTGAGGGTTTTCTTTGCAAAGGAAAGTGTCATTTATAGATGGTTTTAATACCAGAAGTTCTCTCAGTCAAGGGCATCATTAATTGTTTTGGCTTCAAAATAATTATACAAAATAGCTAAATGAATAATGTTCTACATGAGAAAGTTCATGCCCTTGTATGCCAGCAGTGATCTGTAGCTTGTTTTCATGTGGAATTTTATTAGAATTTCATTATTAACCTACTCTGAGGTGTAAGAATTAAAATAAATGTGAAAGATGGTCGATGCCTGTAGTCAATGCTCCTGGGAGTATTTGGCACTCTTCTGAAAAATGCTTCTGACCTACTGCATGCAAAAGAAATCTCTGGCCTTTAGAAAGAAAACATAGCTGACATTTCAATAGTCTTCTTGTATCTAATGAGTTTCAAGTGACTTGTGTGTGTGTACATCAGTTTGATATTAAATTTATTTAGTAGCAAATTTAATTTGTTTCTGAACAGACTCAAGTTTCAAACCTTGACAATAAATATTTTCACTTTCAGGGATGTGAGGAATACAGAGGGGCCTTATTGGTGCTCCAGCCTTAATATTTAATCAGCTGGAGAGAAAATTTGAAAAGCCTAAACTAATAAGAGAAATAACATTTAATAATGAAAGAAAGAGAGCTGCGATGCATCTGAATAGGCACTAATTGCAAGACATTGTAATGTTGCAGCTACAGTCTGGGTTCCTCATCTCTGACCCAGAGACTGCCATTTCCCAGAGGGAGATGGGCTGCTCTTCTCTGAGAAGGCTCTCTGATGGCCAGGCTACAGAAAGCATTCGTTAGTAACTACACTGCATCCTATCTGAGGGCTGATAAATGGATAATAGAGGCAAGAAAAAATTAAATGGTTCAGGGCTATAAATAGACTAAGCTGGCATGTCTATGCCACAGACAAGCTGAAAAGATTGAGTCCCATTCTTATAGCTTTCAGAGGGAGCAAGACCGAGCCCGACATCAGAGAATAGAGCAGCTATTGTTCTAAATGCATCTCCCAGCACACAGGCTGCTCAGAGGATCTCCCTTTCCAAGTAAGCTCCTGGGCCTGCCTCATTACAGCTGCAGTCTAGAAAACAGGCAATTAATTTTAAACGTGTGTCGCCTCCTTGACATCAGGTTCAGCACATTCATAGGGACCAATGGCAGCTTTCTTAGAGAAGGAGCAGTTAAATGGCTGCCATGAACTAGTTTTCACACAAGGAAAAAAGAAAGAAAAGCAATGAGCTTTGGGGTCAGTCCACCATTTGGTTTTCCTTTGCTCTTAGTTTGGAGGATGGTGTTTCAAATCCACACTGCAGACTGCGACTGATTTTGAGGGACTCAGATTCATCTCCTGGTTTATGAGGGTGGCTCCATCAGAGCCATTTTACCCACCATGCTCATCTCTGCTTGAGCTAGCAGATAGGCACGACCGGGCAGACATCTTCGGTGGATATAAGCTGGCTCTGTAGGTTTCCTAAACTCTGCATTGAAAAAGCTGACGGGAAGCGCTGAGCATCTCCAGCACTTTCTGGATACCACTAGGCCACGAGAAAAGGAGAGTCATTCGATGGGTTAGGGTCCCTGCTGTGTGGTGGATCAGCACGGTGCATAAACTGCCAACTTCATTCCTGGGCAATCCCGAGAGATGATAAGCCTGCTAGGGGTGGCAGACACAAGTCTTGAGGTGTCAGTTGGCCATCCAACATATAGCTGCCTCTGGGTTTGCAGAGTCACTGTCTCTTAATACGAGGATGAATGTAACAAAGAAATTTGGCACTGCGCCTTCACACAAGGAAAATTGACGCACGCAGAAGACAAAGGCTGAATCCAGACATCCCTCAATTATTGAGATCCACCTCCTGGTTCTGTGGCACAGACACATTTCTGGTTCTGGTATTTATATTGGCCCTTTTTAGTCATATGCAAATAATTATGTCAGTAGCTGTTCCTGAAAAATCTGTATTTTAAAAAAATCAGGAAGATACCAAATTAGAAAGTCAAATATGAAACCTACTATCATCATGACCCAATGCACACAATATAGCTCTAAATTACTATTTTTTTTCCTGTATTCTTAAATAACCAACTTCCCAAAATCCCTTTCTAGTGAAGTAATGTGTGTTTCTCTGACTCTGTTTACAGAAATAGTTGATGCTGTGATTCTTTTTTTCCCTGTGAATTGTCTATGGTTAAACTATATAAAAAAGTTTCCTGTCTGAAACATAAGAGTTCAGCGAAAGAAATGAGTTGTTATTGTCAATGAAGACAGACAGACAGACTGACTTCACTTAGCAAATTCTAATTAAAACATTCTAGGAAGGATTATCTTCTAGGAAGAGTGAAATTATTTAAAATACGAAAACAGGTATACTATGAATACAGGCTCACTTAGATGCAGAATAGCCATTGTACCAATACTCTTCAGCTCCCAAGCCTCACTTCAGATTCAGAACAGAAGACTGCTCTTCCAAAAGCAAAAGCAAAGATGTCTTCGCTGGCTCTCAGACATGGCTGATAAAGAAAATCTTGTCAAAATCAGAGCAGGGCAGGGCAAAACTGCCCAGCCGTATCCAGCTGAAGGCCAGCAACAGCTTTTCAGATTATGAAATTGCTTTCAGCAGAGATTTTGTTTGACGTTCATGCCACGCAGATTAACAGCACCAATGCATTCTTTCTGCTTCAGAGACTCTGGTAGTTAGTGGTAAGCAAATGAAATGTATGAGGAGGATAACTTGCTTTTCAAAATTAATCACATTTACAAATAAAAATTTTAAGCACTTTACAATAATTCTCCAAGGACATAGCATTTCCTCTCTTCCTTTCTGTAGATTTTAGGGGACAAAAATTCCTATGATGTATTGTATATACCAGAAAATAACTCCTTGTGCCTAGTTTGGGGCTAGGCAAACAGGAGCCCTGCATGGGGTGACAGGGTGCCTACCTTGTGTCTGTGGGAGGTGACAGGGATGCGCTGTGCCAGCAGCTGATCCCCACCTCCTAATTGCATGGCTTTGTATGGCTGCTGCTGCTGCTGCTATAGGGAGGCTAGGATGTGTGGAGACAGCCATTGCCCTTGTGCCGCACATGAGCTGCGTGCTCTAAAGTAGAAAAAAATGTAGGAAAATGGTTCTCTGGGGCTTTCTTTTTGGCTCTCTGGCTCTCCTTTTCTGCAATAGGAGAAAGCTCTTTCCCAACTTCTTTTCCCTTCTATTCCACTCAAGAAATACAGGGGCAAAAGCAGTGCTTTCTCACAGGGCAGGGAGAACTGCGTTCAGGGGAGATGGGAAGGATTTATGGATCCTGACAGGGAGGATGGAAGGTGCTGTCTCCTCAGGGGGTTGGAGGAGAAGGATGGCAGCTCCTCTGTGGGAAGAGGAGGCTGGGGAAGAAGAAAATGAGAGATTCCCCTCCATAGACCCCTGCTTCCTCCACTAGTCCCTGGAGCATTACTGAACCCTCCCACCTTCCTCCTACCGATTCCTTCTCGGGGACACCCGTCTCTCCTGCCCAGGTGCCTCCCAAACTCCTGTTTTGCCTTTACTGCTGATCTGTGCCAGATCTGTTTCACCTCGCTAATGGACTGCAGGGGCTGAGAATGAAGATAATACTCAGGGATACTTTTTGGTCAGAAACCAGGAGGCAGAGCATCGTCAGTCGAAGCAGAGAGCTCAACTGCGAAAGGGAATCCTAACAAAGTCCCGACCTCATCACCTTGTGTGCCCATATGATCACATCAGCCAGAACTATGGGTTCATCAGATCTGGACTTAGCTAGTTGTTGTATTGGAACCTTCTAATTAAAATCCAAGAGATGGCTAGTGTAGTAAACAATTTAATGAGTAGGTGGCACTCTTTACTCTGAACCACTCTTGAACCATGACCCAGAAAGCGCGGAAGTGGTACGCAGTAAAATAAGTGGGACGTGTTCATCAGCAGTGCGCTTCGCGGCATTGCATCGTTGTTGGGAAACGTATTTCACTTGGACACAGACTTCTCCTTAAGCTCAGTAAAGCTGGCACCTTTGTAAGTGGATGCAGCTCATGGCCCATCTCGCATGCTTGGAAGAGACAACTGCCTGGACCGGTTCAAACTCTGCATACCTAGTTTGCTCACCGTAAGCAGAGGAACAGAGACAATCAATTCTCTCTCCACAAATCAGATGAATAATTAAAATAATCTCTCTTAATGCACTGTGTTCTTATAAAATGCATAAACTGAATCTTCTTCCATTTTAATCTGGCTTCCCTCAATTTCTGCAACAAGGTGTATGTATTTTACATAAGCATAAAAAAATAAATATGTTCCCTATTGCTTGGTCTCCTTTCACAGTTCCCTGCTTTCACTTCCCCTCAGTTCATATTTTATCATAGCCTTCATGAACTCCTCTCCAGGGAGACAGAGGACCTGATTCTGGTAAAGACAGAACCTGTGAAGCCACCTTGGGTTTCCTCAACGAGACAGTGTCACCAGCATGCCGTCTGTCCCTCTGGCTCTGCTTCCCCCTCGCCCCCAGTCAGCAGCGCACAAACGTTACATAGAGCTGCTCCTCTGCACCTACTTCTTCTTGTGCCAACAAAGATAAAAGGAACCCAAGGACTGAGGCCTGAATATATGTTTATTTATACAGAAGGCGAGAAGTGACTGGTGAATGCATGACTAGACCTCTACAGATGTGAGGGAGGAATATTTTAGTAAATATACCTATTTATCCCTGGTATCCCTTTATTATCTTCAGTAAAAAGATGAGATATATCCCTGGCTATATCCCTTTACTCCTAGGAAGCAAAGCCGGCATTTACATTAGTTGCACCGGTAACACCACTGAAAATTCAAGACCTGTTCACAATGGAGTTAGAAGCGGTAGCTGTAAGTTTAGGGATTTTTGATGGTTTAAAAAGTATAAAAGTAATCACACATTATTAGGGAAATACTATGCTAAAAACGATGCAGAAACAGATTTACTTCAGAATATGAAGGGCTCCTTTGATAAAGAAAATACTAATGCTAATGTAAGATTAGAATACAAGGTTCCTATTCTGAAACAGAAAACCTATGATAAGAGGCAGTGCTAAAAGCAAAGCCAACAAAGTAATAACACAGTGTACTGAACTCAAATGTATCATTGTCCTGTTCAGCTCTTCCAAAACTTCATCTAACATAATGTCAACAAATAATTTGTTTGTGTCGTTTCCCAGAAAAACAAACTGACCCTCCAGAATATTATTCCAATGTGCAAAATTCAGTTTCAATAACTTTTACTGGGAAGATAGTATTGTGTGTGTCGATCAGTATAACACCCTGGCTCACAAGAACATAGAGAAAACTGCAAACAGAAGAAGGAGCCAGGGAAAAAAACAGAACTAAAATCATTCCAGATATGGATGTACAGTGTGTGGGTTTTGTTGTCAGCCAAATATGTGGAGAGCAGTTTTTTCCTGTAAATCGGGGAAGAGTCACATCTGACACTAGTCCTAGCAGGCAAAACCATCTCAGCAAAGGCAGGCAGGATTCACTGCTTAACCACAGCAATGTCAGGTCTATTGCCTACTCATAATCAGCAAGTACACTTTTAGAATAAACATGTGCTTGCATAAAAAGATCAAATAATTATAATCTGAGAAGGTGTCAGACCAAAACCGCTCACTGCTCCTGCTCCTGATCATGCCCAAATCCATCACCTTGATCCACTCTGTGAAATGCAGACATCCTTTAATAACAATCCCCTTCTAATTCCTCTCTGAAAGTAATTAACAGCGTCTTACCTAGGAGCTATACCCAAGAAAGGCCCTTGCAAATACGCCTGCTTTTCCCAGCTCTTCAGTTGTTTTACGATACCGTTAGGCTGTGGAGGAAATGGTTTCATACACACAGGTACAGTCATTAGTTTAAAGCAATCTTCTGAACTGAAATTTTGCTAGTGAGAAGTCCCTTCCCTTCCATATTTTTAAGGATCATCTAGTTAAATATATACAGGTATGTAGAGGGTGTTGATACAGTATTAAGGATAAGCACAAAAGATAACAACCGATCAGGAGATCACTTCAAATGGACTTCAAGACTCTGCTATCCAGGGCCAACAGTTGGAAGAGCATGGATCTGCACTGCCCTGGCTGCTGGACACGCAGGCCCTCGGCTGACACCTGTCTGTGGGATTCAGCTCCTCTCCCTATAGCTGGATACACTGCATTCGCCTATATTTATTCCTGTTTTGGTGGGCGAGCTTCTCGTTGGACCATGGACGCTGAATGGCCACACAACACCCAAAGCCTATGTAAAAGAAATGCCCGGAGCATGGAGCTGTGCTGTTCAGGATGCGCTCAGGCCACTGTAAGCCAGCTGTGAAACTCCATCTTCAGCATGCTGCAGGAGTTAGCATTGAGGATCTACAGCGTGCCAAGGAGACCATGTAGACACGTTTGTACTCTGAATACACACTGATAGAAATAAACCCAGTGCCAGAGTAGGGAATGCAGATTTTCAGGTATTTCATAGAATCATAGAATCGTTTAGGTTGGAAAAGACCTTCAAGATCATCAAGTCCAACCCTTAACCTAGCACTGCCAAGTCCACCACTAAACCATGTCCCTAAGCACCACATCTACCCATCTTTTAAATACCTCCAGGGATGGGGACTCAACCACTTCCCTGGGCAGCCTCTTCCAGTGCCTGACTACCCTTTCAGTGAAGAAATTTTTCCTAATATCCAACCTAAACTTTCCCTGGCGCAGCTTGAGGCCATTTTCTCTCGTCCTATCGTTTGTTACTTGGGAGAAGAGACCGACCCCCACCTCGCTACAACCTCCTTTCAGGTAGTTTGGAACACCATTCATTTATTACTTCATAATTTAAAAAAAAAAGTACTAAAGAAAATTAGACCATTATTTATTGATGTGAACAGAAAGTTTGAGCTTGATCTTTGGCAGCTGCCCTTCCTCCCATGCAGAAAGCGCAGTGGAGGAAAGAGTACGAGTAGAGTTTGTTCAGAGGTCGTTAAGCTGGACACCCCCTTCAGACAACTGCTGCTCCAGACTGAAGAGGGTGCTGAAAAAACATCCCAGAGATGATGTGACTGCAAATGGCTCTTTGGAGCTCAGGCTACAGATGGTGCCAAGTGCTTACTGGGCATAGCTGAGTTATCAATCAGCCCGCTATACTTCCTTTCGTATCTCTGTTCATGGCCCTATCTATAAAAGCAGATATCTTACCCGGTGAGCTACACGGTCTTTCATAACCATCTGCAGGGAATCTGCAGGTGTTAAATTAGCTGCAGGATGATGCCCATATGTTTCCTGCATGCAATAGGCACATATTGAGAATTATAACCAAAAAAACCCCAACACTGTAGATTGCATGCAGTTAAGGCTAAAGGGCTCAAGCCAAGATCTTTAAGTAAAATTGCACACAGATGAGATGTAATTTACTGTGATTTGCTGCTTCCAATTAAAACACAGAGAAGAAAAACACAGTCTTTGTTTCCTAATGTAGTTTTTCAGGCTTATGTTCTTATGTGGGGAGACACTCCCGTGAGATGCTGAGCGGTCTCAAACTGCTGGCAATGGGACTTGGGGCTGCTCAGCACTTACCAGGATCAGGCCTTTGCTGTCATTTCATACATTTTTTTTGGCAATTGGTCAATTTACTTATGATTTATATCCTTGTATTCTATATGTCAGAGTCAGCAATTGCCCTGCAGCTACTAATGGGAGTTATTTATTATTACTGTACAGAAAGAGCCAAAAAGCAACAAGTACCTTTCCTGTCTCGGCCTGAAGGATGAAGGCAGTTGGAGAATTTTTTTTAATAGATCTTACTCGTCTCTTTGGTGTAAAGCATTGAAAAATGGGTAAAAATGAACAAGGATTGAGTTTCTAGAATAGGCATAAGGAAAAGATCTTACATTTTACACGCAAATACACATATGCATGCTTATTTTATAGGCAGAGGCACAGACTAACCATCTCACTAGTTCTCTTCAGAATCCTGAATTGAGGTCTGTACGTATGTCTGGGAAAACTGCCATTTTCACATTTTGTACAATCTAACATATATTAATCCAGTTTTTAAGAGCATAAATTAAGATTAAGTAAATTTCTCCAGCAGAGATCTCTTTCAGGTGAGTATTCCTCCAAGAACCCCCCCAAATGTTACAGCTGGGTGTAGAAAAGACCTGCAAGGCTTGACGAAATATCGCAGCTTTTTATATGCGAGCAGGAATTCATATTTCTCCAAAACCCTTAACAAAGAAACCAAGGTATTACATATAAGCATTTTTCTCTGTGCACAGAAAAAATGTAATCGATCCGGAGGATCCAAGGTGCGCCAGGCTGACTCTCACGGGACAGATGGTCACGGTGCCTCCGGAGGAAGTGGAATTCGCCAAGCAAGCAATGTTTTCCAGGTCTGTATGTAACAGGCACACAGTAGAGTGCAACCCACAGGTTTGAGACAAATATACTGATGTGGCTGTTTGGTACGGAAAATCTGAGAAGTTACAAGCCTGATCTTTCCTTTGGGGCCACGAAGTGTGTTGGCTCCTGTGTGGCTTGGAATGACAGGCAGAGCTGTGTGACCTCCTTTTAACTCTTGAGGTAACGAAATATGGCAATGCAATTAGTCAGTGTTGGACTCTGGTAGGGCACGTGGTTTATAATCTGAGGATTATGAAAATATTTCACTTGGCTCCAAGGAGAGATTCCATCAATCCAGGGTGTATTTGTTACCTTTAATGATTCCTCCCCACTACCACTCCTCCTTAGGACAGGTAGTGCTCTGCAGCCGCAGCCCCCTACTCAGAGATGGAGCAGAGCTGTGCTGCCTTTGGGCTTGAGCCTGTTTGCAGGGTGGAGCTTATGGGTTTTATTACCTCTCCTGACATTCCATAACTGCTACCAAGGCCGTAATACTTGGAGAACAGCGTCCTTTGACCAGATGTAAGCACAACCCTGACACATACACACACACCAGGGTGTGCCCCCGTGCCCTCCACTGGGTCTTCAGAATAACAGGCGTGACAAGCCTGAACCTTAGCTGGGGCACGCACCTCCCGCACAGGCTGCCAGGGATGGTCCTCCAGGCGTGCCCTGCCTGGTCAATCATATACTGCTGGGAAACCGGGATGAGCTGGGATCCAAAACAGCCCAGAGGCGATATTCTCTCTGGCTTGCTGGAAGGGGTTAGGGCAGGACCCTGTCAGCGGGTGTCCCATCAATAGCAAAAATGGGACCAGGGATAGAGACAGGGGCTATACTGGCACAGAAGCCTTTTTTACAAACTTTGCAGAAATTGGATTCCTACGCAAGCCAGAGTCCATCAGCACCTTGGCAGCAGATGCTCCACTGTCAGGGAGCAAAAGTCAGACCGACACGGTGAGGGCTGCCGGAGCTCACCCCATCCAACGCCGGCAGCAGCTGGAGCCACTTCCCAATGCCACAGCTGTGGGTGCTCAAAGGGACAACTCAGAAAATGGTGGAAACCCCAGCTCAACCCAGAGGTTGCCAAACCAACCATCTCCTCTGCAGGGTCCTCTGCAGGGGCAGAGGGGCACCGGGGCCAACCCTGCCCTGACGTGCACCGCCTCCCCCCGTGCTCCCGTGAACACTGCGGCTCGAGCTGTTGTACCTGCTCTGTGCACTGCTGCCGAGCATCCCACAGCATCCTCTGCAGAAGCTCTTGCGGGGGCTTGGGGACCAGACATCTGTACCCAGGATTGCTGGTGGGGAGGGTCTGTTCGAGCTAGCTCTAAGGGCAGGCCCAAGAAATGAGACAGAAATAGAGGACGAGAAGGCTCTAGCAGGCAACAGCTCGAAGAGGCTGTGCTCTGCCTGCTATCCAGTTTTATTAGCTCTCTGCCACACCACACCAAGTGCTACCAAAGACGTAGTATTTTCAGAACACTGTTTCCTTTGAACAGATACAAGCACAACCCTGACACACATTCAGAGAATCTCATCTAACTATTTTTCACTTACTCAGAGACCAAACAACATCTGCCTTTAGAGATGGGGCTCTGCAGTGGGGGAAGGTGGTGTTTGCTGGCTGCCTTCATTGCAGTTCTCACCAGACTGGGGTGTGGAAGGTCATAAACCTCACTGCAAGGGAGGGCAGAAAAGGTGAATGGTAATGGTTCTCAGATCTCAGGTTTCACTCTGGCTGAGCACACTAGGCTGAATTAAAAAGCAGACTATGCATATGCTTTGGCACATCTTTTACATTTGTTTTTCTTTTATTTGTCCTTCCAGGCACCCAGTGGTAAGGAAGTGGCCTCGCAGCTATGAGTGGTTCTTCATGAAAATGAACATTGAGCACATCTGGCTTCAAAGCTGGTATGGAGAAGTCTCTGCCATTGCAGTAGAAGAGTATTTAAAAGCAGTTCCAAGTAAAGGATGATTGAATGGGCTTCGAGATAGAGATCTTCTGAGTTTCCTTTCCAAACACTTTTAAAATTTCATGCTGGATGGTTACTTTACAGTGGTTTTTTGAGGGTTTGTTTGTTTGTTTGTTTTGTTTTTTCCCAAAAGGCTTCAAAATAGCCCTGTCTTACATGGAGCAGAGTGAAAATAAACTAACACAGACTTTCAAATTATAAAGGAGAGGTGGATACTAGCCCTACCCTGCAATGTACAAATGTGTCATTTCAAACAGGCAATGCATCATCTTGACTGCTGTTTAAAAATGCTCTGTATCTGTTTGTTTTGACTTTTATTGCTGTGCACCCACAGGGAAACTACAGTATGTGCTAAATATAATGTTCTGATTTACAGAAAAAGCAAATTGCCTACTCAGAACCCTCTATGCATTGTGGAGGTATTACTGCTGCTTGGTCTCCCTTGATTTGTAAGTACTCTAAGATAAAAGCTGCCAATTTAGATATTTAAGTTTTTAAAAAAATATTTTGCTGAAGCTGTCCTCATTTGCTGACTTACATTTTCTACATGTGCTTTTCCATAGTTATCTAATTTGATATTTCACTTGGAAATTGAGTAGAAATTCTCTCTTTTAGTAGAAAAAAATGCAAGCGAGAAATTCTCTCTTTTAGTAGAAAAAAATGCAAGCACCTTAAACAACGTGGCTCTGGTATAACTTGTCTCTCACTGACACAAAGCTGGTCAAACACGTTAAGGGCCCAAACCAAATCAGCCCCACAAGGATTATCCCAATACAAGTATAAACATTCTCATAAGAAGAATTTAAGTAAATGTTACTAGCTGAGCTAGCCTGTCCCTCTTATGAGACAGGAAAAGTATTTTTAATAGCCTGTAGTCCCAATTTTCTGCATCCCTCCTCCAGCCTCCGCCTCCACTTTGTTTTTAACTCATTTGTGCAACTGATTTTTGTAAACCATCACTAACTCACCGAGGGGTGGAGCCAATCGCTTAACTCTGTTTTCTCACCAAGTTTTAAGGGGCTTGTTCATTAATTTATTTTTCAAAGAAGCCTAAAGACAGGTAGATATTTCAGGTCATGAAAAACTCATTTTCCTAGTGTGGAAAGTGCAAACTTTGTTGCAAACACATTATGAATAGGCATCTCATGTGATAATACTAAAAGAGTTCAAAGGTATTTTATTCACCTTGAGCCCTTTCTCTAGATGTCCTGGTAAACTTATTTGGCAGTTCCTAAGGGTATCACAGAAAGAAACGTCCCATGGCTAACCAGCCAAGTCATTACACAGTTTGCAAATTATACGGCTGTTCTCCCTCTTACATTAAGAAAGAGACAGATTGAGATGGGGTTTCTGTGCCTGCAGGGAAGGTCTTCCAGCATCGCTGTGAGGGCACCCGAGCTCTGGACAGTAGCCCGCAGCATGGCTGGGCTGCGGAGGAGCCTGGGTCCCTGGGCGAGTGACCTGAGCTTGTACAGGTTAATCCCCGGGCCAAGCTCAGAGGCAGCTGTGTGAGCTATGACCAGCTGGAAGCCAATTAACTGTAGCTGAGCTTGTTTTGGTTCAGGCATGGAGAGTGGGAGTCATTCCTGGAGCGGAGCTGGGCACCATGCTGGTTTAACTATCAGGGGCCACTTTGCCCTTGGGCAAGTTCAAGCCTCTGGGCATGACTACCATTCCTGATATTCTGTAAAAATCAAAGACAAATGTGAGGAAAAAACTTTTTTTAGACACTTAGAAGCATTTTTTTTTCTTGTCTCATTGCCAGAGACTCTGTGAGCAGTGCAGATCTTTTGCAGAGGTAGTTATGCAAAAAGAGGAAGTGTCCTGCCTGAACCCATTTACTTTTTTTTTTCTTGGCAGATAAGCAGCATTTTCCCATTTGAGTTTGCCCCCAAATCTTGCACTGTGTAGTACTGAAGCAAAACGGCCCATCCAGTGCAGATTTATAGAATACCACCAAGTAAAATCCTCCTTGATTCGTATCATTTTGCCACAGAGAGCTTTGTCCACTATGGATTCGATACTTTGCCTGTTAGGATTAATGGGACTTTCAAAACTGAGTTCAACAGGCAGAGCACTAGACCCTGTAAGGGAATCTCCACAGGTCTAACATTTCTGTGCAACTTTAATTACATGTTTCATTATCCCAGTTCATGACTAGGCCCAGAGAAACCTGAACTGCCTATTCTCTCCCCTGCCCTAAACACACACACGCACACAGATTAAGCAAATCCAGTGTACAAGCTTAATGTTTAAACAAGCTGAAGAAGAGAAGAAGAATTTTAGAAATGCTGCTGTTACTATACTCTCAATTTCACTTACATCCTTAGGCAGCCTGGTAAGAGCGACACGGTCCTATGTCCTATCCGTTAACTTATTAACACTCTTGCCTTAAAGCAGTAAGGGATTGTATCAATGATGTTCAGTAGAGCTTTAACTGTTTAAGAAGTTAGCATGCACGAAGAAAGGTTTTGAATTTACAATACCCTACTTGCTATAGGCTGTCTCCCCACACACCCAGATTAATCGGAGTAGCTTCTGTATTGCAAATTGACACATTCATCAAGAAGCTTTTCTATATGGACCTGCAGTGAGGCTCTTGACAGAACCTCAAAACATGAAACGGCGGTGGCATGTAAAGTGACAAAAAGGGCTTCATGAAGAAATACCATCTTAAATCACCTGTTCTCATGTCATGCTTCCTTCTCCCAAGGAATAGCTACCATAAAAGTCCTTGAAAGTCTGTAGAAATTAATCAAAAATATGACCTGCAGGTTTTGAATGGAATTTTCTGGAGCAAAAAAAGGGGAGCAGATGGTAGTTTGCTGAATTGGGCTTTATGTTATTAATTATATACTAGTTCCAATTTTTGTTTAAACTGATAAATGTCTCAAGTGATATTGGGCATCACGTGGTAAGTGATGTTTGTTAAAAGCTTTTAACCCAAAGAGCATTACTGAGATATCATAATAAAATCATAGTTCCTTGAGACTGTAAAGGGTCTGATCTTGCTTCAGTTCAAGTCAATAGCAAAAATCCTATTTATTTGTTGTGCTTTAATTATTAGATCAAATAAGCATTTTATAAAAGGTCTTGATAAGCCCTTATGAATTTATTAAGCATTGCAACTAGCTGATGTGTAATTTATTTCCATGTGTTCTGTATTTTAGTTATTTCTGTAGCTTCCCCCAAAAAGCTTGTTGTGCAATGTGTATTATTTAAAACTTTAACTGTGGTTTTGCAATATTTAAGAGATGCATTTAGTCATGTCTGTATACTTGCTGAAAAAAGGAAGACAAAGTTCTAAACTTGGGTTCTCACTCTTTGCTAATTTGTGCAAACGTAATGCATGTACAGGATTTAAGCACAGCTTAAACTGAACTGCTGTTCTTATTTAACCAAAGAATGCTCCGTTTCTGATGGAATTTTCATCACTTCGGCAGATGAAATGCAACCCGTCTCGTTTCTGGATGTGTATTGCAATTTGCAATGTATTTTGATTTCTAAAGATACTGAATGTTGGTAACAAAATGCCTATTGAGAAGAAATGCAAATAAAACAAATTTCAAAGTGGAAAGTGCGCTTAGAATATTCTTGAGTCTGCAGTACAGCGTCAGCCAGAGTAACTGACCTTTCGCTGACAGCCGTTAGAATTTCTGTCTGATCTGAACATCTGCTTTTTTTTTTTGTTTTTTCAGTTTTCCTGAGCAAATCTAATTTCTCTCAAAATACTTCTTGGGAATTGAGACTCAGATCTGCGTTGGTACAGCCTCACTTTTCTCTGGGGAGAAAAGTCTAGCCAGGCACCTTTCATCTTCCCTTCGTCTTCTCATTACTGTCAGCTTTGCTTTCACCATGGTAGTTAAATGTCACTCTTAACAACGTTTTGTCTTCTTTTCTGCACGTGGGGACTGAGCACTCCCCTCTCAGGTGTGCATTAATGGTGTTTTGGACATTTCCTCGGTGCTATTTCTTCCCTTGCTAGCCCTGCTCTTACAAGTTCTTGTTACAGCTTGTTCTCCACTGCCTGCTTCCCTCTGGCACGTTTTCTTAAGGCAAGGCTGACCATTTACCTTTTCATCTTGCTTCCCCGGACCGTCTCCTTTCAGCAAAATTCAAACTCTCCCACTAAAATTCCCACTTCATATCTGATAAAGGTTATAGGAAACAGCCTGCGTTTCCTATTTATGCTTTACAGTCTTTGTCTTGCCACTGGTTGGACTGCCTTCGCTGCGAGGACCGTGACAACAGTTTCCTAACCTGTACAAATCACAGTCAACATCAGTTTCCTATTTCCAGTAACTCCATATTCTTAAAAGAACATTTCCTGCAGCTGTTCTTTCCCTTTGTACTGACTCTTTTTACTTTTCTCTCATTTCCTGAGTGATGTCTATTCTGATTACCCTAAGTGTCTTTCACTTTTTTACCAAAAAATTCTCATTTGAACATTTTTGGACTCACTAAAGTACCGTCACTTTTTTTTAACCTGCTTTTTGCCAAACACCGAATTTGTGCTCCTTCCGAATTGTCTGTCACTTGCTGTCCTTCAACACGGCTCACCCTTCAGCTGCCTCTACTCTGTCACCACCTCCACGCGCCCTCTCCCATCTAACATTCTCCTGCTCCTCTGTTGCCTTATCCTCCTTTTCCTAATTTTTTTTTCTTCATTAACTCTAGCTTTTCTGTGTTCTTCCCTCAACTTCTAATTCCTTCTCCACAGCGCCTTCCACATCATTACTTTGTCTGCTCGGTCTTAGCCATCTTCTTGATTTTGCTACTTTAGTCTTATCTTCACAATGCTCAAGTCCTAACACTGCCAAGTATTTTGGGAGAATGCTATAGAGTTACTTTAAAAAATACTTTCAGTTTGATATAAGTTTATTTATGTATGTATGTATTTATTTAAACACCAACTCTGGAACAGGAATGGGAACATACTGGCCTTGGTGCTGACACCGAGTAGGGCAGTTCACCTTCTGCACAACCTATTGCAGGTGCTACTAGACCCTGTCTGCGTCAGCAGCCACAACACGTAATCATGATTAGGAAGAAAAGGACGTTACCTAAGTTTGACAACGGTGTTCAGGTTAACAATGTATGATGACACAACTGTTGACTTCGGAAGGAAAAAGAGGTGTATGAGACCATTCAGAAAAGACCGGTAGCTGGTGAAAACAAGCGATCCATTTCAGAAGCTGGAAAGAGGTGCAGATGTCTGGTATGAAAAAACAGGCAAGACTTTAAACGTGTTTATTTGAGAAGAGGTAAATATCAAATATTTCTATTTAATGGAAAATGAATCCATGAAAGGATCCTGTTTATTCCGCACCTTCGTCTCCTATTTCAATACATTTTTCTCCATTTTTTTTCACATGGTACTGACCCTCTTGCCATTTTTCATCCCTCTGGAAGGAGCTCCCCTCAGTACAACAGCGCAGGCACCTCTCACACCTGAGCTATGAGCGGCTTTGCCCCCTCTCCCCCGCGCTGCCCACACGGCTCCGGCCCCGGCTGGCTTCGGGCCGCCCCTTCTCCCCGTCCCCTCTGGCTTCCCGCGCTCCGGCCGCCTTCCCCTCGGGAGGACGCCCCTTACCCTCGAGCGGGGGCGAGGTGTGCCCGGCCAGCCGGAGCACCGACGGATCCAAACCCCCGCCTGTGGCACCGGCCGGGCTGGCGGCCTGGCCCCCAGACTGCCACCCACTGCCGGGGTTAAAGGCCAAGCCACGTCCAAGGCCTCCTTTGTAGGGGGAGGCGGCTGCGGGGAAGGCCGCCAGGGCCACCCTCCGCGCCGGAGGCGCTTTAGGTCGATCCCCCGCGGGCACCGGTCCCCTCCCCTCAGCCTGCGCCCCCCGGCCCGGCCCAGCCCGTGGCCTCGGCCCGCAGCCCCCCGGGGCCGCCCCCCCTGCGCCGGGGCCGCGGCGGAGCGAGGGGCGGGGGCGGAGGCGCGCGTGCGCGGCCGTTGGGGCGGGGCGGCCCGGCCTCCACTTCGCCATTAGCCGCGGCGGCGGGCGGGCTCCGCCCGGGGCGGGCAGCGGGCGGCGCGGGGTTACCTGCGCGGCGCGGCCGCGGGGCAGAGCCGAGGCGCGGAGGCGGCGGCGGAGCGGTCTCCTCCCGCTCCTCCTGGTCGCGGCGGCGGCGGCGGCAGCAGCGGCCGGGCCATGGTGCGGCGCGCCCGGCTGGCGCTGGTGGCGGCGGCGCTGGTGGCGCTGGGGGCGCCGGTGGGCCAGGGCGCCCGGGCCCTGGAGTGGTACACGGCGTGGGTGAGCACGGCCTACGTGGAGCCCCTCAGCAACCGCACGGTGCGGGGCAACACGGAGAGCGGCCGCTACGGGGACAGCTCGCCCAAGGAGAGCGCCCAGGGCCTGGTGGGCATCCCCCGCGGCGCCTCGCCCCGGCACATGGAGGGCTGCGCCACCGACACCGACTACGACGTGCCGCTGCCGCCCGGCGGCCGCGGGCCCTCCGAGGGCGACCCGCCGCCCTGGATCGCCCTGGTGGCCCGCGGCGGCTGCACCTTCAAGGACAAGGTCACCAACGCGGCGCGGAAGCGGGCGGCCGCCGTGGTCATCTACAACGAGGCCCGCTTCGGCAACAGCACCGTCTCCATGTCCCACCTGGGTGAGCGGGGCCGGCGCCGGGCGCTCCCCGCGCTTGCGGGGGCACGAGGGGTGGCGGCTTTGTCTCAGGCCGGCCCGCCTCGGCGGCGCGGGAGCGCGGGGATGGGGGTGGGGGGCGAAATCCCCGTAAAAACGGTACAGAGAGCCGGGTTTTTGTTTCCTCTTCCCCCTTCCTTGAAACCGCGCGGGGAAAACGCCGGGGGCAGCTTCTGTCCCCCGAGTTACAGCCCGGGTGTCAGGGAGAAGATAGGGCGAAGCCATCGCAGGGGCAGCCCTGTGGCGGACTGGGGGGCACGGTTTCGTTTCGAGCTACCTTTTTGCCTTGTACCCCTTGGCAGAACGGCTGCAGCGGTGACAGGTAGGCTGCTTTCCGCGGGCCATGCGGAAGGAAACGTGCAGGTATCCTGAAGATGCCTTGTGGTGCCTTTGAAGGCACAGCCGTAGCGATTTGAAGCTAGATTTTGGTACGGGCTTTATTGTAATAGCTTCATCGTCCTCTCCTGCGCAGGTCTGCAGGGGACAGGAGAGAGATACAAGCGTCAGGTAATTCTTAAACACTTGCAAATGCGGTAGGAAAACTGAAGCTCAGAGGATGTTGACTTGGCTTGTCTGAGCGTGCTGATGGTCTGTAGCCTACAGAAGGGATCTGTGATTTTTGCTGAGATAAGAACCCAGATGTTCTGTCGCTGCAGTCTCTGCTCGGGCTATGACACTGAAGTCTTGCTGGATTTTTATGAACATGAGAAACATCAAATGCTTAAATCAAAGGGGAAAAAACCCTCAAAACTGTGCTGTAAAATCTGTTTGCATTTGTAGACTTCTGAGGAATTGGAAGGTCTTCAGAGGAGGATATAAAAACAAATGAAACTGAGTGAAAAATACTGCAAGTGTGTGTTTCACATAATCCTGGTACAGTGAGTTTGTTAATGCCCAGGCCATCCTTCCCAGTGGTGAGGAGGCAGAAGCCCAGGGAATTGGTTGGAGTAGAACCATAATGCATTTCTAAAGAAAACAATCTTACTTTCTTGAATATGGTGAGCCAAAAATCTCAGTTAGGTAGCTGTTGCTTCATAGCACGTATGATATATCAGGCAGAAAACAAGTCTTTCTTCTTGGAATACCAAGTGGCACCGACTTCGGGGTTGGAGGTGTGATTACCGTTCCTCTTAGCCTGCTGCTTGCTTGGGTAGATCAGCCTGGCCCATCTCTTGTGTTCTTAATCCACTGTGAAAGTGGAGGTGGGATGCTAGGTAAGATGTACCTTTGATTTTGATCCCATATGGCAATTAAGGGACTTTGTTGGGTAATAACTCTTTCCTCTTTACCAGCTCTCAGTTGCTTTTTGTGGCTGTCACTCTGTATTGGTCAATCAGTACAAAATTTTTTTTCCTCCCTGTGGGAATTACCCCACGTTCCTCTCCATGCCCTGTCCTAGCCTCTCATAAATATTACTTGCTCTTTTGTGGAATCTCTTCCTCCTTTTCTCATCTTGCTTATTTTACCAATTTTTAAATTATTTTTCTCTTTTCTGCTATCATCTCTCTGCTGCGGAAGACCTTCTTGGGCTTACGCCCATGTTTGGACTTGCTGGTATAGTTGCATCTATCAGTGGTAGAAAGAGAAGTGCTCCCTGACTGCTGGTGGTTTTTCCTTCTTAAACTGGCAGAATGTTGCTGATAAAAGCTCTGCCTATGTAGAGAGTGTGATTTAGTATAGCGTATATATACAAGAATACATTTGTACTTATTCATACTGACTTCACAGATGCAGGTTGGACCTCATGATAGTTTGGATAGGGCAGAAATATAATAATATATCACAATATAATCATTAGCTCTGCTGGAGTAACAAATCTTTGTTCCATGGCTGAAACTTTCAAACATGTAAATGTTTAAATTTTTCAGTGCACTTTGGGAATGTAGGGAAGAATTACTGTTAGTGTTTTAAGTCTTGGATTTTTTGAAGGGGGGGAAGTCTGTGGAAGACGGGCAAGGGAAAACATGGAATGTAGAGCTGTATTTTACAGGATCCAAGTTTGCCATTCCTGTGAAGGGATTTGTGAATTGACAGATGAGGAAACAAACCCTGCTTCTGGGAGGAGTGCTGAGAACAAATACTCTGGGAAATCTGCGGTGCTGTAACTAAGGAGTGGAGTTATATGCATAAGGAACATCCACTTAATGGATTTGCAGTTAGTGGCACTGAAAATGATGTGAGATGGAACAATGGTTATGGCTGACAGAGGCCCAGCCTGAATTATGTGAGGGTGATAAATGGGTAACTTTCCTGATCTCCAAGTTTCATCTTTTCATCCTACTAAAAAAACTGGCCTTTGAACTTTCTGGTGTGTGTGATGCGTGTGTCCTTTTGTTGTTGTTTTTAGACTTATTCCAACTTGAGTAAAAAGATAGATTCTTGATTAGGCAAAGAAGTGATTTGCTCTAGCTGGTGTCAAAGCATTTGATAATGGAGAAATATTCCAAATATTCTGCAGTTCAGTTTTTTGTTTCATGGATACCTTGTGTGCTTCATGAGTGCAGCAAGTAGGGATTTTAATTAAAGTTTTGGAACAGCAGAGCCCAGAGTTTGAATATGTAGCCTTGGAATCCTGTCCCTCCTTCCAAAAGAAGGTTCTTCAAATATGACTCTACTGATGTGTCTCATGTTTTTCAGGCCTTTGCTGTCTGCCTGAATTAGGTTTTTCCAAATGGTGGATGGCTTCCCTCCTCGAGGGAAGTAATAGTGAAACAACTTCACATGTGGCTGAGGAGGTTTTTTCCAGTGGAAGATACTAATTTTACCCAAATGACTCAAGGAGTTGTACTTCAGTTATTGAATCTGAATAGTATAAACTCAAACTTCAGTTTTACAGGAATATAGACTTTGCAGGCAGTCTTAATTCTGTTCATTTTTGGTGGTGGTAGTGAACTTAATATAATACAGAGGCTTCAAATACCTTTCCAAAACCAAAATAAATATTGTATGTAAATGTTAGCTGGGAGTGGGTTGGAGAGGAGTCTGGAGAAGCAAGGTGTGGAGTATTGTGGAGAGCCGACTAAGGAGAGTTAGAGGCTCAGAGCTGGTGCAGTGGAAAGAAAAAAAGGGTCTTCTGATTCTGTATTTTTCTGTTATACTTCATGCTGGGCATCCAGCCATCTTGGAATCCTCTCTCACACTAGGATTTGGTGATCCTGATCAGACCATAGTTTGATAGCTTGAAGACTATGGAATAACATACGATTGTGCTTGACAGCCATGCAGTGTTGTGGGGGAAGGGCAACTGGCCGTAGTAATTTGAAGATAGATCTGGAGTGGAGCTTTGGTGCATGACTTGTGGGTTTAAGGGAAGCTTGGGACGTAGCGTGAGTATATGACTTCGGCTACGTAAAGAAAAAGGTCTTTGATTTGGTGCAGCTTTGCCAAAATACACCCAACTGGTTCTTTTGCTTCATTGTCATAGGTTTTTATGCAGGCATCTTGAACAAAACAGATGCGAATGACTCTGTACTCATGATTTTAAAAGCTCCTGCTAGCTCCAAAGCAGCAGAGTTAGGGTTATTTTGGCATGTATTTCAGCTCTTTGCTACATTGCTTTCAGCACTACTCAGGATTCTCAAGTGGTGCATAACTTCTGTATTACTGATGCTTTCTACGTAAAGCTTCTGGTACTGTACTGCTGAAGGGACAGAACTGAAATCAGTGGCTTGCTTAACTCAGACAGTGACTGTATGATGTTGAGCTGCTCTGTTGTTCTGAAGAAGCAGGAGTAACTATAGAATGCTTATATCTATTTTGTATGTAAGAGTGCATACGTGTTGGAAACGTGGAAAGAGGAATGTGTACCAGTGTTGATTGCTTGACACTTGACTCTTCTGGTTACGCATTCCCCTTCTTGAGGCAGGTGAAAATGCAACACACACCAGGGATTTGGTGAGATGAGGCTGGGGTAGATGGTCGAGACAAAGCTTGTCGTCGGATTGTTGGTGTACTGTTATCCGCTTGGTAAAGATCAGAGACAGTCCTTTAGACCAGGAACTAAAGAGAACATTCAGTGTTAATTGTGGCAATATTAGTCGGGTGCCTGTGCATAAATAGATCTAAGGACTGACCTCAAATATTTTTACCAAGGTGCTCAAACTCTGGGAGCTTTCTGGTGTTTCTCATGAGGACAAAAGCTAGAGTATATCTGCAGTTGGTTTCCAGATGATAGAAAATTATCTTTTTATCTGTAGGCATGAATGGGAATAAATGTGATAATTTGGGATGCCTGGAATCAAGATCTATATCTGTACTACTTTTTCCTCATCAGGAGAGTGCTGTTTTCCTTTTGCAAGAGACTACCAATACTCGCAGTAAAACTGGCCTTGGTACACTGGCAGGAAACATACCTTCATCTTCAGAGTTCCAAACTTGCCCTCCTTTCCAGGTATCCTAAGGATCTGCCAGCTCTTACTGCTTTATTTGGATGATAATCTTTAAAAAAAAAAAAAAAAAAAAAAAAAAAAAAAGCACTTACCAGGTTTCAAACCTACCTGATTCCACTGAAATGTCAATCAAACCTAGAAAAGAAAGCAAATTTACTCTAGCAGAGTGAAAACGTGGTTATTTATTGCAAAATTAGACAGTTATAGAAAGGTGAAGCCAACAAAATATCGGGAGATACGTGCATGTGACACTTGGAGTTCTTTTATAAATGTGATTTGAGGTCTCTGAGTTGTGTTGCAGTTGAAGAAGCTGATGGAATGACTCAACAGCATTTCAGTCTTTGAATAATGTGTTTCAGAACAGAAGTCTAAAATTAGTGAGGAATGAGTTAAAGCCCTTAGTCTTACAGGCTGCTCAGGGCAACTGCTTCTCTGAGACTGTTCTTGTTCCTTTTGTAATAGTGGATTGCAATTATTTTTTTTTTCTTCCCCTCCTTCTGTCTCATGACCTTCAAGGCCATCATGTTTACTTGCATTTATTTTTAATAGCAGGTTCATCACCAAGTCTTTAAAACTGTTAAAATGCTTTTAATGGGCATTTATTTAAAAATGTATGGCATACTCGTGTTAGTTCTAAAGCTAGAAGGTGTCATGGTGTCTAGCAGCCATTGCACAAAAGTATCCTGACTTCCATTTCAAGGAAGTAACTGGCTGATAGTTGGACATGCTAGTGACAAAACAGAGAAAGGCATTACGATTGTTGTGGGGTTTTTAAATACTTCTTTGTTAGAAATCATGCAGAGAACTAGACAGAAGGATTAAACTGATTTAAGATTTTGGGATTGAGGAGGAGACCTTTATTGATTGAAAAATCCAGGCTGCCTCTAATCTTGAAACTTTCTTTTCTTCCCTAAGCCTGAATGAAACCACATAAATCTTTCCAGCACTCCTGTACTGTTCACTAGCCATCCTTAGTCACCTCTTCTGTTATTTGTAACTCTTATGGTTGATTAGGGATGTAGGACCTAATCTCCTGATTTAGGTATGTGGATAACAGTTCTCAGCAATGTGAGATAAATTTCTGCCTTCATATGTTCTTTTCTTGTTAACTCCCTGTGGGGTTGCACAGGGTCAGAAAGCAAGGAGTGTTTCACACACTCTTCTCTACAAGATTCATGAGTCCTTCTGGTAAAGCTTTCATGCTGGTTCAGAGAGGAGAATAATATTAATTAACCCAGTCTTAGTATGCTTGGACTTGTGGTATCATGTGGATTGGCACATTGTTGGTGAGTAGAACTAATTAGTGGAGCCTAGTTGCTTGTGGATTTGTCCTGTTGGTCTTCAGCTTCGCTGGTTTGTGTCTTCTAATGCACCCACCAGGCAAGGCAACACGTGCTGGGAGCTGGGTGGGTGCTGCTGCCTGCCTGGGGGGAGGCACAAGTAGGGCCTTTCCCCAGTAGCATCTTTGTCTTTCCGCACCATCCTCAAAACTTCCAGAAATGTAGCCCTGTTTGGAAAATCGTCTCTCTTGCTGGGCCTGGATCTGGCAGATGGGTATAGTGGTTCTTGCAGTAGATGACCAGAAGTGGGATGGTTGCGTAAGGTGGAGCTGAAAAAGGGTAACTGGCATTGAGAGAGGAGATTCAGCTAATAACTGGAACCTTTAGTGTTTCATCCACAGCAGACCATCTGCACCTTACGGGGGAAGGAGCTGCGATGTACAGAAGTGAAACGTCTCTAAACTCCCCTTGGCATGGTAGCGGGGTGGCCAGGTTGATGAGGTGTCACAGCCAGAACTGTCTCAACTGAAGGAGTTTGTTTTAAATCTTTCAGGCAAACAACTCTTTCTCTTAGTAGGCAGAGAGGTGGGTGAGTCCGGAGTGCTGCTTTGAGTTTTGAAAATCCCCACTTGGTGTAATGTTACGTATTAGGCAACCATTTCTTTTGACATAGCTTCTCAGTAGTGAATCTGACACAGCCGGGAGGGGAAAAAAAGGCTTTAAGTCTTCAGTGGGAGGTCTTGTTGCAGGTAGGTAATCTCGTGAATCTAAAAAGATAGCTGTGATGTTACAGCTTTAGCTTTCTGGCTAGGAAAACCCCTCTCTTCTACTTTCTCTCTGAATCAAGCTTAGTTTCACTTTTTCTCAGAGGTAGGAGTGCAAAGTAAGCTATAAAGCCATGACTTACCAAGGGTGTATAGCAATGCTGGTACGCACAAAGTAAGAACTATTCAAATAAAAATAGCATAGACCAGTGAAAAGGTGACATTTTTTATAAGTATATTTGTTTGTAATTTATTTTGTAATACTTAGGTTAGGTGTTTCTGAGACAATACTGGAGATGCTTCTAGACAAAATGGAGTAAAACTCTAGTCACAGAGGATCTTTGGATTCTGCTAGTCGGTCTTGACAGTATCTTATTGGTTTTGGTGGCAGTATGGTGCTTAAAGTTTTTTTTTTTTAATTAGGTGCTTTTTCATATGGATTGAGTGCTTTTGAGTTCTAATATAATAGAAAAAAATCCTTTGATTCTATGCTCCCAAGAGAGTCCCGAAGTATTTCTTCACAAGTTCTTGTTGCGAAGTCTCATTACACTTGGAATATTTAGTATTGAAGAATCTTTAACTATTTCAATGTTAATGTAATTAATATTAACATCTGAATATTTTTTCTCTTTTTGTTCACATATCCAGTGTAATTACGCTATGGATTCAGATTCAAACTTAATTGAATGTGTCTCTCCATGGTATTCACATACTGTCTCCAGCTGCAGCTAAAATTCCCACACTGACAAATAAAAGACCAGCTGTTCCTGAGTTGCATGTTAGAACTTCAGCAACTTCAAGATGAGATGTGTGTAACTTGCCTGTTTTTTTTCACAGCATCCACATCCTATCTCACTGTGTGGAATGAGGAGTGTAGGACCTCGAACAGTAAAGAAGCATCTGTGGAACTTTATCTTATGTTTGAGAGTTTCATAAAGTAAATAAAGGGTTCTTTACTAGTAAACTTGATATCAAGTCTGCTATGCCTGAAAAAAACCTGAGGTTTTCCTATAACTTTGCTCACTGATCTTAACTGAAAAGGCCCAAATTACCATCAAGCCAGAATGCCTAAATTTTTACTGTGATGACTGACTTTTTTCTTTTCTTTTTCCCCCTCCAACAGGAACAGGAAATACAGTGGTGATAATGGTTGGCTATCCAAAAGGAATAGAGATATTGGAGCCAGTACGAAGAGGGATTCCAGTAAAAATGACTATTGTTGTTGGCACACGACATGTGCAGGAATATATTAGTGGCCAGTCAGTTGTGTTTGTAGCCATTGCCTTCATCACCATGATGATTATATCGCTCGCTTGGCTCATATTTTACTATATACAACGTTTCCTGTACACAGGATCACAGTTTGGAAACCAGGTAATTGGAGATGATGATGCTTTAGAGTATTTACCATCTTCTCATGTCAAATCAGGTACCTAACTTTGCCTGTTTATTGAAGCATTCTTGAAAATCTGTGCCTTCTTGCTACATTACCAGCTGTGAATGCTACTCAGTAATGGTTAGTGAGGCTAATAAGCAGTGTGCTAATTGGCATCGCAAGTTTGGCTAGTTGTAATTATTAGATACCTGTATGAAGTCGGAAATATATTTAGCCACTTGTCAACAACTGAGTAAAGGCAGCTTCTTCTATGATTTGTCACCTAACTTAACTTCCTTCCTTTTGACATTAAAAATTATTTTCATTCCTCAGTAATTTTCATTCTGAAAGTACTAATTTCCCTAACTAGATTTTTTTTCAGTGGAGAGGGACCATGTTAATTTTTTTTTCTTAAGACGCACAAGTAATTAGGGGTAAAATTTTGGTTCTAAAGCTTTATGAAAACTGCTTTTGATACTTGTAATCCTACTACTCCCCTGTAGAGTACTGAATGGCAGCAGACTAGAAGGAGCGTGTGTGGTGAGATGCAGCTCTTTTGGACTACCCGAAGTGCTGAGAGTGGTGGGACTACTGGGAAGATCAGGAAGGAACAACTTTGCTTCTTAATTTGCCCCTACCAAATCCCTGTTCTTCTTTGATAGGTTTTAAAAAAAAAAAGTCAGCTTTACTTTTTTCCCATGAGAAACATACTTAATCGTAGAATAATTTAGGTTGGAACGGACCTCTGGAGGCTATCTGGTTCAAACCCCCGCACTCAAGAGAGCAACTTACATGGAGTTGTTGAGGATCTAGTCCAGCTGAGTTTTTAAAATATCTTAGGATGGCACTTCCCTGTGCTCTTCAATTCTTGCAAATAGGTTAGGTTCCTTCCATGGTCATCAGAAGCTCTACCACAGTTCTCTACTAACAGTAAAAAAAGAAAGTTGCACTTGTTTTTCTTTGCAAGCAGTTCTCTGTTTTGGTGGTTTGTTTTGTTTTTTTTTTTTTTCTTTTTCTATCCGCAGTTCAGAACAAAAAAAAATTGTTTCAAATGACTGCTTATCATGTGGACTTCCCCTGCCTTCTGTTTGAACACATAGATTCTAGCTTTGGGGGAGGAGGGAAGGGAATTTTTGTTTGCCTTCAGGAGTCTGAGCTCTGATTAGGACTTACAGGACTTTTCTAGGAAAATACTTTATTTCTTTTCAGTAACTGAGGATAACGCATGGGACTTCTGTATTGGTTAAAATTGTGGTCTACTTGAAATGTTGGTTCCCTAGAGCCTTTTTTACTAAGCTTTGTCTTAGAACTTACATTCTGAGAATACTTCCAAGAAAACAAAATTTTTGAGAAGTATTTATAGAAAAAGGGGTGTGTTTTTGTGTTGTAACAGTTGTCTGATGAAGAAAGTTGCTTCTTCCTGTAATGTTGGCTTTAGGGTAGTTGACACTAAGGGAAGTTCGGATGCTTTATAAGTAGTTTTAAGAGTGTTTTTTAGATTGAATGTTTCCCAGAAATATGTACCACAAGCTCTTATTAGATTTTGCCATTGGGCTTGTCATGTAAATGCTGCTTAAATGAAATTGTGTAGCATTAGAAGGTTATGCCACTTTCATCAATTCTCCTCCTTCTAAAATGGCCATTGAAAACAAAAATTTATAAAACTGTGCAAAGTTTGAAAATGTTGTGAATATCTCAGTCAAGATAGATCATTAGAAGTCTTAAAAGAATTTTGGAAACAAAAAGCCACTTTTCTAACCCAAATGCTATTTTGCTTGGCTTATTGACTCCAGTATAATTAAAACTTGGGAGTTAAGTATGCCAAGCTTTAAAGCAAGTTACTGTGTAGCTGCTAAGTGAAGGTGAAAAGACAGGTGTCTTAAGATTTATTCTAACATCAGTAGCGGTAAATCTTTGAAAGACCTCCTTGCTATTGAAGATGAAACAGGACTGTGCAGAAAAGCCTGAGCTGATACAGAAGGTGGAATAGACTGCTGCTGCTGGTTGTCTGTCCATTTCTGAGAGAGCTTTCAGACTAATTCTTTTTAACACCATAAAAAAATAAAAAAATCCCAATTTTCAATACTGTAAGTTTGTAAAATTATATAAATCATTGTAATTATCATTACAGAGAGAAGCTGCCACTATGGTTTTTTGATTCCTTTATGGTATTTCATCAATGAGAGCTGCTGCTAGGCAGATCAACATCTGTTAATTGGGAGTGTTCAGTTTCTCAGTTTCTAGCAGTAGCTAGCACTTTGTCTTGGAATACAGTACTGCTTTCTTGCTTCCCCTCTAAGCATAATTAGGACTGTTACTGTATAGAAGTCCAGTATGGTGTCTCATGTCTGTTAAGCCTTTCTTGTCATCTCCTTTGCATAATGTGTCCTTTCAGTGCAAAGCTTTGTATAATGTGTGAGACAGCATTTAGCTGAGGGGAAGCATTAATAGCTACAAGCAGCCTTTTGACCTGGTGGCAGCTGTAGGCTGCCCGGCAGGATTCCGCCTTCTCTCAAGCTTGTGCAAAACATACAGTATGCTCACTCATGGGCTTGCCTAACTAGAAGGTCTGGTTTTAGGGCTGTTTGTTTCAGCTCTGATGCCTCTAAAGCCTAAATTAGTGTAAATTTTCCTGTGCAGGGAAGGCCCTTGATGCAGGCAGTCACGATATGATGCTATGTATGTATGTTAACTTGGTCCACGTAGTTCCGCACTGGTTGAGTGCATTTTAAGAGCACTATGCTTATAGGTAATGTTTGCTGCTGTGCCCTGAGAATGCAAATCTTGCAGTTCTTCAACATCTGCTGGCTGGAGGTATTGTAAACAAATTGGCTAGCCAGAGATGAATCTTGAAATGCATTCAGAAGACTTGGTAATCCACATGGAAAGTATTTAAAAACTTTGAAATGTAACTCTTAAAACTAACTTGTGTATTAATATTTAAAATCTTTATTCAAGGGACATAGGAAAGAAACCAAGAAAGCCATCAGCCAGCTTCAGCTGCATACTGTGAAACGTGGAGAAAAGGTAATTCAGTGGCTCTGGTTATTGCTGTATAATTTAAAAACTGTTGTAATGCCTGTATAGAATTTAAACTAAAATTCTCGCAATGTAATTGCAGTGTGAGTCTTACAATTTTATGCTCATTTTAGCACCTTTGCTTAGAAGGCTAAGCTTAAAATTCAAGAGTCTTGAATTGAACTACTTCTGAAATGTAAGGCTGTTTCGTTGCAAATAATATCTGGTTATACAGGATGTTGCAGGAGACTACAGGGCTGATACTGTGAAGATGAGGAAACACTAATATCTCATCAGCACTTGAAAACATCAGGTGGATTGCAAAATACTACCTAGGACCTATTGATTGCACAGTTCTTGCAGATGATGTAATGTGTTGTTTTCTTAAAAGAACATCCATCTTTTTATTGATCAGAAGGCCTTAGAAATCTAAAGCTTTGAAAAATGAAACGCTTGTTTCATCTTTTGACATACAATACATTATGGAGCTGTATAGACTTACTTGAAGCATAAATTTTTTAGAAGTACATTTCTATGTATTAAAAACAGCTTTCAAAAAGTTAGCTTTGACAGCATACAGCCTAAACTCATAGCTGTATTAGAATAACTGAGGTAGAAAAAGCCAAGGTTTTGAAAGAAAATATTTTAGTCAGTTTCAGGCAGCTCTGATCCTAGATGCTAAATTACTTTGACTAGGCTTCTGCTACTACTAGACATTTTTTCCCCACCCTTATTTGTCTTATTTGATTAGTTTTTACTTAAGGACTGATTTGCTCAGAGATGAAAAACAAGGATTAGTTTTTTTTTTAGTCCATGAATAAAATTAAGGTGAGAAAGGACATTTATGTGTAAGAACTTTAAAAGCTGTGGTTCAACAGAAGCTGTTCAGCTCAGGTCACATGCTACAGAGACTATGTCCTTCATTTAGTAAATCAGTTATGAAATGAAAAAAACCCAACTGTCTTTGAACTTGCCTCTTTTCCTCTTATGCATTCAGCATGTTTAAGTAGCATTTTACGAGTGTTTATTACTTTTAATTATATTCTAAATTCCATCAAAAAGTAATCTATTTCAAGCTGTGAACAGAGGGATGTTCATACTTCTGTTCATACAATGGTGAGATCAGAGATCAAGAAAGATGAAATTGAACCAAAACTTGTGTAAAGCAGTATGAAAGCATAACAGCAGCATAGGAAGAAATGGATGTAAAAGGGTCATGATGAAACCTATGGTGAGAACCACAAGGAAGCTGTTAGCTGCTTTTAAGTTGGTGTTCAGTAAACCTCTAAAAAGGATTTGTATTATGAGAATTTTTCCAGTGTAGCAGGTAGTTCCTTCCCATCAATATACCCTTGACTAAACTAAATAAATAAAATGGGCGAATTTAGTTAAGCTGTTATGTAGTATGCTGGTTGTAACTATGAATGCCATGTTAAGCAAAGTAGAATGAGATTAGATTAAAATATCTCTATTAAAAGAGGTTTTCTGCGTTGTAAAACGTCTTCTAATTTGATTTGAATCAGCCTACTGTCAGCAAATTTATGTAAGTTAATGATGCAGAGGTACTTCCATGAACCAATGTAAATTTAGCTGGAAATAGTCCCATCTACTCTGTAAATGTGCATTTTTTCTTTAAATATTTCCATTCAGCCATTATGATTAAAAGAGTATATTTCTTTTATTGTGACACAGTACAGTCTTTCATTATCACTTCACTTGGGGCTGAGGTATTTAACTAAAAATAGGTCAATATTTTAAAAGTGTATTTGCTATCATGTAGATCTTTCCTGAGAAGCTTATGGGATTATTGTAAAATGGACACTCATTTGAGTATGTGCTACATATGGTATGCTTGGACTTTGCCTCTTGTACAGCATAAAAAAATATTTGTTATAGAATGAATACTTGTCTTAACTGTGCTTATGTAAAAAAAGTCTTAATTTGATTTACTTGGGAATTTAAGGTATTATGTAAATTGATAGCATGCAAAGGAGGGAAAAACTTGCCTTGAACTTGAAAGTTTGCTTCCAGTACTAATTCATTTGAGTGTTTGTGGTAATGAAATTGAAGTGCTTCAGTAGGCAGTAAACACAAAATACTTACATTGTGGGGGATGAAAGGGAAGAAGTTGGCCCACTGTCTATTCTTCTGATACTTATGTTTTACACAACCCAATTAACACTGAATTATTTCTCTTGTATCTGGAGATATCCATCATAATTGTACTGCAACTATAAGCATGGCTTCAAGAAGGCAGTAAGACCTATTAGGAAAGATACTTAAGCCTTAGAAAGAAACAAATTGAAGTGGGGAAGTACTGTGTGAGCTTGGAGAGAAGTTTTAAAAACCATCGCAAATTGCATGCTTCAGTTCTCTTCTAGCTACCAAGGGATATCTACTAGGATGTGGTAGAAAAAAGAAAAAAAACTGGGGAAGAAAAGGTTTGCAGTATTCAACCCTAAGAGTCTCATCCTGCTTAAGCACTTGCAAGTGTTTGGGACCATCACTTAAGAATTAGATTGTGCACTTTCATCGAAGCTGAGCTCTTTTAAAATTTCTTTGTTCTATAGTTACTTTAAACTGAAATTTTACTGTGTTCCTGTGAGCAAAGCCAATGTTTGAGACTTAACAAATTACTTAAGGTACCATGTATAGCTATTTAAATTAGAAAATCTGAGTTTGGCTGCTTTCAATATTTGGTATCACTTGATCAAATCACCTCTTGATGGAATCTTGAATTAAATGAGGGAGATGTTATTTGCTAAACCATTTTATACGTTTTACATTCCATGAAGCTAGCTATTACACAAAGCTTGTTCTGTAATGAAATATGGATGTAATGCATTTAAATGTGTTGTCATCTTTAGGGTTTAGATGTTGATGTGGAAAACTGTGCTGTGTGCATTGAGAACTATAAACTGAAAGACACTGTCCGAATTCTGCCATGCAAGTAAGTTGCCATAATTATTGTTTCCTCTTTAGCATGTTTTCCCTAAGAAATATGTGATGAGCTGTCTGGAATCTCTTCTGAAACTCTGGTGGCAGAGCTGAAACTGTGCCATTTGTATGGCCTGTTACATGTTGAAGGGCGCTGGAAGACCTTGTAGGACTTCATATCTATGCAGGAAAAAGGAGCAATTGGGAGAAGTGTAGGAGTGAAGTAGAGCTTTCTTAGTATGAAGTTAGAACTGTACACTGTGGAGCTGGTAGCTCTGTGGTGACCTTGTGGTTAGTAACATCTCTTATTTCAGAAAGCTGGCATGAAAGAAGATGCTTCCAGAACTATGTCCTAGTAAATTAAGCAGTACCTAATTGTCAAGGTTATAAAGGAATGGGTTTATTTTTTAATGTAGTAACTTGCACCTTGTTTGAAGGAGTAGCGTGTGGCTTTCATTATAAGTTCTAAAGGGCATTTCTTTTCTTTAGGCACATCTTCCATAGAACGTGCATTGACCCTTGGCTTTTGGACCACCGAACTTGTCCAATGTGTAAACTAGATGTTATCAAAGCTTTGGGATACTGGGTATGTTGCACACTTACTTTAATCTTCAAGGTAGAAGTACAGTGCAGGAGGCAAGACTTCATGTAACTGTTCAGAATGAGAACAGTTGTTACTTGACAAGACTGAAGAAGCTGGGCAAAGATGCAAGAGTAATTGAGTGAGAACCAGAAAAATAACGGAATTCTATGAGTAAGAGCTTGAACGGTGTATCAAGCAGCTTATGAATCGTCTGTGTACTCGTCTGTGATAACCAATTTTTTCTGTCTCCAGCTGATGATAGTAAGGCAGTTGAAGCAGAGGTGAGGCAATTTGCCCAAGCTGCAAAAATATAACTTAATTCAGTAGATCTAGAGCATATATTTGATCTTGTTGAGAACTGCGATTCAAAGGAAGACATTATAGTTTTTCCATATCGAGTGTTTGTGTACTTCCACATATGCCCAGTGTTTTATCCCTGTAAATGAGCCAGTACTTAGCACCTTCCTAAAGACATGCACCAGAAATTGGTTAAGTGGAGAAAATGATGTGCTCTCATTTCTTTCTGACAGCACCAGAAAAGAGAGATGAAGACACATGCGGTAGGTTACTTGGTCACTGTTGATAAATAGTCTTGAGTTCCACTAAAATGCCATAGGTGTGAATGTACTTCTCTTCTCTTCTACTGATCTGTAGAGATCTTCAGAAAATAGGGGTGTTCCTTGGTTTCAGGGACCTTCCTTTCATAGACTAGGTCTGCATTTTGACTAGCTTTCCTCTTATTTTGTTGCAGAGACTTAGCAGATCTGTGGAAAACTTTTATAAATTACTTTCTTGTTTTGTCAAAGGTGACAATACTCTTGCTATCTAATATATATGTATACAGACACCAGATTGTGGCACTTCTGTGTATTAAGTCAGACTTTACCCAAGAGTTGCAATCTTTGTCATGTGAAATAGCTATTATTCCTGTAATATTGTTATGTTAGCAGCTTACTTTTTGCTCCCTTTCAATTCTTGGAGTTGATATAACTTGGAGAAGGATATATGCTTTTGTATACAGTCTGAAAACTGAAGTACTAGGACCTTCAGAACACTTTTATTCCCTGAATTCATGCTGTTGCAGAGGATACTGATACCAAGCCTAATCAGGAGGAGTAATACCTTCTCTGCTTCTTAGGCAAAATGAGTGTTGGAAATCAGGTTGAATGGGATTATATTAAATACAGAAGCCCAGTTCTTTTTTTTTTCTGATAGAGTGGGGGAAATGTGCCTTGCTTATGCATCAATCATTCAAGTCCCACTGAAGCTAGTAAGGTGGGAAATCATTCAGTATTTTTTTCTAGCTTAGTTTTCAGCCTCATCCAGGTTGCCCAATCTAGTTTGTAGAGTGACTGTGTGAATTTTTTACTGATGTGAGGAAAAAAAAGTGCGAAGAACAAGGCAGCTTCGTTCAGCAGTGTGCTTGCTGAGTGACATAACTGCAGACAAGAATGTGCAGCCTTATTGTAGAAATCTACTAAACCTTCTGCAAAGAGGCTGAAGGCTCAGTTCAGTTTTGAAGCATCTGAAGTATTTTTCCATAAAATTTTTAAAGGCTCAAAGTAGAAAGAAGGCACTAAGTCCTATTACCTGGCTTTTGTTTTGTAAAAAGCGGCCTTCAGCAGTCTAAACCTGCATTATGCTGTTTCTTACAAGAAAACTGCAGTTCAACATGTCTGACTGATTTAGAGCATTGTTGAATCTTGTAGTTTTAGTGCTTATTTAACTGCCTAAGTTTTGGAAACCAAAATCATTAATGCCCCCCACCCACATACCTAGAGATTAGTATCACATGTGTCTTGTGTTCAATGTTAGCAGTTCTATAGCTTATTAAAATTCAGTACATTTTAAAATATGCTGCTCTGGTGCTAAAGAAAGGATCAGCCTAGAATTTCTTATATCTTAAGATGGGCCTTTGCTAATTGTTTGAGGAGGAGAAAAATACTATGAAGCCCGCAGAATAGTTACTTGTACTGTAGCATACTTGCTTATGTATAAATAATGCCAGTGTATCAATAGCAATAGCATAATGAAGATAGTCTCTTTAATTTTAGGAACAGAATTGTGCATGTAGGACTTCTAATTAACTTTCAGAATGGATCAGAAATAGCTCATGCTATACAATAGGTGAAATAAATTCCTTTGCCTGTGCTGCAGATATTTCGTTCCTGCAAAGTGACAAGCCAGCATATTTGCATTTTTGGAACATAATAAAGTTAGGCTGGAGGTAGAGGAGGAGGGAAGTTTGTTCTGATGTCAAATGTTTGCTCATCCCAGTAAAAAAAATTCTAAGCTTGCCCAACTCTATCATGAAAAACAGTGGCTTCCACAAACTTGTGAAGGATCAATAGGTTTGCTCAGCACAGACTCTGTATGTGCTGAGTCTGCTCCTAACCAGACTGCAGCAATACTGTTGCTACAGTGTTGAAATATTCCATCCAAACGGCTGGCTGGGTTGACTTCTGCCATTGCTGCTCTTGGCTTTGGAGTGTCTTTGAAAAAGTGGCTTTTCTTTTGCTTGACTTTGGTTCTTTGCAGTCAGACAGTGACATTGAAAGTAGACACTGCTCAACACTGTACCCATGAGCGCATAGATAATAGGCCAAAAAATGGTCTTTTTTCCAATAAGGTGAGGTTACAAAGCAGTAACGTGGAATAATGTTGATGTCTAATGGTAGACAAAAGTGTCAGTTAAATATATTTAATTTTTAAAGGGGGACCCTGAAGATGTACTTGAAGTTCCAATACCTGAATCAATAAGTGGCAGTGTTTCAGTTGGAAGTCTGAGTATTGCTTTACAAGATGATGACAGAAATGAAGTAAGCGAATTGTCAGCTTCCTCCACTAATGAATCTGTATTGCAATGTACCAGTTTAAAAGAGGACGCAGGTGAAACCACAGCATTACTTGGTAAGTAATAATTTAGTTTATCACTTGACAATCCTTAATGCCGTTCATTGCATTAGAAGAAGCCATTCTCCAAGTGATGTTAGTAGTGTTAGTATCGCACTGCGGACCAGACTGAGTGGTGTCACTTACTACTGATGTTCAGAAAATACAAGCAGATAGATTTTGAGAGAATTCTATTGAGCTGGAGAAAATTGGTCGGGGGGGGGGAGGAAGAGCTGTAAACAGTGTCTTAGGAGGATTACTTTCACAGAGAATCTTGAGAACCTTAGATACATGTGAATATGAAATTTGTTGCCAGAGTTTGGATTAATGTAACAGATAAAATGTATTAAAATGGTAAATCAACAAACAATTTTTCTTCTAATCCTGGCTTCTAGATGTGGATGTCAGTAATAACCGGCATGGCGAACATCTATCTAATGGAAATGCCCACTGAACTGCTTCATGGAAGATATCTTGAATAGACTGTTGAAGAACTATTATTTTTTATTTAATTAGTATGGACTTTTGTCTAGTTAATGGAAAAAATAACAGTGTAAATTATTTTACCTTTCAAACTTTTCTAGCTGGTGTTCCAAAAGGGCTAATAACTAAGAATTTTGTACACAGGAGGATTTTATAAAATCTCCTCTGGATGTCTCATCCTAAAAAAAAGATGCAATAACCCTTTTTCTGTAAGCATTGTTACAATGTCATTGTGTTCCAGAGGGCTGTAACAAAGATGAAGACTAGGCAGTGAAAACAATGTAGAATGTGTAACAGATAAATATTTTGGATGCACTATTTACATTCAGTATGTACACATGAAGAACACTTACAAGACTACAACTATTAAAATGTTCTGAAAGTTCTGATCTGTTGTAATTGGAGATGGATATTCTTAGAAAAGACATAATCTAACCTTGAAGGAATCAAATAACTTCATGGATATGTTGCATATCCTTTTTTGTGATGAAAAAAATTGCTAGTTGCAACTTTCCTTCCATGCAACAAATACTAATTTGATCTTGTAATGTGTTCTGCTCGGAGTGGATGTTGAGAGAAAAGGAGACTTTCTCCATCTTGCTAGCTTTTATACTGAATTTGGCAGTAATAGGTTGTGCTAGGTGGTCTTCACGTGCTGAGCATGTAGACTTATTTAGGTATATGCACACTGGTTACCTCTTCCAATCTTAAACTCAGTAGAACAGAGGTAAAGGGCTAATTATGGCTAAAAGATATTTATTAGTCTATTTATAAGAATTTACTTAATTCCTTCTTACTCTTGCTCCCATCCTGTCCCACGTTGTTATGTACAAATTGAAACTGTTTCTTAGGATCTACAAAGTTTGGGTTTGTTTTTGGTTTTTTTCTTTTCCTTTGCATAGAGATGCTGGAATTCTTCTCTTGGATATTCCACGTTAAGAGTTTTGACTGGGTTTCCCATTAGCTTTTATTCCTTTCTTTTAGATTAGCAGTATTGTGCCTTATAGTAAAACACTTAAGAAACCTGAAGCATCTGAGAGTAAATATAAACCCTGGCATCTCCTATTATGACCTCTTCTTCAAATATTTATATACTGTAAGTGGTATAAGGAATTGCTAAACTGTTTTGTAAAGAAATATGTATATTTAAAACACTACTTATTAATAGTGTTAAGTGAATTGTTTAGGATTTTAGCATTGTCATGTTATAAATAATATGCTACATTCCTCAATTTTCTTTTGTAAAGCTCTTACTACAGGTTGCTTAAAACAGTGTCTTTTACTAGACATTTGTTTTAGAGTGCATTTTGTTTTTAAAATGTATATTTGGAATGTTTTTAAGAAAATATGCAATTCTTTTTCTAACTTATATTGAGCTTCAATAGAAGCAATAACTTTTTTTAATTTTAGAATGAATGTTCCAGAAATGACAGAGGTTTCAGCTGGGGAAATATAATCTGATCTTCTACGTTGCAGAGCGGATGTTTCACCCTAAATTTCCTTCAAAATATTCCTATTAATGCCTACTTTAAAAAAAAAAAATCTGCCTCTTCCCTGTAGGAGTGTAACTTATAGGTTTACTGGAAAATTGTCAGGTTGTAGTTCTGATGTCACCAGCAGGTGCAAGTTTTTGTGATGCCTTTATCTTACAAGAAGCACACGAGAATGGAGCATGACTGACCAACCATCTCCAAAACTGAACAAATAAAAAACCAACCCACAACTAAACCAAACAATGTATAGGGACATTTATGTCTCCAAAAGAAGCTTATCAACGTTTCCAGAACTGCCTTTTTAACTGTCTCTTCAATATTAAAATCTAAGTCTTCTCCCTCTTCCTTAACACAAAACTGAACATTGATGTAGTAAATGTTGAGAGGGTTTAAACTCTAGCTCAAGGAGGAACCAAAAGGCGTTACCAAGAGAAGTCTTGTCAGTCTGTGGATTGTGTCTTGCTGATACCTGCAGCGCAATATTCATGCTGGAGGGGAGAAATGTGGTAAGTACTTCAGCTTTTATGTAATACCTATAAAACCAAAAGCTTTTCTTAAGAGTCAAAGCTGAAATCTGGCAGAAAGCTGGAAGAAAAGCTAAAGAACCTGCAAATAGAAAAGTGTGCTTATGAAATCTGAAGCGTAAGCAATACTGCTGGCTTAGAAAAATATCCGAGTATGAAGACTCCTGGAATATGTTTCTGATGCTGGCACTATATACCGGTTTCGCTTCAGCCTTTCACAAGCGTGGTTACAGTTGTTTCAGTTGAATTGGTTTCTGCATTCTTCATTGTTGACATAGTTAGGTCTCGTAGGGCCAGCTGTGCTGCTGAGGAATGATGACAATAAAAGGCCGAATTGCAGTGCCTCCAGCAAGCAGTTTGCTCTCCTGGGAAGCACAATGACAAAAATCTTCCAAAGCGAATCATTAGTCTGACCTCAGTCAAAAAGCTGACAGGCATTAGCAAGAAACGGTAGGTTAATAAGTACAGGACAGGAAAGATACGATCTACGGAGCTTAAAACAGTAGCAGGAGAGGATTAGAAACGTTAAGCTTATCACCTACTGTTATAACTCAAATCAATTACTTTTAGAGTAAACGAGTGTAAGCAGCTATAGATAAATACAGGTTCCCAGACTTTGCCGATCTGGACCAACTATATTGGATCAAACTGGCATGTCTAGTTTCTAGCACTTTAACTACCAAAAGTTTATATGAAGGTCAGAACTAATGAGTCTTTCCCTGCTATGAATGTTTTTTTGCAGGATAGGTGCCTTGTGACTCCCTTCCCTATCATTTGGAGAATCTTCAGTCTGCCTCTTCTTAGGCTATGTCCTGCCTAATGTGGGAGCTGATGCTGCATGTGTTGTGGGTTCCTTCTGACCCCCTCTGGCCCAATCTCTCTCTGTTCCTAGCTGTGCATTTTTCATAAAACATGCAGGAACTTGTCCGAGACCTCTGTCTCTTTGTCAGATTTTGCTGAAATCGGGCAGAGGGTTTCCTACTAGAGGCATTCACGTGGTATGATTATACAAAGCTAAAGCACGGTGCCCTCATGAAGTGGACAGCCCTCCAGTGGCGATGTTGAATAAATCAGTTGGGGAAGATCCGTAGCCAGGACTAGGGGACGTTGTTATAGAATGAGTTGTGTTAGTATCATGTTCATGGGTATGGCTTCGTTAGTTCTGGTGTTACTGTTAGGGAGAAAATTTGTGAAGTTCAAGTGATCTTAAAAAGGAGCTATGAACATGTCAAAGTGGACTGGTGTTTAAAGTGAGACTAGAAGCCGTCTTTGCTCAGAAATCTTAGTTTATTAATAATAGTCTAAAAACGCCAAATTGAAGAATACATTTGACAGTAACTGTTTAAAGTAGCTTCAGCTTTCAGACTTGATAGCAAACAAAAATGAACTGTAGACATTCCAGATCTAAATGCATGTTAACAGTTTAATTACCTGCAGTACCAATTTAACTAGAAAATTTGGATTTTCTTTCACTAACTACCCCTAGACTGGATTCTTCTTTGGCTCTAAGCAATGCTTGGAGGAGATCCTTTGCGTGTACTAGGGAAGCTGGATTAGATAGTAGGAACTCCTTCCCCCTGCCCCTCACCCGCCCGAGTATGTGAATGTAGTCCAGTAACCTGTTGCCAGTAATCAGTGCTAGATTCTGGAGGTATGCCAGAGGAGCAGTAGGGTAAGTTAACTACAGTGAGAATACTTTTAATCCATGCCGACTTAATAAATTGGGTACTGGTATTATTCCTGCCAAAGCTGGGCTGTTATACTTTGGGAAGTCCAGTCCTGTGCCAGGGTGTAGCTAGCACAGAGAAACACCATTGCAGCAACTTTGTCAAATGTGCAAAGACTTTTTGTTTGGTTTTTTTTAATCATTTCTTGATTCAGGAGTGGTTGTCCTGGTTTTCTGCCTGGCCTGCTAGGCTTTCTCTAAGACTAGGCAGTAGCAGTTGTGCAGAGATGAGCCCAGCAAGTGTGTAGCAATGGTTACCCCACTTCCTGTGCCCTATGGTTCAGAGGATGCCCGAGGCAGAGGCAGTATCTACACTTTCACTTCTGATTGAGCTCATCAAAACCTGTAAGGTGTTGGTTTTACATTATGATGGCAACAGATACGACACAACAGATTGGGCCAATTATTTAGCTGCCCCATAAAATCAGACTTCTCCTGTCTAGACAAGCCTAGACATGCAACTGCTGTCAGCAATGCCAGCTGTACTTTGAAGTATACACCAGTGGGCTAACAATGACATTCTGAATTTGTGGAATATTTTTTCGGTTGTTGCTGCAATGTGTAATAAAGATATCTTTTTGTTACACACTAGCATCCCAAGTGTTCAGTAAAACTGGGAACTCATGCTCAACAGAGCTTTAGCACCCTGAACCAAGCCAGTAATGATATTGTGGTGATGGTTAGCTGGGTGTTTGGGGCTTTTGTTTGCTTTTTGGTTTTTGTTTTGGTTTGTTTTTTTTGTGTGTGGGGTTTATTTGTTTGCTTTGGTTTTGTTGTTGGGGTTGGTTTTTTTGAGTGGAGAGGTTGCGTGGTTTTGATTTTCAGCACTTGGCATTGAATGCAGTGTTTCTGTGCTGGACAAAGATACTGAGATCAATAAGAACGTACTGAAATCTGGTAGAGGAGTCAGCTGGCAATATCTCGTTGGGTTAACCTGGAGGGAATGGAGTTCTTGGTGTTGGCTGTGGGGTGAATCAAATTGTGCTGGCAGCTTAACAAGAGACCGTTCTCTCCTGTAGGTCTCCCTTCAGCCACCAGGCTGGGTGAGACTTTGCACAATGGCTTGGACCAGTTTAAAAGCTTGCTGTTACAAGGAGAGATGGAGTGGTCCTTTCTGGTTTCCTTTTCTGCTCCACTTAGTTTGCTCTGCCTGACATTCAGATGAAGAGTATGTGATAAACTAATTCAGCTTAAATTAAATCTATCAAAGCTGTATTCTGACAAGCTAGGAAACGGAATGTCCTTACTGTGCAACTGCCTGAGTTTTAGAGCTGGGCTAAGGGGATGAGGAGTTGGGGTGGAGGAGGGAAGAGCAAGACTACTCTCCCCTTGGGTAAGCTGAGGATTCAATAGGGCCTCAGTGAATTACAATTCCTGAAATGGAAGATGGCAGCAGCATTTTGTTTTTAACCAGGATGGCTGTAAAAATTATAACATGTTCTGTCCTTGAGACTGATCTTTACTAGATGTGTTCTTTTCTCTCATAGGTGATATGTGAAGATTTGGGAATTGGAATTGTAGATTAAACATGCACAAATCAAGCTGAAGGCTTTTGCTTTTGTCAGTATGGGTCCTGATCTCTCTCCTCAGATATCCTGCTGTATTGCAAAACTTGATTTGAGAAAGTTTTAAAAGTAGAATGTCTCTATAATTGCATGTGTTTGTGTGAAGAATGCATTGCCTGGAAAATGTCCACTATACTTCCATTGGACCTGAAGCTACTTTTCGCCATCTGATATGTGGTAATGATACTGCATTTTTAAATGAGCATATCCTACTTAATTCAGAAGAGCAAAATAATTTGACTTTCTGTTGTTTTGTTAGTCTGAAGCTTAAGTCCAAAACTTTGAAGCCAGTTACTTCTACTATAGACATAACTGCAGAGAACCATTTGAACTTGCTAGTCTGTCAACAACTATATTCACAGTCGACTGTCTTTTATGGTAACCTTGTACTAACTTGGTTGCATTGTTTGGATTAAGCACTGGGCTATGTCTTTTCCATTGTGTATGTACAACTCTAAGAATGTCAAGTTATGCATTGTTGTTGTAACTTAATGGCTAAAAGCTCAAATTCCATAATAAATTATACAGACCTTTTAAAAAGCACTGTCTGAGAAGCTTGAGGGATTTGTTTTCTTTGCTATACTTATGTAAATAGATCTGAGCCACTCAAGTAGCACAGCAACAAAACAAGCTTAATTTCATGCTGGGTAGCTACAGGGGAGATCCCTTCTGCATGTTGTAGAGGTTTTCCCCATGTAACTGATACTTGGGTCTGGTGGGTTAACCTTGGCTGGCTGCTGGATGCCCACCCACTCCTCAGTAGGACAGGGGGGAAAAAAGAACTCATAGGTCAAGATACACAGTTACTATCACAGGCAAGACAGACTTGACTTGATGAAGATGAGTTTTAATTTATTGCCATTAGAGTAGGATAGTGAGAAACAAGGACAAAACTAAACCCACCTTTCTTTCCCCCTGGTTTTCCTAGGCTCACCTTTACTCCTGACTCTTCTACCTCTCCCTTCCCTGTGAGCAGTGGAGGGAAAGGAGGGTTATGGTCAGTGCGTAACACTTGGTCTCAGCTGTTCCTTCCTCGCACTGTTCCCATGCTACAGTGTGGGGTCCCTCCCATGGGCTGCAGTTCTTAAAGAACTGCTCCACCAACGTGGATCCTCTCCGTGGGGTACATGGAGTTACCAGAGGTGCCACCAGCCTGGGCTGAGGGGCTCACCCGTCCCAGCTGGGTCTGGCACAGGGCAGCCCTGGCCTCTCCTCGCATCATCCTACAGCCCCCCCCCCCATGACCACAACCTTGCTGTGTCAATCCAATACAGTAGGGAATGGGGGAAGCTTCCCTCTGAACAAGCAAACACTGCAGAAGCATACAGCAAATGCACTAACAAGTTTGAATGTTTTCATCAAAGCACAGGGCTCTGAAATTAATGGGCTGTGCCTATTTCCCAAGTCTAGAAATATATTACAGAAGTGCCTGTGATAAAAATCATAAGACTGTTTCTTGAGAATTGATAATTTTTTTAGTTACAGGACAAATCCAGGGACTGGGGATTTATGTATGTCAGTACAACTCAAGCAAATAGTGAGGAGGCAGAACAGCCAGGCTTTTGCTATAGCATCATAGTAGCAACCTGCCTTTTTTTTTTTTTTTTTTTTTGGCAAGGCTTAAATTCTTTTAAAGTAATTCTATAAATCATAAGGTAGATTGCAATGCCTTGAAGCAGCAGTACTCAGTTTTCTACTGGAGCTGATTACTTTGTTATAAGCTGTAGTACTAAGTAAGTTCCAAAGAAAAGCCTAAAACCTATATAAAGTATTTTTTTAAACCATGTTTTTGAAGATGATGATAGATAGTCAAATTGTACTTCAACTTTAGTAGATGTAAAGCATTAAGGTACAGATTTAGTGCACAAGCTAGGTTAACTGTTGCTGCTAACAATGATTTATAGCAAGTGTCTTGGGTTTTAGAAGGAATGTTTAGAATTGGAACAGACCTTAAATAAATGCTACTTTAGTTGGCCTAATACATCTTAACTCGGGGAAGCTATGCAAGTCTAGCCTCTGATAACTGCAGAACACTTCTCACAGGACTCCTTACCAACAGATAATGCTGCATGAGAGGAGAGATCGATGGGATTTTCAATCCAAGCAATTTAGCAACTTAAATTACTTGGAAAGAAGGAGGTAAAAGACAGTCTTGACCTTGGATTATTGATCTTGCACTTCATAAAAATTTGAGAAGCAGGTGCAGATTTAAAACAGCTTTAATTTATCAAGCAGCATTAAATGCAAACTAGCTAGCATTTCAAGTTCTTTTCCTTTTTAGTCTCAGGGCTTAAATAACAGCAGCTGTTCTACTATCAGCTTAAAGTAATACTTTAGCAGACTCCTTCCTCAGTTTCCCCAACACCTGGCATCCAACACCAGAATGGTACTCTGACTATATGCTTTGGAAGGAAGAGGCTGCTTTAATTTTGGTAGCCACAGAGCAACTGCCTATGCAAGTTCTGAAGTGAGAAGAGGCTCATGACTTTTAGATGTTTATGGAATGGGACCATCTTTCCTCAGTGAAACACTTCTTACAAGCACAAAATAGGTATGATGCTTCAACTACTGCTGCTATCAAGAGAGAGTACCCCTCTGAGCCTACAGCACCCAATGCTTCATTTCTGCCATGGCGAGATAAGCCTGTAGCTTCTTCGAGACATCAAGACAGACTTTCCCCTCACTCAGCAAAACCAGCACACATCATTAGAAGTCATATCCAGCTTCTAGAAGGTCTTAAACAGGAAAGAAAGGGCAAGCAGGAACTGAAGTTAGTTTGATGCGAGTTGACTTTTGGACACAAAGACAGTGAGTGCCAGATTAATATTTTAATTTCCTGTGAAATGGCAAGTACCATTTATATCCCCTCTGGAATTAGAGCCTGTAGTTCAGGAGATGCATACGACATACAGAGCTTAACCTACAGTCAAAAACAGCAGAAGTGTAAGGCCTAACACATTTCACAAACTCAAGCATGTGTATCAGAAAAAGCATTATTTATTATTTAAATGCATAAAATGCTATTTATAGTGTATTACATAATTAATCCAGTGATTTAAGTTTAAAATATACAAGTGATTGGTACAGAACACTGGCAGGGTTTTTCTTCTTTTTGCCAGTGACACAGTGGTTTTATTTTGATGTTTTCGTCTCTGATGGATTTTCCCCAGTGTCCAGTGTCTTCAGCAATCTGAAAAGGCCAGCAGCTTCTCGTATCCGACTGAACTCGATACAGAATGCTTGCACTTCTATAAACAAGTCCTGTACATTAATAATTTTGTTTCTGATTAAAGACTGAAGAAAGACACAAACAAGACGTACCAGGCGGTTCTGAAAGAGAAGAGAGATGGTTTCATAATCCAAATAAATGTTTGCAACCGAGTCAGTTAAAGGACTGTTGGCCCTCAGCAGTACAACTGGGGCATTACAAAATCAATTTAGCTTCAGCAGTAATCTTGTTCCCAAGCTTTGTACCTGCTGCCCCTGCTTTTCTACCTCCCACACTGCTACTGTATCTAAAAAATGGACTCCTCTGCTTTATAGTACTTTACTTCTGGATACAGGAGCTTTCTCAAGATTAAGCCCGTGCACAAATGAAGCACCAGATCTACATATGCACTGTATTTAATTTCTTTATTATGTAATCTCTGAATAAAGTCAGAGAGAAGAGATCATAGCCCAAGATGATGTCATCACTAGGGTCACCCCTCTTGCTTAGTCTTATTTTCTACCGCACCACCATGAAACAAAATGAACAAGCTTCACATCTCAAAATTCCCCAGTCACCAATGAAGGCACTCTAGCTGGGAAGTGACAGCAGCAGAACTGATCCCAGACTTGCTTTGTATCGCCCAATTAGCAGATGACCCTCTTGCTCTATCTTAGAAGGAAAGGCAGTAGCAGGGACACCTAATCCAAGATGACATTTCAGAGCTCATGGCTGTGAGCTGTGATTTTCCACCTGCTCCAGTGAAAAGATGGGATCATGGAAGTGTTCCTCCTTCCTAAGGGCTGCTTAGGTAACACCTTGTAGAGCAGCTGGGAATTGGGAAATGGAGACCTAGGAACTGGCATCTGCAGTTTGTCATACACAGATCCAGTCACTAACTGTCCGCTTTATACATTTTTTTTCTCAAGGACAAAAGCAGATCTTACTTTAAAGTGGTCTCGTAGTTCACATTGTGAGAAAGACTTGAACCAAAACCTTTATCTAAAAGCAACTATGTACATGAATGACGTTTATCAGACAGAACTGAGGGGACTTGATAGATTAAGTGTCCAAAGTACTTTAGATTGACACTGAAAATAGGCTACCAACTATTTCTACAGTAACTGAGCTTACTGCTGCAAAATTTGCTACCTATACCAAGAAAATTCAGAAACTGAACAAGTTATTTCCTTCACTACAATCAAAAGGCATCACTTGTTTTCTCTGCAACACAAACCAAGTTACAAGAGTAATAACTGAGGAACATGAAACTCAGAACAAAAGTACAAATGCAAGATGCTGGCTGACTCCCAATCGCTGAGGATCGCGCCTCTTTTACTTCCAATAGGATTGGTTTTGTACCATGCTTTTCAAACACAACATCTTGTGTCTCAGTTGCTGAGGCCTCATACGCAGTATTAACAAATGTTAGATCCCCCCGGCAACGCTACAGGCTTGGGGAGGAGTGGCTGGAAAGCGGCCTGGCTGAAAAGGACCTGGGGGTGATGGTTGACAGCCGCCTAAACATGAGCCAGCAGTGTGCCCAGGTGGCCAAGAGGGCCAATGGCATCCTGGCTTGTATCAGGAATAGTGTGGCCAGCAGGACCAGGGAGGTGATAGTGCCCCTGTATTCGGCACTGGTGAGGCCGCACCTCAAATACTGTGTCCAGTTTTGGGCCCCTCAATTCAAGAAGGACATCGAGGTGCTGGAGCTTGTCCAGAGAAGGGCAACGAGGTTGGTGAAGGGTCTAGAGCACAAGTCTTATGAGGAGCGGCTGAGGGAGCTGGGGTTGTTTAGTTTGGAGAAGAGGAGGCTGAGGGGAGACCTTATTGCTCTCTACAACTACCTGAAAGGAGGTTGTAGAGAGGTGGGGGTCGGTCTCTTCACCCCAGTAACAAGCGATAGGACGAGAGGAAATGGCCTCAAGCTGCGCCAGGGTAAGTTTAGGTTGGATATTAGGAAAAACTTCTTTACTGAAAGAGTAGTCAGGCATTGGAACAGGCTGCCCAGGGAAGTGGTTGAGTCCCCATCCCTGGAGGTATTTAAAAGACGGGTAGATGCAGTGCTTGAGGACATGGTTTAGTGGCGGACTTGGCAGTGGTAGGTTAATGGTTGGACCTGATGATCTTAAGGGTCTTTTCCAACCTTAACAATTCTATGATTCTATGATCCCACAAGCTTCACACGCTACTTGGCGATCAGTAAGTGTTCCTTGACTCCATTCTGTTTTGTCCCCTGTGTGCCTGAAGCACAGCTGCTGTATGCTCTCAGCAGCCCCTCTGAGCACAGCACCCCCCTCTGTGGGCATATTCTCAGCTGCAGCCCAGGTCTGCTACCGTTTTCCTATTCTGCTACCAAATGCAATAGGCACGGCTATTCAGCAGGTCACAGATCAAGCCACCCATGTGTATCTGGCAGAGTCCTAAAGCAGGGAAGCATCGGCAGCCACCAAAAGATAACAAATGGCTAGTCATCATCTGGAAGGGTACTGAGAACAAGACAGAGGGGGTTTTGCTGCTATCTAAAACCACACTGCACCCATATCCTGTGTACTGCACCCAATTCTCATCTCTGCAGCTTAAGGATATAGTAGAGCTAGAGAAGGCACTAGAGAAGGACACCAGAAAAAGCTTAAGGGAAAGGAACAGCTGCCTTGTTGCAAGAGACTAAAGAGGTTGCAGTCTTCAGTATTGAGAGGAAAAAGCTGAGGCAGGACTTGACCAAGATTCACAAAGCCTTGGGAAACTGAACATGGAACTGTTTTTCACCAATGACACAGAAACAAGAAAACAAGTTCTACTGGGCACTTGGTGAACCAGCAGATCAGTTTAGGATAGAAGGAAGTAGTTCGCACAGCATGTAGACAACCTTGTGTGCTGAAGGTGCGGGGGTTTTTTTACCCCCTCCCCAGGGGGTTAAGATCCTTGAAATGGCTACAACCTGCATGCTGGTACTGAGGAAGTATGACAAGCTTGGGAAGCAGAGAGTATGGTGTTAGGAAAACAGAAAGCGGGTTTTTAGGTCTTTGAGGAGACCTGCAAGCTGTTGTGGGTTGGCAATAGTCATGATTGAAGGGCAAGACTTCCACATGAGTTTTGTAACATCACCTCGAAGGTCTGGAAGCGGTGGGCACACTGGTACAGAAGAGAAACTTGAGGCTTAAAACTAAGCAGAAGGCAAACAACTAATACTGAGGGTGAAGAAAAGGCACACTGAGTGACAGATAAACCTTTTATATGTAAGGACCCGAGTCACATAAAACTGCAGTTTTGCCAGGGAGAAGTGTATTATGTCTACAGGAAAACAGGGAACAGTAATTACCTGTGAAGTCTTGTAAAAAGGTGAAGAAACATCTGTTAAACACTATAAAGAACTGCATAGTGTGTTAAGAAAAAAATGTGCCTTTGAAATAAAGAAGCAGTAAGACAGAATAACGTAATGCTATCAGCCTTATAAAAGCTCAGCACATATTACACAGAGCAATATATGGGACCCCTTTTCCTAACCAATTTACTAAAGTACTCACCTGCATATATTTGTCTTTAATCTGTTCACAGGTGGAGATACAGTTGGAGATATAAAGATGAATAAATTCAGGTGGAAGATCAACTGCAGTAGTAAGCCTGTTCAAATTAAAAATATCCAGTGGTTTATGAAGCCATAAATCTAGTGATTCCATTGCAAAACAGATGAGTTAGACCTGTGATATTAGCTTATCCCCAGTCATGTCATACAGAGCTGATTTCTGACAGCTTCCACAGACATATTTCTAATTATTTAAATTTCTTCATTAAGAGTCAAAAACTTTTTTTAACTCTGACAGTACAGAAGCTGAGTTAGATTGCTTTCTAGTATATTTGACACACCTACAAACATTTGCTATTTATTACACAAATGAGTCAACAATACTAGTTTCCAATTTATGATGAAGCCCCCAAGCTGTCCAAGTACCAAGATTCTTCTGCAATAAGCACTGCAATACAATTTTGCTTATTCATATTTGAATTTCAGGTACTGAATCTAGATGTTGAACTCTTCAAGTACACAACCAGAATAACTCCTTTGTTAGGGCAAAAGATCAGTTTCCTTAGTTCCTTCAGATCCAAATTTTAGTCCTAGGAACCAAAACAACATGAATATCTACAGCTTAAATAAAGAGTCCCTGACTAGATGAAAATGTTAACTAGAGATTAATGATGCACAATAATCTCAGAAGCTTCTTACTACAGAAGAACTGGAGAACTATTGCATCAAAGAATGGCATTAGTGTATTTTTAAGGGTTAACAGCAAAGCACACCTATTTGTGGTTTAACAGTACTGACTACTAAAGTATTTGAGCTGCCACTGTTTCTTAATTGAAAAAGCAATACAGCTCTCAGGATAACAGCGTACACTAAATGCAGAACTGCCATAAAGTTACAACAGGATTTGACCAAAGTAACTCTTAATCACAGTCCTATCTCAAGTAGTGAAGGCGGGGGCGGGGGGGGTAGGGAAAACAGTGCATGTTTTAGACATTTCAGTTTCAAGTTTTTGTCTTATTTCACTTAAAAATCATTGTCTCCCTGTTTGCACTAACAGTCATTTTGCAGTTTGAGAAAAGTTGTTCCTATGGTAGTTACACTGTGGGACAACCAGCATGCCTGACTGGTGGTGTAGCTATCCTGGACAGGAGTAAGAGCTCTCTTCTTACCACTATTTCTCCATGTTGTGACTATTAGCAGTAATTACCCCATTACTTCAGGGTAGTAACTGCTGTGAGTCTGCACCAGTAGGGAGGGATTTATTCCAGAAATGTTTCTTTCCTGAAGTGATATTTAATGTGCAACTCAACTCTGCTGCAAAGAGACTGCTGAACAAGGCTGATTTGGTAGTTCCCACTTAGTAATTGCCAAGAAATGGAAGAAAGTAAGGGGAGAGACGTACTTTTGTAGCTTGTGGGGATTAGCTGTCTGAGAAGTTTTCCTATTGAAAGGGCTACCATTCTGTTAAGAAAATGGGTTGTACCTATATGCAGAAGTTATTCCCAATGAAGACAGGGCATGAACGTAAAGCAGGATGGCTATTTAACAACGCTACCTTTTGTTTGCTTAAGCCACATCAAGAACACAAGTTGCGTTTAAGCAGATCAGCTGCGTGGCATTAATTTTTTGTGGAGGATTCTCGCAATAACTGCCCTTTGTCCCACTGTAGTCTTCTATCTTCCACACAAGCATACCTCAAGAAGGATCAAAAGTAACATTTCCAGATGTCCTATTAAAACACAGCTGCTACCTCAGTTGAAAGAGAAGACAGAAGCTAGAAACGAGGCTAATTTTTAAGATACGATAAAAGAATGTGAATTCTTCATCAGGAACCCATTAGAGGGAGTGACAATCACTACAGTGACAAAGCCATACACAGCCATAACCGGTCATTTTGCAAGTCAGTAACTAAACTTGCAGCTTTCTGAGACATAGGACACGTACTTGCTAGTGAAATGTATGTATTAACCAGGAACGTGATGTCTGAATAAAACTTTAGGCATCCTACAGATTGCAGTGACAGACTCCCTTAAGTGATAACCATTTTAAATAGTTTTGAGCTGAACATATCAAATAGTTTGATAAAATGATTTTCCAGTAATTATCAACTCCAGTTGAAGTTATCCACAACATGATATGTATTTCCCCATTCTTTTCAAAGTAGAAACACTTTGCTAATATTAAAGAGTAACACAGTGTTTTCTTTGAATAAGCCTCTCCATTCTTGGAGCAGGGACTGTAAGATTAACTAGCATAGCACCTGTGCAAGAAATGTGCTTTTTACCATACCTAATATGGTAAAATATGGTGTTATAAATAATTAATATAAAATTATATTAATTTTAATTAAAACAAAATATTTAATTATTATATAAATGATAAACAATTCATATAAGATGTCCTATATATGCCTCCACCATCGCATCTTTCTGCTGGGAAATTGTGGGTTTTTCCTGTTAAGTTGCAGTTTTGCTACTGCTAATACGAAGCTGTTAACATTACAGTAATATTTTAAAATAGCACTGCTGTAAAAAGGAACTTAAAAATTGGCAGCGTTCTCTGAACTTGGCACTGGAGATGTTCGAGAGCTTCCATTCTTTATTACCAACCCACAGCTAACTTTACAAACTTAGTCTGGACTAAAATAAGTGGTTTTTTAACTACAGGCACCACCAATAAGGAACTACCTAAAAAGCAAGTAAAGCCTTTACGAAAGAAACAGACAGTCCAGCAGTTGTAGAAAGCAACAAATCCACAGCACTCTCTTCCTCTGCAGGATTATTCAGAGCACACTAAGTCTTATTGATTAGAAGAGTATTAAAAAAAACGCAACACCACAAACAGCATAGAGAAATTGAAAAGGGAATGTCAGTTTGATACTCTTCCTTCACTGTAATCCGACTAGTCATTTCTTCAGTTCCTGTTACTTTTGGTAGTCTTTGGAATGCATCCAAATACAGCCCTGTGGCCAGCCTCACAATCACTCAATAACTCTTCAGTTATTTACTTTACATACTTAAGGGAACCTTCTTAGATTTGAAATAGTACTCACCGATTTACAACTTCCATTGAATGTAAGGACATGTCCATGTTGACCAAGACAGAAAAATACTCTGTTATCTGACTAGACTGCATCAGTTTCAGCAACATTTCTATAGCTACTAAGGGATTGTTTTCAACCAGGTCTGGCAATTTGGCAGGAGTGAGACCAATATGGTAAACAAGCTTGGGGTCCTTTTCAAGTTCTCCAAGGAGCTGTAAAGAAAAAAAAAAGATTCAGTTTTTTTTTCCTTAACTATCCACATTACTGCTTGAAGAAACTGCTACAATACATCTAAACTACAGGAGAGTGATAACCCTTTAGATTTAGGCATCTCTATTGAAAGACACTGGAGGTATACTTTAAAATTTCCATGTAAAGGCAACTGTGCCCATAAAACCTTTAATAAGGCATTTAGTAGTCTTTCATCAGTGGCTGGCAAGGAAGGGAGGAAAAAAAAAAACCCATGAAAAGTTTCAGCCTCCTTTAGTTTCCTGCCCAGCAGAAAGAAACCTCAGTTTCACGTTCACTGTTGTCAAAAAAATATTTCTGCAAATAAAGGATATTTTATAGTGCTAGCATAATGATTATCAAAAAAGCACACTGAAATCAGGGGTGATACTATCAAATTGAGGAAAAAAAATTTCGGTGTTTGCATTTCCGAAATAATTACTTATCAAAAGCTTCCACAGAAGCATGAACAACTTTGTTATAAAGATTTTTCCATGTAGAAAAATATTGGTGCCACTTATTGATCAACTGTAACTATACCAGTCAATGCTATGAAATTTAATGATTTCTTCCTTATTCGTACAAACCCAAGTCAAAACTCTTGGGTTTTTACAATTTAAAGTCCTTGGAGTTTCCTGGATCCAGACACAGAACAATTAAAGTGACCTAAGTTTTCTAAAACACATGAGTTAACAGGCAGCTTGTTAGAAAGTTGTTTTAGACAGAAAAGTGCATGATACTTACCTGTGTTTGCTGTGGGGAAGTCAAGGGACTTTTAAAAGCTTTTGCCATGATTCTTTTTATCTCAACTCCAGTGCTGTTCTTAACGCACATTGACTTATCCCACTGAATTGTGTGATCCGGCTCTATTGGATTTAACCATGCCAATTCATCCTCACATATATGGAGTGGAGGCGGTGGTCGAATAAACTCTGGTCGAAAGTGACCTAAAATGGCAACAATGGGAAAAGCTTTTTAAGCTTCAGGTATTCAGTTTTACATCAGTACAAAAAGACGACCCCCAAAGCCCCCATTTCTTTAAGCTATTATAACACTGAGAACAGCATTACGATCTTATTCGCCTCCCAGAAAAACATTTATTTCTGATTTTTAGTGATGCTGTTACATCAACCCATTTTTCCTCTTGATTCAGATCACTAAGTTACTGATTCTACGGTCTTTTTTCCTTCCACAGTAACTGCTTCCTTGGAAGGTGTTAACAGTCAGTCCAGATCTTAGTGTAGGGGACTAAGATCTGAGGGGCATCAGACCCAGTGTTTTAGCCAACAGATGACAGAGGTAACAGCTTGAAGACAGGCTCCAGATTTTTTAAAAGTCTGGAAACATGAACACTATGGAGTCAGATCCAGAGACAGCCTGACACAGTTTTGCACTGTTTCATTCGTCTTCATTCCCATTTCATACCTTGAAAATACTTCTGAATTACATTACATTTCATCTGGAGAAGTATAACAACATAGCATGTCATGAGTTACAGAAACAAAGATGTGAAAACACACATACTTTCTATAGGAGGTTTTGGTCCACTCACTAAGGCTTCCGTGATCTGGGAGGCAACGGAGCTGTCAAAACCAGAGTTGGAAGAATCTGGGTCAGGATCGCTGAGAATGCTGGGGAAGCTGGCCTTGCTCTGTGTTGGCAACTCGGACTGACGTTCTGAAAGAAGGCCAGTCCATAATATTAAAGCATAAAATTGAAACAGAGATGCCTGGAATACTAAAGTAGTGAGAAACAAGCAGCTTTAGAGAAGAACTAGCTTAAAAAAAAACAGATAACATCAACATGAAATTTAGTACTGTATCAGGCAGCTAGTACTCAGAGTGCCAGCTGACAGGCAAGGGACAGAGGTATGCAGCAAGGATAGAGAAGAAATAGAAATGAATCTGAGATGCAGTCTTGGCTTTAGAAAAGGTAAGCAACTGATGTAATCTGCGTCTAAAAGCAGATTAGTAGGTTCACATGGTACTCCTGAAAGAGTTCACATGCCAGATCTAGTTTTGCAATCACTTCTTCTCAGAGCAGGGAAGTGAAAAATCCAGACAGATACATTTACAGGCTCCACAACAATAATGGTCATACTAGACCTGAAGTCAGCTATTCAAATTTATCCAACACATTTCAGCGGCATTGCGTAAGCTGCTTTTGCATTCGCTGTCGAGCTACAGCAAGAGCTTGTGTGGAAAAAGATGAAGTTTAATTGTTATGCGATTCTACGTACGTTGTCATTAAAGCAAACCTGAGAGGAGCTGAAATTGTCCCTTTAAAGCCCAAATTACAGAACATAAAAAAGTTACATAAAAATAATATTAAATTTAGTATATACAGCTGAAGACTTGAAGACTATGGGGCTCAATACTTGCATTGTCAGAGTTTTAGGTGTTCTTCTGTCACAATTTATCACTCTCTTGTATCTGATGACTTAATGGCTGATCTTCTATATTCTCTGTATTATTTTCAGAGATTATGTTTTCCATTGCTTTGGCAAAAAAACCCAAAACAAACCCCAGCTGACAAAAAACAGAGAAAAACCCACTACAGAACACCACCTTACACTCCTCCCCTCCTCCACAGAGGGCATTAAGCAGCAGATTAAGCCTTAAGTAATCTAAAGTCCAAAATTGTTGGTACCACACAAGGAATCCCTTGAAAAAGTTCCACGTGAAAATAAACACTGCTTCTTTTTCTCATTAATTAATTGTAGTGCTGTCAGATTTAGTGTACTGTCCCTATCACTTCTAAGCAAAGTGTGCTTGCTCCTTTTTGTGCAACTATGCTGACCCTTCCTGGCTTCCCGTGGGTATGAACTATTTCATATGACTCCAACCAAATCCATGAGAGACGCTGAAACTGAGTGACAAAAGGATCATCAAAACAAAGCAACACCCATTGCTAATTCCTTTTTTGGCTTTCTGTCCTACTTTATCCAACTATTTCAGATCATGCAAACGTTTGCATATATGCTCACTAAAGCAGCACAGCAGGATATGTTTTTCTGTTAAAGGCAACAACTAGCATACCTTTCAGTTGTTTAAAAAAAGAAAAATTTTAAAGTCAAAGTGCAAATCAGCTGGTTTATAAAACATGTCTTTGGCTTTATAAACTGTTTCAAACTCCAGTTTGTGAGTCCTTTCATTTAGACACTGAACAGAAGGGTTGATTTAACAAATAAAGTTCTACAGAAAAAAAAAAAGATATTGGGCATCTTTTTTCAGTCTTTTTATTTGTAGCCTAGAACTTAAATCTATCACTTGGTAGAAGTAAATCACTGATGTGTTTGTATCCCCATAATCTCAAATGATTAAGGATGCTTAATTAGAAATATAAAAGTTTAAGATACAGTCCTTCAAGTCACTGATTTTAGAAGCCTGCATGAACCCTTAGTTATATGCATTTGACGCTCAAAAGCTCACCCTCACTGCTTCAAGAATTACGGCTGGATCAACAGTTTCAGGTAAGCAGAAGTGAGAATTAGAACATGCTGATTTAACAGGAAAGAACATAGCATCTTGAACCAAGACATTTAAATTCAGAAAAATTAATCTGAAAACAATCACTTAGGTTCCCTTAGAGAGCTAATTCTTTTTTCTTTTTACAGGTAAAAAGAAACTTTCTTTGATTCTTAAGGGAAAAACTTTAACACAGGTCAATTACTTTTAAATCAAATAAGGGTTAGCAGACAGTTACAAGCACTTTGCCAGAAGACCCATCCCTGAAACTAAGAGCAAGTGACAGTTTTTTATACATTAACACACCAGATGAACAAAACCAAGTTATAGGGAGAGACCGAGGCTTGAATGAACATTCTGTAGACCAAAATGAGAAGAGAACAAAGCAAGTTTTAATACTCATTCCCAAGATGCTCTATTCCAACACTCTACTTCTGGGGGAAAAAACCAAACCAAACAACAAAACCACCAAACAAAGAAAAAAACAAAACAAAAAAGAAAACCACACCCAGAGAAACCACCATATAGTTACAAGTGAATTGCCACAATGAGCTCAAGTTCAGAAGACGAGCCAAGTATTTTTTCCTCCCTTTACAAAAAAAGGATTGGTATAGATACACTGATTGAAAAAATGTAATGCTTTCTAAATTAATTTAAGTTGATTTTGCAGGTATATTCTAAAGCAAGTCAAAATCATCATGCTCTAAATAGTGCTGAATTCATCTCAGGGACCACAATTTTGAAGGGCCATCAAGTCTCACAACTGTTATGTTCTATGAAACGTGGGGGGAAAGGGTATAAATGCAACACCTTAAACACTGTATCTAAGCATCATAATACAAGTATTTATGCACTGTCAGCAGCACAGCTTCATCCTGCATATTGAATCCTTAGGAGAAATATACTGAAAACTTCCGAAAAATTCACAGACTTTCTGAAACATGACAAACAGACAGTCAAGAAGCATCACAATATTAAAATGAGCAGAAGATTTATCTTCTAAGAAAGGGAACAGAAAGCAGACATTTATTGTAGGGAGCTACAGCAAGAAGCCTGAGAAAGACAGCATGAAGCTTTTTCAGATGCAGCTTGGTTTGTTACATAACTCCTACAACTGCTCATACGCAATCAATTATGCATGTTTACTGTATTATGTAAATAATGATACAAGCACATCTCACAGGGCTTAATTTTGCAAAGCCCCATTAATGACTTTATACTGTACTTTAAGCCATCAGTGTCTTCTATTTTAAATAAAGGACAAATTAAAATGCATGGCCTAGAGTACCCATCCATACAACTACAGTTTTGAGGTTCTCAACATGTTGTATTTTTAATGAGAACAAACTGTTCAGAAGACAAACACAGTACCAAGGGGAAAACAAATAAAAAAAATGAAAAAACTCCAGGCTTCTTTAAGGCATCACGTATGCCTTTATGCTAAAAATCACAAGTTACCTGAAGTTTCATAAAATCTGTGTATTCTAGAAAACACAGACAGGATGAACAGAACAAGAACCAGAAGGGTTTGTTTTCCCCTTGAAAGTGTGTTAGGGTACTCAAATTGCATTTTCAAAAGATCCCGCAGTGTGGAAATAGTAGCTGAGGAGGACACCAGAGGACGTTTGTACACTGTAAACAAGCCAGTGACAGGTTCTGCAGAAAAAATGATGATACCAAGATACAACCATGGGGCGGGGAAAGCCTAGTTACTGCCTGACCTCAGAGCAGTAAACCACATTGTACAGATATAGAAGTGGGATGGTCAGTTTTCAAGCGAGCAGCTCAATTTGCACGTACCTAGGAAAAAAACACTATTTTTTGCTGTCCAAACTGGCTCCTTGTTCCCAACAATATTTTCTATTTCAGATTAGCTCCAGATGTGACTCATCAGTCAATGTGATCAGAACAATCATGTTCCTGCTCCTTTTCTCCTGTCAAAGGATAAGCATCACATTGCTTTTCTTTTCAATCCAGTAAAAGTAGACCACCTGCCCACTCTTGAGCTAATGCTGTAAGATCCGACTTTATTTTGTAAAACTGAAGATATAATTGTAATAGCCAATTTGCCAGGTGCAGCTGAAGTACCGGTACGTGACAGTGTGACAGTTATGCTATGTTCTCTCATACCAGAAATACTGCAAAGAGTGAAAAGGGATAAAAATACACAAAACCCACAACCCATCCAAAAAAAAAAAAAAAAACCGCGCAAAGGTTTAGATGAAAATCTTCCTATACTTGCAAAATGTTCTCATGTTCAAGGCAGTGACGTATATGCTTAAAAAGCTGCTTGTTAAGTAGGATAAAACAGTTAAGGCCTAATCTCTGCTTGAAGTTTCTCTATATGCTTGAACATGGGCTTGAAGACCCTAAAGCACAGTTCAACCTTTTTCATAATTAGGATAGACAAGAGTGTTTCTCAGGTAACTCACAGCCACATTACAATTAGCGTTTCCATACATAATTGAACCATAGCCACAAATCTTCCTTACCTGCTAACGCCAGCTGAAGCCCACTTATATCCACTGACTGGGCCATGTTCCCCACGTCCATTGAAGCAATCTGCCGAGGAGTCTTCTTGAACAGTTCCCTAGGGGGGGCCAACATCAGTTGAGACAGAAAGAATTTTTCTGGAGGAGTTATGGGAGGCAAGAAGCCTGTGGAGACACAATGGAAAACAATCCCTGATTTTTAAGGCAGTAGCATTAATGGTTTCCATATGCTTCACGTAGAATGAGCAAAAATAAAATGCAAACAAATGTGTTATTTATGGCAAGAACAGTGCAACTGAAGAGTCTTTGTGAGCGCATACAAAACCGCCACCTTCTCAGCTCCTAAAGTGATGTGAAATACAGCGTTACACTGCTGGGCACCATGCACCTCAGCATGCAACATCAGTCAGTCATAGTGGTTTCTCTACATGCTTTCTAATTTAGGCAACTAGTGAGCTACTAAATATGATCAGACATTGCAATTGATACTGTAAGTTATGAAAGTAATTTTTGTAGAAACTTTAAGATTTTTTTAGAAACTTTAAAAAAAATTTTTAGAAACTTTTTAAAAAGCGGTTTTTTAAGAAACTTTCTAAAAAATGTTTTTACCCATCGCTGTCACGCTTGCATTTATTGAAGTGGGAAAACGTGTTCCACTCTCACGTACTTCTTTAAGAGGCTTGTTTCACAGCTCTAAAGCTGTCAAAAGCCTCCTCTTACCTCCGGGTTCTCGCAAGGGCTTTCTCCCCCCAAACCATCCCGCGTCACGCTCCCGCCGAGCGGCCTATCCGACATCAAGCCTCGAGCCGCTCGCCATGAACAACTCCCACCGCTTCTTCCAAGCGCGGGAAGCGCAAAGCCACCGGCGGAAGCCGGGAGCGGGCGGTGACACCGAAGCGGCGGAGCGGCGTCTCCTCGGCTCGGCTCTGCCCCGGCCCTGCCCGCCCCCGTCCCGGCGGCGGGACGCACCTGAGAGCGGGGTGCGCTCCGCCTCGTCGCCGCCGCGCTCGGGCGCGGGGTTGAGGAGGTGGGCGAAGACGGCGGCGAAGGGGTTGGCGGCCAGGGGCTCGGTGCGGTACATCTCCCAGAGGAGGTAGAGGGCGGTGAGGCGCTGGGCGGGGCTGGGCAGCAGGTCGGGCTGCTGCAGCAGCAGGACGAGGACGGAGCCCAGGCGGAAGTGCTCGGCCTTGCCAAAGTAGTGGTGGAAGGCGCTGGAGAGGCCCTCGAAGGTGCTGCCGCCCGCCTCCTCCGACACGATGCCCAGCAGGCTCGACAGCTCCTTCGGCGACAGGCTCATCCTGCCGCCCGCCGGCCCCCCGCCGCCGCCGCCCGCCTCGCCCGCCTCCGCTCCCACCTGCGTGCCGGGTGCCGGGCTCCCCCCGCCCCCGGGCATCCGCCCCGGACCAGCCCCGCCGCTCCCCGCTGCCGTAACGCCGCGCGCGCGCGCTGTCGCGCCGGCCCCGCTTTACGGCGCGGCCGTAAGGCGACGGGGGCGTTCCGGCTCGGCGCCGGGGCGACGCGGAGGCGCGCGCGCGATTGGCCGCGCGGCAGGAGCTGCCGTCCGGCCCGCGCCCCCGCCTGGCGGAACGGGATTGGCCCCAGCCGCCCGGCGGGGGCGGGGCGGGCGCGGGCGATTGGCTGCCGCCGCCGGGCGGGCGCGCGGCGGCCGTTGGGGCCGGCAGGAGGAGCCCGGCGGCGCGTGGAGGCGGTGGCGCCGCCCGGGGTGGCGGTGGCCTGGGGGGGGCCGGGTGTCCGCCCTGAGAGCCACGGGCAGGGGGGAAGGCGGCCAGGCCGCGCCTCAGTCGGCAGCCGGGGCCGCCTCGCTTCGCTTCGCCTCGCCTCTGGTGACGGAGGGGAAGGGAAGAAGGGGGCTGCCCGCCTCCTCTCGCTGCTGCCTCTGCCCTGCCCAAAGGGCGGCCTGGAGGGCAGCGTTTGCCTGCTTCTGCCTTAATCCCACAGCCCAGAGCTGTCTGCTTCGCTGGTGGGATTCTCGGCAGAGCTGAAGGACAGTGAGCCGCAGCAGCGTGGGGCTGGAGGTCGGGGGTGGAAGAGCATCCCCGTTCGGTGCCACCATTCGGTGCCACCATCTGTTTCACGAGCGTATCTTGTGGAAACGTGTCCCGAGGGACAGCGGCTCACGGGCACGTCAGGTGCAGCCTGACGGAAGTGCTGAGGGCATGGCCTGGAGGGAAGACCTTTCTGTGGTACCTGCTGAGAGAAGAAGGGCTTGGAAGGTCCTGAGAGCAGATGCTGCTGCTGCTGTCTCATTCCTCTCGTGTCAGTACTCCTTCCGAGTCACCCGGCTCAGAAGACCCTGGCTTTATAGTTAGCCATGCTGGTGTAAGCGATGGGATTCAATTAGAAACTGAATAAATTACATAAGTAATATAAAAATAATATAATAAAATGATATAAACTGAAAGCTAGTGTTCTGAATATAGACCAAATAATAGATGTGTTCTTTAATTCACATTATTGATGGGAAAGAAACCAAGATCTGAGAGGCGTAAAGGCTTCATGTCCGTATACTGATGTTAAAAAATGACAACTCTGGGAAAAAAACAGGGTCTGCAGCTATGTGAGGTGTGATCTGAAAGCCTTGTTGATTGAGCAGCTGCTCACCAGCTGACTGCGTCACGGTGAGAGGTCTGCTTGCCAGATAGGCAGGTAGAATAGCAGAGCAGATGGAAGAGGATGCCAGTGAGCCTCCTGACGCAGCCAGTGGATGCAAGGAAACAAACCAGCCCTTGGAAGTTTGGGCCAATTTAGAATTTGTGAACAACTGCAGCAAGGACTTTAACTGTGAGATTAAGGAGGAAGACCAAAGGATTGCAAATTGCTGAGGAAGTAATCTGTGTAGGTGTGCAGTAGGGCTAGCTGGAGAACTTGGGAAAGCATGGACATGAACAAGAGCTTTCCACCCTTACTTGTGATACAGAGAGAGAAGTTGAATATCTTCAGTTAAATAATGTGACAGCTCAGTAGTTTAGAGAGGAAGACTTTGTGGGAGAAGGTTCCTCATAACTCATATGGATTTCTGTATAAAGAGGTAGAAAGATGAACTTTTATCAGCTGACTTGAACGCTCAGTCTATGAGAAGACACTTCAGTTTACAGAGGAGCTGAGGATATAGAGAACAGGCCAACTTTGTCTTCCCCTCTGTCTTGCTGACCTGTAGCAAAATTGTAGTTCTGTGTTCCTGTCAGAGAAAGAGGTTTCGTTCTGTGGGGTTGAAGAACCATTGCAATAGATTGGGAAGGTGAAACCGTGTCAGTGGTCTGCAGAGTGGAAAAGGCCCAAGTGGCTGTTTCTGTGTCTCTTTTAAACCTGCGAGAGAGACAAGGAGATACGGTTTGATACAAGTGTGTAAAAGACTTGAGAGAGTGATAGCTTATTGAAGTGAAACTAAGTTTTCCTGATAGGAGTGACTGGTCTAAACGAAAGAAACTCACGGGAGTTGCTGTGGCTATAGACGTCCATAACTGTACACAAAAGCATAGGGTGATCTCCATCTAGCTCAGCGCCTTGTCCATGACTGCGTACGCTTGGCTTCTGGCCATCTGCCATTTAGGTACTTCCTGAGTCGAAGGCTGAATGCTCATTGTGATTCCCAGCCCCGATGAAATTTTCTTCCTTGAGCTCAAGTGCTCTATGAACCCATTTATACATTCGGCATGCAATGAGTTCTGCAGTTTAAGAACCGTGCTGTGCAAACGAGTACTTCCTTCTCCACTCTGCTCACGGCTCATCATTCTGTGCATCTCTTATCATGCCTTACCCTGGTTGTTCGTCTCTTCTGTGGCATCCTCGTTCTGCCATCCTTGTTGCCCTTCTCTTTCTTTTCTACTTCTGCTGTATCCTTTTTGAGAAGGAGGGACCAAACTTGCATCAAGTGTTCAAGCCGTGAGTGTCCCATAGATTTATACACCTTTATCGTATGAGTCCTGTTTATTTCTCTTTTCCTTTTTCATGTTGTTTGCTCTTTTGAGATGTGAACCTGACACTATAACAGAACTGTCGTCGATGACTTCCTCAGCAGGAATAGATAGGTAGCACCCACCACTACACAAGGGAAGGATTCCTTCCCTTTCCACCCACCCTTGTTGCAGTATTTTACTTTGCACGTATCAAATATTTGCTTTCACTGCCATTTAATTCAGTCATTTCATATTATGAACATCTCCTGCAGCGCCTTCCTGCCAGTTTTTGTTTTTACAGTCCTGAATGGCTTTTTCTCACCAGGAAACTTAGGACATACCCGGGAAGACTGCATCCTCCATCCCTTTACGCCCACACAGGGGGGTTACTCCTCAGTCTCACCTTTGTGCACACAAGTTCTGGTCATTGCTGTAGTTTCATGCAGTTTTCTCAGTACAGAAATTGGACTTGGTCGTTTATAGTTTGTTGGGTTATCTCCACGGCCTTTTTAAAGATTGGTATCAGACTTGCCATCCTTATTTCTTTGATACTGAGACCATTTTGATGAGCAGGTTGCACATCGCAGTTCACAGTTTAGCATCTCCATCCTTCAGCTGACAAGAATCTCTTGGGTGAACCCCATCTGATCCTGGTGATGAATAGTGACTCATTTTATGCATTTAATTTCACATCTCCTACTAGCACTTCACTGTGAGACAGTTCTCTTCACTTGTACCCCACCAGTAAAGGTTATTGTCTGGGAACATCTCCAAGATCCCATGTAGAGATGCAAAGAATTAATTTAGCTTTTCTCCTGTAGCCTCCTTCCTGGAGGCTTTTATATGTTGCGCTCATCTGTTGACCTCAGACTGACCAACAGATTTTCTCTTTCTGGTGTACTGGCAAAAGTTGTATTTGTTCATTTTTGGGATGAAGTGTATGGTTAGAAATGATCATGCCTAAAATTGTGCCTTAAATTGAGGGATGGTTTGCTGGGTGCTAATCCGCAGTCAAATAGACCTGTGGTGCTTCCGTCCAGGTGGTCTTTTTCGTACAGCTTGCTCCTAATAACAAAGTCTGCTGAAGGGAGCAGAGCAAAAAGAAGAAACATGGTTAGAAAGAGAAAACTGCCTCTTCTTTTCCTATAACTTTCAGAAATGTAAACCACTCTTGGATGGTGTACTTACTGGAATAATGGATGTCGAATTGCAGAAATGGACTTCAGAGCAATAAAAACTTTCCCCAATGACTGAGATAGCAAAAAAATTGTGTGACTCATATATGGCTAATGCAGCCCTCTGAAATTATTCTATCCAAATTAAAAGGTTTCTGGTCAGAGCAGGAAAGCTAACAGTTTAGACGATGGAGTACTTTATAGGAAGTGGGATGGGTACAAGCATCAGTTGGCAAAGGGGATTCTGAAGTCACGATGATTTTAAAACAGATCGCTGTTTCAGGGTAGCAAAAAACTTAATCTAAGAAAAAGATGGGGGTAAAATACTCCTGGGGCAGAAAGTGCAGGAAATGTGCTGCAAAAGAGGGTTTCTGTAACTGCACAGGGTGCTGTATTTTGTGGGCATGCGTGTTGGATATTCTTGGGCTCAAAACTTGCGTAATGAAGAAGCAAGAGTATGCGATACTGGTGCAGACTCAAATACATGAGTTCTCAGCTGGATTTGGTTTCTGAAATGGATGACATTACACTCAAGGAGGAAGGCTGGGGCCCCAGCTACCTCAGTGGGTCTGGGGGGGGGCGGATTCCACAGGAGATAGATCACTGCAGCGCAGTCTTGCGGCGTAAAGGGAAGGGCTGAGTTTTCTGCCTTTGCAGAACAGCTCCTCTGGGACCAGGCTGAGCATATCCCATTTCTTTCAGATGGCTTATAGAATAGCTATTAAATGGTCAATAAAAGCATAAAATACACCCGTCATTCTTTATGTTCGGGTTTGAGTAAGAACCTCCATAAAAATCATACTTTGAGTTCCTAAAGAGGGATAAAGGGATTGGGGCTATACTTAAATTACCGGCTCTCAGTCTCCTTGTCTAACTCTGTCCTGTTGGCTCATATATGCTGATACAGATGCAGAGATTCCAAACTAAAAGTGACACAGACAATCTAGCTGGGCAGGTAACCCTTTGCAAATACAAATAAACCTTTACAAATGATTTGACTGTTACTATGCAATTGTTTTAGTATTCAAATGAACACCAGCTTTTGAGAAATTGTAACTGTTACTGGAAAATGAGATCCACGACCAAAGGAGCACATTCAGTTTGATTTGATTTGATTTCCTGAGCTAAGGGAAAGGCTGTGTAATTTAACTGTAGAAGTTGTTTTTCCTTCTTTTCTTATTAAAATTTATTATGTTATTGCTTGCTATGGTATTTTAGATGACAGCCAAGGAACACAAACTGCATTGTGGGCACTAGGAAAAAAACTGCTAATGAAGGAGCAATAGAAGAAGACAGCATTTGGAAGGAGAAAGAAAAAGTGGCAAAGAAGATGTATTGAATTGACCTGCTCTGCAGCAAGTATTTGAGTTTCTTCTAGCAAAGAGGCTGAATACTTAGGAAACAACTCCCACCAGCATATCTTTTATCCCACATTTCATTTGGGAAGGACACAGTGGGAAGGAATTAAATCACACCTTAAAGTCAAAGGGGAAATTAAAGCACTTCCAGATTGTTCTGTTTATTCTCATGAGACGTCTCTCTGGTACACAAATTCCTTTCCATAATAACTTAAGTGACCCATCCCATCTACAGTGTATTTTAAGTAGCAACATATCAGAAAGAGGAAGGAGTAGGTGTGTTTCGTACGCATCTCTTCATGTGTATATCTTTCTAGTGACCATTGCATGTTTTTCTTCCCAGTTCATCTCTTCAATTCAAAACACAAGATGGGACCACCAATGCAGAAACAGATTTTGTTATTCCTGGAGTAATCAACAATATTGGCACGCTAACAATGCCTAAAAGCCTTCCTGAGTAACTGTATGAGAACACATCTTCACTTGTTCGGCAGACCTCAATGATGCCAAGGGATTCTTGGATACAGCTTGAAGAGCACTTAAGAAACACCAAAAATATCATAGCATGAATGGCTTCGTAAGTGCTGAACACTGGGTGGCTTAGAAATAAATGCTTGTTGCTGAATTCTTTAACTGCTGTGAATTTTAGTGATACCTCTGCCTTTTAAGCCAGTTTTCAAATGGCGGATGCTCACACATGTAAATTAATGTTAAATCCACTCACTTGGTTTCTTGAGTGTTAGACACTTCCAGAAGAGATGGCGCTTTGGCCCCAGATAAAATCAACAGTGAAGCTCCAGCAGGGTCATATTGGCACATAAAAGCAGCATACAGTATGGCTATTTGCATATATATCTTTATGTAGACCCTTCTTCTGACTAGGAAACCCTTCCCTGATAACTCAGAAATATTTTTTCCTCAAAAAATTATTTGAAGCAAAATGATATCTTCATTTGTCCTTTTTTCTTACTGTTTAATCAGACAGATTTTTTTAAAATCCATCTGTAATTCTGAAATAGCTGAGCACGTGTTTTGTGTGAAAACATTCAGTATATGCATTGCTCGGGAACTCTTCACTGTGAACTTTAATTTGAGCACTCAGCATTTATAATTTGAGCTATGCAATTGCACATCTGACTCAAATGGCACTATTTCCATTCCCTGGCTCGATGACTTGATTTATGCTTTATGTTTCTGTTTTCATCCAAAATCAATTTCAGCTGAATCTTTACCTATGCAGATAAAACTGCAGGAGGAAGGACTTTATGCTTAAGCTACAAATTTGAGATCCACCTTCTGAAAGAGTATTCAATAATTCAGAGCTCATCAGAGAGCTCTTGTCCAGGAAATGGGAGATTCAGGTTCTCTTTCTTCCTCTGCCTGCAGCCCAGGTTATGACTATTAGGAGCAGAGGGGAGCGTTCATCTCCTCTGGCTGAAGTTGCTTTGCTTTGTTTACAGGGATTAAAGATTGACTGCAAGGGAAAGGGAGCAAAAGCAAAGTCTGATGGTTTTAGTGAGCATGTGCTTGGTGAGATGCAGGACAGTGGCCTGTGTTCTAGTCCTGCTTCGGGAACAAGGCAAGCATGTGCTCAATGACAATCAGGTATAAAAGCATAAAAATGCAGGTGTGCAGGGACTGGAAATCTGTTGTCCCTCTTGCCCATTTAAAGTCCCAGCCATTGGGAGAGTCACTTCTTCCCATTCTTTCCTTTAGAAAGAAAATTTCAGAAATTTAGTAAGGAAGTTCTCTTTCTCTCCTATGTATATAATTGTATATGTACATACTTATTCATGTATAAACATACACACTCGTATTTAAATATTAAACCAAAAGTTTCTCATTAGAAATCTATTCCAGATATGGAAGAAGTAGGTTAGAGTATCTACTGACGTGACACTTTTCCACATGACATTTGACCAGAAAGATGCTTGGAAAAGCTAATTTTTAAATGTGCTTTTAGGACCTGATAGAATCCTTTTGTGCAAGAAGGCAAAATGTCAGTAGTATTTTTAGGGGCATTACTGAGCATTGCGGTATAGTGATATATATAGACCAGGCAAAGAGAGAACCTCAAACTGCAAAGATCCATTTATAAAAGTATCTTTAAAAATATTTGACGATTTTGTTTTCCTCCAGCAGTGGTGCAGCTCCACTGATTTGTATCCTCAGAGTTCTGCGTCATTCATTTTCTCATGTTCCCATATGTTTCAAACACCCAGCGAGCTCTTTGCTTTCCGACTGCCTACAAAGTTTCTCTTGTGCCTGACTCTTTATTGCCTTCTAAGTATGCTGCACATCCTCAAAGAGTCTCGTTATTCATCCCATCTCCTGTTTTATGCTGAAAGCTTTTAAATACATTTTAATGATGCATAACAGCGATATAATGAGCTTAATAGCATGCTATTGATTTTCATTTGAAACACTGACATTTGAACATTTCAATAGCCTTTTAACAGTGTGTATATTTAATGTGATTCAAAGACAAGGCAAATGCAACACAATATCTGTCTACTAAAAAAACTCCACAATCTCCATCTACTGAACATCTCCCCACCTCGCCCGCAATCTGTTTGTTGCAATCAGCTGCATTAAAAGCGCATAATTTTCGTTGTCTTAAAACGAGCAAGCCATAATCCTTGGCACAAGGAAATAAAAGGGAAAACCACAAAATTGCTGTATCCAGGCACAGCTGTAGTTATCTGCTCTGGTCACGATGGAGATATTAATGATCCAGATCCAGTCAGTGCTGTCAGAGAATGCAACATGTTAGCTCCATAGGGAAGTAAACTGCCCAAGGATGCCCTCTAGATAGGAGACAGCTGAGTTCTGGGACACCCTAACTCAGGCTAAGTGGGTGGACTAAGAAACACAAAAAAGAAAAATGAAACCCACAAACATACACATCAACGTAAAATAAGGTAACAGTTCCCTTTTGATGACTAACTCACTCAGTAGTTGCATCCTATGGAGAGTACTGTTTTCAGGAGAGGTTTCTCAGAAGGCAATGAGCAAGATGTGAAGCAGCCATACAGTGCCCTGTCTAGCCTGCATGTGTGGCTACTTGGACATCAAACTAACAGCAGCCTTGCCAGGCTGCACCAGCCATATATTCTCCTTGCGTTATAAGTAAAGACCTTCTTTTTCCAGTGCTGTGACATGTTTTTTCAGGGAGTGTTTATAACAAACAAATACAAGTCAAGTTTACATCAAGTATTAACCTTACCCTTCTGGCTTTTCACAGCATCACCCATATTCTTTACACATCAATTACCTGTACGGCAACATAAATGTGCATGACAAACATAAGGTAATACAGAGAGAGAGAAAAGCAAAGGACCAGGGAAACAAGGAAGACTTATGCTTTTGTAAGGTCTTCAGTTCGCTTGCTTTCCTAATGTGCAGCTGTTGGTTTGTAACCACATCAACCAAGAAGATCATCTGACAAGTCATGACTCAGACTTTATTGCAGTTGAGTATAATTAGACAGGGGTTTTGTTTTTGAGCTTAAAAAAAAATCAGCTGCTTTGATTACCATTTTGTTCATATTTTTTCCAATCTCTGTGCTTTGCTTTCAAGATCATAAGAATATTTCTGAGAATATGTAAGTGATTTTGAAGTCTAAGATGCTTTTTGAATTAGTAGTAGTTCCCAGTGTGCAAGTTAGGCTAAAATTAAGACACACTATTCTCAGAGGTTACCTAAGAAATTCAAAACTATTTAACAAATGAGGTACCTAAGACAGGCATAGGCACATGTTTTATTATTAAAATGTAAGTAGAGTTCTATTTCTTCCCACAGCAGAGACACTGACTTCTAACTAGTGACAGAGATGATCAAGAAGACCATCTTCTTTTGGTTGACAAAATTGGAAATGGGAAAAATAGTCTATCTATCTTGAATAGATGGTGGTAGTAATGAGTAACTCTGCTGAAAGCAGTAGAGTGGAGCATGGGTTTTAAACCAATCTGAGAAGAAATCTCAGATGCATATAATTGTAGACAGAAGAAATGGCTGTTATCATTTTATTTAAGGTAGAACAGTCTCCTGAAAGTACCTAATTCTCTTGGCTGACCACAGAGAAATTGTAGAATGATCAGCTCAGATGTCTCATTTTTGACCTCTAAGTTAGGACAGATCAATCCTATCCCTAAAGTCGTGCTGAATCCCCTGGGGAAGCAAGATCAGGTCGGAAGCTGAGTTGAGGCTAAGTCCTGGTGAGAGCCCCAGTTATACCTGCAGGCAAGATATATGTTCCTTTTCTTGTCTTCCAATGGTGTATTGCATCCCTTTTTCCCAGACTCTGCTGGTCTTCCATATTTTAAACTTAAATTCTTCAGGACAAGGACTGCTTCTAGTGACATGTTTACATAGTCCTCAGTACAGTGATTGCTGGGACTGCAAAGTATCCCTGTAATGGAAATTCTAGCATGTCTCAGGAAGAAGGGGCTTCTGTGCATAGACTATTGAAGCAAAAACTAAATGGTAGTGCAAAAGCAAAGGAGACGGACGATACAACTGCTTCTGTTCTGCCAGCCTGCTATGAGGGAAGTCCCCCTCGGCTCCTGCTGTATGAACCGTTCTCCTGTTAATTATGACTATAAAAGCCCAAGTCCACAATGCTGCCAGTTCAATGAAACTGAAAGGTAATAAATTCAAATATTTTGTAAACAAAAAGCATTTTATACACAGCGTGCATAAAAAGAACTTACTGCCACAGACTGTGGCTGAGGCCAAGGTTGTAAGGAGGCATACGACATTTTCAAAGGTAATAAAAATATCTAGTATAAGTGCTTCTTCAGCTTACACAATCTGTTAATGATGGATGAGACCTTTTTGGGGAGTATTTCCTCTGAAGTAGCTAGTCTTGGTCACCATCAGACAGGAATCTCTAGACCATAAATTCGATCAAATATAGCAATTTCTGTGTTGCTCACTTATACCTGTGAGAGTCTGCTGACTTCAAAGTGCACGAAGGATTTGATCTAAAGCACATCATCCATCATCGGTGCAGAAGTGCCTTCGTTCTGTGGCGGTGTGAAAAACTGCCCACCGGGCAGTTGCTTTGCAGGCCAACAATGTATACATGTGGGTAACGTGGCGTTGGTGTACAAGACCCTGCATTCGTTGCTGTGCTGTTGTATGTCTGAAAGGATCCCAGGTTTTGAAATTCACGCACCTCCTGCTCTTCCTTTTAATTCTCTGCTCAAAATCCAGTGCAAACTTCCTCTCCCATCCTGACTATTTATAAGTATACACAGAAACAAATGTTTTGTAAAGATGTGAGAGACATTCTGCTTTATTCCCAGGGGCAAATAAAGCCTTTTATTTTTAGCCCAGTTTCCTAAGGAAATGAGACTGATGCAATCACATTGTCTATTTGTCTGTCTATCAAATCAGCCCCCTTCCCCCCTTCCCTTCCCCCATCAACTTCTGACCATCTTTCCAGCCAGATCTGACAGAGAGGTGAAATTCTTTCAAAAGTGTTAAATGCACAGGACTTTTATGAAAATCAGTGGCAGGGCCAGAGGAGAGACCTTACCAGTTCCCTCACTGGAGAATTAAGTACAGGTTGAATTCAGCGGGTGGGCAGCGACGTGCTGGCAAGTCACCTTGTGCGTGGCTGTAACGCTGCCATGATGCATGTTGTCTCCCGAAGGTGGAAGAACAAGAGGGACTGGGGTGGCATTTCAGAGGTACTTCTGGAGGGGCTCTCCTGGGCACTCGGCAGCATTTCAGGGGTGGGGAGAGAGAGGTGGCACAGGAGCAGGGTTGTTGGACGTGTGGGAGGCAGGGGTCAGAGCACGCTTGGGGTTTTTCTTTATATCCCAAAGGGACTGAATTTTGAGGTCATGTTCTGGGGAGCTTTTCAGTGGTGGCTCAAGGAACAGGGTGGAAAAGAAATGCAAAGCCAGTGCTAGAGTAGTGGTCATCACTGTCCTTGCCATTACCTGACAGATATTTCCTGGATAATTCCTGTCATGGAGAATAATTATGCACTGGAGAAATAGGGAGAAGTTCACATCTAACGAGTCATTTGATAAAACCTTTGCAAGTGTGTGTCCTGCCTCAAATGGAGAGTGCAGATTTGCCCACATATTAAGTTGTGGGCAGCCTCTGAGTTTTTCCAGTGTCACTGGTGGGAGACTTTTACCTACCAAACGTACCAGGTATATTCAGGCCAAGGCAGAAGCCCAGCCTGTCCCCTGGTTGCCTGACCACCTGCCTTTTCCATTGTAACGTACGGTCCTGAGCAGTGTGTGTGTTTCTGTGTTGGAGGGAAATATGTAGCATAATTATTTATTTAGTCTACCTGTGTTTGCAGTGTTGTCTGGAAAATAGTCCAGATGCCTGGAAAATAGTCTTAAGAGAAAGCTAATATATTATAAGCCTAGTGAACATGAGTTCCTGTTTCCACTGTGACACATATTTATTCTCTTATATTTCAGCATCACAACATTGTCCCCAGTGACCTGTATTTTAAGTCTCAGTGGCAATGGAAGTGCGTAAACACCTTGGAGAGATGTAGCATGATGCCACATTATGGGAAGAGGGCACACAGCTAAAAGCAGAAACAGTTTTGGTGTTCAGACAGCTTCTCCAGCTTAGTCTGACATCTACTAATGCCTTCCTAACATCCTTATTGCGATGTTTGAGAATTTTTTTAATAGAGAAATTGGTAAGATTATTTAAGAGACTAAGCTTTCTTTAGTTCTTCCCAATTCACTAATATGCTGGTCAGCAGATAATGTTTAAACATCTCTTTAGCAAAGAGATAAGGTCTCTTGTCACAGCTCTGGGAATTCCAACAAGTCAGTACCCTAAAAATGTATGTAAACCAGTATTGGTGACATGCCTTTTCTTCAGTTGCCCTACCCTTCCTCATCAAACCTGCACTACTTGTTTCCCAAATTCTTTCAAGCCTAAATCTGAAGTATCTGAGTGTCTGGAAACTACTGTCTTGCAGGGGATTCGGAACAGGGTAATGAGTGGAGATGAGAGAAAAGAGATACCAAAAAAGCAGTGACCCTGTTGTGATGAACTATGTAAATAAGAAAATTCTGCCCCCCTTAACAAAAAAAAGAAGCTTTCTTAGTAGAGGGAGTAGAATACAGTTCTCTCCTTAGATAAGATGACAGGACAGGAATCTGTTGGGAGGCAATAAAGGTTCCCCTTCTCCTGAAAATGCTTAGTGATCTTGGACACAGACCTAAAGTATTTTGAATGTGGTTGGCCTTGGAGTGCATGGGAACGGAAGAAGAGTCAAGAAGTACCTACAGCATGAAACTCTTCCTCTCACATACACAAACTGTGATGCACACAAGCGCACAAGCATGCCGCTTGCAGTACAGAGATATGAGACCGTGTGGCACTCCTGATTCCTCTTGCTGTCCCTGCCTATCACAGAAGGCTGGCATCCTTAACTGACACCCTCACAGAAGCTGTGAAGGTGCAGAGTGCTGTGTTAACACAAATGGCATGGAGCACACTGGCATCCAAACAAGTTTGAAGGCTGGGCCATTTTGCCGTCAGCAACTGAAACCATTCCACAGGCATTTCATATATAATTAATCTTTCTTTTCCCATCAGGTGATCTGACCTCAGCATATAACTTTGCATGCCAGGACAGAAGATGGTGAGGTGGGTCAAATAATGTAATAATGGGCAGAAACATTCTATTTGTAAGTATATTATTGGAAATAAACTAAGTCCCTCCTCCAAAGGGGAAACCTAGCTTTCCTCGGGATCCTTGTTTCATGCACTATGCATCCCATGCTTGTGTCCATAAATGTTTCCCTGTGACCAGCCACCATCTGCAGCTCTGTGTCCCTGACTGCCAATCATTCCTGCGTTTCTTGCAGAGATCACACCAAGGACACATGCATGCAGTCAGTGTAGCTGGAAAAGTGCACTCTCCCTCAGCCAGCTACTGTTTCACATGTATCAGCCACCGGAGCCTGTGGTTTGGCATCAGCAACCACAGCACAAACATCTGACTATCACAGCATTAGAAGTTGTCTAATCAACACGAAAATGATTACCTAAGCCTGGCACAGCCATCTCCCGGTTAGTAGTGATGACCCATTCGTCCACTGGCCCCCTTCCCTGGTTTATTATAGCACCTGTGGGTCAGAGCAAGCTCTTCACAGGGCTTTCCCTACCCAGTAACTCTGTAGCTGCTGCTCATCACCCCTACTCTAGATCTTGATGCAATTTCACAGCCTTGTGGCACCAGAGACCTCAGCTGGCGAGGGCTGAGGCAAGCAACAGCTGTCTCCCTTCTACTGCGTCAGCAGCACCATTTCTTTGCCAGGAGCTATCACCGTCAAGTAAGGGTTAAAAAAGACCCTGCTGAAATGCCCTTCATGGCCAGAGCCTTCTGTGTGCATCCTTCTGAAATAACATCACAGTCCAAAACAGGAACAGCTCATTCACTGGTGCAGGATCCATGCCTGGGCAGCAGCGGGAGAGGACACAAGGGAGAAAATGCTGAATGAGAAGTATTTTATTTTTGGTAGTTTAAAAATGGACTAGGAACGTCTGTGAGCAGGAGTTGAGGAGAGACGAACATGTCTCTCTGCAGCACGCAGTTCCTTAGGTAGTTCATACCGGTGATGCTTTGAAGTGCTAGCCACCCTCCCAAAACTCCTCACGTGGACTTGCATATAGAACTGTGAATCAAATGTGTGCTTTCGGGCCAGTTTGGTTTGTCTGGGTATCCACACCCACATATGTAAGCCAGGGTAAATCCTACAGTGAGAAGCGGGCAGAGGTCTAACTTGCCAGAGCTGTGAGTGTGGGGCAGAACTGAAAGCATCAGATCCTCTGAGCCCTAGGGCTGCTTCTCAGTGGAAAAAAGGGCAAAGAACTAACACGACTAGCTTAATTTTGGTTCCCCTGTTAGTTCACAGTTTTCTCCACGTAGGTATACAAAGTGCCTGTACGGATGTACATGTTCCTGTATTTTTGCAGATATGTTCTTTCTCTTTAGAAGATGGCATGCCCCAGCAAGCTCCTCGGTTTATAACATCCTTCCTCTGGCCAGAAGGAGTTACTGCAGCTTCCACAGGCCGTGCCGGGGCAGAGTAAACTTTATGTCACATTGGCACAAGGTGGTTAGGCTGAGAGCTACTACAGGATAGTCTGACAGCATGAAAATGCTTCTGAAAATGCTTTTTTGTTAAGGTCCTGAGTCTTGTTCCTGGAGAACATAAGCACTTCTGAGACAAGCCACTGTGTCCCTCAGAAGACTTCATCTGTACCACGAATTGATCAGCTCACATACAACCACCACTGTGAGTACAACCTTGTAAAAAGCAGCAGAGAAATGTCAATACTGTACTTAGATAAATGGTTTCAACAGGAAAAAGTGAGTTTGCTCAGTGTGGTTTATTTATGATCTGAACATTCGGAGCATTTCAAACGTCTACTTGATCAACAAAGGAAGAAACCAGCTCTGTATTTACACAGACTTGTACTACCCTCCCCGTTCCCAGTAACTCTTAAACCTGTGGCTAATTTCAGCCAAAGGAGAGAGAGGGGCAGAGGCCTGGAAGAGATGGAGCCATACAAGCTCCATTAGCGTGAAGCTTGGCGGGGGGCGGGGGGGAAGGCTCTACCGTGGAGTCTGCCCTCATTTTTGCTCTTTGGTCTCTCAAGTCTAACCAATTTTCCTGCTCTCACCTCTTGGCCACTCTGCAGATGTGTCAGACCAGCCGGCCTCAGCACAGAGGCCTTGGGAGGGAGTCCCGGACCACACTGGAAGGAGGGGAGACAGGAGGCATTGCGGGGAGGGGGGGGGTCAAAGATGTAAAGGCAACGTGGGGATCTGGGGATGGGGCTACAGGGGGACTGTTGCGGTGAGGGAAGGCAGAGAGGAGAGCAGAGGCTGCTACAGGTTTTGCTGGTTCTGCTGCCCACAAAATTCTCTTATTTGACATGTGAAAGGAATGTGAAGGTGCAAGACAATGGGAATTAATAAATAACCAGTAATAGTGCTTTTCAGTTCCAAGTGTTTTATAAACATTAATGAACCTTCATGAGCTGTTGGAGAGGTATTTAAGCCGTATTCCATTTTCATAGATAAGGAGATGAAAGCTCTGGCTTAAGTCCAACGTTTTCAAAAGCAGAAACCACTTTTAAGAGCCCCTCTTGATGCTCAGCACCAGAACTCCAAAGGGATTGATTTCACAGTTGCCATCATTGTCAACTGTATGCTGGTTACTCCTGCAAAGCTAGGTCTAAACTTGCACATTCAAAAGTAGCACTAGCTTCTGAAAATTCAGGCTTTGTTAGCTTGTTGGGTTTTCCCAAAGTATATAAGGAAAGACTGGTTTATGAGAGAAATAGATATGTAAAAACATTTTTATTTGTTACTATTGCACCACGACAAGAATGGAAACAAAGGCTTTGAGGGCTTAAGACACTTACAAAAACGGCAAAGTAAAACGAAGATTAAAAGAAAAGACTTCAAGTAAACCCATTCATCTGTGCAAACGGGAAGGAAAGCAGAGCATGTTTTCAAATCTTTCTACATCTCCTGTAAAGACTAGGTGGATGGTTTGGGTGCATTTCTGTGTGTGATGAATATTTTATTCCTGAAACAAGCAGAAATCATGGATGTGTATGTAGTCACCAGCTTCACTGAAGTGAGGGACAAACAATGCAGGACTTTATTAGAAACCATGTGAACTGGTAGTCCAGAGAAGAAAAAAAATATATTTTGTTTGTAGCAGTATAATAAAAAAAAGAAGAGAGACTTATAGTTATTTTCTTTGGAATGCATCATCTTTGGAATGATGCATTCCCAATTTTAATTGTTCTGTGGCCATGTTTGTTTCAAAGACTAATGTCTTGTTTGCCTACCTGCAAAAACATGGGTGGTGAAAAAGCCTCCAAATTGTGTAGAAATGGAGGGTATCACGTTTAAATTAGGCAGCAGCCAAAACAGGAGGAAATCACAGAGATTTCACACAGAATATAGCAGTCAGGTAGAAGCAGAAATGCAGTACTGATCAAGGAGAGCAGGTTCAAACCCAGTCCTAGGCATGTGCAGCACAGTTCCTACCCAGCAATATCAGCAATGTCCCGAGTACAGTCTCAGCATAACCCTGAGTGTCATAGCAGATCAGTGGGAAGATGTAAGAATCACAACAGAAATCTTTTGGGGATCCCCAGTGCATAAAAATGAATAAAAATTGCCAGAAAAAATTATCTTAAAGGGTACCTCAAAGGCACTCACATACACATTGAAAAACTTGTCTCAAAGCGCTGACACTTCTGTGACAATCAGGTTTGTGCTGTGACACAGTTTTGCCATACTTGCAGCTGCAGCTCCCCGTGGGTGGTTTCAAATCCTCAGGAGGTGAACAGAAGCGGTGGTTCCTCCCTACGCCTTCTGCCACACCGCTGTGCCCAGCCCTGGCACCACTGGCAGCCCCAGCAGCCCCAGCATGCTCACCCCGATGCTGCTCGGGTGGTAATGCGGCAGCGAGCTCTACGGTGGGAGATGCTGACTCCTCCACAGCTGCCAAACAGGTGGGCAGGATTTGCAAAAATGGAAAGCAGTAGAGTTTTATGCGGCTTCAAGCCGGTTGTAGGGTCCCTGTGTGTGCAGGATCATGAGAAATCCCGTGGAACAGGAGCACGGCATCAGACCCTGCTATGTATAGGCAGGACGGAGACCATAATAACTTTAATGAGACAATATACTTTCATGTCTTTCTGTTCTGCAACACCTGTGTGCCTTGAGTCATCTCTGACTGAGAAAAAGGCACAGTTATTGCACGATTCCAGAAAGGTTTTACTCTTTACACAGACGATATTCCAGGGGATGGGTGTTCAAAGGAAAAACAGGGTAAGCACCTAAAGGAAGTCTTTAAAATAAAAAGAACCTCTGGCTCCAAGTGCAGCAAAGCAAAGTGGAAATTCTGCCAGCTTTCTAGGCCATACTTTTAGTGAAGGCAGATTGTACCCAGATCCAGCAAAAGACAGCTATGGTAGAAATACCACTGCCCATCTTCATACAGAAACAAGATGGGGCACTATAAACAATGCTGGCTTAATTTTGGAGGTGGTTTGGGTTCCCCCTCCTGCCCCAAAATCACCTAAGTGTTGCTGAACTCCTGAAGACTTTTTGATCTTGGAAGATGAATTAGAATGGGGATTTTGGATCAGGAAACAGCCCTGGAGGAAGTCGCTGCTAACACTGGCTGCTCCACTTCAGGCTTCCTTTGAGACTGCCTAGCACGAGTGAATGCCAGCAGCTACGCTTTCAGTGGTGCCTTAGTGCAGCAATACCTTTTTCCTATCAAGGTCATTTGCTTTCGCTGCTGAGATACCACTGCTCTACAGAAAATTGCAATTAGAAAATGGGCAGGACAGAACCTCCGTTTAGGAAGTTCTGTCCTCTCTGCTCTTCACCTTGTCACAGGTTGCAGAGCCTTTGCATGTTTACCTCTGATTCTACCACCTTTGTTCTTGGCACTGCTAATTTGTTCTGTTGTTCAAGATCCTGTATCACCGAGTTTAGTTCATTACATTCCAAAAGGTATCAAAACCACTGGCTGCTTGCTTCATTCTCCTTAAAGAGTGCCAATGCATTTTAGGAGGCCAGCTCTTCCATTCCCACTACACTACGGCGACTATGCCATGCCAAAAATAAATGGTATTGAAATGCGGTTTCTTATATAGGGCTGGGCATTCCTCTCCTTTTGTACCAGAATAATTTTAGTGTCTTATTTCAATGTCAAACTGGGTAATATATAAAAGTCCTGAGAGGATGGGGTCTATCCACAAATGGTCTTTGAGAATGATAATGCCTGTGAGACGAGGGGTCGGGCCCCTGAGGGTGTCCTGGGCGGTAGTATGAGAAGTACCTTCTTCTCTCCATCATACCAGCAGTCATCAACAGCATCTCCTCTCGGCTTCCTGGGGTCATTACCAATGGGGCTGGGCAAGCTCTGATGAAGAGAGGTCTTCTGCACCTGCTGAAGGTAGAGAGGAAAGCAGGCGTGACTCAACTCTGGTAGAGTGCAGAAGAATTATTAAGCACTGGAGGGGGGTGTCAGGTGATTGGCAGGGCAAGTCGTGGTCACACTCCTCTGCTGACTTTTGCAAGCAGTGGCCATGAAGCCCCTGCCTCGGTTTCCCCTCTAGCACCGGCATGCTCTGCAGGGATTTGCTGTATGTGAGTATAGGGCTAAGGGACTGGTTTTCCCTCCAGTGTTTTGGAGAACTGGAAGTTGAGGGAGACAAGAAAAAAGTTGGAGAATTACTGCCTTATACCACATGCATGTATTATTTTAACTACATGTTCTGAGAGGGTCTGTCTTCTTAGGAAATGTTCGTCAAACACATTGAAATGTGATAGCCCCTCCAGTGTCACAGTAACTGTGTGGTTCCCAGAAGAGGTTTGGCAGTCCTAAATTGCAGAAGTGAGTTTTGCAACTGGAAGCCAGGGAACGATGCTGGAAGTAAAACAAGAAGTGGAATCAGCAGCAAAAACATTTCTGTCCTAAACAGTTCATCAAAAGACCTAGTACTTGAATGAGTTCAGCCAGTTGAAATATAAAAATGCACATTATAATGTTGTTGACAGGGAAAAAGCCATGAAATATTATTGCATAAAACTGTGAGTCAACCTCTAATGTGTTTTTACAGTGTTGCCTGTAGCTTAATTGCACTTGCTCCTGATAGTGTATTATGTCTTCTTATATCTTCTTTACTACACAGGCATTAATTTAATCAGAGATAATAAATGAAACCTCTGGAATTAATTATAGGTTGTAACAGTTTTGTTACTCTACTAGAGCAGGCGGGAGGACAAAAACATGTGGACCCATAAAACATTAACTGGCTTTTGCAACCCAGTCGTTACAAGATGAAGATGATGAAGATGAAACTACTTGGAAATGTAGCTGAGAATGCTCAGGCATTTCCACAGCAGTTCTCAATGTGGAAGACTTCGACTACCTTTGCCATCTCCTGGATCGTTTCACACCCAAATGCATCTTGTATTTGAATCTATTTAAAAGATCTAAGCTTAGGAATTGCTTTTGCACATTCCCGGGATCTGATGTGTCTGGCAGGACGGGTCTTTGCGGCACGGTTTCAATGGAGGCATGCTGCCAGGAGTTGGGAGCTGCGTGTGAATTACTGTGATTTCCCTTTGGGCCCTCTCGTTTCTGCCAAATTTGAAGTGGACTTTCTGCAAGTGAGAAGCAAACATGGCCCCTTTCCAACAGGACAATGTCTGGGAGGGCATCTGACGTGAAAAACCTTGCAGAGGAGCCTTTCAAAGCATGTTAAAAAATCCCCTATTTTAGGGGATTTCTTGCAGTGAAGAAAGTCATTAGCTGGGCATTGGAGGCAGAGGGCATCTTACTTGGTTGCCTAATCTTTCTGATCTCAGAGTTACATTAGAAAGTAACTCCATCTTCTATAAAATGATCCATCTTATACTATTTCTAAAATGCCCCTAGTCCCTTGGTACACTATTCAGCACAGTAAAAAAATTCTGGGCCAGCAGGATTTGCTTAGTATTTAATCTAACCTTTCCTTTCGGGAAAAAAAAGTCTCTCACTGCTTTTAGTGAATTACTTTTTAAATGCAATAAATACATCATCTTCTTTGTGTTTAACACACTGATACTTGTACAGCTATTTGGTGCTCCACTTCAGCTGTCACTTTCAGCTGAGGTACACATATATCAGACCCATCCAATCTGAGCTCGCAAGTCAGCTTTAAACCCTTAATCATTCCTGTCGTTCTTTTCTTAAACTGTCTCCGCTAGATCTACATCGTTCAAGCACCAAAGTACTCTGAAATTAATATGATATATCACGAATGGTCCCTTCGGACTTTTGTAGAGGAGTACTGTTACCTACCTGGCCTGTGATGGGGATTTGCTTCCACAATGCAAGAAATATAATCCTGTGTTACAGCCTGGCAGTCTTAGCAGTGGGGGATTTTGGATTTTGAGGGTCCTTTCAACGGTGACCATGTGCCTGGAGCAGTGTGATGAGGGCTTAAGGCTGCTGCTGGGGGCTGACCAAGTGTGTCACTGCATCTGCTCCTTAGTTCGGTGTAGGTGGGAGATAAGGTCTTTTCAAAATCCAGCCACGTATCAATATGGAGAATCTGAAGAATTGTGGCTTCAGTTTTTCAGAAAAATCCCTTCCCTGCTGTCAGAGTGATCCATGGTTTTCAGCCAGAGGACTGCGGACCTCCGCATTGGCGGGTGGCTACAAGGGGACATGCCACTAAGAAAAGCAAATGTATTGATGCCTGCTGACAACTGGTCTACAGGAGGCTGAAGCCATAGTGGAAAACTTTGGGAGCTGCAGAAAATAAAAGGTTGAAAACAGCAGCTGTTGATTAATCTTTGTGAGGCTTTTTTTTTTTTTGTCCTCTGGAATAGGTGTATTTTAGTTATTTTTCCCTAGATGTATTAGCCAGCAGTTTGAATTTCCAATGTTATATTTGCTAATGTGTATTATTTCCCTAGCACCCTACACATTATTTCTCTGCACTCACTTCTGCCTCTAGTATGTCCAAACTTGGGATCATCTGGGATTTTCATCAACTGTCTCTTGGGAATTGAATTAGCGCGCTGACTAGGGCTTTTTCAAACACTAATAAAGACACAAGATAAATACTCAAAACTGGAAACATGGAGATGATTGGACTGTGCACCTGCAGAATGCTAGTCAAATTCCATCTAATTTGTTGCCATAAGTATAAATAAATTAAGCTCCATCTTTAGGCTCTCATTTCATGATAAATGCAAATGAATCTCCCTGCGATCTCCTGTCTGAAGGATCAGCCTGTTTTTTTCCCCCAGCCCAGGACGTGCATTTTCACCCTAGTTTTCCTACAGTCATAACATGACTAAAGAACTAACCTATCCAAAACACTCAAATAAATAAAAGTTAATTTTCAACTAGTTTAGTTAATGCAGTTCACTACAGGAAGTCTGGCTGGGGCAGGGGGGAGCATGGACGACCTGTTCCGGTGGCAGCCCATGCGTGTATCAGCTTCAGCTATGCCACTAAAAGCCTCGGAGCCTATCCTAGAGCATTGCATGCTCTCCTAAGTGTGTTCAAGCATTGCCAGCCCTCGCCGATGTAGGCTCAGAGGGGTCGGTACCCTCTGCAGAGGGCCAGGCAGGCAGGAGGCCCAGACCACCGCAGCTGCCTGTTCCCTGCCCATGGAGGCATCATTCATTTCATGCACATGAGGAATCCACCTTCCCCAAGCATGTCGGTGACATCCAGCATAACAATTATGTATGTGCTTGATGGATGAAAAAGATGAAGCCGTGTGAAGTTAAAGAGCACGCCCAGGATTGGGAGGGCAGCCAGTGACAAAAGCAAGAAGGGAAAGCAAGGCTTTCCCCGTGCCTCCCCGCTGCGCCCTGTGCAGCCGGTACTCTGTCTCAGGGATGCTCAGGGTCTCTGCAGTTTATGACACTCTCCACAAACCTGCTGTTTGTTCCAGGTACGACAGATGCCGTGCTGTCACGTAGTCTGAACGGCAGACTCTCTGCCTTGTGCTATTTGGGAATGATACATAAATAACCCGAACACAGTCTTTTCAGAGCGCATGTTAAGGGTGGCATAAGGCCAGAAACCTCATTTTCTTTCAGTTCTTTCCTTTCAAATACATCTTCATTTTTTTCTAAAGCTATTTTTCTCCTGCCTACTAACCTTAAGTACCTTCAGGCAATTGAGTAAGATAGTCCTATCTTTTCTAGCCTCTATCAGAGAACATATAAAAAGGTGTATAACTTCTCACAGCACCCTGTTTTTTGTCTAATAATCTACTAGATTCCTGTCCTCCCTGGTTTTATTTACCTCTCTAGACACCAGCATTATAAAACTACTGCCTCACAGGAGATTTCAAAAGATCCTCAGGTCATCCAAATCCTGTTCAAATACTGACTGTGGAAATAGCCAGCACAGCGCTGCAGGACTTTCTCCATGAACACAAACCTTTTGTTAGCTGTTGCCAAAGACTATACAGTTAGCAGGTAGAGGCTGTGCCATTTGGCGATGAGACGTATACGCGTGGGGTCTTTTTTCCTTGCTGTTTTTTGGTTAAATAATATAATAAGCATGTTCAACTTCTTTCTGCAAGCCTTTTTGACCTCGAGGTTATTGACGCTTGTTTCGGTGCTGAAGCGGCTGTGTTACTGCTCCCTCATGCCCGTGGCTGCCCGTCTGTCCGAGGTTAGGAGCGGCGCAGAAGAGCCGGGGGAAGGGCATGTGTGAACTATCCTCAGCCGTGCCACAGCCAAGGCCAGGGACCACTCAAAATACCTGGCCTGGCGGCGTACAGGACGTGGTGCTCGCCGAACGCTTCACACTGAAGTGGCTCCAGTGGGTTTGCCTGTCCTGCCGACTTCCACAGGGAAGGAGATGCGGGGGGGGACAGGAGTGAGGATGGTGGTATCCTAAAACTTACAGGCATTTTGGCAGCGAGCGCCTCTCTGCAGCCTCCCCGGGATGTCAGGGAATGCCGCGTGCAACGCCACATTGGGAAAGAATACACTCCTACTTTCAGTAGATGTGAGGTGTTTATTACAATATATATTACAAAGTGCTTTGTTTTACTCTGTTGTCCTGGATCAGTTTTCCTTCTTCTCATCCATCCCCTTTTCCCCCTCTGAAGCCATTTCTCAGAGGCTCTTTGCTAATTACCTTCCATCAGTTCCACGTGTTGGAAAAGCTGCTTATTTAAAAAGCACGAATGGTACCATTTTGATTGAATGATCGTCGGGCCAACTTGGATGCGGTTACAAAGCCCGCAACTTTGAAGGAGTACTGTTGGTGGGGTTCAACCAGAAGTGTGTCTCAAGATGTAATTAACAGAGGCAAGTGTGCGTGGCACCAGATCCTGAAACCAACTGCTTTACTCTTTCACTAGCTCTCAAGCTCAAAAGCACCTCAAAGGTCAGCAATCTGCTTGGTCCTTTTCTCAATTACATCTCAAATCGGCGTGCCTGAAAACAACGGTTGAATGTAAAAAATGCTCCAAAAACAATAACAGAAATTAATATTCAGATATCTGAAAAGGGAAGAAATATTCATCATCTCACTTCACCGAGCATTTAAACTTTCAGGACTCACATGTCTTCAGGATTGTTTTGGGGGCAGGGGAAACCTCTAAGCTATTCTTATCCTGAAAGAGCATTTTAAGTAACTCCTTCTTACACTCTCATTAATTTTTAAATACAATGTTATGTGGTTGTCCATCATCTCCTTTTAACAGCTTTTATTTTTATATCAGACAAGTAGTATGCTTCCATTTTATGTACGGAACTGAAATCATTGCTTTACACCGAAATTGTAAAGAACGTGGATCACACAGTGCTGACTAGATTGCAGCTGCGTACAGAATTTTGCCTGCTAAATGTTCCCACTGGCAGCTGGAAACCAGTCCACATGGTCACCTTCCAAATCCCAGTTAATAATTACTGCTGGCTGTGCTAAGTAGCGCACTGCAGCATCAGTCCCATGCAAAGCGCTGGGAGGTTCACGACTCACATAACAACACCTTCAGCTTGGTGAAGTGAAGCTCAGGTCCATTTCCATAACCAAAATTCTCTGCTAAGAGGGATCTTTGCCCAAATTACGAGGATGTGATTTAACCCACAGTGACTGGGGTCTTTAATCCAAATGAAGAGCGTGGGAGGTTTAGCTGCCTGCTGCTGCAGTGGTTATAAAGAAATTATTTAATACTTGCTGTTAATCGGAAGCGGAATGTGACTGAGAGAAAGTACACTGGTCATGTTTTAATGGCAATCGGATTTACCAAAAACATAAAATACAGTGTCAGAGGATTACCAATCTAAGGTGCTGCAGCGGTAACCATTTGTGCAGGTTCACAAACGATCCTACCGACAGCTCAACCACAAGCAGTGCCTGATCATTTCTGAAATGAAAAAAAAAACCAAAAACCCAAACCCTGTACAATTAAGATGCTGACTTTTCAGTTGAGATACGAAGTTTCAAGCACTGGCATTCAAATATCAAAGCAAATAGCTGCGGGCTCACGCTTTAAGCTGTGGTCCAGGAGAAAACAGGGAAGCGGAGCTCCCCCCCCGCCGCAGCCCAGGCACCTTTCCCTTCCCTCCCCTTCCCGCCCATCCCTGACGGCTCCCCGTGAGGCACCGACCCACGGGTGCGGTGTGCGCCTGCGGGGGCCGAACAAACACGCCGAGTGTGCCCGCACCGGCCGGGGAGAGCGGGGGTCTGATCCGGCCGCTGCCCGCTGCAACGGGGAGAGAGAGGCGGGCGCCTTCCCCCGGCGCAGCGGCTGCCGCCCGGCAGCAGCCTCCTGCGCGCCGGGCTGCGGGGCCGGGGGACGCGCCGGGAGCCCGGGGGGCCGCGGGAACCCCGCTGTGCTGCGTGTGGGGCTCGGGGCGCCGTGAGACCCCCGAGATGGAGAACCGGACCTCTCCTCCCTCCGGCCGGAGCCCCCCTCCCGCAACCCCCGCCGTCACCACCCGGCGGCACGAAGCAACCCCCGCCGCGCAAAGCCCCCGGCTCCGCGGAAAAGGCGGCTCCCACCCGGGCTCCGCCTTCGGCTCCTCCCCGGCGGCCGGGCCCGCACGGAGGGAGCCGGAGCCGGCGCCGCGCCGCGCAGCCCGCGGGGGGCGATGTGACCCGGGGTGCGGGGCGGTGCGGTGCGGCGCGGCGGGGGGCAGGCGGGCGGGCTCGGGGGGCGGGAGGGGGGAAGAGAGAGGGACGCTCCGAGCCGGGGAAAGATGTGGCTGAAGCCCGAGGAGGTGCTGCTGAAAAAACGCCCTCAAGCTGTGGGTCACGCAGAAGAGCAGCGGCTACTTCATCCTGCAGCGGCGTCGGGGCCACGGAGACGGCGGCGGCCGCTTCACCGGTACCTGCTGGCGCGGGGGGCTCGGCGGGGCGCCGGGCCGGGCCGGGCCGGGCGGCCGGTCCCCCCCTGCCGCCGCTCTGCCCCGCGGGAACTTGGCGGCGCCGGGGGGACCCGCCGGCGGGGCGGGCTGCGGGAGGCGGGAGCGGCCTCTTTGTTCGGCCCGCGGCGGGGCCCCTCGCCGGGCCGGCAAGGCTCGGCTCGGCAAGGCTGGGCTCGGCAGGGCTCGGGGGATAGCGCGGAGGGCGGGGGCGCGGTGCGGTGCGGGGGCTGCCGCCGGCCGGGCCGTGGGGGCGGCCCCGGCTCCCCCCGAGTTGCCTCGGGAGCAGTTTCGTGCTTCTGTAGCCGTGAGCACCGCTAACGCCACTTTTATTTTTATTTCCCCTCTCTCCCCCTCCCGGTGGCTTTCTTAAGCGTGACTAAAGGCAAGCTGGGAGCCCGTAAGCCGCGGCGCGGGGGAGCCGCGCCGGTGCCCGGGGCCGGTGGAGTTGGCTGGGGGGAGCCGCCGGCGGGTGGGGGTCGGGCACCGGGCGGGGGTCCCTGGGCTCGGCGGTGGGAGGTGGAGGGGCGGCGGGGGACTGGTGGTGGCAGCCGGGCTCTGCCCCCTGTGCCCCCCCGACCGGCCGCCACCTGCGCTGAGCCCCCCCCCCCCCCCCCCCATTTATATAATGGGAGCTATGTAAGTACATATAGGACTTCTGACTTTTGGCCGATAGGTGCATTACGGGAGAGGGTTGTTGATTCAACATTGTGGAAAAGTGGATTCTGACTTATTTTTGCATTAGTTACACTGCGCCTTAGGCGGCTGTAGATGAGGCACGTTACATCCATGTGGCACCCTAGGTACGTGTAGCGAAGGAGATATGTGAAGAACAAGGATCACGCTCTGCCCTCGCAACAGTATAGATCTGTGAATCTCCAGCGAGAACCTTGCGTTAGGCTGCGTTGACGTTGTAGAGTAACTGAGCGAGGAATTTGGGCCAAACTTTCGGTGCACAGGCATCAACAACTGAATTCAAACAAACAAACAATACTTTGGAGAAATAATATAGCTTAACGGTATAATTCTTACTTAAAAGCAGATGAGGCTAGTTTGTATCTTTTAAAAATCAGAATTTTTAATGGTGGCTTGTATATTTGAAGGAATAGTCAGGTATTTTCAAAATCAGTATTTTCTAGGCAGTTTAAGAAGCTACATTATCAGGTTTGATATTTATTTTACTAAAACCTTTTGCTCCTGAACCATTGACCCTTGCCAGGCGATAATACTGCTTTCTGCATTTTTTTTTTTTTTTTTTTTAAATCAGAGCTTGTCCTAGCTGTGGAGTCATAAAGGAGCAAAAAACTTAATTGTGGCTTGGTGGGTCTCATGTTATCAATGTATTACTAATGAAATGCTAGCTGTGATAAGGTTCACGGAAGTTTTGCCATCAAGTTAAACAACTGTCTACCCTCATGTTTTCCCCTGCCCTCCTGTGTGGAAGTCATAGGCCACTCTTTTGTGATTGTAAGGACGATCTGGATTAATTTTCAGAGTTAAAAATAGCTGTTTACAGCTGCTTGATTTAGGTCCAGGACAGTCATGAGGTTCAGATCCACAAATGTTAACTCCTCATGCCTGAGCTTTCCGCGGCAGAAATTTGCAAGCTTAAACCAAACAAACTGCTTTTCTCTCTGGTTAAGTTTCAGGTGAATCATTTTGCTGAATCTACAGTGCATGGGCTTGCATAAATCTTTTTTGGCTGGCAAAGGAAAGCTGCTCCTGTCTCAAGACAGTTTTCTGAAGGAACTGTAAATTCTGACAGTCTCTTAAACCGTTTGGAAATGTTTGTATTTAAAAGGGCTGAGAAATTAGAGTCCTATAAACAAAAAGCAAGTGTGGGGGAGCATTAAGCATAGCTGGAGTTAGATGGATAGCTTAATTTTTTTTCACAGTTTTTACTTGGGGCGAGCAAAATGGAGACCTGTACTGAGAAAGTCGGGCTTTGCTGGTAACTCTGCTTTTGGTGCAAAGCTTACCTCCTGATTCTTGCTTTACATGACTGTAGAGACACTGTATTAGTACCTGCCTTTTCCAAACTGACAGATACAAAGGGCAATTAAGCACTACCATATTTCAGAGTATGGTCTCCCAAGCTGTAGAGCCGTAAGCTAGAAGATTTTGTTTGTTTTACTGGGGAAGCAAAGCTTAAGCGAAAACAATATCCACATCTGTTTTCTCTTCCCTTTAGTAAATTGAGCCCTGGCCAATTGCAGTTAAGTTTGATGGAAAGGTAGAAGTTTCAAAGATGTGAAGGTCCTGTACATGAAAGCAGGTGCCATGGTAAAAGAGAATCTCGGAGCTCCTCTGGTGAGGAGGAGGAGGCTGCGTATCCTCAGGCTGCATTAGACCCATGTGGGATCAGCAGAACAAAACCCCCAGAAGACCAGATATCATAACTAAAGACTGCAGATGGGGCAGCGGACCACCTGTGATGTAATTTGCTTTAAACAGGGTGGAAGGGTGCAATGCCTGAGCTGCCCTTGTGCGTGTTACTACAACATGGTATTTGCGCTGAACCTATGTGAGGACATCTGTTTTATGGCCCTATTCTCATACTTGCATGTTTTTTTTTTTTCTTCTAGGACACCTCTCTCTCTCCTTATGAGGGCATTTTGTCCATTATGAGGGCATTTTGTCCATTATGAGGGCATTTTGTCCATTATGAGGGCATTTTATCTGTTACGTAAGAGTAAGTTAGCACAGCTGGAGGGTATATTTTATGTGGATTTAATTCCCGAAGGATGGACTAGAGAAGATCTCTCACACAGAAGCGCTTTTCTTCCGTGTCTACGTTTCTTTCTTTGAGTACTGTGTTTCAGTCAGGCTCTGAGCAGATGTTTGTAAGAGAGAGACTATATTTACTGCTGTTGTTTAATTTGCGTCCTAGAGCAGTTACTGAATGCACACTGGGCTTGCAAGCAGTGGGTACAAAAAAATGGTGGAGGCTGTGTGTAACTCTTCATTACCTGACCAGTGTCATTCTGGTTTCTGTCTTCCTGAGGGATATGCTTTTCAAGTAAATGTTTAACTGGCCACTTTACCTGGATCTCTACTTGGGAGATCTGTTGGATCAGAGACTTAGGAAGGAAATTGGTAATGTTTTAGAAATAATTTACAGAAATTGAATTATAATTTTTTAACTAATAAATAATTTTAAAACTAATTTTAAGTTACAGATTTAAAAAAAACTATTTAGCTTAGCAGTTTCTGTTGGTTCTGGTTTTTTTTGTTTGTTTTTTTGTTTGTTTTTTCCTTAATTGGAGACCTCTTAAGGTATCCCTACAAAAAGACTTGTGATGTAGCCATGATTAACAGGTCAAAGTTGGTTGGATTTGGTACTTGCTGATATCTTTGGTTCTGAGGTTACATATTAGAGACAAGCTTGCGATGCCATCAGTAGTCAAAAATACCGTCAAATCCCTTATGGTAGAATAGTGCAAGATGGTTTAGCCTATAAGTGAATCACTGCTTTTGTTTTTATTAGGGGATGTTGAAAGCTTCATTCCCCTTCCTGTTTGATTAGATTGGTTCTGTGCATTTTGACAGCAAAACTGCTTGTTCTGGGAGGTGTTGGGAATGATTTCATCACGGGCACTGGAGTGAGAGCAGGTTTTCACTCTTCCCAAGCAGCTAGCTTTGCAGTTGCTGTTTACACAGTACTTCACATTGCACACTCTTAGTATACAAAAACCCACTTAGGATTCTTTGAAATACTTGTGATACTTAATGCTTATTTTCCCTTTTATAAATAAGGTTAAATAAAAGTTTAAAATGAATTCTTGTTTCAAGCAGCTTTTTGTCTTTAATTTTTGAGATATGGTGCTGCTTTAACTTCTTGCTTGAAGTAGATCAATAAAAGATTATGTTTTGTTCCTGTTTTACCCATGTTTTTAATTTAGTTGCGATATTTCCCCCTGCTATTCTTCCAGGCTCCATTTTCAGCTCATGGCACTTTCCAAGCTGGATGTGGTCTTACATCATCTGCAACTCGCAGAGGATGAACATTTTAAAAAGAAATTAATTTCTCCTCCAGCTCATATAAACCTTTATGGTTCACAACTTTAAATATAAGATAATACACTGGAAAAAGGAGTATCTTCTGTATATGAATCTGAACCTTGTTATTCCTTTAATAAAAATAAATATGGTAAGCACAATAAATACACTTCCTTGAGCTATATGCCAGCAATTGAAGTAAACTCCCATCTTAGGATTTTATTTTTTTCTTTTAAATAAAATTCTTGCAGGTTGATAGCTTTCAAACTGATCTATAGAGCACCTCTTGGTTGTGAATGGAGATCTGACTAGTTACATGGTAAGAGCTCCCTTCCTTATTTTCCCTTTGCCTGGATTTTAATTTTTTGATGCATACAGAAAAATGGCTATTGATAAGCTCTGTGTCTTTTTTATGGAAATTAAAAAAGCAAAAGATCTTTTGCAGCTCTTTCATACTCTCCAGTCAAAACAGTACTGTAATCATCATAAATACATCAGCTTTTAGTAGCCCTGTGCATCTCACAAGGTCTGGGTAAATAATTTTATAATAGAGTCTATATCAGAGAAAGGCAGCAAGGGGACCACAGAGGTGGAGGGTTCCTGTGACTCAGATGGGGAATCCTTCTAGATTGCCCCTGTTCATTACATTGTAGCGGGAGAGGGTCAAAATATGGTAAAGGCTTGGATTTTTAGCAGAGAATGCAAATGGGTATCCCTCTGAACTTTACCTTTTGGATGGGTGAAAGGCAAAATGAATAGCATATTAAAAGATCTGTCCCAATACAGTCTTCAAAACAGCTTGCCTTTTTGTCTTAAAATATGTCCAAGATACCAAAACAAGCTACTGATAGGTAAAGGCTCAATCTGAGCTCTAATTTAAAAAAAAAAAAAAAAAGATGCTTTTATTTTAAATGCAGCAGATTGAGGAGAGGAAGACGCCACAATAATGATGTTAATAAAGGACAGTGGTAGTGCTCACTGTCTGTATTCATGGTTTTGTTTTCTTAAGGAAGAGCTCTCTCTGAAGCCTTGGACAAGGAGAGGGGGAAATCCAAATACTTTACTGAAAGCTTGGACTCTTGTCAAAATGTTATCTAGCCTTGCCCAAAGCTGGAATTCAGATCAGCAGGTTTTTTTCTTCTTCTTTTTTTTCCTCTTTATTTTACTGTAACATTTTTTAAGGAGAATGCATGCTTATAAGCCCTTTCCTAAGAGGGTGGCTTCTCAGAGCATTTGGCTGGAAGGAGGGAGGATAGCAGCGGGAGGGCCAGGCTCCTACTTGCAAAGCTGGGCACCCTGATTCATAGAATCATGGAATTGTTTAGGTAGGAAAAGACCTTTAAGATCATCAGATCCAACTGTTAACCTAGCACTGCCAAGCCCACCACTAAACCATGTCCTCAAGCACCACATCTACCTGTCTTTTAAATACCTCCAGGGACGGTGTCTCAACCACTTCCCTGGGCAGCCTGTTGCAGTGCCTGACTACCCTTTTGGTGAAGAAATTTTTCCTAATATCCAACCTAAACCTCTCCTGGCGCAGCTTGAGGCCATTTCCTCATGTCCTATTGCTTGTTACTTGGGAGAAGAGACCGACCCCCACCTCTCTACAACCTCCTTTCAGGTAGTTGTAGAGAATGATAAGGTCTCCCCTCAGCCTCCTTTTGTCCAGGCTAAACAACCCCAGTTCCCTCAGCCGCTCCTCATAAGACTTGTGCTCTAGACCCTTCACCAGCTTCGTTGCCCTTCTTTGGACACGCTCCAGAACCTCCATGTCCTTCTTGTAGTGAGGGGCCCCAAACTGAACACAGCATTTGAGGTGTGGCCTCACCAGTGCCGAGTACAAGGGGATGATCACTTACTTAGTTATGCTAGCCACACTATTTTGACACAAGCCAAGATGCTATTGGCCTTCTTGGCCACCTGGACACACTGATGGCTCATATTCAACCGGCTGTCAACCAATATCCCCAGGTCCTTTTCCACCAGGTGGCTCTCCAGCCACTCTTCCCCAAGCCTATAGCGTTGCCTGGGGTTGTTGTGACCCAAGTGCAGGACCCAGCTCTTAGCCTTGTTGAACTTCATACAGCTGGCCTCGGGCCATCGATCCAGCCTGTCCAGATCCCTCTGTAGAGCCTTCCTGCCCTCCAGCAGATCAACGCTCCCACCCAACTTGGTGTTGTCTGCAAACTTACTGAGGGTGCACTTGGTCCCCTCATCTGGATCGTTGATGAAGATATTAAACAGGACTGGCCCCAGTACTGAGCCCTGGGGAACACCACTTGTGACTGGCCGCCAACTGGACTTAACTCCATTCACCACAACTCTTTGGGCCCAGCCATCCAGCCAGATTTTTACCCAGCAAAGAGTATGCCCATCCAAGCCATGAGCAGCCAGTTTCTGCAGGAGAATGCTGTGGGAAACAGTGTCAAAGGCTTTACTGAAGTCCAGGTAGACAACATCCACAGCCTTTCCCTCATCCACTAAGTGGGTCACCTAGTCCTAGAAAGAGACCAGGTGAGTCAAGCAGGACCTGCCTTTCATAAACCCGTGCTGACTGAGCCTGATCACCTGGCTGGCCTGTGTGTGCCACGTGATGGCGCTCGGGATGATCTGGTCCATAACCTTCCCCAGCACCGAGGTCAGGCTGACAGGCCTGTAGTTCCCTGGATCCTCCTTCTGGCCCTTTGTGTAGATGGGAGTCACATTTGCTAACCTCCAGTTGACTGGGACCTCCCCGGTTAGCCAGGACTGCTGATAAATGATGGAAAGTGGCTTGGTGAGCACCTCTGCCAGCTCCCTCAGTACCCTTGGGTGGATCCCATGTGGCCACCATAGACTTGTGTGTGTCTACATGGTGTAGCAGGTCGCTAATCCCCTTGGATTATAGGGGCTTCATTCTGCTCCCTATCCCTGTCTTCTAGCTCAGGGGTCTGGGTACCTGGAGAACAACTGGTCTTATTCCTGACCCCCAGCCCTCCTGAACTGTGCATGCTGCTCTGGCTCCCTCTGCTTGCCTTTCTGGCCTGGGTTTCCTGCTCCCAAGGCGCAGCTGAGATGGGTAAGGTGATAAGCAGGTGCTTGTGTTGAAATGCTAAGGTTGTGTTAAACACTAGTATTAAAGGCGAGGGTGTACCTGTGCATGGAGAGGTGGGGCTGGGTTGTGTCTGCTTAGAGACTGACCACGAGCCTGCGCAACACTATAATCCAGCGAACAGCTATGATGGCTTTTTATTTTTGTGTTGTGGAGCGAAATGGCACAGAAAAAGGCAGGAAAATCACAGAATGGCTTAGGTTGGAAGGAACCTTCAAAGATCACCTAGTCCAACCCCCCTGTCATGGGCAGGGACATCTTTCACTACATCAGGTTGCTCAGAGCACCATCCAACCTGACCGTGAACACTTCCAGGGATGGGGCATCCACATCTAGGCAACTTGCTCCAGTGTCTCACCACCCTTATAGGAAAACATGTTTTCCTTATAAAATAATTGAGCATGTCTGTGGTGGCAGAGTTTTAAGTAATGCTAGATCGGTCTCTTCAGCATTATTTACAGCATGCACCAAAAATGAGAGAGACTTTTTTATATTGCCCCAAGTAGTGCCCTGTGCCTGGGTAATTTACAGGACTGCAGCAGCACCTTGTACATCTCACCTCCTTGCCTGTTTTCAGGTGGAAAACAGTTTCAGGTATTTTCACTTGTAACGTGAGAATCGAAGCATTTGGCTCTGCACGCTTCGGGGCTACAAAAATAGGCTTGGCCTGACCTAGACTGATGGCAGAGGACTGAGATAAGCAGCTGTGAGAGCCCTGCCACGGTAGCATGCCTGCCTTGGGAAACAGCCTGTGTGGGGAAGCAGGGGTGAGGAGAAATATCCAGTGCCCCAGGGCTGCGGTGCTGTTTCTGCCATCCTGGGAGAGCGAATGCACGGTTCAGCTCACTTCTCTTTCCCCAGTGTGGTCTTTCCCTCCCCACGTGGTGGTCCGACGCCAGAGCAAGATCTCAGCATCACACCCAGGGATAAGGGAGTCGCGGGGACCACGGGACACTGACCTCCGCAGTGAAATGCCCAAGCTCCCCTCGTTTCTCATGTCCAGCCTCCCCAGAGCACTGGGACTGAGGAATAATGATTAAACAATTTGTTTCAATTTGTTTCTACATGCCAGATTGCGAAAAAAAAATAACAAAACCGAATTTACCTAGTGGCAGTGTTTGATCTGGCAAAGCCCATGTTGGAAGTAATGTAAGGGCTTGAATGTTGGTATTTCCCTAGGTGAATAAATGCTTGGAGCATTAGGTGTTTATGCTGAAATCTAATGTTGTCTGCACTTATCTTCAAGTGTGGTGAGCCCTTATCATTGCAAAGGAAACACAGCCTTCCTACAGCCCTTGGAGGAATCCTCCTTCGTCCTTTTTCTTATGTACTTGCCCAAATAAGTTCTGCAGCTTTTGTTTTTCATGGGGGAAGCCTAATAAGAAATACTCTCTCATGGGTGCTGTATTGTATCAAAACCTGTTTGCATAGTTTCACAGAATTCAGCAAAGCTAGTGGCCAGTGTAAAGCCAAGATATTGAGCTGCTGTCATTAGTGGCCTTGCATAACTGATGGTGCTCTTATCCAGCAAAAATGTGGATTTTAGGGAGGCCTAAGTGAAAGTAACAACCTGTTAAACATGTAAGTTTTGAACTTTTAGAGAAATCGAATCAAGATGGTATGAAAGACCTAGAGACATCCCCAAACATTTATGCTGGGGGCCACCACTGGCCAGCAGTAGCTTCATGCTCACTGTCTTGGGCGGTATCCTACCCCAGTGCCTGTGGGATGAGTGGTGCTCTCTGGCTGGGCTGTAAGAGGTGAGGATGAAGACAGAAGTGGTCCTCAGTGCATCTCAGCTCCGGGTCTCGCCTTGGGCCAGCACCGGGGTTGTGGTCAACAGTTAAGGCCCCCCTACATGGTGGCATGGTTGAGGCCAGTGGGAGCCAGCTTCCTAACCCCCCATCCCTCTCTCAGCAAGGACATTGCTCCTAGGGAGTGCTTCTGAGATGCCTCGCAGAGCCAGACGAGCAACCCCTGCTATTTGGTGCTGTCCCAGGAGTGCCCTTTTGGCAGGCTGGGGTTATCCTGGTTGATGTGAAAACCACCTTTCTGCTGCAGCTGGAGCACAGGGATAGTAGGGGGCCAGGGAACAGGGACATCCACGTATCCTTCCCCGTTCTGCTGCCTGGTGGTGGGCTGCTCGTTCAGCTGCCCCATTGTTGCCTGCCGTGGCTATCGTGAGACTAATTGTTTGCAAATCATTGCGAGATGATGGAAACTATGTGAAGAAGTATAATTTGGATTCAGGGTATGGAGTGCTTCTCTGCCTCAAAGAGCCGAGATTAATTGTGCTTTATTGAAGCTGTTAGTTCAGTTTCACTGTCCTAAAAAAACCCCAGCTTTATTTTTATGATCATCTGAAATGTTTGATTTGCTCTTTTCTCCCAATTCGCATGCATGAACAGCTTAGAGTGTCTCTTGCCACTATTAACTCTCATTGCGCAACTGCATCCTCTGGAAAGCAACCTGTACTGTTAGCTCCTTCCGCTTCCCGGGAAGAGCTTTCTCCTTTCTGGTAAAGTATTCGTTTTGTCAGACTGCTGCTTTTGCTTCCTGGGCTTGTTTTCCTTTCAGCCCCCAGATTTCTGATGGAGGAGCAGAAGCAGCGAGCAGCAGTGAAAAGCAGCAGCGAGCTCCCTAGGATGAATTCAGAGGTGTGCTTTATGCTTCATGGCTTTGTACTGGAGCAGGAGCCTGGCAGGATGCTGGACTGTGGCTGTAATCATAAATTCATCAATTTGGTGCGTTTGTCTTACAGAAATGACCTAGTCTGATTGAAAAAAAAGGGTATGAGCATTCAAAATTGGGATTTTAGTGTGATATAGGCGAGCATAGCCACCAGCTGCCCTTCTGCATGGCCCTGCAGAGCAGCCACTGAGCAGTCACTGCAGTCCCTAGAGACCGCCTGGTGCCACCACTTTTCTGACCTTCAGAAGCGCCAGCTGCCTGCAGCCGAGAGCAGCCTCAGCTTTGGAGGAGCTGAGCATCTTGGCAAATTGGTTTGGGTTCAGGTACTGTGGTGGTGGTCCTCTGCCTGTTTTCTCGGAAGAGCTTGATTTGGCAGATATCCTTAAGGCAGGCTTTGTTGCACATCTGTCCAGCTGTGCTGGTCTCAGGTGCAATGGAAACCTCAAGTCTTTTTTTTTTTTCAGAGTAGACCAAGGAGAAGTGGGAAAGCAGTTTTCTCTTTGCTTCAAACTTGTGCAGTAGTCAGTTTGCTTGTACAGTGGCTAAAGCTGTTCCCCAGGATGCTGGAGACACAGGCTGGACTCTTGTCTTCTGTGTGACCCCTTTGGTTTTGGGAGAGCGGGTGTAAGCACTTGATTTGGGAGGTTCAGGGCTGTGACACATGGGTGAGAAGAGGTGCTTCCTCGAGCCTCGCGTCCGGCCTGCTGCTCCCCAGCTTAAAGTGCTGTCAGAGTTTCTTACCAACTAATTGCAGATACCACATGGTATTGCTTCTTTGAACTACATTGACCTTCAGTTCCCACTTTGTGATGAATTTATGAGTTTGTGTTAAGCAAAAGATTCTGGTTGTGGGGACCAGATGCCTTATTTAAAAACAAAGTAAAAGGGTAACATTACTCAGTATTGTGGTACTGCAGGCTTCCTTGTCACTTAGCCTTAGATTTAACTCTGCTTTTTTTTTTCTTTTTTCCCCCCAAAAAAGCAATAGCAGCTTTGGCCTTTTGCCTTTTTGTTTTATTTTTTGAATATTTTATTAATTTATTGGTCCCAGACTCCCAAGTGATCAGTTGAAGTCCCTCTGCCTTGCAGCACGGCTTAGCTGCTGAAGTGACCACCCCATTTATGGGAAGGCATTTGACTAGTTCTGAAAAATTTGCCTTTAAGGCCTTTAAAATGTGATGGAGGTAAGCAGAAATCGTCTTGCTCTATGTAGAGGGTGCCTTAATTCATGTGCTGTTGAGCCAGGCATAATTGTTAGTGCTTTGGACTGTCTCTTGAGTATTGTCCTAAAAGATGGAAATAATAGATAGTTTTTCAGTTCCAGTTTTTAGTTTGAGTTCGCTTTAATCACCCTCTGCCCAGTGTCTCAGAAGTTTAAAAGAATTTTTGAAATACCATGTGGATAATGAACACCGATCTGGGAAAGGAGCCTGCATTCTTTAGCTTGAAAGACACGGTATGTTTAGTAGAAATTGGTGTTAGATTAACTTACTGTAAACATGTTCCTTTTTCTAGATTAGTTGTGAGCATGGCACAGGATAACTTGTAATGGGATCTTTTATCTTTCTGGGGGCATATAAGGAACCAGGTGTTTAAAGATGAAGAGTGGTGCACTTGGGATAGCTCATTCGAGAACCCGATCGTTATAAAATATCCTTGACTTTTTTTTTTTTTCTGTGAAGAAATGCACAGCAAGTTCATTATGTATGATGTCCTGTTTGCATCCTGTTCGGTTAGAGAGTGACCTCTGTAAAAGGGAGATGTTCCCTACCTGTTGCAGAATTTGAAATGATTCAGGGCTAATTTTTATACCTGAGTTGTATGGTATGTATGGTATTGTATCCATAAAACACATGTACATTTGATAAAAATCAATTTGCAATTAAAAGTACAACACTCCTGTTTTACTTTGAGGTATTCCAATTTCCAGTATTGAAGCAATAAAATATGCCCAAAAGTAGATGTTTCAATGAAATAAAAACTACCAAGTAAGGTGTAGGATTTGTAGCGAGTTTTCCAGATTTGTTTTATAGACTTAATTCTGAACAAATATAGATAGATGTTCCCTCTACCTGAAATCCACCTTGCAGCTAAAGTAATCGGATTTACTGAGGAGAAGTATATAATTCAGTAGAAGTGTGTCCTTTTCTACTGCTTCTGTCCTCTCCTCCACATTTGTCAGAAGTATACATTAAACCAGAAACTTATGTTTGAATTTTAGCCTGGAAATATTCTTTGTGCATGAAGAAACTTGCACCTTTTGAGGAATCTGCGATCTTCTGTCAGCGGTCTTTAGCAGAAGGCTTTGCAAACCTACGTCTGCAGCTTTCCTTAGCACGGTTACTGTACAGTTAACTGCTTTCCTGAAATACTTCTGCATCTTGGGAGGTCAAAAAGTGGACGAGAAGTTGGTGGAGTGGCTTGTTAAAGCGAAAGAGGTACCCTGGATTTTAAGGTCCTCTCAAAAGTCTTGTCCCACATAGAGTAAAAAAAAAACAAACCACAAAATTATGAGAATTTTGGGAAGGAAACCAGTGTAGCAATTAGTCTCCCTTTTCCCCCTCTGCTTCTCTTTTCTTTTAATTTTTGACTGTCCTGAAGATATAAATGGTCTCACTGTTGCCTGCAATACAGAAGAGGTCAGCTGCATCCTAACTGAAGGCATGCTAATGCATCAACATGTGAGCCAGAGACCCTTTATATGATTTATATGTACCTGTGAGCCAGAAATCCTTTTATTTTATAAACAGACCCTATTTCATAAGAGACCCTTCCATGGAACAAGCTCTTAGGACATTTTATTAGTAAGATGCTTGCTGGCAAGCTGGGTATTTTTCAAAGCCTGTTTCAAAATCAGTGCACTGTGTAAAGTTTTGTGTTTGTTTGTTTGCTCATGGATTTTAGGTTGTTTTATTTTTTGATGCTTCAGTGAGAAGCCTAACACAAGTGTTACGATTCGAAAGTTACCCCAAATGAGTACAAGGCAACTCACATTGGAAAAATTTTGCCTCTGGTTTTAGTAATTTTCATGCTACTCCAGTTTCAACTAAATTATTGTATTAGGCCTGGGTGTATTTATTAGTGTTGAATCCTTTTCATGCTCCTGCAAATGCACTCTTAGTAATTCCCTTTTCCCCTGCCTCTGTCAGTCCCTCCTTTATTTTTTTGGCACTTAAGCATCAACTTCACATACAGCTGAACCACTGCACAAGCACGGGTGCTAAACCACAGTCACGGGGTCCTGCCAAACAAGGTTGCTGCTCTGTCTTTGATAGGCTTGGCTTTAGCTGTACTTGCTTTTATTTCCCTCTGCTGTCCTTATGTCCCTTCTGGAGCGACCCCAGCGTGAGCCCCCCCCAGGCAGAGGACAGGATGGGACCCCCGCCAGCCGCAGCGCTGGCTCCGGATGATCCAAGCGTGGGGTGCAGCACCCTTGTAAAGCCCTCACAGGGACTCCTGGCAGGCAGCCGGGATGCTTGGGCTTTATTCCAGCAGGTATCCTGATGCCCCTGCTCTTTTTTTTCTTCTCTCTGATTCGTAGTTCTGGCTCCGCTTTGTTGTCCTTAGTTAATATTTTAGCTATGGATAGTTTAGATGAGGGAGGTGATTTTTTCTTTCCACAGTTGAAGGAGGAAACTTTTTGATAGTTGGTAAGCAAAATGGAAATTGTAAGCAGAAGTAAACAGTGAGAAGAGGAATTGGTTTTTCTGGTCAGTTATTCAGGAACAGAAAAAGGAATTAATTTTGCACAGGCTAAGAAGTAAAAACAAAATTTTGCAGCTACTTTTGTGCTTTCATGTGGGTTTTTTTTTCAAAATTTCTGAAAAAAAATCTCACAAATCAGATGTTCATTAAGCGTTCTCTTGGGATTTTGGTAGCACTTACTACCAAACTAACTAACTAACAAGTTGACTTTTTTCCATTACTTTAGTGAAATGAAAAAGAAATCTTTCTCCTACATCTATCATCAGGGGAAAACATGCACAACACTTCATAAGTTTCTTCTTCTTTCTTGTAATGTCTCAAGTCTTCTGAAATTTGAAAGTAAAACCCTACTTTTGTTCTCTGTGTCATGTGATGCTATCTTACTGGCTTTAATCCAGCTGTTTTGAAGACCGCACACTGAAGTTGGCGCTCTGGTTTCTGTGAGCACAGATAATTTGCTACCTTTTATTACTTGGATGATTTTTTGTGTCTTTTTCTTGCAGTTACAGGAAACCATTTAGCATTTTCTGATATAATATGTATTATTTGTCTCCAGATTCCGGTCTCCATTTTAAATAGATGGTTGTAATATCTGTACATGTGTTTAGCTGAGAAGCAAACTGGTGCTAACAATCTCTCACCGTACAGTTTTAAAATATGGACATGGTTTAGTGGCAGACTTGGCGGTGGTAGGTTAACAGTTGGACCTGATGATCTTAAGGGTCTTTTCCAACCTTAACAATTCTATGATTCTGTGATTCTATATTGTGTCCAACTTCTGCTTGGCTTTGAAAGCATCATCAACGGTGTGTGCAAATGCAAGGAGGAAGTACTTCATGTAATTTTCTTCACTCTCGGAAGGTTTTTGATGCTGTTCCATGTGAGCTTCTTACACCTCCTAGACCAGAAAGTGGTTACACAGCTGCTTTGTTGTGCTGTACTCAAATTAATTAGCCGTGGTTTGTTGTCCAAGTGAGAAGGCATTTCAAATGAGGACTTTGTAGGTCTCATTTTATTGTTTCCATTCATCACTTAGGTGATGGATTGGATAATGCAATTATAAAAACTGCATGTGGTGCCAAGGGCTAGCAAAACTTTTGGAGGCTGAGGATAGTTCCTTTTATGTTGGGTTAATGGTGAAGGAACAAAAATACAACAGGTTGGAAAAATTAAATGTGCAAAGGGAAAACGTAGTATTGCAGAAAACTTCCTAGATACTCCAGTGGCTTAAGCAAACATGGTAAAGTCATTTCTCGCTGTCTGCCATCCTAGTCCATCAGAGGTCGTGTCTCTGCAGGACATACAGTATAGGGGAATTGGATATAAAGCTACTCCTGAATTGCTGTTTGTAGGTGACATAAACCAATTCTGAGTTACTTTAATATGCCAGCTTGCAAATTACGGTGTTTGAATAACTTTTTCATGTATAGCTTGGTTCTGCCTGCTAGGGGGAGGTAATGGGAAAGGCCAGCAGCTCCAGCTGGCCTCCAGACTGGAAAGTCTTTTTTGGGGGCAGCAATTGCTCCAGCTCTCCAAAATGAGTTTGCCTGTGTTTATGTCAAGTGCTGATTTACAGTGGGATATCACTGCAAGCTTTCTTGGATATGGTGGTGTGTACACAAGATACGGGAGGTGATTTTCCACTCTTCTTATGGCTGAGACCTTACTGGTAGTGAGCATCATGTCCAGTTTGAAGTGTCACGCTTAAAGATTAGCTGGGGAGATTCCAGTTTAAGCTCAAGAACAATGAGCTGTTTGAAAAATATGACCTATAAGGATGAGATGAGGCAGTTGAGGTTTCTTTAGAAAAAGAGAAATCATTAAAAGGTGGGCGACTATGATGATACTTTTTAAGTATGTCAAGCATTAACATAAAAAATGCTTGTGGCCAATTACTCTCTGTGTTCCAGGGAGCAGGATTAATTTCGAGCAAGAAAGTTTAAGATTCTGGTGGTTGGCTTGTTTGTTTGTTTTGGTTTTTTTTTTTTTTTTTCTGTAAGAATACTTAATGAAAATAGTGGAAGAGGCTAGCTGGGGAAGTTTTTGCATCTTGGTTGTGGGAGTTTTTGAAGAACAGGTTAGACAAACACCACTTATGGCATAGGTGTATTTATCCAGCTTCAGAGTGGGGCTGGAATGGTAACTTCCCAAGGTGCCCTCAGGTCTTTCCACTTCAATTCTGTGATTATATGCATATATATGAGGCAAAACCGGAAACGCAAAGAGCTCAAAATGCTTTTCATCTTCTAATCTGGTTTGCCTTTTGCATTTTGAGCATCTGCACATCGCAGCATAAAATAAGAGAAGAATTGTTATCTTTACATTCTGTATTTTAATTTTATGGCTTTAGATGTGAAAGGACGTGCAGGCTATAGACGTGAAAGTTGGTGTTAATTATCTTTCCCCCCCTTTTTCTTTGCAGGTCGCTTGGTTGGTGCCCTGGATGCTGTGTTAGACTCTAATGCACGCGTTGCTCCGTTTCGAATTTTACTCCAAGTTCCAGGCTCACAGGTTTACTCTGCCATTGCATGTGGTGAGTTATTGAACGGATCAGAAGTTTACTGGGCCGTAGCTATTGGTGAGTTACAGACAAAAAACCCCAAACCGATTCTGAGCATGGTCAGTGTCTGCATGTCCAAGAAGCTCAAGGTAACCCCAGCTAGTAATGTGTGCGTGGAAAGCTATTGCCTATAGCTTGTTTAACAACCAAATTAACCTCTGGTTAAAATCCCAGATAGGAATTATGAAAAAGTGTTAACTAGGAACATTAAGTTTCTATAGAAAGCTCATTTAGCTGAGAGTGTTTTGCGTTAATTTTCTGTCTCTTGCAAAGTAGTGTGGTTCTGTTCATATGCATATCTTTTCCTACAGTAGTTCTTTACAGCAAGAAGCTACTTAGTCTAGGCTTTCATTAGTCTAGTCTCTCAATTGCTTACTATGAAATGTATTACCGCACTTGGTTATAATGAAATATAATGGGAGCATTTGGAAGATGTTACATGATTTAGGAGGTGAAGTTGTCAGGAGGGAATGTCTAAGTGCCTGGTCTGTTGTGCACTAGCCCTTTTGTAGTGTTTCTGCAACCTCTGAAGGTCGAGCTCATCTTCAGGAAAGCGATATGGATGTGAATTGCAGCAGCCTGGCTGTGGCACACTAAAGGCCGTCTGAATGCATTTGTTCCATTCATCCTGTTCTTGCTTGGCAGTCTGCAGGGCTGTTCTCATCCCTTCTTCTCCAGTCTATAAAGTCCTAGCATTGAAATTTACAGCAGGTTTTCCTTTGGGAATGGTTCAAAGCTGCATCAGGGGAGGTTCACACTTGATATTAGGAAACATTTTTTTACCGAGAGGGTGGTCAAACACTGAAACAGCGTTCCTAGAGGGGTGGTCGATGCCCCATGCCTTTCAGTGTTTAGGAGGCATTTGAACCATGCCCTTAATGATATGTTTTACCTTCTGGTCAGCCCTGAAGCAGTCAGGCAGTTGGACTAGATGATCGTTGTAGGTCCCTTCCTACTGCACTATTCTAGTCTACTCTAGTCTTTCTTATACGAATCAAGCTATGAAATAGTTAGCTAATGTAAGTTTTGACATGTTGTTGATGATGTTTGACACAGTAGTCCTTTAAATGGAAGGGGCAATCTGTGTATTCGCCCCTTCCTCTGTACAAGTTCATTCAGCATGCCTTCCTTGGTTCAGCAGAGACCTCTCTGCATGTTCTCCGTTAATAATGGGAATTTTTCTTTGTGCCAAATGTGTGTGAAGAAGCTTGCGTAAAATCTATTTGTGCTATTTTTGTTGTGGCTAGGTTTCCTTGGTTTTGCAATTGCTCTGTACTTTATATTCCTACTGCCCTCCTTTTTATATTTAAATAATGCCATCTCATGGAGAAATTTAAGAGCTTCATGCTGTTATAATCCTCTCGTGAAGCCAGGTAGCTTTCACCGGAAAAGCAAGCTCAGTTTTGCTGTCATGGGCTTCTTCATCATTTGAATATAAGTAATACTCTTTTCTGGGGCTGATCCTTGCCCTAGCCACACTCTTATTCCCACATTTTTGTGGGTTTTTTGTTTGCTTTTTTTTCTATATGTTAAAGAAACTACAAATCAAAGACTTGCCTGGTTGGAATGGTTAAGGATTTTGCTGAGATAAACTTATTTGATTAATGTTTTCTAGAATTCTCTTTGGCTCTTCTGAATGGATGCTCAGCCCTGAGAAAATGAGATTTATAGTAACAGAGTGGAAAGCAGAGGGCTCTGTTTTGTGTGCCGCATGGGTAGGACATACACGGTTGCCAGAGCTGCACAGAAATGAAGAGCCATGGTAGCAGAAATTGTTTCTGAATAATATCTCTGCTGTGAAACCCTGACGTGAGTGTCTAGGGGAGAGCTGGTGCTGGCAATAGGAGTCAGAGGAACAGCATCGCCCGGCCCTTTTCTTAGAAAGCTGGAGGGCTTTCCCTGTGCAGAAGTGGCCATTGCTGCTTGCCCAGCTCTGCCCTGTCTGAGCGAGGTGCTTCATGCAAACATGGCATTAAGAATTTTGTTACGGGATTTGGAAGGAACAGCGAGTCAAATTAAGGTTCCTGATGTATAGCAAGGACAAGGAGCAGCTCCAGGAGCTCCTTCCAGTCTCCTGGTGTAACTTCATTAGGGATAGCCATCATGTCATTATGCAGTTAATTAAAATGACATTTTTTAATTGTATGTTGGCAGTCCTCTGTTCCAGCAGCTGTAGGCTTAAATGATAATATATGCGTGAGGGTCATATCTGTGTTACAGACTTCTGCAAATCTCCAAGGGCTGCTAGGAAGCCTGATCCCTTCCCAGCACGGCTGTTCTGGCAGAGATGTTTTAATCCAGATGGTTAATCATGTTACACCAGTACAGAAAAAAAAAGCCTAACCTCAGCCCTGGTGTAGAGCCACTTACGACTTTCCTTTCAGAAGGCTTGTGGGCAAAACAGCAACCCAAGTCACAGTTAAGTGAAGTAGGTTTTGGGAGAGGGAGAGCAACAGGGTTTGGTGAGAAGTGGGTTTAAAGAAGAGATTAGGAGGAGTGAGGCTGTGGTTAGACTAAATAAACGTTTGGCACAGGCACATAAAGAAGGTGGGTAAAAGGTAGAATAAAATGCTGTGCAGAGCATCGGCGCGGGAAGAAGAAAGAGATTAGCAATGCTTGGGTCAAATCATAGGTTGACTTTAAGCCATGAAATGGAAATTAGAAATAAAGAAGGGACCCGAAAAGCTAAGGAGCTGGCCTGAAAGGGGCAAAGAGATCTTTCAGTATTTGAGCAGAATCCCTGGAGATACCTAAAGGAAGGCAGGAAAGATTGCAATAGCCCCCCAGGGAGATAGCCACTGCCAGAGCCCAGGCTCAGAGTGGTCCAAGCCATGTGGATGCTGCTGTGAAAGGCATCTTCCTCACGGCTTATTTCACAAGAGGCAGCGTACCAGCTCTCCCATACAGTTGGTGTCTTTTAAGTTGCTCAGAAATAAAAATCCAACTCAGTATTTGCTTTGTGCAGCCATTTCAATGTAAAATTACTGTATTTGTTGTGTTCTTAACCATTGAAGTAACTTGTTTTCTTTACCGACAGGGCATTTAAGTGTCTCTTCTTTAATGATTTTTTTTTTTATTTAACCTTGATTAATGATATTTATGAAATTCCATCACAAGACCTTCCTGTCAAGGAAGTTAAAGCTTGGAAAGTTTCCCTGCCAGTTGGCATTCTGCATGGAAAACAGAACAGAGGAAAGTGGAAAATCCTTAGCTAAATTTATCATTTTTTTGTTGTGAGGCAACGGGATGCATCTCTAATGTACACACAAATCAAATCTTGAGCTAATGGGTCTTCTATTTGAGATTCATTTTATTATTATATTCACCAGTGATTTGTACCTCTCTTACATCCAACTGCTTCTTTCTTCCACTAGCAAGGCATTAGGAAAAGCAACTTTTGCTGCCCTAACTTTTTTACCTGTAGCATTTAATCACTGACCAGTAAGATCTGGAGGAGCCAGATTTTCCCCTGATTGCCCTGTATGTTGCCCATCTTGTGCTGACTTTTCTGTCATCGTGTGATGCAGCGACAGTTCAGTTTCAAGCAGAAATATCCAAAGCAAATAGGTGGTGACTGAAATATTATTTCTGGAGTTAGTGTGAATGCATTACATTTAAAACCACTGCAGCAAAACCCTCAAATAAATCCTTAGAGAAGGAAGCCTTAAAGATTTGAAAACCTGTATTTGTCAACAATTTTCTGTTCACTGTATTTCTTCGCCAAACGGCAGAAATGTACTCTTGTAGACCTTTTAGGCGTTGCTGAACCAAACTCTTTTATTTTTAGGTACTTTAATTATTATAGAGAGCTTTTCAAATAGGATGCAGATTATGACTATGTATATTCCTCTCAAAGGGTGTGCAAGTGTGTGTGTGGGGGGTGTGTGTATGCATGTGCGTACCCAGGGAGGGAGAAAGGAAGATCAGGGACTTTTGGGAACAGGACGTAAATCAAAGGTTTCCAGTGGCCGCTTAAGGAATGTCATGTCAAAATAAGCTGCAGTCTAGCAGCTCAGGATGAAGTTTTGCTGTTTTTTGTGCTTTGACTTTTAATGCAGAGTTTGCTGGCTGAGAGCATTTGAGAAGATAAAACTAAAAGCACTAAAACTAACTGTCTAAAACAATGAGGTTTTTGTTTTTCTCTAACTATACTCCTATGAATGAGACCTTTTTGACCTGTTTGCTACCAAGAATTTTGAGGTTGAAAGTTCAGTTTCTCATAATGAATTTATGAAATACTGTGTTTCATTACTTTTTTTCTTCCTTTCTGTTTTATTTTGTAGGATGAGTTTCAATACACTACTTTTTGCTTTTCTAGGTGCCACTGCAGAGGAGATAAACCAGCACTGGGAATGGCTGGAACAAAACTTGCTTCATACTTTGTCTGTGTTTGACAATAAAGAAGATATTGTTAATTTTGTCAAAGGGAAAGTGAAGGTAAGGAAACTGTCTTACTTTCACCCTTCCCTGCCCGATTACATGTGGTTTATTAGAAATAATGTCATGAAGTTGTTGTCATTCATATTTGGTTTTTCCATCTAAACATTATTTATTGGTTTTCTGTGTGGCACTTGCACCTGGTATGGTTGGCATCTCTGCATCTTTACTCACATTTCCTTGGCAACATCTCAAAACCGAAGTGTCTAATTTAATCTTTATCCCACCCGTCCCTTTCCAGCTTCACTGTTTTTCTCTTCCCTGTGATGTGCAGCTGAGCTTTCTTCAGCATCTGCTTCCAGTTCCTCTGCCTCTCCAAAACATTGTGTTAAATACCTTCCCTTCCTATATCTCAGCTTTTCCTCCTTACTACGTTTCTCCTCCTATCTCCCATGTTTTTCCTAGCTTTATCCCATTGGTTTCTTCTGCCAGTTTCTGTCCATTTCCATGCTCCCATCCCTCTTGATGGGGCTCAGAGGTGTCAGCAGGTGATAGCCACCGTGCCTGAATCTGCTGGCAGGACACCCGTGCAGGCAACAGTGCAGTCCCTGCAGTGCAGGGAGAGGGGATAGGCCCTTGTGCAATGTCACCTGTGTTGTAAGGGTCCAGCACGGAATGCGAGAGTCGTGGCCGGGCACTGCAGTGAAGCTGCTGGCTGGCCGTGTGGTTGCAGAAATGAGCATCCTTTTGGAAAGCTAAAGAATTTTAAAAGTAAGGGAATTTGGTGACTGAAGACCAGGTTTAAAACAATAGCGACACGTGCGGTAAAACTTGGAAAGCCTGGCACCCTTCTAGTAAAATACACACTCCAAGAGGAGCTTGATGATGGCTGGTGGGGGTGCGGGTCTGCTGGTGACCACTGTACCTCAGGCCCTGCAGCAAGCTTTCCCTTGCTAAGTTTTAGCAAGGTGCTCTTCCCCCCATACCCCCTTTTTTGGTCTGGAAAATTTGTAGGAACATAATGGTTTTGGTGAATTTCAACCCTGCTGCCGTGATCTCAGTGGGCTCTGAAGTTGGGGAGGAAGGGAATGGAGAGGCAAAAGATCACTGTGTAAATCTTAGTTTTTATCCTGCTTTCTTAAAAAAACCAACTTTGTCTAAGTGCACTGAAAAGCTCGAATAAAATTAATCTCCCTTGATAACGCTGTGGCAACCTGTTACCTAGCTCAGTACATATTTAAAATTCTTCAGGTTTCATTAGTTAATGTTAAGTCCAGGTTGTGGACCCTCACCTCTGCTGCAGACTTTTGGCATATTAGGACTGCTTGGTAATGACAAGTTATGCCAGGTGCTGTAACATACAGATTTTTTGTCTGAATGGTGTGATACATATTTAACTCCTTGGTTGTAATTTTCTCAACACTTAATTATATTTATGTAGATGTTCTTGAAACCATGTTTTTAATGGTTCCAAGCATGTTACAAGTTACTGACACATCTCACTGCATTGCCTCTTCATAGGAAAATAATACCAGTCAGTATACACAATAGTTACTCTACCTTTGCTCTGTACACACCAAATAACAGCAATCATAAACCCTAGTGAAACTGTAAATATATGGTTCTGCCAGACTCATTGAAAAAATAAAAAAGTAAAAAAGCCCACTGAAGTCTTGATTTGGAAGCATTCAAAATGTATGAGAGATGCAAACACTGCAGAAATGTCTCCATTTGTGAAAATTGCAAATCAACCTGAATTTCTCTGTAAGAAAGGGTTGCGTTACTAAAATTTGAATGGGTAGCTTGTAGCAACTTGTCAAGTGTGAAGGCTGTAGCTTTATCCTGATATATGATCTCGTTATGCACTCAGGCACTGATTGCAGAGGAAACGAGCAGCAAGCTCGCCGAGCAGGAGGAAGACCCTGAGAAGTTCCGAGAAGCCCTGGTGAAATTTGAATCCAGATTTAATTTTCCTGAAGCTGAGAAGTTGATCACCTATTATTCCTGTTGCTGTTGGAAAGGAAAAGTTCCTCGGCAAGGCTGGCTTTATTTGAGCATCAATCATCTCTGTTTTTATTCCTTCTTCCTGGGCAAAGAATGTAAGTGTAAATGTGTAAGAAACCTAATGCTGGGGAGAGATATAAATATAACTATTTTTAAAAGCAAGAATAGCTAGGATTTTTATGAAAAGCCTGGTTTGCCTCTGAAGTTTAGTTTCTGAGTTCTATGTTGTTCAGCTGAAAGATCCTTTTTAATTTAGTTTTTGCTTCACCCTTTATGTTTATATTTTAGTATTAATCTGGTAATAAAAATGAGACTATGAGAGTATGCAGACACAGCTGCTATCTGGTTCTTTTTCTTGCCATGGTGAAGCAGCCTTAAAATGTAACAGACCTCCTACAGATTCTGAAATTGAGACTTTTAGTGCCAGAAAGGGTGAGTAAGGACGGGTTCCTCCCACAGGTGGGGAAGCGGTGATCACTGCCGGGTGGCAGGGCAAGGGCTGGTGGGGCCAGGGATGCCGGAGTCCAGCTGCTTGCCTGAAAATAGCCCAGGAAACATAACGGGGCTGTGCCCTGGAGAACCAGGTGAAAATTCAGAGTTTTTAAGGGAAAACAACAGCAATTTAGGGATTTTTTTGTGTTTCTGAATGGCAGTGCAGGAACGTCATGAGAAGCGTGTCCTGGGGCTTCTAGACCTTCAGACAGTGGCAAATTTGTGCATGATAGTGACTGTAACAAATGTACGTTTTTAAGAAGCGAGTTGTAAGACTCTGGTCATGGTGTTCCTCTACAGAGGAAGGGGCTGTGTGGTTATGAAAAGCCTGTCAGAATAGATACTAGAAGGTAAAAATGAATGTAATAGATATTGGAAGGTAAAAATGAATGTAGCCATTTAAACCCTACAGCAGTTCGCTGTTGAGTGTGTTCATGAACTGATATCTGTTTATCCTGCTGCAACTTTGGCAAGGACAGTGATATAAACCTATACTGCTATAAATATAGCAAGAATTGCTAGTTATAACAATTAGGAAGATTTTACCATTTACTCTCTGGGTTTAATATTGGGATGGCTAGTCAAATAAAACTGTAGATTTAAAAATGAAGTACATTAATGTTAAAGTAAGAAAGGTAGTAACTGATAATTTCTAAGACTTAAAAACATACAGAGACATGCTTAGAGTTAGAGGTCCTTTTTTTCCTTATATTATTTCAGGCCAATTATTTTGTCATATCTGCAAAAGGTGACAGAGTTAGATTTAAAATGCTGGTATAAAAACAAAAGTTGAGTTTTGCTGGGAAGACTGTAATGGAGTTTCTTGATACATAGGAAATACCTGAGTTCTTGTTTAATGTCCTTGTTTTCTGTTTAGTGTCAAATAATATCCTTTGTGAATTATTTCTTCTTGCTATCTTTGTAGGCTTTCTCTCATTAAATCTGAGATATCCAGTCTGCCAAAGCACACAAAGCAAAAATGATACTTATTAATGATAGATAACGGGGGAAGGAGGAGGGAGAGAGAAAAATCCTTCATATTGTTCCAAATTTTTTGTTTATGCAATACCACAGAACATTAAATGATACTAGAAGTACAACATCACACTATATTATTTAAGAAGAAATTGCTTCTCATCTCTTTTAATAATAATTCATTATGAAAATGAAAAAAAAACCCAAACAACTCCATGTTTGCAACTTTTCATTTTGACCATGGAAAATACACTGTTAATTCACTGTTACAGTTGGTTGCGTTGCCTTTGTGTTCCCATGCATTTGCAAGGAAATGTGATATAAAAACCTGAATTTTCTTTTGGTTAAACAAAACTTCCCTAGCTTGATGGGAAGCATTATGTGTTGAAATGCTTCCCACCTCCCCAATTCTGATAAAGCAGATTGCTTCTATTTCAAAGCTAGTATTTTGTCATATTTATGAAATACTTGTATTACATTGAATAATCCAGATTTACTATAGTTCTGCTTGTTACTGTTGGAGAAGCTGATGCTGATTATATGTAAAACAAGTCATTCATTGTCTTTTTTTTTCAGGTAGTAATCACAAATTAAAACTGGTTAAATCTGGTCTAGAAAATATTGCTAGGAAATCACATGTATTCCATTCTTCAATACAGCACAGGGAAAAATAACAATATGTGATTTGCAATAAAAATAGTTCTTGTATGGGTTTTAACTCTATAAAAATCCATCCAAATTGTAGATTGAAATCTCTTTATAGGCAAAACATTAAGCCTTCTGCTTCTGGCAAGACTGTTCCCTTCCCCTTGTTTTATGTTGAAATGACCTGGAATGCAATATTGGAACCTGTTTTCAGCTTCTCATAAAATTAACTTACAGCTTATGCGAGCATGAACTCCATGGAACGTTTTTTCCAGGACAAGTCCCCTTTTATCTAAGCCTCGAAGTATTTGCAGAATTTTAGAGGCTTAGAATGTCAGATTTCTCGAAAGGACGTGCCAGGGTTTCTTCACAATTCTTAATTAAACTTGTGTTTTCCTAAAACTTTGAAGACTTTGTACCTTTCATCAAAAGTTTGGGCCCCTTACAGTCTGCTGTGCTGTTTCTAGAACCAGCACTGAAAAGCCCATGTGATTCCGACCTGTGTGAACAATAGTGCTGTTGCTACGGTCCTATTTAAACTTTCTTCCCGTACAGATGATTTTATGACCATTCGCAACAGTTTGTGCGTGTTGACGCAGCTGTGCTTTATTTAAGTAAGAAAAAATGTAATCTGCAAGTAACCTTGACAGCTGTGGTTCATGTAGTACAGAGAACTTGCTGAGGGTAGCTCCTTAGGTAATTAATGATCACGGATAAGTGTCATATATATATGACAATGTTTGTTATTACTGCCTTTTTATTGCTTTATTGGCATCAGGAGACCAGCTAGGGATGTTAGGGGGTGTAGTCTTGATGTTATTGGCACAGAGAACCCTGGGAAGCTTCCAACAGTTGTTAAGTAGAAATTGAATCTATTTTAAAGTCCTTTCCAGCCTAATTTCTACCCAGAGATTCGTATGAGAGAGGCAAGTAACATCCTGCAGTGGTTATATAAAATAAGCTGATTCTGTTTACTGTTTGGATTTATATGATTCAGCAGCGTTTAAGTATAGAGAACAGTGTCCCATGCTTTTTCTTTTCTATAAACAGGTCTGACTGCAGCTAATGTTTAGGGCAAGATATGCCTCTGTGCCTTTTAAGTAAAAAGCAACCAAAATGGGAAGATCCCAATGCCTAGGCAGCTTTTATTTTTGAACACCCAGTTTATAGTAACACTTAAGCTTTATAAAAACATCCATGTGCAAAAGCTTCCTTTTGTATGGGAGTTAACTTTATTTCAAAAGTTCGAGTACTGTGCATGTAATTGGGTTTCCACCTGCCTACAGTTTTATTTCTGGGAGATTAGAAAGCCTTTCCCTTTTTTCTTCCTACTCTTGAAATGAACCGTTTCTTCTGGTAGTAATGAAGCAGGCTGCAGAAATGACTTGTAAAGGAGTTAGGAGCACAGCATATGGCAGGTTTTCTGCAAAAGCAGAACTCCCCAGTCCAGCACTTCTTAGGAAAATAGGTAAAATTTTGAGGGAGAGGTTCTGAAAAAGACAATCTTTTGGAGTGGGGGAGAATGAATGTAGAGTAATAACAGGTATTTCAGCTTTTGCTTGGTCTTTGTCTGTAAAAATGGGTCTCTCTCCTCTTTGGTTGTTTGCATTTCATTCTGAACTTGCTTATTTCCCAAATCTGAAAAATGTAAGCAGAGTTTCCAACCCACTTTTGCTTTTTTCTCCGATGGCAGTGAAACTTATCATTCCTTGGGTTGAGGTCCAGAAGCTGGAAAGAACCTCCAACGTCTTCATGACCGACACGGTCCGTGTCACCACTCCAAATAAGGAGCGCGACTTCTCCACGTTCCTCAATATCGCCGAGGCTTTCAGGATCATGGAGCAACTGGCAGATGTGACGCTCCGAAGGCTGCTGGATAATGAGATCTTTGAACTGGATCCAGGCCTGCAGGATCCTACTCAAATTACCAAGAGGTAAAGAGCTAAATTGTTCTCCCTTGTGTGAGCAGAGGTTCAGTGGTGGGCTTCATGGTTTGCTTTGTTAGCTGGGTAAGATTTCAAAGGTTTACTTGATTGGGCAAAACCCAGATTTTATGACGTACTATGGTGTATCAAATAGATGCATTTAACTTGTGTGCAAGTTACTTTTTTCCATTTTGTATTCTTCCCTTAAACATCGCTGTGGTGGTTTTGTTCATTTGTTTTAAAAGTACCGTTCCCTGTAGAAGGGTAGATTGCAGCAAGGGATATTTTCCATCTTCCCTGAAGAGCAACATTATTTTGTTTATAATTTTGGTAATGTGTAGGCTTTCCCAGTGCCATCAGTTCTGTAGAATTACTGCTTTTGATCATATCTGAACCATGGAATTTCCCACTAGCGTGATTGCCATAGCCGACTTAGCAAGCAGTTATAGGACTTAAAAAACCCACAGGCAGTTGCAAGAGATTAATACGCTGCTGTCAGCGCTATGCCACGTGTCCCCGAGATGCATCTCTGCATTCCTCTCCCACTACAGAAATGCATTGGGTTCTCAGGGAGAAGATTGATAACTGTTTCTCTGCCAGTAGCACAACAGACAACTCTTGTGTTTTATTTGCTGCTGTGGGAAAGGGGAAGGGAAACTGCCCAGAGGAATTTTAGGTGGGCAGGATGGAATAGCCCAAACTGGAATTTGCCTGGGGCATCGGGGTTAAGGTGCTGGTTTAAAATACTTCTTTTCTGAATGGGGTGTGAGTGGAGCGCTTATCCCCTCCTGACTCATACCCTCTCCTGCTCTTCCTGCCTCTCCCTCTGCCAGAGGTATGAAGGGAATGACCCAGGTGTTGCTTCCTGGCTAAAACATAAGGAATGCATGGTATCCTTTCCCAAAAAACAGAGACATGTCCAGTAGCTGTTTTATTGTTTCTGAGGGGCATTTTTGCAGTGGCATTGGGTATAAATCTTGGCTAAACACTTCTGCAAAGTTTCATAATGGAGTTTAAAATAATAAAATGCACTTTCTCTGCAATTTCATATGTACACATGATAAGGAAAATCACTGACACCAGGATTTCATCCATGATACCATCAAGGAATTCATTTGAGGTGATACAGTGGTGAGCAGCCACGAACATCGCTGCAGACTTTTTTTTTCATAGCCAGGGTTCCTTTAAACACAAGAGCGACCGCTGTTTTTACAATGTATGTGTAACTGGATATTGTTAAGATTGTAGGCTATTGGCTTGACAAATGTAGCGTATGTACTTTGACTAATGTAGGATATGGCTTTGAGTGATAGCTTGTATCTAAGCCCCCTTCCATGCTTTACTATTCCACCCTCCTCCTGCTTTTGGACTGAAAAGTTAGATGCACAAAGCGAGGAAAGTAAATCCAGAGGAGATGTAACAAAAAACTGGGGAGGGAGACATTCTTCAGCATCTACTGATTTTTAACTCATCATTGTCACTTCCCAAAAGAGTCTTCGAATCAGGGGTATTGACTGAATGGAAAACTACAAAGAAACTAAAATTACAGTTGCAAAGAAAAGTATAAGCTTAGTAATATGCTATAATAAGGAGTTTCTCAGGGTATCAACCTGTAAGTACCTTGTGGCATTTTTGAACAAGCAAACAAGCAACAGAAACCATCCCACCCACTTATCAGAACAGTTTTTTTCCTCTCCTTCCCTCCAACTTAAAAAAACCAAACCAAAAACGAGGGGGGGGCAGAGGAGAAGGAAGGATTAAAATGTATTTACTGGAGAGTTTTTGGGCAAGTTGTTCTCTAACCTGTGCTGACGTTGCTGTGCTGTAACTTGAGATGGCAGAAAGGAAAACGTGGAAACATGGAAGATGCCAAAATCCCATTTCCTCTGCATGAATCAGGTAGCAGTTGGATAAGTTGCTCTTTCTGGTGCCCTTTGTCACACTTCAGCAACCGCTTTGATGTAACGTGATGAAGCAAGACTGTAGTTTGAATAGTGGATGAACTGGTTTTTAATGCTAACATGTTTTGGGGGGGTTGAACTTTTTTGGTGTGTGAAATTTTTGTTGCTGCTTTTTTTCTTGAAGCCATTGTAGTACTGCAAGAACAACTCTCTTTCACTTGACGTTTTTTCCCTAATAATTGTCTTTTTAATTCTTGTGCATGATTTGGAAGCAAATAGTAGTGTACCAAAATGAAAGCAATAATACACAGATCATTAAAACTATTCCAGCTGTGTCAAATTAATGAAGTTGCTGTAGATTTCTTTTGTTTGTTGCCTTTCTTTTGCAAGAAGCTCATCTCAATATCTTTATTTTTTAAAAATGCATTTTTAATGTCATCATGGTCTGTATATTCTACATTCTGAAAACCAGAAACCTTTGCTGGTGTTTCTGAGGCTCTTGGGGTCATCCTGCTGAGCAGTGGGGGGTTGGGACTCAGAGAGGCTGTGGGATTAGGTCCACAGTCTGTGACACAAATTATATCATGGCCAGAGTCAAACAAGTTAATATACAAGTTTCCATGCTGCTTAATGAGAGGCTAAGGCTGGGAACAATGGATTACAAAGGGATTAATGGCAATTATGTTAATTGCCATAAAAAGCAAAGTAAAGCTGAGGTGTTTGATAACTACAAATGCCATTTCTTGCAGATATATTTACGTGCCATACAATTTTACTCGAACATACAGTAACTATTTTTTCTTTCTTAATAGGAAGGTCGCTGAAATCTCTGGTACAGGTTTCTTGTATTTCTTATTTCCATCTCTTTCAGGATGCAAGAATATCCATTGCATTCCTCAAATGTAGCGAGGAAATTGTCCAGAGCAGAACACGCGATTTAAAAGCTTTAGTGGCCGTGTCAGTAAGGTTTCAAAAGTATGATATGTTTATCCAGGCTCTAACCACCTCCGTTTCTTTTCTTCATGTCTAACTGTAAACTGCCAATGAGGACGGCTTTGCTTCATATGAAGGCAAAGAAGGTTTTTAACACTGATCTAAGCTGAATGGAAACTGTTTGAAGTATCTAGAATCGTAAATGTCACTTCAGTCTGCATTAATTCATTCAGAGAGGGAATCCGAGAACGCTGTAAACCTTGAGCAACATGGAGGATGTGACTAGAAAGAACCTCCTTTTATTGCATCTGCCTGGCAAAAGGCAGGGTTTGGATTATCTCTGTGTGTCACTTGTGACAGATGATTGCCTAACCTGTTTTTAAGGATTTCCAGTAATGGGAATATCAGGATCCATACCGGTACTTCACTGTCTTATCATTGAAAAGTCTTTCTGAAGTCTAACTTGAATCTTTTGTGCTGCTTTTTGAGTCTGTTACTTCTTGTCCTGCCCAGTACTATTGAAGAGATCAGATGTTCTCTCTTTAGAGCAACCAGTTGTGTATTTGGAGGTTGGTATGCATCTACTTTCTCTTCTTTAAACTGTACTGCCCTAGTTCAGCCAGGTTTTTCTTATCGGTCCTGATTTTAGCCCATCTGGTCACTCTTCTCTGGACATTCGTCACTTATCCCATGTGGCTGCAGACGTGGGGTGGTGGGATACAGGCTTGCCCCCAGCGCCTCACCGGTGCTGACCAGGGCAGGAGCAGCATGACTGTCTCTGCAGCAACTCCAGGACTGCCGTGCTGCATCTCGGTGGCTGTGCACTTCTGCAGCCCAGCGCGGTGCTCCTCCTCCTACTGTGAGCACGAGGCTGTTGGCTCATGTTCCACTTGTGATCCCGTGTAACCCCTAGGTCTTTTCTTTTTGCTGAATGGCTGCCGGTGGAGTTGATCTCCATGCTGCATTTGTACAGCTTATGATGTACAGTTGAAAGGACTTGTAATGCTTTTTTTCCAGACCATCCCTTAAGTTTATGAATATCAGTCTGAATCTGATCCTGTTCTTCTGCTCATTAGCCTCTACCAGCCTCACATCATGTGCAAGTTTAATGACAACAATCTCTTGATCCATTGTGCAGATTGCTGATGAAGACGTTGACCAGAAGCTAGTCCAGGACAGACCCCCAAGGAGGTCCTCTCGATATAGCCTTCCAGTTTACCAAGGAGCCTTTGAGGGCTGCTTTTTGGGGTACTCTTCTTCAACTGGCTTGGTACAACAGCTTTTCACTTCAATCCAGTTTTATTAGTTCCCATGTGAGGAAATATCAAGACTTTCATGAAGTCTGGCTAAAATATCAGTTGCACCTACAAGTCCAGTGTTCCTGATACATAAGGGAATTATGTTGGGTTTACATCTGTCCTGACAAGTCCATATTGGCTCTTCGCAGATAACTTCTCCTGGCTTGCTTATGAGAAGCCTTTCTTGCCACGCGACTTTAACAAGACGTGTATCATTGGATGTGTTATTTCCAAAACCTGTAACTTTCTGGAGTCGGAATAGCAAGAAGAGTCTAGTAATCGGTCTCTAAAAGCAAGAGGTCAACCAGCCTGTTTAGATTTTAGATAGGCAGCAATGACTCAGCAGAGCTAAAATTTTGCCAAGTTGACTTCTGTTAAACCAGAGAAAAACATTTGACAGCAAGGACATAATTTTAAGTGTCCTGATACTTTCAGGCATTTTGTTAGTCTTGTGTGTTATTTCCTTTAATTTAAAACTCTTGGAAGGTAACATAGGGGTCACACACAAGGAGATATTGCAGTTCAGACTTGCTGTTCACTTTGAAGTGCTGGGGTTGGAGACAGTCCAGGATCCCATAACGTGCAAGTCAGGAACTGCGCTTGGAAAGAATTGATGAGTTTTCTGAAAAGCAGGGAACAAGGCAATTGCATCTTCTTCCCTTTTATTCTCCTGATGCATGTGTAAGCACTCGATAAATGTTATTTTTACGTAATGATAGCATTCCTTCTTTTTCTTAGGTACAGCTCAGTACGCTGCATTTGCTTAAAAAACAAACCAACATGGAAATTGTTAAGCTAGAGAAGAAAATATCAAGCAGATTGGGCTGCAGGTAGAAAGGTTGTGTTTCTGTTCAGCCTTGGAGGTATTGTGAAACTCAAAATGGAAGCTGTGGAACCTGGGCCAGTCACTGCATCTTTAACATGTTTAAACAATTCTCCGTCTTGTTTTAGGAGGTAATTTCATTTGTGGGTTTTTTTGAAGGGTTATAGGGTTTGGGTTTTTTTAACCAGCTCTAATTTTGTTTGGCTCTATTTATGAAGGGAAGCAATTGCTTTAAGCCCTAGAATTTGCCTGCCTAACAGGAAATATTTTCATGGTGTGCCTCTTTCTAATAAAACCTCTTATCTGAGCCCACAGCAGTAGGTGCTGACAGCATTTCATCCCCGTGCTACCGTTTTTCTTTCCGGGATCCCTCCCGCCAGCAGGCTGGCCCCAGTTTCAGCACTTGTCTCTGGGGCAGCCCTGGCTGCGGTGTGGTCTCTGCGGTGGCCCTGCGTGACCCTGCGTCCTGAGTCACGGGGGACGAGCAGTTCCAGGGATGCTGGGGTTGGCAGCCTTCCCTCGGTTTGGGGTGAGGAGGCTGGATGCAGTGCTTGGTGAATTTACTTAGTTTCAGATACAGGAAATGTCATTCTTCAGCTTAAAAACCTGTGGCTTCTTGTTTGAAAGGCCCCACCCCTGGAGTCTGCAGCCCCAAGAGATGCAGCAAAATCGTGAAAACTCAGAAACTGCAGATTTTGGAGTGTTAGTCATCTCTTAAATAACAGACAATCTCTGTCTCAACAGAGGTCCCACTCTTCTGTACAATGCCTCTTTTCACCTAAAGTTGTAGAAATGTTCACAGCCGAGTAGATCCAGGGAGGGTCTTACCTTCTCAGCACAATAGCAGGAGAGCACAGCTCTACCCGGACCTGACTGCAGATGCTATCAGCAGCATTCATCTGTGCTGTGCAGAAATGGAAAATATTTTAGTGGTGAGTTAACTAGGAGGCATATCCTGATCCAGCTTTGTCACAATAGCAGATCGCTGTGGGCACTTATCAGAGTTGCTCTCGCTGTGGAATTTTAACTCGGGAGCAAACGTTTTGTCTTCCTTCACAAAGAGGGTTTCTCTTTGTTCTTTGTGAAAAAACAGGAGACAATTTGTCTGTTTTCCTTGGATAATCTTATTAAGGAAGATAATGCTTGAGAAGGAAACAGCAGCCGAACACTGGTCAAGCGCATTCTGTCTTTTCTGTTGGTTGCAGATACAGATCCACCCTTCTCAGGTCTCATTTGTTCTCTGTTGTCTTCCTCCCTGTTTCACGTGGCTTTAGTTTTCTCTATGGATTAAACTGAAATTAAAAAACCCCACACAACTGATGTACTTACCGAAGCAGAGGCTTCATTTGTCTCAACTTATTTTTAAACATCAGGGCTGGGTTAGGGGGAAGGTGTCTGCAGAAAAGAAGGGTGAAGGAAGGAGCGGAGGGGGGATTTATAGCACCAAGGTACCACTCCCTGTTATGCTTCAGCCCACGCTTTAAATTCTTTCAGTGGAACAAAGTCAAGCATTTTTTTTTCCTAAGGTGAATCATGTTTGGAAAAATTTACTTGTACTAAAGAAAATGATAGAATTTAAGCCCTAATGTTTCTGGAGCTGCTGTTGGTAAGCTAATAGCCGTGGCCTGTTTATAATGTAATTGCATAGGTCTCTAAATTACTGCAGACTTCATTAAAAAAGAAGGAGAAAAAAAAATCCCCAAAGCCAAGTCTGTATAACCATAGCTCAGTAATGAAAGCTTCAGGTATTTAAACTTTTTCTCTCCACGTAAATGTGGATGGGTGACTGGAAGGAAGCCAAGTCCAAACTGAACGTAGCTGGTGTTGTTATTCCCAGCTGAGTCCCTAAGTGACCTGAAACTGTTCTGCATTTTGCAACTGTTCTGAGGGCTTTCAGAGGCTGATACCTCTGCAAGTCAAGGATGGGATGATGTAAATGCCACCATCATTAACTCTTCGATTACTGACCACTTTGGAAGTACTCATCAAGCAAATGCATTACTTTTGGGTGCAGGTGCAAATATCTGGGGTGATGTTGGTAATGCTACTGGGAAGGGAAACAAGGAACGTAAAGCTAATCTCCATTGCTCAACATATGTTCATCAGATGAAAGATTTAGTTATCTCCTGGGCATTGAAACCTATAGCCCTTGAGGCTGGAAAGTGGTACAGCAGCCATAGAAAATGCATGGTTAAATAATAATTAAAAAAAAAAAAACCAAAACAAAACAACAAACCAGCTGATTTAAATTAGTGTCCTTTGCTTTCCTAGTCACTACAGTAGTTGTTTCTGATCTTATTGTTAAACAAGCAAGTGTTGATAATGATTCTTTTTTGTATTTCAAAATCAGTCTTTTATCAGTCTGTTCACATAGGCAGTGAAGATTGCTGTGCACAGTGCTTTTATTCTGTATCCCTCGCTCTTGGTGAGGCTAACAAGAAAATGAACCTTGCGGTGGATATCCTGGCTTTTGGGGTCTTGTGATTCGCTCTTACTGCTTTCTCTTAAGGGATCTTGAAGCCAGAGCGCAGAATGAATTCTTTCGGGCGTTCTTCAGATTGCCCAGGAAGGAGAAGCTGCATGAAGTTGTAGACTGTTCTCTCTGGACACCATTTAGTCGCTGTCACACAGCGGGAAGGATGTATACTTCAGACAGTTACATCTGTTTTGCCAGCAAAGAAGATGGCTGCTGCAATGTTATCATCCCACTTAGAGAGGTAGAGTTGTTTGTTTGTTTGTTTCATTTCGGGTGTGTATCTGCCTTTTTCTGCCGTTAGCATCCACTGTCACTTGACTTATCTGCAAACTATCATTTGATGAAAAACAGTAGGATGTTTGTGTGTATCGTGCCTATGGGATTGTTGTAAAGCTTGTTCTGGCACTCATTAGGACATGAGTTCCTAAAAATCTGGGCGATTCAACATGATCCTCATGGTGAAGTATGGACAGGTAATGCAGCAGGACAGAGCACTGCAAAGCCAGAGTCTGATCGGTCCAAGCTTTGGACAGTGCTCCCCTCCCAGTTCCACAAACACATATGTCCGGCTTGATGTTGATGGAGACTTCAGCTTGGACCCATTCTAGCAATATAACAGCATCCTTGCCTGGGATCAACACTTAGAAGTGTTGAAGTTCTCCCTCCATAGACAAACTTAAGCAAACCTGTGGATACTTTGCAAACCTGTAGGGCAGAGAGAAAAAGGGGATGTTCTGGAGGCAGTGACGAGCTGCCACATTTCCATGAAATCAGAGACTTATTTAAATGAGACGGAGAATGCATGGGAAGGTGGTGGGAGTAGAGGAGGAGAAGGAAGCTATCAGCAAACACCTGCCTGATCTGCTGTGGATACAAGGCTGTTATGATCTTTTAATTAAAGCTTTCCTTTCATCCTCGACTAATAACAGAGTAACATCGAGATACCCTATCTGTAGCAACTTACCTTCCACTGTTACAGAAATAGAAAACAATAAGAGAACAGTGTTATATACTTAATCAGAAACAACAAAACAACTGTTTTCCCCTGTCCTCAGGAGAGTGAAAGTAAATTTCCTCCTTCATCCCCCAGAAATTGATCAAGCTGATCCTTTTCTAAATCTTGTTTTAATTATCACTCCCCTTCCTTTCTTTCCCCTCAGTCCACTCTCCAGAAGTGGGCCTCAAAGTCATTTAAAAAAAGAAAAAAAAAGCAGCTGGGATACTTTCTGGTGCCTGCTTTGAGCTTCTAAAGAGACCATAAACTTCAGCTGGTAGGATGTGTCTGATCAAGGAAAGCCAATACAAATAACCATGTTTAAAGCATGTGTGTAAATGAACGCTGTGTTTGTACATTTGGGTACATGTAGAATATTTGAAGATGTTTCTGTGGATGTGATGCACAATGTGTTTTCTATAATGTTTCTGGAAAAGGTAATCAGTATAGAGAAGATGGAGGACACAAGCCTTCTCCCTAATCCCATCATTGTTAGCATAAGGAGCAAGATGGCCTTTCAGTTCATTGAGCTGAAGAACCGGGATACTTTGGTGGAGAACCTGCTCCAGAGGCTAAAAGAAGTGAACTCCAGCAACCCAGTGCACTGTAACAACTTGCAAAATAAGAACCAGGTACTGAACTTCTGGGTTTTTTTGGATTATGAATTCAATGTGTTTATCCATTGGTCCGTTGTCCTGCCTTGCTCAGGGGGCTGATCTAGGGCCAGTGCTGTCTGATGCCTTCTTTAATGACCTGCCTGATGGAGTGCACCCACAGTATGGTTGTGATTGACACACTGGGGGGAGCAGTGAATATGCTGGGGGCCAGGGCTGCCCTTCACAGAGACCTCAGTGATCTGGTGGAATGGGCTGATAGAAACCTCGTGAAGTTCAACAAAAGCAAATGTGAAGCCTGGCAGAGTAACCCCGTGCAATAGGAGGGGCTGGGGGCTGGCTGGCTGGAGAGCAGCCATGTGGAAAAGGCAGGGGAGTCATGGTGGACAGCAGGTTGAGCTTATAAGTCAGCAGTAAGCTCTTACAGTGAAGAGGGCCAACAGCATATGGGGTTGTACTAGTAGGAGTGTAACCAGCAGGTCAAGGGATGTTACTATTCCCTTTTATTCAGCACTTCTCAGGCTGATCAGGAGTACTGTGTCCAGTTTTGACTCTACCCCACCACACAAGAAGAGCATTGACAAATTGGAGTAAGACTAGCTGAGGGCCACAAGATGCTCAGGGGCTGGAGCACATGCTTTGTGAGGAGAGGTTGAGGAAGCAGGGCTTGTTCAGCCTGTCTTCCGCTAGCTAATGGGGAGTTACAGAGAAGATGGAGCCAGACTCTTCTTGAAGGTGCCAGCTAAAAGACAAGCGACAACAGTAACAAATTGCAGCAAGGGAAAATCTGAATAGATAAAAAGAGAAAGATCTCCCCTCAAGGGTGGGCAGAGCTGGACCAGGCTGCCCAGAGAGGCTGTGGGCTCCCCTTCCTTGGAGCTACTCAACTCGACTGGACACAGCCCCCAGCAACCTGGCCTGAGGAGCCCTGCTTTGAGCAGGGGATTGGAAAAGATGGTCCCCTCCAACCTAAATTGTTCTCTGATTTCTGTTTTTCAAATTCTAACCAAAGCAGAAGATTGTTTGGTAGCTTGTCATCCAGGACACTTAGAATTTACTAACAACTTCTGTTTTAAAATAGCAACCCTTTTTCTGACATATAAATGAATGATGATTTGAATAAAGTCTTGAGTAAGGCCTTTCCTCCTGGAAAGTGTAAAACGTTTTGATGCAAAAGGGAAAGGCTAACCCAGCTCTGTGTCTTGAAGACAGTTGAGGATGTAGTTCTTAGCCTCTTCTCAGTCGTTACCGCTTTGATTCTGCATTGCAGAACAGTCCTGCCTTTGGATCCACGTGCGTGCTCAGGGATGGTGAGCCTGCGTGTCTGGGAACAGAGGCTTCACAAGGCAAGGAGAGAAGTGAATGCGGAAAGGAGAGCAGTTATTTGCTCAATGCAGAAGCACTGAGGTCAGACTTTCATCAGTCAGGAATGGCAGGCCTTGATTTTGGAAAGGTATGTAAAATTTGGGGAAGTTGTAAGACCTTTTTTTTAATTTAAAAAAAAAAAGCCAGGGTGACATTCAAACAGATATTCATTTTTAGTAAAATAAACTCTGTGTTGGCTGGATAAGTTAGATATGGGATAACAGCTTTTCTATTTGCTTGGAGTTTTTTCTTCTCCCTCCCCCCCCGTTTCTTTCCAGTGAATATTTATAATTTTTCTCCCTGTCTGATCAGTTCTGCTCTCCCCCTGTGTGGTGAAATCCATATGCAAAATGGGGAAAGTTGTAGTCCTCAGAGCAGACTTCCCATATCCGTTGGTAATGAAAATACCTTGCGGAATTTCTAATATGTAAAATGTTTACCAGTTCTCACATACACGCTATTTGTTCTTTTAAAATATACCTTCTTGTTCCCAGTCTAGGGAGCAAATCAAGGAGAGTCTGTGGGATGACCATTTTGTAGAATACGGCAGAACCGTGTGCATGTTTCGCACAGAGAAGATCAGAAAACTTGTTGCAATGGGAATCCCTGAATCCTTAAGAGGCAAACTCTGGCTGCTTTTCTCAGGTGAGCACTCTTAGAAATGTTTGCTGTAGCATCATCTGATTCTGACCATGGCAAAACATTTAGGCAAGAAATTTCCCAAGGGCAGTTAAATGTCATTTACATGGAGCTTATGATAGTGCTTACAGAAGAGAGATGATCAGCTACTGAACTAATAAATGCAAGGAAGTACCTAGGTAGATCTGTGAAAATTTTATCTCTGGATAGTATGACATGATGTGCAGAAGAATTGAAATAACATCTGCTTCATCTGTGTAATTTAAAATTAACGTCATGTTTTCATAAAATAATGTTCATCTTCAAGCAACAATTAGATTGTAGCATAAATATTGATTTAACCCTAAACAAATCAAATTATTGCAAAATAATGACATTTTGAAGTCAGCAGTCCTGCTCCTGCTTCTTGTTGAATGTTGGCAGGGGTAATAGAAACTGGGGATGGAAAAAACAACTCGTTTCATCCACAGATCTGGCAGAGCCAGAATGTGCTTACAATATGACCTCAAGTTTAGTCCTTAATCCAGTATATGACATGTTCAAACATTTGTAAAAAGTATTCCTTCATGTGGAGTTTTTCTTCCTTGGAGGGTGTGAACAGCACTGAGTACATTTCTCCCAGTAATACTTTCTGCTGGTGAAGTTTTCTGCTCAATGACATATTAAGGTGTTTTGAATGATGTTGCGTCATATAAGCTTTGCTAATACTGATTTTGTTTCCAAAACACGTATTCTGCTAGGACTTCCTTTCTTTTAGGTCTGGAGATTTCATTAAGTTCACGGACCTTGGGGAAAACCATCTTGCTTACATCCTTTCGAGCAGTAATACCCACAACATTAAGTTTAGCGTCATCCTAATCCACTTGTGTCTTCCTCTTTCTCTGTCCCTGCTGCCTTCAGATGCCGCGACGGATCTTGCCTCGCATCCTGGTTACTACGTACATTTGGTGGAGGCGTCCATGGGCAAATGCTGTATGGCAACGGAGGAGATTGAGCGTGACCTCCACCGCTCACTGCCCGAGCACCCCGCCTTCCAGAGCGAGACGGGGATAGCTGCCCTGAGAAGGGTGCTCACGGCATACGCACACAGGAACCCCAAAATAGGATACTGCCAGGTGAAAAAACCCCAGCAGGCTAACGCTGGGGTTTTTTCCTCTTTCTGCCCTCTCAGTATTATCATTGTCTTGGAAGTATTTTTAATGGTGGTTTTGATAAATAATGTCTTTTTAGTTATGAAAAATACATAATTTTAGACATTAAATGCCATTTACTCTGGAAAACAAGTGCATTGGCTGGTACCCTGGCTTAACAAAAGTCTTCCCTCAGCATTTTGCAAGTTGTGTTTAGAGTTAAAGGAGGGAAAAAAACCGTTTCTGATGCTTCTGTTCAAAAGTGCATTTCTTACCCAATACTTGGAGACAGGGCAAAGTAAACTGGCCTGCACTGATGAGATTCATGTAGAGCACTGGGACAGAGGTTTAATGAACTAAAATTCTGTTCCTTTCTTCCAAAATTGATGACAAATTTTGAAGTACTTTACCCAGCTGGCCAGCTAAAATAATAACTTTACCTATTGTGTAGCTCCCTGAATTCTGATTAAGGGTTCCAGATCCCTTATCTTCTTTCGAAATACAAATACGGGGAGGGAGGGAAAGCAGCCCCAAAACATCTTGCAGTATCAGTTACATAGTTTGCATCTAGGCAAATCCAGTACTGTGCTTTTCTCCAGTGTTTCCTATTGCTCTTAAGAAAAGCAGTTTGAAAAACTTGTTATGCCTTTGCGTTGTAATTATGTATTCACTGTCTATTACATTTCTCTTGCTGGTTTTTTTTAGTTGTTTACATCATGTTAGGCTAGTTTTCTTTCTTTAAAAATACCCACAGTTTATCTTTTGTCAGTAGGATTTGCTGTCACTAACAAATCCCATTTTCTTCTTTGCCCTTGTAAGTCTATGAATATTTTGACCTCTGTGTTGCTGTTGTATGCCAAAGAGGAAGAAGCCTTTTGGCTGCTGGTTGCTGTGTGTGAGCGAATGCTGCCGGATTACTTCAACCACCGAGTGATAGGTGAGCTCGTGCCTCTCTTCTTGCTAACTGGGAAGGGGCTGCTGAATGGCACTGGGGTGAGTAAAATGCTCAAGGTCTTCTGAGGTCCAGACCCCACGGGTGAGGTGGTCTGTCGACTTGTGCGGTGTGCAGGGACAGCAGCGGTGGCTGCTCACGTTCCAGGTAGGGTTGTTTTTCGGTTTGACGGGTTTGAACTGCAAGAACTATAAATATATGCTCGACTTTACAGTTTGTCTTTTTCTTCCTGGTGGTCAGAAGGCGGTAGCACCTTTGCCTGTTAGGTAAAAGTAGAAGAGCTTGCATGTCATGGTTAGGAGTGTTCAGTATTGGAGACTTGAGCTGTTAAAGATGAACCTAGCAAAGATCTGCTAGGGTAGCCATTTCTGATCTGACGTGTCTGCAGTGCCTGGCTGCTGGAGTGATACAGGCTTGCATCTAAACTGACCCTTGGTAATGAGGGCTGATACAACCCTCTGAGTGTGAGATGCTGCATTAAGAAATAAGCCCAGTCTCTCTGCAGTGCATGCCTTGTACTGCATGTGCTATGTCTCTTGTTCTTTGCAATGCAACTATTTTTAAGACTGTTGTGCAAACGCCTGCTGAGCAGCTTGACGCAGTAATTGCAGGTATGCATACAAGAAAAACTATTTGTTCTTTGTGGTCACTTTACTTCCTCCTCTTACAGAAACGTTTGATAGCTTTTCCCTCTTTAATGTTAACCTTACTCTTTAGTTACAGTGTCTGCCATTACACCATCCCTGTAGCGAAGGGAGGGATCAAGGTCACTTGTGAGGGGGTAGGGATAGGAGGAAATCACTAGTGGTAGTGGTTTTGGGAGCGAGAAACGGTGCGGGCACTCGTGTGCTGCTTGGGGAGCAGGAGGAGATGTCCGAGAAGATTTCTAATCTTTTGCTTGGAGGATGGGATTGTCATACCTCCCTCCTGACACTGTGCCACAGTTATTGTCTTGTCACTGAACTGGCAGGTAAGGTAAGTTAAAGCAGAGTTATTCCAAAGTTAGCTGGATGCTTAGGATGTTTTGTGGTGCTTTGATGAATGCCATTGGTATTTTCAGCTAGTGGATTGGACACTGTAACTGTCCCACTTGTCAGAACTTTGGTTCTTGTCTCCAAGCATGACTTTAAACTGCCATCTCAATGACTTACTCCAATGTTTGTCTGTCTCCTTCCTTGATTAAAAAAGAAACACAGCTTTATCTGTCCTTGTGCATTTCTAGATATCATCAGCCTAGGGCCTGCTTTGAGTTACTGATGACTTTGGTGCTTGCTGGGTTATTGCCCACAAGTAGCATTCTTCACACACAAAAAAACTTGAATGGTCCCACATGGATGGCCATATCACTGCCCGAAGTTATACTTAATTTTGGGTTTCTATCTTGCCTGTCACTCGCCATGGCTACAGCCTACATTGTTTGAGTGCTTGAGTCTTGGTTGTCCTGTATCTCCATTTTCCTGTCCTCTGTACCTAAAGGAAAGGGCAAATAGTACCGTGACTCTAAAAGAAGTACTGCCATGGCTCACCGCAGTGCAAAGAGCGAGAGGCTTCAGCTCAGAAGTTCCCCTGCTCCCCCTAGTTGAACAGCAGCAGTGTAGTTTTGCAGCATGGTTGCTTCACTGAGCAGTTACTTCTGCAGCTTTGATTTACCCGAGACCTTAGCATGGCCAAATCGGTGCTACTGGTTTTCTCCACTCTGCTCCTCCTCTGGTTCCTGTTCCTTGAGTTAGTGTTCTTGGCTTCACATTTCAGTTGACCTTCTTTTTCGATTTGCAACCAGCTCTTTTCTGAACTTTGTATTGTTTCTTCCTGTATAACACTTCCAAGACCCGATTTTTCCTCTTTGTCCACACTGCCAACACTGTCCAAATTTTGATCTCTCTATAACTTTGGTGATCTCTGACCTTGGTATCCGTCACTGTGCTTTTCCTCTTCAGTGTCAGCCAGTAATCTCTACAGTAAAAACAGCTACTGAATTAATGACCTTCGTTCTAACAGGCCTTCTTAGCTCCATCTTCTCTTGGGCCTTTTCTTTATGACATTCAAAATCTTTTATTTATCTCTATTTATTTCTTTACAATTTTTGCTTTCAAAACTTAGGCAATTCAGTCCTACTCAACAAGTCTTTTCATCATTTCACTGCTTGTAAATAGGAAAAGCCTGCGGGCAGGGCTGGCACCCATTATCTCCTACTTCAGGAATTCCCTCTGTTCTCCCTTCTGCAATGCATAGAGAAAATTATAAGCAGATAGCTGGAAGACGGAAACAAGTTGTACTTGGGTCAAGAGTGGCGGCAAGGGTCATGCACATCCTATTCTCAGGTTAGCGCGACTTTCCCATCCTTTCCATAAAACAGCAGGCCATCTCGCCCCACTTCATCTGTTAGACTGTCATCATCTTGCTATTACAATTCTTGAAACAGTGAAAACCTCACTTTATTTTTCTGATTTGCCTTTTCAGTCTTGGAGATGTCATTTAGTTTACATCTTGGGTCATCATTTTTTAAATGGTACTTACCTTGGTATTTACCTTAATGGTATTTTCCCTTGGTATTTTCCTACCTCATTATGGTTTTATGCTATAATAAATTAGAGATTCAGTTGCTCAGATATCATGGTTTCTGGGAACCTAATGAAAATGTGGGCATAAAAGTAACTTTGAATACACCTGCTTGACTCTTGTCTACAGTGTCAGCTCTTAATTATAATATAATCTTCTGCAAAAGATCTGGGTAGCATTGCACATTTCTTTTAAGTCTCTGCTTTTGCCAGTCTCTCCCATGCTGCCTCTGAGCCTGGAATGATCTTTTTATATGTGTCTGCCTATCTGTCTCTGGTTTCCTTCAAATACCCCTAAAACCGGCTCTATTTTTTTTGGTCTATGTTAACTATTAAATTGTTTGCATTAAGCTTGTTAAAAAACCAAACAACCCCCTGCCCTCTGTTGAGTAACCCCAGTCCATTTTCTCCTCTGTTTTCTTTACCCTTCTTATTTATGATCATCTGACGTGAGAAGGCTGCCTCTTCAAAGCAAAGCACCATGCTTGATGTGTTTCTCAAAAGCTCTTTGCATGTCCCTGGGCACTTATTTTTGATTTGTGGTGTTGTAATGTTTGTTCAGCCACCAGCAGAAGCTCTTTGTGCCTTGATGTGAAGAGTTCTAAAGACAGAGAAATGTCATACCTGTTTTTTTTATGATTGGGATGCAAAGCCAAAAGATGCTGGCTCTCTGCCACAAATTGTCCAGGTTATATTCTGCTTTTGGACAACAGAACTTTTGAGTGCTAAGGGTATATATGTCTGAGGAATTTCACAGCAATTCAAGTTGTCTCCTAATATTAGCAGAATATGGACTATGAGAAAGAAATGAAATAACTTGAAGACAAAATAATTGAAAAGCTAACTGCATTTCATATTCAGGAACGTTTTTGACTTCTAGCGTCTTCGATTAAAGCTCCTGATGTGGCAGATCTGGTTTGTAGACACAGGCCGCTTCAATGATACGAAACTATATTGATTCTACAATAGCTGCTGACAAAGCAGGACTGAGCTAGTACCTAAAACAGAAGGAACGGAGCCCAGATCTGCTCCTTTTGGAAAGACTGGTTGGGACAGTTAGGAAAGCTTGTATCTGGGCATTGCAGAAATCTTTTGTTCTTAAAAAAAATAAATATATATTTATGCATGCAAGTATATATTTATATCTGCACATATATTTATGTGTAAATATTTTTCTTCTTGCTTTAGTGTGTGTAGCCATATCTGGGTTTCCATCTTCTATTTTCTCACTTAGAATGAAAGCTCTACTGCCCCTTGCTTGAGTATGTACACTGGAGAGGAATGTGTACTGTCTTATTTTCATTGCATAGATCCCAAGTCGAACAGTAAAATGCTTTAAGATTGCTTTCGCTAGCACTTAATTATTATGCCCTGTTTTAGCTGAAAACAACAGCTGTTGCTATTACTATTTCATTGCACTCTGAAGGCCCTTAGCAGAATCAACACGGTCTTTTTGCAGAAAGTTGTACAGTAAGGATTACGGACATGGGGGTTGGGGCTGAGATCACAGCAGGAGGGTAATGGGATTTTTCACTGTAGATGCGTGCATATGTTGTCAGTTTAAATTTTAAGAAAGTCTTGCAGTTGATAGTTGACAGCGATCATTAGCTTTAAAGAATATTTTTTCCTGTGTCAGTCCTGGCTAATACTGTTTCTTTATGACTTGCAGGTGCTCAGGTAGACCAGTCGGTGTTCGAAGAGCTTATAAAAGAGCAACTTCCAGAGCTGGCTGAACATATGAAGGATCTGACAACCTTAGCTTCCATCTCTCTTTCGTGGTTCCTTACCCTTTTCCTTAGCATCATGCCCCTGGAAAGTGCTGTGAATGTTGTGGACTGCTTCTTCTATGACGGGATCAAAGCCATTTTCCAGCTGGGCTTGGCCATACTGGAAGCCAACGCCGTGGATCTGTGTAACAGCAAGGACGATGGGCAGGCCTTGATGATCCTGAGCAGGTACGGCCACGCAGGAGTGCTCCTTCCATCACGGACCGTTCTGCCGTAAAACAAAGGCATTTGGGTGCTGTTGTGATATCAACAGCGCTCTGTAGGCACCAGCGGGACCCTCCGTGTTACCTTGCTGCTGCTGCTTTCGCAGTGTCTGCCTTAAAACAATGGGCTTTGTACATCGGACGAGTAGATGTCCTGTGAAACTTCCTGGCAGCGCCGAGACATGCATCGACTGCGTCAATGTGCAATATTTACTGCTTCTTTTTGGGCCTTCCCTAGAGCGATGGGCTTCCTGCTCCAGACTTCAAGGAGACAGAAGTTTTCTTCCTTGGGCAGCACTTAGTCATTTGGCTGGCTTGCCGTTCCTCGGATGAGTAATCGTGAAGGCATTTTTAAAAAACCTAGCAGCCCAAAAACCAGTTTATTCCTAAGTCTGAGCCATAAGACTTGTTTGCTGATTTATATTGAGAAGAGCACAGTGCAGAGTAACTGTGTTGCTTATATTTCTTCCCTTCAGGTTTTTAGAGCATGTCAAAAACGAGGAAAGCCCTCTGCCACCTATTGGTAATCACCATGCGTTCTTCAGCGACGACCAGGAAGCCTCTCCAGTGACCGAAATAGCTAACCTGATTCATGACTCCTATGAGGTAAAATACAGCTCTGTGTCTGCTGTTAGTTAAGTTGCAATTTTTAAAAAGAAAAAGGTTAGATTTAACATGGATGTTTTGAAAGTGAATACATATCTTTACAGATTCCTTGAATAAGTGCTCAAATGCACAATGCTAGGTGTAGTATAAATACCTACACTGACAGATCAACTAGAGACTGGGTACGCTTCAAGGACTCACAATACTTTAAAAGTTTTATTTCCAGTAAATGAGAAATACAAATATCATAAAATACTATAAAAATAATAAACTTCTGTTCCTTCCTTGTAGAAATTTGGAGACCACTCTGTGGCGCAGATAGAGCACATGCGCTACAAACACCGAATCCGTGTCCTGCAAAGCCACGAAGACACAACCAAGCAAAATGTGGTGAGTAGGGTATTGTTTCGACTGAGGTAGCTTAACATCTCCTCTCTGGAGGTAGATGGCTTTCGTTTTTTAAAAGGCACCACCAGATCTTGAAAAAAGGAAGAATCATTACTGACTCTGGAAAAAGCTCTTTCCTGGGATGCTGATGGGTTTGTCTTTTCTTTTGCGGCCACGTACGTTATTTTCTAGGGTGGCTTTAACGTTAAGAACAACTGCAGGAATGACCAGCCCAGCACCTTGTCTCTGAGCGTGGCCCTAGGCAGATGCCTGGGGAAGAGCGTAAGAAGAGAGCGAGCGCGATGCGATGCTTCCCCAGCCTCCTGTGTCCTGTAGCTTAGGGATTTCCCGTCTTTGTTTCTAATAGCCCTTGAGGGATTTCTCTTTTCACGGATCTGTCCAACCGGTGAACCTAAAGAAGGAGGAAAAATTGCAAAGATTTTTCAATACTGCGGTTTTCAGCTGTACCACATAAATACAGTCCCTGTGGGGCTCGTGGGCCTGCCCATGTCAGTGATGGTGGGAGAAAAGATTGTCACTAACGTGGTTTTCTTTTTTTTTAAGCTCCGAGTTGTCATTCCAGATGTTTCGATTCTTCCTGAAGATTTAGAGGAATTGTATGACCTGTTCAAGGTTGGTCTCCCTGAAAAGTAGGGGATGCACCTATCTGAGGCTTCTGGGTGTAACTTCCAGCTGTTGCTTTGCAGTGTCGCCTCAGACCTCGTGTCCTCTGCCTGGGCGGTACTGTTTGGATGGGATCTTGTCATTTTGTCCTTTCTGTGGTTGCCCAGTTGTTAAACAGGAATAGTAATGTAACGATCCTTCAAAGGAGAATTGCTTCAGAATTTCCATTCTAACTTGCCGCTTAGAAATGGTCCATGAGAAATTCGGGGCTGGTAACTTTCACATGCAGAATAAATTAAATGCTATGTAGCTCTGCTCACTGGGAGCTCTGCAGTACTTTTAAGTCCTGCTCTCTTAATGGTCTTTAAAGGCAGACTCTGTTTTCCATGGGGAAAAAATGCCCAAACTTGTGTCCTTGCTACTTGTTCCCAATTTTCTAATAGTTTTAATTCTTTTTTTAGAACTAAAAGCAGTTTCTACTTCAGTTCCTTTCTGTCAAGCTGATGTTTGAAAGAACTATTATAAAAGTTATTTGGAGACAGGGACATCTAAGCTTATACAACTATATTTGATTTAGAGGTCCAAGCATGTAATTATCACCCTTAATGGACCATTTATTTTGTGTATTGTTCATAGCCATAAATACTAGGTACTGAGAATATGACTGTGGTATGTTCTTAGTGTTACGTAGCTTTGTGGCTAAGAGCAGCTGTATCCTCCCTCCATTAGTGGCTGTAAAATGATGCTGCTGGGGCTTGCTCTTCAGTGCTTCCCTCCTGCTCCTTGCTGCTCTGTTTTTGAGCTTTGACTGGCTTGCACTCCTCCCCTTTCCTCATTTTGTTTCTTGGTGGTGGTTCTTTTTTCATTAGCTCCCACGCTCCCCCGGGACAGCTCGTTTTGTCAGGACTCTTTGTTTTGCATCAGCCTGTGCCTAAGGGAAGACTAATAGGTATGGTATCCAAACGGAGAGGTCTGAGAGAGAATAAATGAGCAGCTCAAGCCTGTATAACACTTACCCTGAATTTTCTCCAACCCGCTGTCCCTTTGGATGGTTAGAGACATCCTGGGCCAGATGTGGCTAATAGAGTTTCAGTAGCCTGCAGTAAATTTCTTCCAAGAATCTGTCCAGTCTTCCTTCAAATTTATTAATTACCCATTGGAAATCATGAGAGCGCTTGGCTGCTCTAATTAAAGATTCCTACTTTGCTTTTTCTCACAGGAATCGGTATTTTCTCTTGGTATTGTTGTAACACCTTGCGCAAAGAGAATTTTGAGCATTTCCAGCATACTTTGATGTGAATACTTTTTGCTGCTGGCTGTGCTCTCTCTGATACCGCACACCACAATCCCCCCTTCCCCACCTCTGATTTCTCCTAGAGGGAACATTTAATAAGGTGTTACTGGGACATGACAAGTCCGGTCGTCGAGCGACACGACCCCAGCAGACCGTATGCCGACCAGTACCGCATCGATGCCCAGCAGTTCACTAACCTGTACAGGCTGGTCTCGCCCTGGACCTGCGGAGAGCACACCGACGTCCTTGCCCAAAGGACCTTCCGGCTCCTGGATGAGAACATGGACCAGCTGATTGAATTCAAAGGGCTTGCCAGCTGCTTAGGTATCGGCTCCCCTGAGGGGTGGAAGGTGGGCAGAGGTGGGGGGTGGCGGGTGGGTGAGGCACGGATGTTAAAATGCCTTGCAACTGGCAGGGGAGGATGCGGGCAGATGGTTTTCTTGGGCTTGTAATTAGCCTAACCAGTGACCTTTACTAATTTTTTGTGTTCAAATCACCTGAAGTCGATTAGATTTAAAAGACAGCCTAAGGACATGATTGAATAGTGTATTAAAATATTTGATTTCTCAGACAATAGTAATTTTGTTGAAAATATTTTATGGATTAAAATTATACTTGGGTCTGCGTGGAAGGCTAGAAAATCCTCTCTACCGGATTGTTGCTCTCAGTATACCTTTGAAGTCTCAGTATACCTCTTTGTAACTGCTTCTTGAAGACTTAATCTTACACAACCGGCTGCTGCATGCCTTATATGTTGACAGTAAGTAGAACAAAAAACAATCTGGCCAGCAGGGACTGAGAGCTGTGCTAGGGTTGGTCTTGAGGCCACCAGCTGTTCTGATGAGATGAGGCTGCCCATCCCAAAATCTGGCTGAAGAAAAAAAGTGCCACATCTCAACTGTTGCCTGACCCCACATGAAACAAATGAATCAACGTTCAAAGCTTCAGTAAAAATCAGTAAATCGGCATTCTCGCCACTTAAGCATTCTAGAACATTTTTATGTAAACCAAGCCAACTTGTATTATATTGTTATCTGATTTTGATTCTTAGAGGGATACAACTTTAAAAAGTTCTTCACAGTATTTCAGTGCATTTGGAAGTTTAGAATCTCATTTCTACTGGTCATTGAAAATATTAATTATATTACATGTGAAGTAGTTACCTCTTTTGGGCTTATGCTACAGAACAGCAGTAAGGGCTAAAGGGGAGGAATATTAAGAACATAATGGCCCCAAAGGGAGTTTTCCATCTCTTCCCTCTCACAGTCCTGTTAATCTGTGGCAGCAAACAGCCTTTGCTAGATTCCCTGCCATTCTCCTTGGTATTTTTAAACGATGCTAAAGCTCCATAGGGTTAGGTACTCCCAGTCTATTTTACAAGAACAAAGACCAAACCAGATGGCTTTCACCTGCTGTTCCTCATTGACAGGCGTAACTTAAAATATTTCAGTGTAATATACTGGCCATATGTTTTCCTGTATTGTCCATGCAAACAATTATCTTTTGTCACAGAGATGCCTGATTTATTTTAAACTGTGGAAGTAAATGCTCTGGTCCACTTCCTTCTTGCTCTTTTTTTTTTCCTTGCAGATGTTATGTATAACGGAGAAATGAATGAAAAGATAAAGTTACTATATAAGCTGCATATCCCACCTGGTAAGAAATTGGAAAGGGAGTGAATACCTCAGTTTGCCTTGAAACTCTTGCTTAAAGCTTTTGGGAAAAGGCTGCTTAATGAAGAACCCTGTCTTGCTTCCTTCACCTGGGAGCATATAGGATTTGCATTTGTAGTTATGCTCCCCGCATTTTAAAATTTACTCCAGTCAAAACCTTTTTGGGTGAAATTTATAGATATATAAATTTATAGATATATATGTCAAGGCTCACATCTGCTGCATTCAGAGATCTTTTGCAGCCAATGATATGGTTCCTTCTAGACAAAAATATTGAACTGGAATAACATTTCTGGATGGCTGGTGCTCTGTGTACAGTAGAAATCTCCTTATCACATCTTGATCCAGTTCTGATTAGGTGACAGAATTCTGTGGTAGTTTCTCTGTGCAAAGTTTTTAATTAAATGTGCCATTCTTGGCAAACTTCCAACTCTCTCACTGCAGCACCAGTCTTACTTACACTAACATAATTTTACAGTATGATTTAATGAAGTACTGTTTAAAAACATCTTTGCCCAATTATTTTGCTTTCTTCAAATATATAAATTTTAAAAGCATAAATAAGCATTATGCAGCACTGGAAGGATTAATCATTACATTTTTCACTTTCTTTGGCTAGCTCTCACAGAAAATGAACGAGACAGCCAGTCACCATTAAAGAATCCTTTGCTGTCAACTTCAAGACCACTAGTCATTGGGAAAGCAAATGGTATGTCCAAAATGGTTCTCTAATGTGTGTGCATATAAGATAACCAACTCCATTAATGATCTCCACTCTGGGTTTTATTGTGAAATGCCAATTTACTCCAGCGACTTGAGAACTAATTCTCCTTTTTTGCGTCTGCTCCAAAAAAAGGTGATGCAGTAGATTACCAAAAGCAGTTGAAGCAGATGCTGAAGGATCTAGCCAAAGAAAAGGATACAAAAACGGAAAAAGAATTGCCAAAAATGAGCCAGGTATGTATACTAGGGGCTATAGTCTGTTTTTAAAGAAGTGGAGAGTACTCAAAAATGAAATGACTACATACAACAGTTTGACTCTTTCTGAAGTGTAACGTAAGCCTGAGCTTAGATTCACTCCTTTAGATATCAAGGACTGGGCTACTCTGATCCAGGGAGCAGGCATCACATTTAAAAACTCTCAGCCACCTTTCTAGCAGCTCCCTCACTTCAGACTGCCTGGTGAATAGAAGGAATTTCAGACTTACCCTCACCTGCAGCATCACAGGCTGGAAAACAGGCTCATTCAGGCTGGAAAAAGCCCTCCTGCCAAGCCTGGAGAGTTCCTGAGAACGCATATTGCTGTTCTACCTTCCCTGACCTCCTCTCCACCAAACTGGTAAAAAATCCTTAGTCCATCGCTGACTGGGACTTGCGCCATCATAGTCGAACGCTGACTAGAACTGCATTAAGTAAGAGAGCTGAAGGCTTTCATCGTCTTACCATCTCCTCCCTAATGCCAGTAGAGCTTTGTGTATGTTGTTGGGATGAGGAAACCTACTGGAGGGAAAAGGGTCCTGTATTAGGAAAACAAATGTATGGACACGCAAAGAAAGATGGGACTACACCCAGAATCCCTTCTGTGCTGGTGTTGCTGAAGTTTTAAATTGTTGGCATGTACCTGACCTTTCAGCTCAGCAGGGCCACGTAGTCTCTTATAAAGGCATCACTTGATGGAACTTCTGAGGTCCCTTCCACCCTGAGTTACCCATCCTATGACTGTGTGAAGCTCGAGGGCTCACAAATTTCGTAACACGACATGGAAACGTCCTCTCAGCCTGATAATCACCTGTGATGGGTGAGCAAGGGAAGGAAGGAGAGAAAGGGGTTGGGCAGGGAAGATGTTAAGATCTTAAGATATTATTATTAGAAGAAAAAGAGCTGGAGAAAGACGGAGAGAAATGGCAGAAGGGAAGCTGCTTGCAAGCCTGTGGATGGCTACTTTGGTTGCAATTCATCCTGTGCAACAGCCACCAGTTTTCCACCAGTAATGGACTGTATCCCTTGCGTTGTATGTGACTTGCCCTTTGGTCATCTGGGAGGGCCTGATCTCCTTCATCAAGGCAACAAAATGCTTTTCTGCTCTGTTCCCTTTTTGATTCGCAGCACCAAGGCTTCCTGGCATCAGTGGGGGCTGAAATCCCTTGGCTAACATTTTTTAAAACGCAGGCAGAAGTTATAAATGATCAAGTCTGTACACAGCATTCTGCCTTCCTTTGCAGTACCGCGCCCTCGCCTGACTCCTACAGTTACCCATAGCGTGGCTGTTCAGTGGTTTGATTTTCGTGTTTTATCCTTTACAGCGGGAATTCATTCAGTTCTGCAAAACCTTGTATAGCATGTTTCATGAGGATCCGGAGGAGAACGATTTGTATCAAGCCATTGCCACTGTGACCACGCTGTTACTTCAGATTGGAGAAGTAGGACAAAGAAGCATCAGCCTGGGGAGCGGATCGGACGAGTTCACTGAGGACTTGCAGCCTGAGGCCTCCGCGTCAGACCAGGATGCTGTTTTTACCGACACTGTGAAGACCCCTCACAAAGACTCTCAGCCTTCGCCCGTGACTGAAGGGGACTGGACTGTCTCTTTTGAACATATTCTAGCATCCCTCTTGACTGAACAGTCGTTAGTTAACTTCTTTGAAAAACCCTTAGAACTGAAGCCAAAACTTGAGAATGCAAAGCTAAATCAATATAGTCTCAAAACAAATGGAGTGAGCTGCCAGTCACGGGGTGAACATGCAAAACTAAACACACAGCAGTAATAAATCTGTCAAAAGCAAAATGCACTGAAATTATGCCAAAGCACATACTGTAAAAGGCTTTCAGTTAGCAGTGGACTTCTGATAAAAAATTTGTTGGTCTGTGGTTTTCAGTTTAAGAGCTTTAAAAGCTAAAGGGTGTGTAGGTTTGTTTTGTGCCTTTGATTTATTAATTATGTTCTTGTTTTGAATGTAAAAGGAAACATCTGTCTATAGTGTGAAGACACTGAAGCCCTCTTCCGCACAGGGAGAGCAGAACCTGGCTCCAGTTGTCCTTTTTGGTTTTTTTTTTTTTTTAAACAGGGGAAAACACTTCTCAGCTACTGTCCGCAGTTTGTTTGGGTTGCCTTTTTTGCACTAATACTGAAAACTGTTTCAATGCTGGTAATTGAAACTATTTTAATATATTTGATTGTATTCCAGTTTGTATGTCTTGCTGAAATGTTAAGTGTACATGGACTGTGCTTCTGATGTTGGTCTGTGAAAACATGCACTTTTCAATAAACCCTTTTTGTACTAGACTTGCATTGACAGTATTTATTGATTTATGGAAGGTAAGTGCCTTTAGTCCCTACTTCATTAAACAAATTCCCTGAGCTAGCAGGCCGACAGTTAATTCACTGGTCAGAACCCCATGTTTCAGTGTAGTGCACAGACTTGCTTGGGAGGAGCCTACTGATTCTGCCTAGGAGACTGGCAGGGGCCAAACACAGGGCGTTTACTTTATCCACAAGAGATTACGTATATGAACTACTGATCTAACAGTTTTAGGAGTTGGGGTTTTTTTTGAGGGGGGTGGTGGGTTTGTTTTTTAAAACAAACTTGGCCTTAACTTAAAATATCCGTGTAGTGGCTCTTTATTGCCACAGGAACAAAACAAGAACACTAGGACTTTGCCACCCACATTCACATCTCCTCCTTATGCCATTCACATCCAACAGAAGTCTACAGTATCTTTAATTAACAAAATTACACCATTATATACAAACGCAAAGAAAGCAAGATACTTTCAGAGTTCGTCACCTGTTCAACTCAATGCTTCGTGGATGAGAGCTTGAAGAGACTGGACAATTAAAAAAAACAACTTAGGAGTAAACTTTCTTTTTATCCTTTTATTGTAATGAAAATCAGTTTAATTTTCATCCACATTGACTGTCTGTAGACCTGCAAAACAAGAAATTGTATCACCACCTGCTACTAGGACAATTCCCTTTATGTATATGCAATATAGGAATATGCACAAGAACGTGCACCTACAGTTTCAAAGTAGTTCGCTGATCTACTGGGAGCACAAACTATATAGGCAAGTACAGTTTGCTATATATATAATTATATAACCAAGTGTTTATATATAAAAATATATTTATATATTTTATATATTTAATATAATAATAAATATAATAATATTAGATATTAGTTATATAAATATATATATTTATATAACCAGATGTTAAAACAAAAGCTTCATGTTAAATCAATTCTGCAAATAAGATATTTCTCAGATGACAAGCAGAAAAGGCTCAACCTGCTTGAGCTTCTGACATCAGAGGAGGTACTTTATATAGGAAAACACAAACCTCAAACTACCGTAAACAACTATGGCCAGTGTTTTTTATTCTCTCAAAATGTACAGGATTATTTCACTAAATTCTGTATTTCCTTTTTAATGCTTATCAGGCAAGCTAGCAGCCCTGTTCTCTACAGCAGAGCTAGTTTAAGCCAGCAGTTCGACCCCTTCAGCATGCTTTTCATCAGAATTTTGCACTGCAGGAGGAGCTGTCCTACTTCGCTACTTGTTCAGAAAAACATGGCATGGGGGAAGAGAGAGGGCATGCAACCTTACCTTTGAATGTTGTGACTGGCACATAGGTAACCAGTGTGTATAGCTTGTTTGGTGAATCTTCATCCTCATTGCGCTTTCTGGACAAACGCACACGGATACGGTAAGGAACGTTCCTAAAATGAAGACAACAAATTAATTTTCAATAAAATACGTACCGAAACCTGTTACTTCCTAGAGAAGAAAAGTTCTCTGCTCCATGGTGACTACCCCCGCCTCAAATTCTTAAGCTTTGCCTATTTGTGCAAAGACATGATGAGTCAGTTCTATTTCTATCTCAGCATCATAACAAGAGCAAAATCCTGTACCTTAGAGATTATACTGTTTGCCTTAGAGGAGCTTTTTGGTTTTTTTGTTGAAGTGAGCAGGTAAGATTTAACTGAGCCTTGAATAAGATGAATCCATAACCCAATGGGAGCATAAAGTCAGAAGTGCACCATCAGTCCACTACTGATCCAGGAAATATGCTATGAAAAAGGTCATGAAGCACAGCGTGAATATGATCAGCAAGCAGCTGTTACTAACAAGCATTTCTTACTCGAACAGAAAATAGTGAGGGAAAAAAAAAAAGCCGACAATCTGTTCTGAAAGCCTGAGGCCCCTGTCAAGAGTCAGAGTACTGCCCAATCTGTTTGCCAGAAGTCATGTGGAAATTCTAGCGCGCATTAGACCTGAACCAAGATCCTGTTTATGGGCATACAACTGATCCGACATTTCTTCCTCACGAAGCCCATGGAACCACAACTACATCGCTTAGATGATTTTGTTTGTAATAGGCAAGTCACAGCTTGCTGTCTTCCCCTAATATTGCCCAAAATATGTTGCTGAGGGAAGGCACAAAATTATTTGTCCACACCATTTTTTGAAGTAACCTCCCAGCTCAAATGAACTCAGGATTTTGGGAAACTCCTGCTCAGAGTACTTTGCTCCATAGAATACGAGAAGGAACTTCCTCCTTGCTGTACGTTCTCAGAGCAGACTTACAAAATCAGATGGATGCAATAATTAAGACACAAGAACTTGCTTTGATTTACTCCCTTCTTGAAACAAGTTAAATGCATTTTCCACTACTTTACTTAGATCACTGACTATCCCACTAGCTGACATGGTGATTTTAGCCTCCCCTGATCCTTCCAGAGGAAGATATTTTACTTGACTTACATTATCTATTCTAACTAGTGAGAACTGCAGTTGAACTCATGCTGGAAAGACAGATGTGATGACTCCCTGCTCCACAGAATGCACTTCTACGAGTTAATTTAAGGAAGTCCTGGTTAGGAGCCTCACTACTAAGCTCTGAAGTTATGCCGTCACCTGGCTCAATTGCTACTTCTTCATTGCATATGTACTGGAACAGCTCAAGGGGAAGGAGAGAGAACCCCTGCCCAGAAGACCCAGTAACTTAGTCCCATCTTCCCACTCTGTTTTTGAAGGAAGAATTGGCCTGAACACACAACTCCAAGTAACGGTTTGTAAACACGTCACAGGCTAGACTCAGGAATCTAATTCCTAGAAGACATGGTTTAAAACAAGGGTTCATGCATATCCAGCGTATCACTGACAGTATTAATCCCTTCCCGTTAACCTTTTATTATGGTTTAAGAGGTCCCAGTCTTCCCACCCTTTTGACCATCTTCACACACGTTGAACGCCAGATCAGCTGCCTCTGGAGCAGCAGTTTAACAGAAGCTGTAATTTTTTGGCCCCCAAACTACTTGTACTTTCAAGACAAGATTAATGGCCCTATTTAAAACACACCTCATTATTTCTTTGTGTAGCATTTATCAATCCAGCCTGTTTCGAAACCTAATCCTGTTCAGACACGTGACACAAATCCCTACTTCGCCTGGGACTGTAGGTAGCGCTAAAAAACCTAAAAACTGTCTGCTACAATAGAGATTGGGGTACTACAGTATCACCATACCCCAATCCCCCCCTCCCTGCCCCAAACCTGCATTCCTTCTTTCCTTTGCTTTATTCTTACTAGAGGTAGAACGAAGTTCTTTCAGTTCGAGAGTTTACTGAAGCTTTGCTACAAGTACACTGAGGGAGCTGACCAGAACGTAGAGGTGACAGAAAGATTAGCTTGGCATGCACACTGTAAGAAAGGAAGCATTTGCAAGGAAAATGCAAATACTGCAGAAGGGTACACATTTTTCTATCCCTCCAAGTCCTGCACCTCCACATACACAGTTAAAAGGTTCTTCCTCCTCAGTAAGGAAAGTTGCAGAAACCTACCTTATTCCTTTAGCCCAGACTGCTTTGTTCAATCTGGTGTCAATGCGAACATCAGGAGTACCCATTTCCTTCATCGCAAATTTACGGATTTCCTTGAGAGCACGCGGTGCTCGTTTCTTGAAGCCCCTAGGACAAACACAAGAGCAATTTCTTTAACTTCAGGAAACTGTCAGCATTGGACACTTGTTGCAGCACTCAACCACTGACCGTCTCTAAACGTACAATCGGAAGAACTGCGTTCAACAGTAGTTCAATAGCTGCATCATAGTATGACCAGACCTTCACTCTGGCAGGTAGCTGCTAACCTTAATGTCTATGCCTAATAGAAACCACATATAGTTATGTCGAATAATTTTAGTTAAATTTTGCAACTGCAAGATCTCCCGGATCTTAAGTCTTATTTGTAACATGTTGACATGAAAACTTCTTGCAGTATTACTGAAGAGATCAGAGCTTTCACAGGTACACTAAATGAAAGGCCTATGAAAAAATCAGTGCAACAACAGTAATACAAACTTGACAGAACTGTTCAGTATTGAAATAAACAGCAGCAGAACAAAACTGATGCTATTCTTGAGTAACAGCTTCTGCTAAACAGTGTTTGATGGTTACTTTCTTCATGTCATCATGACTGGACCACCATCAGAACTGTTTTTTACAAGTATACCTTGTCTCGTGCCTATCAGGAACAGATTCTGCATGACTGGGCATTTACACTGAAAGTTACAGCCGCACTGTGACTGCTTTGCTGTAGGTATTATGCCCACGCTGTGACATGCGACTATAGTGTCAGCAGGGTCTAGGGTCCCACAGTGGGTTATCTTTAGTATTACTTGTACACTACTGTTGATATTTAGTGCTAGAAATCAGGGGTGGGTGAGTGATTACAAGCAAGACAAGCATTAAACAAAAAGTATTTTCCCCCTAGTACTTCATGCCTAAAGAGCAAAGAGGATAACCCCAAAAGAAAAGAGGATAGCAGGATCGTCACCATTTAGAATAGACTGAATTGCCATAAACAATCAGCAGGCAAGGCCAGAACATCTTATTGCCATTTAAAGGTACTGCCATCCTCATCCACATTTTTGTCATAGTCCACTGTCTCATTTCTCTCCTATTCAAAGTTAACTTCAGCAACTTCACCAATTGTTTTGATTTGGTTATAGTTTTCTTCCATATGACTGCAACCATACACACAGAGAGAGAATCAAAGGGTGATGCAGTTTCTCAACAAGTCCTCTCAAGCACTTTACCGCTACATGGTTGTATGAGGTTCAACATTTTGTCAGGCAAAAAGTTACTCTCATCTATACACAACTAGTACTGTTTAAGTCAAATCATATCCCAATTTACACCTCACACAATTTAGTGATAAGCATGGAGCCAATCATTTGATTACAATATTTAATTTCTAAAACTTTCTATAGTGGGCTAAATTTTAAACTTCACTTGGGAAAGGATGATGACCTGTGCACAGAGGTAAATACCTCTAACTTCAAATTATGTCCGGGAAGAGTCACAAAAAAATAAACGAGCTTGTTCCTGAAAGCCACCTGCAAGTATAGGTCTGCACAGGTACAGAACTGCTTCCTCAGAACAGAACAATAGCACAAGGGACTAAAACGTCACGCATTAGCATCGGTGCCGCTAAGGACTGTTGGTCTCTGCAGTTTAAAACCTACCGAACCCATTTCCAAACACCACTTTACGTAAGGCCAATTTCAGCGATAAAAACCAAGAACTTACACGCCATGGATCCGCTTGTGAATGTTGATGGTATATTCCCTAGTTACCACCTCGTTGATGGCAGAGCGTCCCTTCTTCTTCTCGCCACCTTTCTTTGCAGGAGCCATTTGAGCAACGCTGAAAGGCACCCGTGCAGGCGTCAAACGCAGACCCAGCTTCCCTCGGGCTTGTGCCCTGTCACCCTCCCTCCTCCCACCGTCCCCTGCTCCTTATGAGCCAAACGGCTCCCACGCTCAGAAACTTATTTAAGCTTCACTCATCCCCGGGGTCGCACCCATCGCAGATTTTAAGCAGCAACTTTTCAGCACCAGAAATGCTTTCCTCTCGTCTCCGTGACAGGACCGTGAAACACATCGGAGACTCTTCGGCCGCTTCCCAAGACGACCGGGCTCCTGGCCAACTCCAAGCACCCTTAATAACACCCCGTCCTGCCTCTCCATGTCCAAGCCCCTTCCTTCTTCATGGCGACCCAGGAGGGCAGCTCGACCCGTCCCGGAAGGAGACGACGGTGCCAGAGAGGCTCCTTCCAGGGACCGACGGCGGCCTGCGGCTTCCCCCTCCCTCGCCAAGGCCCAGCAGGGGCCGTAAGCCCCCGCAAGGGCCCCGCAGGCCTCCCCGGGCCCGCGCCCTGCCCGGCCCAGCGCCGGCCTGGGGGAGCGGGGCGATGGGCCCCAGCCCCGCCGAACACAGACCCGCCCAGAGGAACCACCCGCTGCCCCCGGCGCCAAGCCGCTCCCCGCGCCGGGCCAGGCCGAGAACTCGCCCCGCCACGGGTCCTGCCCGGCGGATGGCGGCGGATTCGGCAGGCCGCCCCCCCAGCGGCCACTCACCCTGCCCGGGCACAGGCCGGAAAGGAGCGCGCAGAGGACGCTGGGAGCGAGGAGCCCTTCCGGGGCGCGGGGGGGGGGGGGCGACTGCGCCGGCGCCAACCGCGGGCTCAGGCAGGCGGCGGCGCGCGTGCGCGGGGCACGTCCGTCGCTCCGCCAGCCGTCTGTCGGTGCCGGGGAGCGGGGCCCTGCGGTCGCTCGGCCCTGCGGGGGGGACGAGGCGCTGCTGGCCGCCTCGGGAGCGGCCCCCGCCTCGGGTCGGCGGCCCAGGTGCCTCTGCCGCGGCCTGGAGGCGAAGCCCTGAGGCGGGGCTCGCAGCCGGAGCGCGGGAGCGGCCGCCCCTCCGCCCCCGCCTTGGGAGCCTTCCCCTGGGAGGGGAGCGCGGCTCGGGGGCGGCCGCGGCCGGCGGGCCGCCCCCTGCGGACCCGCAGCTCCCCTTCCTGCGGCACAAGCGACGGTCCCGCCGCGGGGCAGCGGCTGCAGCCGCCGCCCGCTCTGGCCGCCGGCCCAGGACAGCGACCCGGGCGGAGGGGTTTGTGCGGGGACGTGACGGGTCTCGGCAGTAGCGAACAACAGCCCAGCTCGGTGCAGAGGGCTGGCAACAGGGAGCCAGTGCAGTAATCCAAAACCAGAAGGCGTGTATGGGGGAGACATGAGACGGAGCGTGAACAACTAGGTACTGACGCAAATCTGCTCTTGCAAGGGCTCTGTGTCTTTCCAAGCCGGTTTATTGGAAGGCAACCCCACCCTATTTACAGCTTTTCCCTGTTAACAACTTAGAGTACCGCTGGTTTGGGAAAGAGAAGTGTTGGCGCCGAGGCTGAGCTTGGTTTGGACATACCCACTGGCAATTGGGAGAGGTGTGGGTGTATTGTAACTATCCCTGAGAGTAAAACAAATTCTTAAAGGAGTTTTCCTGTGACTTCCATCATAGTAGCTGAGGTCCATCAAGTGCTGCTCCCACAGGTATTTTCTCCGAGGTGCTCACATTCCTTCATTACCTCTTTCCCGCATGAACTTTTTGGCCTACAAACAGACAAATTTCCCCTCCCCCTTTCCCAGAATAAGCCCTTACAGGATCGGGTGGTATTTATGAAGTTGGCCTCTAACTTAGCCAATTGGCCTTCGCTAAGGTTTGTCTGTAGTTAAAGGAAAGAGAGAGGTTCCTTCAGACATCAGGTGAAAGCACCTTAGGGTTTAGCTCTTTCATCTTCATCTGGTGGGGTCACTCTTGCTTCACTGAATGCAAGAATTTAAAGCGATGAGCAGGCTACCTCAGACTGGTACCTAAAGTTAACAGTAAAACCACTTTCTTAGAGACCAGATCTGATCTCCAAACACTTTTTAGAGACCAGATACTTGATTCCCTCATCTTCCTTCAATGAAGTAAAACACAGGGATTGTGTGGACTGAAATACACATGCACCAATCAGTCCTACCAGCCAGTCTTGCTGTGGAAGCAGCAGGGTCATTTTGCCAGTGGGTTCTCTCCAGGAGATTTTTAGCTTTTTTAGGAGGTTTTTTAGAAGGTTTTTCAGAACTCTGGGCAAATGAACCTCTTTTATTTTTCTGAAAGTTTACTTTTAGCCTTTCTGTCTCCCAGCCCAATTATCTCCATTGTTCCTCAATGGCTTAGAAACCAGAGCTGAACATGTGGGCTCTGGTGACGTGATCCTTGGTACTAAAGGGTGGGAAGGGCAGCATGGTCTGCACTCCCTTGAAGCTAATGCTGGCTAGGGCAGCTGCAAGCTGCCATGAGGGCCATCCCCTTTCAGTGTTGCCACGGTGAATGCAAACGTTACTGTGCTCAGTTATTTACCTCGTTCTGTCTTGGAAGCTGCTGCTTCTGCAGAGGGAAAGCAGACCTGTACCTTGGCTGCTGCATCCTGCAGCCAATTTGAATTTAACGTGAAAAAGAGTCTGCACAAGGATGTCAACGTGGAAACTAGACTGTCTACAGTGTGGGCATGGTCGCAATTCCAGCAGAGATGTATCACAAAACTCAGAACAGCGATGTCGTAAAACACTGAAGCTGGATGTGGGTCAAAGCCCTGGTATGTGCTGGGTCAAACCATTCTTTAAACCATCTGTTTTGTCCTAATTTTGGCCTAATCTCAAACTGGTTGGTCGGAAGTACAGAGCTGCCTGAGGTCTTTAAAGTTTTAAAGGAGCTTAAAACGAGCTGTCTTGGCTAGCAACTAATGTAACTTCCTGAGCTACCGTTCTCGTCTATGCCATGACGAAGATCCCATAGGATAATACTTGTTTTTGCTAACTGCGTGCCAAACACCCAAACACCTTGCCAGGCTACGGCTAATATTAACAATCTCAAGTGAATCACATAGTTGAACAGCCACAGGAAAATGTGTGCAAGTCCTGCAATAAAGCCTTTTGGCTATTTTATTTTATTCTACAAATAAAGACAACTGTCCATCATTAAATGGAAAAAAATAATAGTTTGAGTTGTATATAGCATGAAACAGTAGTTCCCTTCACAAAAACATTTCTAATTCATTAGTTTATTACAAAATATCCACTCACAAAAAAGCACAAGCACGATCTTTATACTTGTGAAATGAGTTGATATTTCATATACAAAATAATTTCCACATAATTCCATATAATTTTATTTTATATAGAAATAGGTCATTATTACAACAGCTGTACAATACACTACTTTTTATTTAATAATTACATAAAATCTTTCTTAGAAACATATCAACAGAAAACATACAAAAAAAGCGAAAAGTGCATTTCTTTTTTTTCCCCCCAAAGGAAAATTCAATCCTAAATGTTATAAGGAAAGAGATATGTAATAGTCTGCAGCATCCCGAGTCAGTGGGCCAAAACACAGTGCATATTTCACAGAGACTTGCAGTGGGCGAGTTATTTAGGTTGAAGAAGGATCTGTGTTGTACTATTGGAGAGTTGCATGATTGTGCTTACAATTTGAGTTCTCCTTTGCAATCACAATTCATATCGAACACAGTCCAGTGTGGGTTGTGGCGGTTTTTTGTTTGTTTTTTTTAGTAATGAAGAACAGTTAGGGTAAGCTGCATAATACTTTTCAGATTCTAAATCGAGGGTTATGAGCTGTAGACCATCTTCACCAATGACTGGGCTTTCTCCTCCATTGGATGTGCTAATTTGGCCACAACAATAAGGAAACAAACTTCTCTTTACAGAAAGTGCCTAGGTTTTGTCCTCTGTGCAGTTGTGCAAAATAATAACAATAATCATAATAAAAATAATCTCTTGTTCTCTCCTCAATAGACCTTTGACGCAGTGCTTTTCATACACAAAAGAAGAACTGAAACAGCGAAGGCCAAGTACCTCATGAGCCTGTCGACAGTCTTTTGGAATTGCCAGATAGCTTTCAGAGTGACATGCCAAGACTGAACGCCTCCTCCTGTGCACCCGTTGATGATGGAGGCTGCACAGGATAGCGTTCCTCTTTATTTTGCTCTGTCGGAACATACTGTGCTCACGAGACAGCGCAAACTGAATCCAGCATGCGGTAAATGCACTGTCTGTGGCAGTCTGCACTCTGTGGCGTACTTCTGTCATAGAGCTTTGAAAGAAATGCTTGTGCAAAAGCCAAAACAGTAAGTACAAAGTCATTCTCTTCTGCCCTGTCTGCCCATTGGTTAAAGCTAATCGTGCATTGATTGTGCTGGTGGGACTCTATCGCAGTGGCTGTGGTAAATTTGATGATTCTGATAAGCTATTGCTTCTTCTCGATGTTAGTTGCTGCTGCTGCTGCTGTGTCTGATACCCCATATTTCCTTGCTGTGGCGAGTAAGATGGCAGGAGCAAAGAATCGGGTTGCTCATTGTGCAAAGAACTTGGTGTTTGCACCTACAGATAAAATAAAATTCATTGTGGCGTTCGATTCTTTCACATGTTAAAGCTCTTTGTCGTCAATGTACAGGGTACTTAAAAATACTAGTAGTTTGCTGGCTTTTATTTCTGGGGCTGTTTGGCATGGGGTTAGCTTATCTAATGCTAGAAGGAATGGACATAAATTGCAATAAAGAACATTACAATTAGGCATTGAGAAAGGTTTTTTAATAGGAATGCACTGCCTAAGATTTGCAGGTTATCCTGAAAAGCCTGTTTAGGAACAGGGTGGGCAAACGTGTCAGAAATGACACAGATGGAGGATAGAAATGAAACAGAAATGCAACAGGGGATCCTAGTATACCTCATGTTGTCCCTTCTAGCCCTTCCTTTTTGTGAGTTTACAGTAGGGCGTGACCTTGCAGTGGTGAGGTCGATGTGAATTTTGCAGATGCTTTTATTGAGAACGGTATCTGCCATAGTTTTTTCATTAATTCTCAGCTATGAAAAGGATTTCATTTCAATAACAAGAGTTTAATCATTTGAGGCTGATGATACTCTTTCAGTGATGCCAGTGGATATGTGATGAGGTTTTATAGACTCAGTTCAGCTCCTTTTGAGTTAATACAGAGACACCTCATTTCCCCCCTTCCCCTTTACAGGGGAATGTGTTGAATTAGGTCAAAAAAATAAGTATTTTTACATCTTCAAATCACCTGGCTCTTCCAGGCAGTGTGCTCCAGTTTATCTTCTTTGCCTTGTGGAGTTGAGAAAATATGTTAATTTACTGAAGGGATCCAGATATCTGATCCAGATTTCATTTTATGTCGATGCTGGTAATTAAAAATCATCTTTTGACTTGTAAACTAAGCAAATTTTATACCAAATAAAGAGTACAGAATAAATCCTAAGGCAGCAATTTTCTCCATCTAGAAATACACTTTAAATATATCCCAGATAATCTGATTATGTTTCCAACATACAGAATTAGTAATTTCCTTTTAAATATTCTGACTGTTCTCACTGCTCCCTTGCTATCCTGGAAGGGTACACGACCCTGTATCAGTGTCTCGCACATCTCAGTATCTCTAAAATGGCCATTTCTGCCACGATCAGGCTCCCGCTGAAACCCGGGGCCCCGTTTGCACAGCCCGTTCGCCTTATTACTCTGCGCGTACATTTTATACATCATCCTCTTTGTCCTGCCCTACCTGCAGGTAGCGTTGTTGCTGATGCTGTTGGTGCTGGAGTTGCATAGGTGGCAGAGAGGATGGCTGGGAAGGAGGTGTAGTGGCGAACCCTTGGTTTAACACTGCTTGTCCCATCAGTACGATTGGAGAGCTGCTGCTGGAAGTTTGCACTTCCAAACTTTGAAACATTTGTTGGGTTTGAGAATACCTGTGGAAGAAAGAAGCAAAACAATCAAGAACAAACTGTTGGAGGCAAAGGTCGTCTTAGGATAGGGATGGAAGTCCCTAGTCTTCATAAACAATTCCTAATAAAGGATCCCAGTGCACGGGACCTGCTAATATGAGCGACGGCACCGTTGGCAGCACTGTTTTCCCTATGCTGTGCATGAGCTGGACTGGGAGGGCAGAATACATCTCACCTCAAAATCCAGACCACATTTTAGATTCATTAAAGATTCTGGTTTATGCACGTCTTCTCTTCAGCCACAGCATTCACATCCCAGGCTCATTAAACCAAATGGCCTTTGATTCTGTATTAACATGCTGAGCTCTGAACTGCAGCGAGAGAGAAGCAAGTGCTCCTCCCAGTCTGCTGCCTGTGCTCCCCTGCGACTGCGTGTGGGGCGGTAATCTCTTGCAGAGAGGGTTGATTACTTCTTACACTGCTCATATACATAGTGCTAAGTATGGTCAGCTGTGAGCCACACTGTAGGAACAGCAGAAGCCTCTAGAAGTCCTCCGGAGTGAGGGATGGGACAGAAACAAAAATACTCAGCTCCTCTTGCCAGTCTGCTTTTGCAAAGCAAAACTTAAATATGTGTTGTTTTGTGGAAGGCTGTGGGCAAAACCACAACGGAGCTATTGCCAGCCCAGCCTAATTCTGTTTATCCTGTAATGGGTGATGAGATCATAGTGTGGCGTGTGTTCGCTCCACAGCTGTTCAACATTAGGGGTTAGTCAGAAACGCCACGGTTTGGGTACTTGTACTGGGATGTGAGCTCCTCAGAAAGGGTCCCGCGAGTCAGGAAGTCCACGTGAACTGGGAGATTATCTCTGAGATATCTTTGCAAATCAGGCGTCTTTTATTTGTTTAAAAGCCGATCTAAACTGCTGTGTATTTAAAGTTGACAAATTTAACTCAAGATAATCTTAAACAGCAATAGCAATGTTTAAAAAAAGAAGTACTGAATACCTACATTCCTGAGGTAACATACAGAATTACTGTTAAAGTAATGATGTGCAAACAGTTGCCTATTATTTTAGCAGTTTGCAATTAAGTACAGTGAGAAAAAACAGCTAAGAGAAAAAAAAAAGGCATATTCTGACCGATGTTTTCTGCTCCCTTCATCCAAGTTTTGAGGAGACAAACAACGGAGGTGGTTTGTTCCGCGGCTTTTCCGAGAGCGCTCAGGCGCGGGGGCCCGTTGGTTCTTTCAGTTGCGCTGGTGTCGATGAGGCACAGCTCCACGGGCGTTACACCAGCGCCTCGCTGCCCAGGGAGCAGGGGCTCTCTTGGCGCCGGTCATTTCGACCGGGCCAGCGCTGGCTTTCTCTCTCCCATTTACCTTGCTGGGTCAGAATTCCCAGCAGTGAAGCAAGCGTCATGCGAGGGAGAAAAATTCCCGCAGGCTCGGCTTGTGGAAACGCCACCGGCACATGGTGTTTGCTGATGTGCGCGGCAGGGTAAGGCCGACCCTGGTGCTGGAAGGCAGGCTCAGCGCAGCAACGCGTTGCCAGTATTTAGAACTACTTCCTCACCTTACTAAAGAGGGCTATTTCCCCTCAAAAGCAACTTTGGTGTTGTATCTTTGCCAAGTGACATACTTAGCCTGGGATCCCGGCATGCTGAGGTCTGAAGGGTGTCTTGCGTTACAGGACCCAGGCATCATGGGCTGAATAGGCTGGCTGAGCAACAGTCTGCCGCGTGGAAAAAAAGAAAAAGTGACACGGCTGTAACAGAAGGACCACACAAAACCCCGCGTTCCGAAAACAGAAACGGGAGGCTTTGGCAGGCACGGCACCAGGCTGAGCGGTGGGAGAGCTGGTGCCTGGCTGAGGCTGGGCGCTGGGATTTCAGGGGGGTGACCTGTCTTTTGCTCCTGCTGGTGGGCATGGCTTCTGCTGGAGCTTTCTGGCTATCAGAACGTCATTTGTTCGGTTCGCGTGTCTAGCTGGGTGCCAAGGTGCTGGCCCTCCTCCCTGCCCGCCCAGGGGAGCCTGAGGCAGCGAAGGAGCAGCGGAGCCATCCCACCACCCCGGGGCTGGGAGGCCAGAGGGGGCGCGGCGGCCGCCTCCACACCGAGGGCCGCTGGGGTCCTCATGCGCGGCGGCCGGGGCCCAGGCCGAGGCCAGGGGGGCGGGCGGGCCTGGCCCTGCCGTGCTGCGCCGTGCCGTGCCGTGCCGCGCCGCGGCGGTCCGTACCTGAGCTGCTGGTCGTGGCTGCAGGCGGGGGCGGGCGGGCCGGGGGTGCCGCCCCGCGGCAGGGCGGCAGGGGGCGCCGCGGTGCCGCCGCCGGCGGGGGCTGCGGGGAAGGGCGGGGGCGCGGCGCGGGGGGGGCGGCCGCCGCCCGCCGCCGGCTCCGCGCTCCTCGGCGTCTTCGGGCCCTGGAAGAGAGCGGGGAGAGAGAGCGGGGCTCCGTCACGGCCGGGACCGCGGCGGGGAGGGAGCCTGAAGGCACGGAGCGTGGCGGCGCGGCGGGTCGCCATCGCCCTTAGCACCGGGCGGTGCGCCCACCCGGCCGCTGTCGGGGTGCGAGGAGCGGCAGCTCCCCTCCGCCCCGCCGCGGGCCCAGCTTTGTTCGCCGGGGTGCAAAACGCGCGGGGCCGGAGCGCTGGGAAGGCAGAGCCGCCCCGCGTCGTGCAGCTGGGGAGACAGACGACACCCCGCGAAGACGCGAGCGAAGTTAGGTGTTATTAGCACTGCCGTAAAAGCCCAGTGATGGGAATAAACCTTATTAAAGAAAAAAAAGGGTGGGTTTTTTTCCTATTTATAATATGGATACTATTTTATTTATTATTTTTTATTTATTAATGATGCAGCTATGTTTGCCACACACTCAGGTAGCAGAAATAGGAGCTAAGTTTTCTGTGAAGGGAGGCACAACAGGTGGGTGGAAGAGCAAAAGCTGGAAATGCTGAGAAACCAGCAATAAGAAAAAAAAAAACCCTGTGCCAAACCTACTAGCTTTCGCAGATCTCAGTCACTACTAACTGCGGCTGCACTTTATTTTCCCATGCAGGAATCCGTTACGCTCACAGCCTGGGGGTCTGATACAAATCTCAGCGTATCCCACCTGTGTGCCACCACAGCAGACGGGCCACCTCGTGTTGGTGGCGTCCGACTGGCAGCAAGCAGGGGTAGCGCTCATTTTGGGAGGCCGCCTGCCGGCAGCACCATTGCTGGTTTCCAGTGTGGTTGGTCAGGTTTCTTTCAGGATCAACTGAAGAACAGTAAGTCACCCACACCTTTTGCATGCCCCCCCTGCCGCTCAGTTTTCAAGCTGAAAGCGCTGCTCAAGTAACCCTCCTGGCTGAGGTCTTAAAAAGGGGATTTAAGGTAAAGTAAATGCTGCAGGGAGGCCTTTTATATAGGCTGCCCTTATATAGGAGAACAGGGAAGGAAAGGCACAGGCACCCTTACAGGACTGACACGATTTCACTTGCTTGTTTAATAACAGCTCAGTGTCTTCTTTCTGTATAAATGCTTCTCTATTCAAAGAGATGATTACCTGGCTCGATATCACGCTTGCTTCTCTCAGTGCTTGCTGGTTCGCTGTTTGTGAAGATGCAATTTGCCCTTGAAGTTGAGGACTGGGGACAAGCTGCTGCTGAGAAATGGCCCCTGACCTCTGCTGTAACTGTTGTGGCTCCGTCTGCTGAGTATTGCTAAAGCTCAGGGACACTGTCGGCTGCTGTAGGAACATCTGGAAAAGAAGGGGGGAGGGTTTATTTACATAGCCCAGCTGTCTTGGATAATGAGGGTGACAGAATTAAATCCAAAGATATATTCTAAAATAAAGTTACCGTGTTTCTGGATTCACTATGCATTTACTGTTAGTTGGAAATCACCTCTCTTTCCTACACTAACAGTTCTGCTGTCTCTGGTTTCTTGATTTCTTGTTCTGTAAGTGCACTCATGACTTGCGAAATGTGTCCTGAAGGTACAAGTCCTCCCTCTGTGGGGCAGGCACAGCCCTCCTATGAGCCGTTCCCTGTACATTCACCGTGTTCTGGGGCATCCTGACCAGAGAGAAGAGAGTAACTCCATGTCTTTTCAGTCCTTTCCTTTCTCCTTTTGATGAAATCAGCCTGCCTTTCAGACAGGGCTGCTTTTGAATTTGTCTCTGGGAATTCAACACCTTACATACAGTTGGGTTGTCGAATGTTTTTAATGAGGCCACAGCCAGGCCAGAGCTGTCCGTGTTGAATGGCCATGTCCTTATCATTGAGAAGATGTGTAAACAGACAGTCACTGTCATTTATCTGATTTCCCATCAGGTAACTGTCACCCGGTGTTCTTCCTAACCGTGCCGTGCATTTGACTTGTGCAAAAGAGCTGGCAGCTCCTCTGTCAGTGTTTCTGTAAACGATACACTCTCCATGCCTGCATTGCAAGATGAGGCTTTCTTCTTTAAAAGTCGTAGGGCTTGGGAATTTTTGCTTTTCTAGGGGCTATTTCTTTTATTATAGCTGTACAGAGGGAAAAGGCATCTTTTTGAATTATTAATGCTACAAGCTATCTTTGCAATATTTCAAACCTAGCCTCTTGCCACCAAGGACTGTAGGGAGGTACGCGTCCCAGGTAGTTGAAGGCATTTTTGGATCTGATTCTGATTCCACACCACTGCTACACGTGTGGAACTCCATTAATTTAAGTGGAGCTACTTAGGGTTTAAATGAAATCAGAATCATAATTATTCTCTTCATTATTCATCCATCAGTCTCATGCCTAGCAGTACATCTGAGGTACGCCCAGTAATTAGTACACCTTTCTGCAGCTTATTGCTATATTAACAATTCCCTAAACTATCATGTCCCCTCTAATTTTTCTTGGAAAAAGCCCATACCTTTCTCCAAAGGACTGGCACGATGCATTACTTTTCTTTGCATAAGTATGGGTTGATCCATCATATTTGTACTTATTTATCTAGCTTTTAAAACATAGTTTTTATTTAAATATGATAATTTTCTAATGAATTTCTGTGTGCCAAGATTTTACTCAGAAAAAAGGTACAGACAAAGCTTACATTAATCAGCCGAGCAAGGGGGGCAATTAATGAAAATGTTAATGGACCCTAAAGCAATGGCTTGTTTCAGGTGCTGTAGGCTAACCACATCTCAAAGATGTCTGATAGAAATAAATGGGTCAAGTAGCAGAGTTGGGGCTGCTCACAGCAGGTCTGAAACTAGCTCCGAGTGTTTTCTTTTAAAAACACTGCTCACTGAGTTTGGAGCCATTACATATCAGAAAGACAGATGGTCTTGCAACTTCTGCCAAGTAAATAGGTCTTATTATGAATAAATCAAAGACAGAAATTATGAAAATTCATTTTCTTGTTTATTTTCTGTATATAGAAGCTAAGCTTTGGCCATGTTTAGTAAATGAACTCACTTGATTAGCTCTAGCAATGAAACTGGTCACCATTGATATAAAATTTGATATAAACCATTGGATGTAAAATTCAGGACAGGTACAGCAAGTGATGTGTTTCAAAAATGTGATGGGGGGTGTGAGCCCACCGGTACTGGCCAGATCCCCGCAAATTAAGACCTTTAGGAGGATTATTTTAAGTGTCCTTCCTGTGCGTGGCGCACAGTGCTGGAGAAATACTAAGTTCATCCAATGCAAAGTCAACATCTATTGATGCAAATGTCAGGCAGGGCGTGAACTTGTGGCAAATGACTTACTCTGCCGGTGCACACACCTTACTTCCAGATGAAGGCCAAGGAGCTTATCCTTGAAAGAAAGCAGAGTAACCTACTTTGCAGTTACCAGAGCGTGCCACTGGGTAGGAACGTGCACGGTTAATGGATGGCAGCTAACACGCTATAAATTTACAACCAAGTTTATCCCAGTAAACCAATTTTGTTTGTTCATGTGTTCATACCCTGAGAGGGCTCTGAGTGTTTCATACCTAGGGACCCTCTCTTGCAAATGGCCAAAGCAGCGTTATTACCTTCTGAACATAAATGTCCTGGAAAAAACAAGCTCAGGGCAGGAAGCGATGGTTCCATTTAACCCGTGTCCCTGCAGAACTGGAAGACTCTAGATGCCTCATCAAAACAAGAGTTAACCTGAGAGAGGATCGAAGCATGGAATTTGTACCTGCTAGTTAAGCCTAAAAGCAAGAACATGCTTCATTTGTACAAAACTTACTGGTGTTTTTTCATAATGTGCCTCTTTTGTGATAGTCCTGCCTGAATTCCCCTGAAACACTGAAATACGGCAGCTTTAAATAATAACAGAAAGCCCCTAATAAAGAATGAAATATTTCCCAATCTGAGCAAATCCAAGTAGATAAATTAGCAGCCCCCTAACTGCACTGCTGCTAATGACGTGTCTCGTGGCTTATTTTGCGGACTGCAAGGTCAGTGAAGCATCTTACAAATATTTTTTAATTGGCCAGCTTGTTAACATACACAGCAAAGCAGCGAGGGAGGGGAGGGACCCTCTGACACTGCTGCCCCCGCATTCCGAGATAGATGGTCCCTACAGCTAATGGATGAATCACGTTGGCAAGACATCATGAGGAAAACGGCTCTTTGACTCTACCTGTCCTTTGGATAATCGGGGGATTATAGCCTTTGGGCTTATCATTACAGACACCAAGACTCTTTCTTTATGTAAAATACAGAAAGATGAGAAGCACAGCACTGGGAAGCTGAGATTCACCGACTTCGAGGGGAGCCTGATTTGCAAATGATGGGTGGCTGCGGATGGTCTCATTTGTAGTTCTTGCAGGCTGGTCAGGCTCAGCCCTTCTGCCTTCCTCCCCATCCGCAATTCATTAGCTAGACTGTTCAAATCTGGAGCAGACACAGCATCCTTCAGACTTCTGAGGTTACTCTTGCTGCTCCTGTCCTTCATACTTCGTTTGTCAGGAAAAGCAGTAACAGGGATTTAATGGAGTTTTGAACACTTTTGTTCAGGGCCCACAACCCTCCTTCTAGTTTCATCTTTCATCACACAAGGCTCTTGGAAATAGTTTCTAACGCAGACTACCGTGCTCAACATCTGTCCAGTTGGGAAAGCGTTTCTTGGTGGACTGCTGTACTGCAGTTTTGAAGATCTCTGAAGGAAATGGAAATGGGGCTTAATTCTCCGCAGAGCTACTTGTACACTTTTGTGTGGAAGGGAGTGAACCAGTGGGGAAGATATGCTAATAAATCAGCTAACGAGGGAAAACCGGAGAACACTTCCCCTTTTTCAGACAGCCTACGGCACTCCCCCATGCTTACAGATCTTCTATGCAGAATATTAAAGAGACCAGAAATGTGCTTGATAGTAATGCTCGCCTGTTTGCTACTATGCTTTGTAGCTCTGATAACAGACACAGATCAATGTCTGCAGACATCCAGCTCTCTGAATGATGAAATCTGTGCGGCAAAGCACGTGGCTCGATTTCTGATTTAACAGTTTACTCCTCGCTGCTTGCGAGTCACAAAAGTGCTGCATGCAAAAGCGTGAGACTTTCTTTTAAGTTGCCCCTAGCCAAATAAGACAAAGGTAATTCCTGGTCTCACTCTATCCCTATAACAGCACAGTAATTTCTTTGCGTTATTTTAACCTAGAGAAAGTGGGAGTAGGAAGAGGCCCTGGCTATGAGTCCGTGTGACCGCTCACATCTCATCGCCCTGTTAGATTGCTCTGAGGAGACTGAAAGGCACCCGAACGACAGAGGATGACCCTCCCCATCCAGCATTGCCCCTTCAGGCAGATACGCAGCCCCTGCATTTCCGAGCTGCCCTCCCGTCCCCCTGCCTCTCCGTTCTGCATCTGCAGTAAGCTGGGAAATGGTCAGCACTAACATCAGAGAACTTGTACTGGTCTGAAAATATATTTCTCTTGGTCCAATCTGCTACAGTCTTTGTGGAGGAGAGGATCACCCAAAAGGTATAACTCAGAGCTACAAACTGATATGGGGTGGGCAGTACAGAACTACCCACCATTTACCCACGGGGCTTCCTCTTCTCTCTGCTTGAGCTCCCTATGAGCATATCCGAGAATCTGTCCCAAGGTCTTTGGGTTATTAAATGCACCATAGTGCATATGGGAGACAGCTATGTAAAAATAAAATCCGTTCCCTGCATATAAGAATGTGCTCTGATCTTCTATTTTTGCCTGAAATATGAAAAAAAAAAAAAAAAGGATGAGTGTATGTGGCTCTTCAAGACTTCACCAGGAGAGAGTAATGGTTTTCACCCAATTAAAAAGAGAGGAAGTGAGAATATCACGTCTCCTGATATTCATGATAACAATAATAGCTTTCAGACATATGACATGATTCTGAACCGAAGGCCAGTTAATTGCAGAGAGACTTTCCCTTCCCATTAATCAAAGTCAGTGCAGAACCAATAGAAGAAACACACCGAAGTTAAACCTGGTCTACCTATATGCTTATATGGCACCAGGAACAGAGAGGCCTGGTTTTGGGACCCACCATTGCTGTGCTGTCTTAGAGCAGTGCACCTGCAGCAACTTAGGTGACAAAGTTTCTGATTTGGCTTCACTGATCCCTTAATTGCCTAAACATGCAATCCCAATTTGTTTTAATATGTGAAACTGTATTTCACAGATGCTCATGACGGGTGAGAGTCTGTTTCTGTGGAAGTTGGGAGCAAAATTCCCGCTGACTTCAGCAGGTCTCAGGTTTTCATCCTGTGCTTAAAATGTTCTTTGAGACACTCGTTTCTGTGACAGAGCTTGTCTTCTAAAAAAATCTTGTTAGTACAATACTCACAGTGGGTCCCCAATGCAACATTTCTAGCAAGGGTCATTTAACCTGGCATTTATAGTTAAATTATGAGGAACATAGCAGTAATCACCCCATGTTCAGAAAACTTCCATAAAACTGGATGATTTGTCCATTTGTTGTTAAGTGAAACCTGCGATGTACTGAACTGCACTTGCTATTATTTCTGAGGTTGGGTAGACATAAGGCGTAGTACAAAGCAGATACTGTACGTGGTGAATTAAAAGCAGATACTGAGTGAATCCTAGCTCTGTGTAGGAGGTATCAAAGGCAGAAGAAGAGCAGGCTCAGTCAGCTTCGCCCTAAAGGCTTAAGCTGGTCCAGTGAGGAACAAATTCAGACACCTCCCAGGTATGAACAAATGAATGTCAGCAGAGGTTTGGGGTTTTTTAACGTGACAAGGAAATTAATCTCTTGTGCTCTGTATCCAGGCTGGGGTAGGGTCAGGAAAACAGGGAGCGAATGAAAGAGATGAGCACTGCCTGAAGGAGGGCTCTTGGCTAAGGAAGAGCTGGACAGACAAGATACTGAGCATGAGTGATGCCAACATGAAGCAAGCAGCGGCTGGATGGAAGGTAATGAACTGGAGAGCCATAATCATTGCTGAGTCTGAACTTATGCACTTTTGTATTGCAGCTGCCCAGCCTGAAGACAGTAGATAAAGTATTAAAATGCTACTGTAAATGACCCAAATTCTTCTCCTCCTCAGGTTGAGATATTTCTTCTTTCTCTTCTTCCAGACAGCTCTTAAATCTTTCCTGACACAGGTTACTCAAGAGGCTTTGAGAGGGCAACATCCCCATTCAGATGAGCTGGTTTCCACACGTCCAGACTTCCTGGACTCTTGAGCTAATTTTAAGTTCCCAACCTTATCAACGGCCAGGCGAGAGAGGATGCTGTGCTCTGCCCCTCCCAGCAGTAACGCACCTGGACACTGGAGTCCTGGACCAGGCAGAGCTGCTCCTGTATCTTCTGGAGCTCCTCCTGCTGCCATCGGATGTTGGCCTGCAGGATCCGGGTCCGCTGCTCTAGCTGGTCCTTGATGGTCTGGAACATGCTGAACTGTGCCGAGAACTGAAAAAAAAAAAGGAGGGGAAAATCAGTCATTATGATACAAACAGGCCTCAATAGAACATTGTTCTGTAAGAAGTTATTGTTTTCTTCATTGTAAAGCACAGCCAAAGGAATAAAAGATGTGTTTGTAATAAACTAACATCTAGGCAGAGATAAATCTTGTCTATTTTCAATTTTACGCCCATATATTAAATTGCCTGAGTTAGAGTGATCTGCTTACAACTGACCCTGTTCTGTTAGGAAATTATCAGAAGGACTGTTTATGAGAGTATGCTACTTCAAAATATCAAGAGCATCTTAACTGGATGGCAAATGAGTGCATTGTTTTTATTAGCTTGTAGTCTGGAGCCCTTAGCGTGGCATAACTGTATATTCTGGACATGGTTTACTAACGCTTTCCTTTTTCTGCACAGAAATAGCAGTGCTGCAATGGCTGATCCTGCTGATGACTTACTATAGCATCACACAACAGCTGACCACAATAAACGTTTTCTAGATTTCTACAGCTGAGTAGTAGTCAAGCTACAAGAAATACTCATTAAGTTATTTTTATACATGACATAGAATGAATAGCTCAGCTCAGTGGGAGAAAGGCTATTCTAAAGAATAGCATAAGATGGAGATCACTACTCAGGGTCAAGAAGAAAGTGCAGCCTCCAGTAACAGCAATACTTGGCACAAAGTGGAATCATTCAATAAGCACAGAGGGGACTAACACAGCAATAAATTCCTAGTTTTATTTGGTGTTTTTGGGTATGATTCAAAGGCCACCAAAGTTAATTATTACTTTAATAGGCTTTGGAATAGTTGATTTGCCTGAGCTCATATTTCAAAAGTAAAAAACAGTCTTTGGAAAAACACCACTTCAGAAAGTCTGTAAGTTTTCTGTAATCAAGGCATCTAAGAGTGTCCAGGCAAATGAAAAATAGTAATTTTGCTGTGACTTTAAAACGATGCCCTGTTCCTGTGGTTGTTCCAGTGGCTCTGTGCTGGTGCGTGAACGGATGCACACTGCTGGAGCCTTCCTGCTCCACGGGGGTGCACCTGCTTACAACATTCCTGGCTTTTTAATAGGAAAACAAAAATGGTAACAAGAGGAGAATTAAGGAGAGCTCTGGTGCTAGCAACACGGTGCAGTTAAATGAAATTTCTGGCTACTTAGAGAAATCTAAATGTGACAGGTCACATTTGTATCAGCTAACTGCTTTGCCTTAAACCAGCTAAATACGTGAAATACCTTCACGTTGCCTCCAGCAAAGTGAAATCTCCAAGTAAATGGCCTTTAGGTGAGAAAGGATGAGAACTTCAGAGGGTTTATTTCTATTTACCAGGTGGAGGGCAGCTTTCCCACACAATCTGGGAAGTCACCACTCAAAGCATGGTGGCAAGGTGGAGGGGAGCTTCATGGCCAGCCCTGCTTGGGGGACGGATGGCTGCTAAGGTGGCCCGGGCAGTTGCTGCTGGCAGAAACCCTCAGAGCCCACTTTGGTGGCAGAGGCATCTGCGAGTGCTCACAGCCTGCACCGCCGGACCAAGGAGATAATGTGAGCACTTGGCTTCCGGCGCCGTCATCCATGGCGTTTTTGTCTTCAAACAGCAGCACTGTCATCTGCAACCCGCTCCTCCCCCAGAGAAGAAAAATGGTGTCAAAGCTCCCGAAGGGAAGTTTGTGTTACTTCTAATTGGTGTTAAAGGGGAGAAGTCAGAGTGGGGTCTCCCTTTTTTCCTAGTCCATGTATAAAGTATTAACCTGAGGAATGGATGAGTGGAAACCTCTGATGTTTGGGAACAAGGACAAGCGACTCAAAGGGGCGTCCAATGTTGCTTGTTCTAGTCTGAATGTGGGCCTGAAGAGTCCCAGGCACCCTGATTTTAGGAGTGGGAATGATGCTATATAGCAACGGCTTGCTTAGGTGAGATGCAGCTAATTCCTGCTTTAACCTGGGTCTGTAGAGAAGGATTTTTTAAAAAGCCAAGTCTCACAGCCTAATTATCTCTATATGATCTCTGTTAGTGAGGACTACTCTTAAGTCTTTAAAAGGATCCTTATCAGAAAGGAATTAAAAACAGTTTTAGTCAAAAGCTTCATTTTAACTGCCTGGCTTGCTGATGGCAGACTTTCCATTGACGTGCAAACTCCTTGAAGACACTTTGGGAAAGGAACCCGATTTTCTTCAATTAATAAATGTAAGGAATTTTATAACAGATAATTTTATAATCATTTTATACTTCAATAAGAAACAAAATCCATTTCCAGGCCTTAGTTTTGAATTCGAATTTGCTTTGCAAAGTTGCACGCAAAAATATATTGCTGTTGATTTTAAATTATTATTCCTTAATTTTTTCCAGCACATTGTTATATTTAGCATATTCATCTAGTATTGTCTTTTTGTTCTCTCTTTAATGTGCTTTTTGTATTAATAAACTTAACAACAACAATTAGCTGGTCTACTAGAGTAAGAGCCATTACGGAAGAAGACAAGGAACTTTCTCTTTTGCTTTTTTCCCTTTCCCACTCTAACCCCCAAATTTGTTGATAACTCTAGCCATGACCCCTGTGATTACAGACCTTCTATTGTTTTTGTACAATGTGACATTAACAGCAATTGACCTGCACTGGAGAGTATTTATCTCAAGATCATTAACTGCTCTACTAATTAAGGGAGAAATCTGTAATTGTATAGTAAATTAAGAGCTTAATTCAAAATGTTTCACAGAAAACACTGCACAGCTTTAACTCTGCCATTTGCATCAGATGAAGTTGCTATCTGTCTCACTTGGGTATTTACAAACTTCCGTAGGATCCTTGGAAAAGTGCACGTTATACACAGAAAAGTTCCAGCTTTCCACATACAGTCAAACATGGAAGACTAAATCTGTGAGATATCTATAATTGCAGAGGATCACCAGTTTAATCAAGGTTTGTTAATGTGGACAAAAAACCCACAGTAATAATTTTAGTCTGGTTTCTTAAAAAAAAAAAAAGATGCTTTTGGGATTGTGTCAGCAGGTGTTTGGGTAGGGATGAGCACAATCCACCAGGCTCAATGCGCCAGCGCTGACAGCCCAGCCAGGCTGTACAGCCCAGGGAGAGGGATGGGCACTTCTGGGCTGTGACTCCTCTCCGCTAGCATGGACGTCTGAGAGAGGCCAGCTGGACCGTGCCCGGGGAGGGGCATTTCTCTCCGCCCAGTGCCACCGCAGGGTGCCAGGGTTACTCCCTGTCTCTAGATGCTGGCGGGCTGCAGCCAGGGGACGGGACCTATGGCCCCTGCGTATGTAGGGATGGTCCCCCATTTCAGATGTGATGAACAAAAAGATGGACACCTCAAAGACATTCTGTTCCTACAGGTTTCATGACAATAGGTAGCTGGGTAAAGAAAACAGACCCTATTGAGAGCAGCCCTGAGGAGAAGAACTTGGGGGTGTTGGTTGACGAGAAGCTCAACATGACCTGACAATGTGCGCTTGCAGCCCAGAAAGCCAACTGTATCCTGGGCTGCATCAAAAGCAGCGTGGCCAGCAGGTCAAGGGAGGTGATTCTCCTCCTCTACTCCACTCTCGTGAGGCCCCACCTGGAGTACTGTGTCCAGCTCTGGGGGCCCCCAACATAAGAAGGACATAGACCTGTTGGAGCGAGTCCAGAGGAGGGCCATGAAGATGATCAGAGGGCTGGAGCACCTCTCCTATGAGGACAAGCTGAGAGAGCTGGGGTTGTTCAGCCTGGAGAAGAGAAGGCTCCAGGGAGACCTTATAGCAGCCTTCCAGTACCTGCAGGGGGCCTACAGGAAAGCTGGAGAGGGACTTTTTACAAGGGCACATAGTGACAGGACAAGGGGTAATGGCTTTAAACTGAAAGAGGGTAGATTTAGATTGGATATAAGGAAGAAATTCTTCACTATGAGGGTGGTAAGGATGCCCCATCCCTGGAAGTGTTCAAGGCCAGGCTGGATGGGTCTCTGAGCAACCTGGTCTAGTGGAAGGTGTCCCTGCCCATGGCAGGGGGGTTGGAACCAGATGATCTTTAAGGTCCCTTTCAACCCAAACCATTCTGTGATTCTGTGATTCTGTTTATTTTTTAGCTCAGTTCCCTTTTAACCTTTCTCTTCTGCCTACCTTTCAACTGTCAGTTCTTCTGGTCAATGCTAGAGACGTGCAACAGAGTTGTTAGAGTCTCAAAAATACCAGGCTGCTGTAATTTCATGAAAGCTATAGCTGAGCAAAGGAGAGAGGGACCCGCTCGTTGCCCTCCTGCAGCGAAGGCTGGGTCCGTGCATGAGCCTTGCAAGGCGCAGCCCCTAGGAAACTGGGTTTCATTAGTTTTGCAGCTCACCAAGCAACTTGTTCATTCTTTCTGTCTTCTGAATAACACCTGTGCAATTCCAAATGGATTATTAGTGCTAATTATTATTCAGTCATCAACATCCGCTGTGTTGTAGGGGATTTTAATTTATTACAATGAGGAAGGCAAACAAACAAATATTCTAATAGGGAGCACTTGGTTTAAAGTAAACTATTTACATTCAGGCGACATCTAGTACTGTGCTGTCTGTTCATTCAGACAAGCAAGGCAGAAGCTAAAACCACGTTTCGGCGGAGACAAAACCATCACAGCCTTTGCTTCAAATAAAACTAATCAAAGCTCAAGCAGATGGCGCCTGAGGCAGGAGCTAGCCGCTCGCTGCAGATGCAGTCGTGGCTGCTTAAAATGTCCTTTGCCCCCGGCTGCCGCCCCGTAGCTGAGTGTTAGCCACAAGGACACCCGTCAGAGTGCCAGAGCCCTGAGTGGCCAGGCTTGGCTAATGGCCTTTCAGCTCCTGCCATCAGTCACCTTCAGCTGAGGGCGAGTGGCAGAAAGGCAGCGGGGAGTAACCTGTACAGCTCCTCCTTGCCGGCTGGCAGCAGGGTGCCCAGCCACGCTATTTCTAAAAGCAATGAGCTTGTGTTCTGCCACCAAACTGCTGTGAAACGGTCAACTAGGAAACCAAGGAAATGTTCATGGTGGGAAGCATGTGAACCTGGGTTTCGTCCCTCACTCGCTTAGCGCTGTGGGCACCTCGTCTATTAAATAATGGATTATCTTGCTTTAGGCTGACATGTTTATTATTTTAAGGTGGGAAGTACAGAATAGTTTCATAATTTTTGTAATAGTTTATGAAAATCACCCAAGTCTGTGAAGGTTTGCTCCTTTTCCCAGGAGTATTGCTATGGGGTGTGAGCCTGGGCAACCTGAGCTGCAACATCCCGGTGCTATTTCCCTGCTCCACATTGAGGGAAGCTCCATCCTGAGCTTCGCCAGGAGCGTTGCTGTGACTTTGCTGCCAGTGGAGAAGAGGGCTGCCTGTGTAGACAGACTCAAGTCAGCCCTCTTCCTTTCACTGAGATTTGGCCAGTCCAAAGAGGCTGAGCCAGCAGCCGTGCGACTGGACGGTGCTCTGATTTGGCGGAGAAGAAATGGAGCTGGCGTGCCAGTAAGAGTGTTTTACTGGGAAGGGGCGAGGCAGTGAGGCTCCCGGTAAATGACTGGAAAGCATCTCTTCACAAAGAGCTTTGACGGAGAAGAAAGGGAGGTAGAAAAAAGTCAAACAAAACACGCGCGGGTTTATAATAAATAAACTAATTGATGTTTGGAAATGCATTAATGAATAACGGAGAGAAATATCTGTAAAAGAAAATGAATGCTCAGAGCAGATAATTGATATGCTGTTTCTTCGCTGCATGCTGCTGTGGAGTCATGAGAAGAATATTAAACATAGAAGATAAATGAGAACTTGTTATTTTAAAGCAGGGGTCCTCAGGACTTTTTATGCTTTATATGCTACAGGAAGAAACTCAGAGATCTTGTGAGGAAGTACAGGGTACCAACAGTAGACGCAGCCTAGGTCCAGGACTACTCTGTCATTTGTAAAAATGAAGGATGATGAGGTGTATCATCGCAGCATGACCACAGGAGAGAAACAATGTGATGGGAACATGGTACTCAAATTTACTCCTTCAAAATCCACTGCAAATGAAACACCGAGTTGGCTTTTTGGGCTATCACCTGCTTTTGAGATATGGGTTAATAGATTTCACTGGAGGAATTTGTCTCCAGTGACATCCTCACCATTACTGGCACGCTCACAAAATGGGTTTTGTTGAACTTGCGTGTCCTTTACCGCTGGTTAGTTCTGCATCAGCACAGCCAAACAGGTGTTTTTAGGAGGACTGTGTGTCTTTGTTAGTTTTTGGTTTTAATTCTTATTGTGACCTTGATTTTGATGGGCCCTGATTCTGTAGAAGCAAAGCTGAAAACTCTTTCCATCTGTTTTTTGTCCTCCTGTGAAATAGCTGTGTGTGCGCACCTGAACCTACATGCACCTGGGCTTCTGTTCTGAATGCCTGTGTGCAGATACATGTTTAAACACACAAGTGTACAATTCAGATTACTTTCCCACAATATTTTAAGTGTTTGAGAGCTGGTGGATTTGGGGACTTTAGCTACTAAAAGGAAAAAATATCAGGAGATAGGCAAGTGACCTGTTCCACTTCCAAATTCCCAACTAACCTGTGTCAGAGGTGCAGGCTGATTTTGCAGAGTTGCTTGAGGCAGCAACTGCTGTGGGAGAAGCTCACATGAAGGCTGAGAGGGCAAAGAAACCTGGGTTAAAAACAAAACAAAACAAAACAAAACAAAACAAAACAAAACAAAACTTTATTTATAAGTTTGTCTCCTTTAAATTTTAGGTTTCTTCTAGTGCCATGGCTTCTGTGTAAGTAAGTTGTTTTTAATTGCTAATCTGCACATGTGGCACATGCTTTATACCGGCTGCCTATTTTGATGACTCTTTGTGAAGTTACCTGAAGAGCAGTAGGTTGACTGAGTCTATGAACGGATAAATCCTGCTGCGCGCTCGGTGTTCTTGGCAAGGGAGTGTTAGACTCTGCAATCAGCTTTGTTGGTGTAGCTGCAAGAGAAGTACTGGTGAGTTCTCAGACGCTGGAAATCATCCCTGTTTGAAGTGGGAATTACGAGACCTGGCTAGAAATGATTACGGCCTGGCTAAATTCCAGCAAGAGTTAAGGCTGTTCTTGTTGACTTCAATGGCAGTAAAATTAAACTGATAAGGAGGGCCTGGGCAAAGATAAAAGTAAATGAGACAGATTATGATTCTGTGCTTCAATGAACGGTGCAAAAGGACCCAAGAGCTGTTCTAAAACAGCTGAAACTCCCTTCATGTGGGCCAAATAACTATAAATTTAGGTTAGCTCATTGGCTTTTCTTCCAGACCAGGGAGCAGAAGGGGTGTACAAGGTGTGCCCAAGTCTTGGCTGGAGCATCCTGAATCTTGGCCAGCAGAGAATCACCCACAGGCTGTTATTACTGATGTAAGTCTACAGGGGCCTTGTATTGCTTATACTGGTGCCTTAAAATCTGAAGAGAGAAGTCCTCATTTTCATAACAGATCGAAACAGCAGGCCTTATGGCTAGTCCCCCTACCCATTTTCCGGTGTATGGATGGTTGCCTTCCCTCTTGTATGTTACCATTTCAAATTATGCACTTCACTGTCAGTGACAAACACATATCATCAATACCTCATAAATAACTGTTAAATTAGCAGCTGTGGTAGATAGGCACAGATTCTGTAACCTGGCTAAATTAAAAATAATGCAGTAACCCAGGAATGCCACTCACATGCTGGGTCTGACTTGGGTGTGTGGGAAGATTTTGGTGAGCTCCTGGATGATACTGAGGGCGTCCGACTAACGCTGAGGATTGAGGCACCAATATCAAGCGCATTAAAGTGCTGTTCAGGATCCAAGCTGGTGCCACTGTCCTAAAACAAACAAAAAAGAGGGAATACCTATTGCATCTGTCAGGGTGAAAACATTTTGAAGTGCATCTAGTAGTGGCTGCACACCCAGTTCTTTGTCTGGCCTAAAATAACTTGAGCAGAACTAATCCCAGGTAAGCCAGCAGAAGACCTGGGCACAGGTGTCAGTGTCCCTTCCACATAGCATCTAACTAATGCATTTTACAAAGAGCTATCACTGAGTTGGAAATAAATAGCAAGGTACTGCCATAGTCATTTTGTGCCTTCAGATGTTTTTCTGAATCTTTTGCATTCAGTTGGATGTGACGGCAACTGCAACCTCTCTGAGACACTCAGCTGTGCACTGAGGAGGAGCTTTTCTTTCTTCTCTCAGCAGATCACTGAGATGCAGCCAAGAAGGCTGATTGCCAGAACATGTCCAAATGAATCTTTAAACTGTAGTACCTCATGAAGGAAAGGTGGAGATATCTCACATTGCACCTGCCCATGTTCCACTTAGTATGTGGCTGTTACCGATCTCCAAGTTTAGCCTTTCATGAGCTTATCCAATTTACTTTAAAATTATTCAAGTGAGCAATGAATTCTGAAGTTGTGGGAATCCACCCAGAAAGACAATGCTGGAGTCTTCACTGATGTTAACATAGGAACAAGTTGTGTCAACATAGGAACTACATATATTAATGAAAAAAGCTTTTCTCATTGTACCTTTAGTGCTGAGGACACAACCTCTGAGGACACTTCTTCCAAGCCCATCTCCTGTCTCCTCTCCACCCGAACATCTGCATAACTGAACAGAAAGTATAATTCTGTGTATCAACATGGTGGTGTTATTTTTCATAAAATGTGTTTTAAGCAAGTGGAGGAACAAATTATTGTAACATTCTACAGGTTAAATGAACAGCTGAAAAAACACTTAAGTCAACTGCTACTGAATAACATTTGAGAGACTGTTTTTATTTTCAGTTTTTGCTCTGTTCCTGTCTTTTTGAAGGCAAAAAGTATGTTGAAGAAGTGTATATATAAAGATCAAGTTCACATGCTATAACTACTTCATAACTTCATTGGAAAGCTTGAACACATCTCTTTAAAAGCAATGTAAGGATTCGAGGAAGCAAATAGTTAAGGGAGCCGTCTATTCCCTATTTTTGCACAAAATGGAAAAATGCAACAGTTAATCTGCCCCTAAACTCATGATTGACAAATCAAACTTAGCATAAAGTAATGTTTAGTCTGATCATTTTTTTATAATGAACGTATTTCCTTCAGAGAGTTCAGGCTTCATTTTTTTTTACATGAGATATGTTTCTAAGAGAAAATGTTGGCAGTCTTGAGGATGCCCTTATCTTACTGTCCTTTATGTCCCCGCTGGTTGATAGGCATTTCCATACCTTACCACCATGTGTGTGCACACAATGAACTCTGGCTTGGAGTTCCACTGGTGGTAGGTGATATAGTAATGGGTCTGGAGCCAGATCCACTGCTGTCCTTTGGTCAGAAACCGGTAGCAGCACGACTTCCCCTTGCCAAACTGCATCACTGTCAGCAGAAAATACACACAGCTTTTAGCACAATTTCCGATATGAAAATGATGTGAAATGTGAAAAGACTGAGAAAAACATCCGTGGCTCTAGCGATTACCAAGGGAGACAGGAGCCTAAGCACCTTTTGAGTGAGTGGCCCTGTCAGTTGTGTGGTAGAGCAAATATCATGAAGATGAGTAGGTATCTTCTTCTGACACTTCAAACGGTACATTCCTACGCAGTACAATTAGCCTTAACTTTGGACAGTAATGCATTAATGTCTGCTACAACTTAAACATAGATCTTACCCTGGTTTATGTGCTGATCACATACTGCTTAATTAGGCATCTGGGATTAATTTCTAAGCGTGATCGTCTTAAGTTCTATAGCAGAAAACTACAGGATAAAAAAGCTTGAAAAGAGGAGTATTCTCTGCAGAATGAAGTGAGTATAGGAGATAACATTGTGCAAAGACAAAAATCATTTGAAACTGAAAGAAAATTCCCAGACTGACAAGAATTCAAAGTGCAGTAAACTGGGGCGTATTAAAGGTTTTAAAGAGTCACCAACAAAATTAATCTCTGCTTTTTTCCCCCAGTGATTTCAAGGGATGCCCAAATATGCACATATTTAGCTTTTCTATATTTTAATGTCAACATATAAAACCTAACGTTGACAGGATATTTTCTGAACATCCAGAGGTGGTAAGCTGAGATGTTCCAGCCAGTTCTGTAAGCAAATATTTGAAAAGCATTGCCTCATTTTCTTTATTTAGTGAAAGAGTTTTTCAATTAAATCTTAATAGACTATATTTAAATAATCACAGGTAATCCCAAATACATGGTGAACAACATTAGGGCAATTAATCCACCACAATTTTAGAAAATAGGATCTCCCCTGAGATTGCTTGAACTATTCCTGTATATTCTTTACTAGCAGAGCAGGTGTCTAATCTGGTGTATTTTATGCATTCAGTGAGTCTCGCTGACTGCTTCTGGGGATACAGAAGGTAAAATTGTATTTTTCAGAGCTTGATAAGTCTGGCCCAGATGCCGATCAGCTGTGGTGCCCCCAATCTGCTATAACTCCGCTAAGACATACAGGTGTGAGGCAAGGGTCAAACCACACCATCCAAGTTTAAACCAATTTTAACTGAAACTACATTTCACTGAAAAGAGGTGTCCCAGTGACCCCACAGGAACCTGGGCTATGCGATACTTACAGTGTTCATGGCACCTTGCTAGCAGCTCTAGGTCATCTATATGGTAATAGTCGTAGCCAGAAGTACCCAGCACTTCAAAAGGCAAGTATCCTATAATCGGCGGTGCTCTGCAGTTAGGCACAATATGAGTGAATTCATAAACCATGAAAGAAACAGCAGTTCTGCATGTTGACACGGTTATGTAAAAAGCCCAGGTCTGCTCTCGCTCATCGGTGTACAGTCGTCCAACCCAGGGGACCGGATCCTGACTTTCCCCCGCCGTGTGCCTGGGATGCCTGCCTGGGCACAGCACCTTCCCCCCAGGACAAGGCGACAACAACCCCATCTTTCCAGGGAAAATGTGGTTGTGGAAAGCAACTCAGCTTCTCAGGGACCTTCACACAAGAACCTGCTGTGAGGGAGCCATTCCCTGGCTGTTCCTTGGTCAGGGGCTCTGCTGTGGCTCCTGCAGTCCCTGCACGGGCTAAAACATGTGGCAAGGTGATAGGAAGCCATCGTCTGCTGGGACTAGGGGAGTAGGAGGGGAGATCATCTGTGCCGCTTCCCTCTGGGTGTCTGCAGAGCTCGTCCGTGGTGTGCTGAGGCAGTTGCTTTGTACCTTTGCCAGCACAGTTGCCTCAGGCCAGAGCAGACTTTCCCTCTGTAACTCGGTGGGAATTGCACACACACAATCAATGGCTGGATTTGGAAAGAATTATTTCTGCAGCTGTATAATAATGAGATGATTTTGCCGTGTGACAGACTTTGGTCCATTGATATTTTTAAAGCAAACAAGAACAAGCTAATCACAAATTCAGCCTGAGAAACAAAGTAGTTTTGTTTTAAAATACTGATAAAAATAAATGCAGGGCAAAATAGTAAATATCTTTTGTAGGAATTTCAGTGTTTTCCCTCCTGTTTAGATGTGAAATGTAACACTATTTGAGAGAATTGCACTTAGGAAAATAGCAGTAGACAAGCACCAAACACAACCAGGAGTGCTTTTCTTGCCACCAACCTGTGATCCAGGAATAAAAATTTCCACTCCAGACTGTGTCTTGATGTGAATTCCTCTAGAGGTTCTTCCACGATGCACATCTCCTGTATGGTGAAGAAAACCAACTTATTGAGACTTGCGGCTTCACCCCTCTCCTTCATCTAGATTTTGTTAGCTATAAATACACAGTGCATAACAGGAGAAAACAGAGGATTCACATGTTTTCTGGCAATTCCAGAGAACTATCTATTGTATTTATCAATGCCAACATTTTTGCAGTAGTTGGGGAGAAGAACTGGTGATGCACATGGACTTGAGAGCCATGACTGTTCCTCGGGGTGCCAAAGCTTTTATGGCTTTGAAGCAGTGCCCGGGTTGTGACAGCTGTGCTCCCCAAGGTCCTGAGGAGCAATGCCCCTTCCCAACATCCAGGCTGTGCTTGGTCCCACCTGGCTTTGCCATGTCTTTCCTCGCTCCCTTTGTGTTACTTAAGATACCCACGGCCCTTTTGGACAGCTGCTCTCCAAGCCCTCTTTGAGAAAGGGGGACACTCTCCTTCCCACTGAATATCTAGGGACACTACATGCTGTGGAGACGGAAATGCCTTTTCAGGGTGAAAGGTGGCGGTTTTGCCTTTTGCTGCACTCCCGTGGTGGCACCCCAGTGCCAGGTGGGAAGAAGCTGGCCCTTAAGACTCACAGCAGCCCTTAGTTCTCATGAGAATGATAATTAATAAGTGAATTACAGGAGGCAGGGCACAGGGCTGTCTGCGAGGCAGGACATCCTTGGCCCAGAGGGATGGGGATGAGGACGTAGTTGGTGGTGATTCGTTGTTGGGTGGAGGTGGGAAGGGGAGGAAGGATGGCACCGCAGTGCATGCCCATGTGTGGGCTGGGGCTGGCTGCGTGCCCCACGGCCGGCTCCCAGCCCGCTCGCAGCTCCCCTCTGCCGACCTCTCCTCTCCCAATGGCGGTTTGCAGGGGCAACTCCAGCTCCATGAGCTGTCAGTCTGGAGACCCCTGGATGGGACTTGCCAGCATCAGTGCTCCGGATTTGGTTGCATCCAGGGTTACCGTGTCTCCCATGCCTCTCCTGCAGGAGGGCCTCCATTGTCACTGGTAAGGACAGCCTGACCGCTGGCTGGCCCCCAGTGCTGCTGTCCCCCCGCTCCCTTGTGCCACGTCCCCCTGTGCAAGGGACATCCTCTCATCATCTCCTCTGCCACTTCTCTCTCTGCTGTCACTCTCAGGGAGAGAAGTCTTTCAGGCCACCAATATTTTAAACCCTCTTGGGACCAAAGGAAAAGCTGAGGTGCGCTGCCATCAAGCGTTTCTTTGACACATACCAATACTCACAAAGTTGATTAAAGTTGCTGACTGTACAGTAGCAAAAGGCTTCACACATACCTTAAATTCCTCTCTCCCCTCCTCCAGTTTACACCAAAATCCATGCTGATGCCAAGAACATATACCCTAAAATTCAAGGTGCAACACGCAAACATTGCTCTGTGCAACCAAAATGCTGATTCTGCCTTGCTTAGCCAGTCAGATAAATATTTTTGCCTTCATTTTAGAGGAGAAAGTCAAGACCGGGGGTTAAATGAGTCATCCAGGTGAACTGAAGAGATCGGTGCTCAGGGTTTCCCAGCAGCTAACACCTTCTCTCCCCTAGCACTGGGCAGCTCATTGCCATGTGCAGCCCATTTCGTTTCCCTGTTTATTTTGAGATGTTGGCTACCCAAAGACAAGGGAATTTGCTTTCAGGGTTCCCGGAAAACCTTAACTCCAGCCTCTACTGCTAATATGATTACTGTGGTTAAGATTTATGGGAAGTGTCCTCACTTACATACCCAGAAGGGACTCTACTTGTCTGCCGAGGCCATGAATCAGTCGAGAGTGCCCTGCAGGTCCCTGAGCAGTAATGGAGCCAGGCCAAGGGAGCAGTGATTTCATACCAGCTAGGTCTCAATTAGACTTTTTAATCTCTTAACCTCTGAGGACGGGACGCCTGATGCAGTAGCTCATGTTCGTTAATTAGGGAACCACAGTGCCAGGCACAAGGTTGGGTGGTCTATCCTTATTTCCAGAAGCAACTTACTACCAGGATTTGGGAGGAGGAAACCTAGCAGCAGTCACCCAAAGACACCGAAGGGCACAAATGAAAGCATTGGTGGCCATCTGTACACTGTCCCATCACAGGAACAGAAAGCAGCAACAAAGAACCCACTTTCAAAGTGACTTTGCAATTCCTAATGCAACGAGGGTTTCCATTTCCCATGCAAGGGGGGCAGAAGTGACACCACTTCTGCAGATCCTGGCTTGCACTGATAATCCTCTTCACTGGATTTTTATGCATGAAATGTGATATCTGTAATCCATTCAATTAGCAAAATTAAGAACTTTGTGTGTCACCCTATCTGAAAGTGTTTTGAGAAGTTCTGAAATGAATGGGATCCAGGGTACGCACTTACCTTTAAAAACTGAGGCGTTGCCAAACGAACAGTCGCAACGAAGCAGACCTGCTTTCCCGGGGTTGTTCTGTAAGCCCTTGGGACAGCCTCATCAAAGCCATTGCAAGTGGAGTTAGGCACTAGGTAGGGAAAAAAACGGGACCCAGAGTCATGCCTCATTTGAGATTTGCTCTCCCTGAATATTTTGCACACTTGAAGCGTACTAATACTAATTTTATTCAGAGAGGTGCTTTAAAAGCTTTTAAAGCTGATATGCATATATTTAAATTCAAGTCAGTCATGTTAGGCAGAAAGACATCAGAGCTTAACTTCAAGTATGAATCTTATAGGTTAATCCTGATAAAAATAAGGCCAAACCTTATTACAGAGCATAGACCATAAAACCCCATGCATCCAATTGCTCTTTTTCACCACTCACAAGAAAAAAATATATGCTTCAGCATGCCTAGCTCACTAATTTCCATGAGGCAGTGAAAAAAAACATTGGCAAGGGATGTAGCTGAAGAGAGTTCGTCAAGTCATCAGTGGCAAAACACTGGGGCCCACAGCCAGAGAGGCTTCATCGAGCTGGCAAGAAGCTGCTTGTGATTTGGGGCTGCTGAAGTGTGCCTTCCCTTTCTGCATCTAAGGAGAACCGTCCCCAGCGTGCCCAAGTTCTCCTGAAGAGCAAAGAGGACCCCGTGTAGGCACTGGTTTCCAGAGCTGGGAATTTCTGGTGAGTCTGCAGATGGCCTGCTGTCTCCTGCAACACTGGGCAGAAGGAAAAACTGGATGCAATGTGGCTACAGATTTTGTGTATGGTTTTTTTATCTATGTCTTCTGCGATTGCATGGCTCTTGTGTTGCTTTGAGGGCCCACTAGCACCTCCTGCCACAGAAATGCATTGCCAAAAGAACGTGTTGCCTGAAGCTAGCCCACAGTCCCATGTTAGAATGACATAATGCAAATTCTTTATCCAAATCTTCATCTGAGCTGTTTAGAGATGGTAATCCCACTCCCACAGCAGTGAAGGAAAACTGTGTGCTGAACTGCAGTGGGAACTGGGCTGGCCCCATGGGGTTTTGCCCTGCCCAACTGGCTGTCTCCCATGGGGGCAGAGAAGATCCCATCTAGCAGCTGGAGTTCCCCAATATGAGTTAATCTAATGCTAATAGGGATTAATGCTAATATGAAACTATCTGCCCTTACTATTAGGCCCCTATATCCAACTTCATGAAATTTCCTACAGTTTGTCTCTTCTGCACAGGATAAAGCAAGGATAACCATGTCCATTCCTGTGAAAATGAAGAGTTTTGTATCTATCTGGGGAGGACATAACTAGCAATTTTTATTCTGGGGTGCTTCTGCACTGGGCTTTAGATCACTAGCATAAATTGTAGAGATGGAAGAAGTCTCAACTTATTACATGTGCTTTTGGGACCCAGTTCAACCTACTAAAAGCCTTAGAATAACAATACATAGCTGATAACAGGGATAACAGGATTTGAGACAGAAAAATAAGTACTCTGAGGACAATTCACACCTGTGATTAGGCCACTGTGAGCACAATATGTATTGCACCAAAAAGGGGAAGAAAGATTCCTCATCTGAGAAGGCAATGCAGATGTGAACATCCACAGAGATTACAGCCCTCTCTTGCAGTTGAGTCTGGAGGGCATGGCTGGCTGGATATTAAGATAAAAAATATGGGCAAAATTCTCCTCCTTTCACCAGCAAAGAACACTTGCTCTGGGGACTTCCTAGGAATATGTATTCCTGTTCTGCTCCTGGGGTTATGTGCATATACAAGGGCTTCTATGGGATTATTAATACAAGAGGTGGAAAAAAAAGAAGAAAGAGTTAGGAGCTACAGGAAACAGGAGAAACCTGAGTAAAGAGTATATATGATTATTTTGTGCAAGTCTGTCGATTTCTGTAGACAGTCCTGTTTAAAAATTAATGATATTACTATAAACCCACATTAAGGGCATTGTAAAAAGTTACTTCTGAGCTTATTACGTAATATGTTGTCACATTTGAAGTCAGTGGGCCCGTTTCTCTCTGTAATAGCCAAGCTCAGTAGCAAATGTTTGCAGGCTGGACTCTAAGATATGAAAATAAGATCAGCACATTCAGCCTCCGAAGTACAGGTATGATAAGTTAACCTAGTTAGTGAACCCATGGGCTTGCAAATGACACCAGTTGCAGAAGAAAGTGGAGACCGAGTGGAAACCGAGTTGCACCAAAGGGAGCGGATGGCTTTTTTACGTCAGCTGTTTGATGTAAACAGCCATAAGCCTGAGATGTATTCCAGAAGAGAGCAGAATATATCCCTGAATGTGGCATTTACAGAATAGGATTATATTTCCAAGAGGTAAATGCAATACTAAAAGGGTAATAATTATGGTATAGGACAGCTATTTAGTAAATTTGGGATTTCATCACAACATTTGGGAATGTTGAACTTAGCGGCAGTGAATGAATAAGTCCAAGGAGATGAGATAGAGCTGGCTTGGCTGAAAGTCATCCAGTCTTCTAACAGCTACTCTGCCATCTCCATACTCAGCTGTCCTTCACAAAGCCCAAAGCACTAAAAGCCTTGATGATGCAGGCAGGTAGCCACCACCTTGAAATGTACATCTTGATCTGAAAATAACAACTACAATAATTGAAAGAAAAAAAATCCCACATTTGTTTCTGAATTACTTTGCTGCCTGACTTATTTTGTTGGTGTCTGTTCTTTCCACAGCTCTGTCTGCACAGCCTGGTTTGCTCTGCTCTTGCAGCTGGTCAGCAAATTTCAATTTATTCTGTTGATAGTTAAAAAAAGAGATCATTACATGAATTAAAAAAAAAACCGAAACAAACTGGTATAATCTTTTAAGCATGCCTTCTGAAAAATCATACTTTATAATTCTCCAAGTCTCTTTAAAAGAAAAAGCACAACATCCTGAAGTAGCAAAGTTCAGTAGCGAACTTTCTGAGAGCACCACAGAAAAATAGTGGAATAGAAAAGATAGGATGAAGCCCGAGTCTATGATGATATTAACATTTATAAGTCAAATACAGGTCTTGGAGTGCTTTTGTCAGAAGGCACCTGATGAAAATGTTAAGCTGGCTATAAACAGCTGGGCTCAGGTAAATGAGGGCACGTGTGTTTCACAATTAAACGAACTAGACAAAATATCCTGAGTAGGCAATTAGAAGGTCATGTGATAAAGCTAAATACATAATCAGAAAGGTGAAACAGTTGTCTCATATATATCAGCTAGCTGATGCTTCTTAGCATGAATTTTAAGTTTTTGCAGTTACCTATCAGACCTGCTGCTCCTAGAGCTACCACAAAATTCTTTTGTAGAAGAAATATTAAATTACCTGCAAATATCATACAAAAGACAGAAAGAAACTGATTTGCCTATATACAGGGTTTTTTTTCGTTGTTGTTGTTTGGTTTTGTTTTTTAAAAAAGACCAGGACACTAAGGACAAGATGTTAAAAATAAGTAATATATATAAGGAAGCAAGCCCTTAACTACCATAGACAAAAAGATTTTTATCCTTAGGGATAGAAATCATGCCACATGAAATGAATGAAAACATGTTTAAAAAAACCCAGATGCCACATTATTTGGTTAATAATAGTACAGCAGTCGGTTGCTCGGTCATCTTATTTTAACTTAGGATATTTAAAACATATTCTTCCTGTAACAGCAAACCTCTCACTTATGCCATTTGAAAGAAGAAATCCCTCCTTCCTATTTTGTCAGTAGATATTAATGTTTAAAGAACCAGTCTTAGTAACTGTCAAACAAACTGAACAGTGATTTAAAAAATACAAGCCAAACAGACCAGAATAAAATCAGGATTGTTTCATATAAATAAATTCTGACCACAGATAAACAGAATATTCAGCTATTAATATATATAATGAAGAAATCTAAAGTGCTAGTGGCAAGCTGGACTGCACTCAGTAGCTTCGGATGAGTAACAGTGACAATGTCCATACATCATTTGTCCACTTTGATCTCCTTTCTCCTCTTTCCTCCTCCTGTTTCTCCTCTCGCCATCCTCTGTTGTTATGAATCCCAAGTAAATTCTTTAGGACAGGAATGGTGCCTAAAAAGGCCCATAAGTGCCCATAGAGAGCCCAGCACAAGCGGTGCAGATTGCTAGCTGCAGCTTCTACAATATTGTTAATAGTAAATAATAAGATGCGGCTGTCGGTTCCGATCAAAATATTCATTTTAGTTTGAGTTATTCTTGTTATCAGATGTTTCTGCATATGCTTATGGAGGCTCAAGATCAATGTATCTTCTGTATAAATCTGTTTATTTCTTTTAAAAAGGAATTCAGATTGAATTAATTGTTCTGGGAGTGAAAAGATTTTTTTTCTCCCCAGCGTAATAATTTTCTTGATGGTTATTCTTATCTCTAAGAGATATATCAGCTAACAGTAGAGTATCTGCTATTATTAGCATCCAGTAACCAGATACTTCCTGAGTTTCCATGTAACTGGGAACAAAAATGCACGATTTTACATTCTACTATAATATTTAGTTATATTACTTGATCAGGAACTCTTTTCACATAACAGTTATCTCCTCCTTTAAGAGGAAAACTTCAGGCATTTTGGATGAAAGGATGGATCTGCCACTTTAAAAATGCTGGTGGTCCTTTTTTGTATTGGTGAACACTTTGAAAGGCAGGACTCTGGATTTGTCCCTTCCAGGGGTTTTTAAGCAAGTATGTCACCTCAGAAATAGGATACCAAAGCCAATATTTGGTTATATAATTATGAGAGATCTTTTTCTGTTTACAAACGTACAAACAATTTTCACAGGAGGGATAAATCCAGCCCGCCTTATCTTATCAGAGCGAGCTATTCAGCGGCTTTGTAAAATAATTTATTCTCACTTAATTTGACATTTTATACTGGGAGCTAAGCATTTCCTTGGATTTTTGGGAGGGTTATCTTTATTACTTGCCTCCCCCCTCAGCCTTCAGGCAAAACTGGATGGGAGCTGCTGCGTTATTCATTGGTGATGCTGACATGACTCTGCCCCTTATCAGGTACTACTGATCAATAGGTACAGTGATGGCACTCGGCTCCCTCAGATGTTGGCATATGTTCATCTCTCTTGTTAAAATCGGAACTACAGGACCAGAACCTGAAATATATAAAATATTGGGAAGAGTTCCTATTTGCAAATTAAAAAGAGCCCTTTTGCTCTGAGAGGAAGGAGGCATTTCTCACAGAAGCAAAGAGGGAACTCCACCTTCCTCTTCTGAGTGGCCCATGGGCCACCTCCCCTCCTCTCAAGAGACTACTTACATCAGGTTATAGTCCTGCTTTTCCCATTGAAGCTTAATTAATGATGATTATATAATCCTCCCAAATGGAAAATCAAATCTTTTGTATTTGATTTAGCACAGCCAGTGACTCATGCAGTCACTCTGCACAGCTCACATTGCTGTTTCGCTGGTCGGCCGCTCTCGCTTGGGCACAGCTAATTTGAGGGAGGTTTGCTCATGTGCAGGCAGCTCGTGTCACGTGGCTGGTGTAGATGCAGCTGCAGAAATGTCCTCGCAGCAGGGGTTACAGAGTATGGCCTCCGCACACCATCTCCGGGACCAGCCCAAGCGTGGACCCTCCTGCTAACCCTGGCCCTGGGCCGTGCAGCTCCTCTAGCCTCCAGCTATAGCTGAGCCTAGGAGCTCTAGGGACAGTGATCTTCTGAAAGACTGAACACATGCCGTGAGCTACGTGAACTTTCCCAGGCAGTATCTGGGGCTTGCACATGCATCTCCCTGCCCCTTCTTGGGTGGGGGAAAGGTGCCAGTGACTGCTCCTCTGGGGGAATAGCATGGGTTCGCTGTAGGTTGTGCATGATCTGGCTCCCTGATGGCAATCCTGGTGACAAGTCACCTTGATAGATATCAGGTATTTGTTCTGCTTTAGCAGAAAAAAAATCTCTTTGGCATCTCAGTACAATGGCCTTTAAAGAGCCAGAGCTCCCATGAAAGTTAAGGAGAGCAGCTAAGCCCCTAACTGGCTTTCTAAGCCTCAGTCCTTCAAATTAATCCATTCAAAACCATCCCTATATGATGTTCTCAGCCATAAGTCACAATGTGATTAACGGAGAAGGTACGAGGGAGGAGGGAAGGGGGCAAGGTCACTGGGACCCCAGCATGCATGACCCCCTTCTCCGAAGCATCACCATTATACGAGCAATGAGCAAGGTTAAGTGAGAAGGAAAGGTGAAAGATTAATCAGGACTGTGACTGCCACGACTATATTAATGAGAATGGAATAGTTAAGTATCCTGATGGGATCCTGATGGGATCCAGCCTGCCCAGGGATAAAAGCGCCTCCCCAGCCACAGGGGCTCCGGCGTCCCTGTGGCAGGAATGCACAGGCAGGGTGGACTCAGAGTACGCTCAGCAAACCATTGGAAACAAAGGTAGGATTTGGTGTCGGGCAGCTAAAAAGGAACGGCAGAGATTTGTATTTAGAGAAGAACATCCTGTATCAGTCTCCCACGTGTAAAAACATGCTCACACTTCCACTGCTGTGAAAAGCTACAGGGAAAAGCATTCTTGAATACATTCATAAGGATCGTCTCCTGCTAATTAAGCTTAATTTGCAATTTCTGTCTTTCTCCCCCCACAGTATGCTCAGCTAAAACTCTTTTCTTATCTTTAGCTTAGCTTCCTTCCTCCACAAACACCTCCAAAAAGCAGGATTTGGGGCCAGCTGATCCTACGCACGTAGGATGAGCGCTGCCCTATGAGTGATACGTCTCTCCCCCACCACCCTTCCCACCGCTGCCTTTCTTGCCTGCTTGGCCTCACACCTGGAGTGGGGTTGGCTGGAGAACAGGTATTTATTTAATGGGAGGAAGAAGAGAGCAATTACTGGCAGGGCCGGCGGGTGACAGCCCTGGGGTGCGTGGGCTGGGGGGACAGTCTGAATAACGGGGTGCCCTGGGGTGTGGGGGGCCAAGCAGAGATGGGAATCCAGCCCACCGCTGTGCCCATCAGATGCTCAAAGGTGTCTGTGCCACAAGTCCCTGTGCCAAAGAACAGCTGTTTGCCCCCAGCCCCGGGGGTGGAAAGCTGTGTTCGTACGGTGCTTGCTGGAGCTGATGTCCCCCATGCCTTGTACAGGGTGCAGCCGGCTGACGCAAGAAGCCCGGTGGAGCTAACGACAGCCGCTTCGGAGGTTTGTACCCTCCTCCGGCTGCTCGCTCTGTCCTTGGGCCAAGGTTATCAGCTCCCAAGCAAACGGTTTGCTGCTGCTACATCGTGAGTCCCGGGCACTCGCTTCCACCTTTGCTGGGAGGTGCTTTTGTGGCTGGATTAGGAGCCAGGCTGGTGGGGAGGGTGGGCAGAGGGGGCCATGGGGGTGACCCCCAGCCAAGGGGGAGCAGTGCTGGGGACACTTGCGTCTTGCACTGGTGAAGCAAGTATTTCCACCAGGCTCTGCACTGAACCGGGGAAACTAGTGAAGATGGGCAAGCTGCCATCCTGCGATGGGGAGAGGGGGCCAGGAGGCACCATCTCACAGAGCAGGGGCAAGGGCTGTCCCTCCCTACCCACCAGAGGGTCAGAATGCAGCAGAGATGGGAAGAAATTGGAAGAGACAAAATAAAGTAGAAGATTTAGAAAAAGGTGGCACAAAGGAAAAAAAAATATTGAAGCAGAAAGCACATGTCCTATTTGAAAGCTATAAGCTGGGGTCTTTGGAAAATGATTTGGTGTCTTCTGAAATCAATATGTTCCCATTTAGTTTATATGCATTATGCTAGGGAAGATATCTGTAATGCAAGTTTTATCTTTCTTCTGAGAAATAGCCACTGATACAAATGCTGGGATATGAAATCCTAACGGGTAAGAGGGCAATATTAAGGTCATGCCAAAATAAAAGGCTGAAAATCCTTAAAGAAAATGGATCAGAAATTCCCCTGGTAGAAATGTATCCGTATGAGTCAGCACCTGAAATCCGGTTTCTGCTCTAGAAAACAGAACAGCTTGGTGCGTGCGTCTGTCAGGCAGCCGCGTTTCTCTTCATTCAAACTAGAAAGCATACAGGCAGTTACATTTTTTATACAAATAAAGCCTCAAATCAGATGGCACCAAACAAGAAATACATATCTCCATCCTGCATGTATGTTTCTATTCTAGTCATGTGGAGCAAGAGCAGAAAGTTAAATGGGGACAGGGACATTTTTTTTTCGCAGTGTGGCATGCGGTTTTTGGAAAGCACGGTGGGGAATTTTTTGCTGAGGATGACCTATTTGGAACAATACCAGCAACTTTGGAAATGCTACTCTGGAGTTCAATCAGGCAAGTAACTAAAGCAAACTTGGGCAGGCAGGAGAAGGGAAAATAATAAAAGAGTATTTCATTTCTGACACTAATGGCTGTGCAGCAATCTGTTTGTTAGGGAACAGGCGAGGTGGAAATCTGCTCTTCATCCCTTGAAAGATGGTTTCCCTAGACTGACTGTGGTGCATTAGTGACTATGCTGACTGTATTTCTTTCCTTTTTTTTTTTTTTTTTTTTGAGAGTATTGGGTTCTGCAGTGCTGGAGAGGAATGTAAAATGGCAGCTGGAGAGGGAGGTGGGTGGAAGTGCCCTCAGCCACTCCAATGCCAGCAGCAGGGGACCCCTTACTGCAGCGTGGGGCGGTGGGTGCAGGCACTCAAGTACGTGGTGCTGCCCAAAATTTTCTGGAGAACGGTGAAAGGGCAGATTTGGCAGATTATCAGTTCTGGCGCAGAATTTGTGTTTAATGTAAGCCAGCAGATAAGGTAGCAAGCTTATTATTCAGCTAATAGGCACAGTCTTAGCACGCAGTATGAGTGAGCACAAACAAACCCTCCTCTGAACCAGTCATTATTTGCAAACTTACTCAGAGTCCAGGATCACTGCTAACAAGTGAAGGGCAGTAACAAAAGCAACTAATACAATTTCAGTCTTCGTAGGTATTTGTCCAGCTTTTGCAAATCAGCTGTGAGATCCATGTGAAGCAACATTTACCCCATAATGTTAAAAATAGTCCTTTCAGTTAAAAGCCTGTCTTGTTCAATGGAGCAATACTTATATTACTCTAAGTATATAATACTATATACTATATAACTAAAGTAACATTTATACAACAATTAAAGCTTACCATTGCTGTAAGACCGAAAATTTCCTACAAATTTTATGTATTCGTAGGTTGGAAATTCCTTTGGGTTCAAACTTCCTCTCAGAAGATGACAATAAAACTCTAGTTCATTATCAGCTGGATTGTAAAAAGAAGAAGAAGAAGAAATAAATACCCTATTTAAGCTAAACACAACCAACGGTGTCTTCCAACCCCAATCTTGCAACTGGCAGTACGAGAGCAGCTTGTTACCACTCAGAGTCCTATACACCAATGTGCTGTACCTTGCAGGGTCGGAGCCTCTGCAAGGAAGCACCTTGCAGGGACGCAGGTTGTTCAGCGCTGTGTGCAGGTCTGCCTGCAGCTCAGGGACAGCCTTTGAGACTAACTTGCCCTTCTCTTACACCACCTGCATCACGGGAGTCACACTGCCATAGCATCGGTGTAGTGAATGGGAGAATTACATCCTTCATTTATAGCTTTTTTTTTCCTATTTAGGCTGTCCATGACTCACAGCTGTTCTACATTTTTTGTTGGAAAACTATGCCTAATTACTTCAAAATATCTATTAAATTAACTTTGGCATATTAGCTATCAGCTGCAGGTTTTGTATATACAGTAGATTAAGCAGCTGTACATCCTGCATTATCGTATGTTTTCTGGTTTCCTATGCCTTACCTCCTAGAATGAATAAGGGTGAGGCAAGTAAAAGGGTTTTTATGAAAAACAAAATTCAATTCAAAAAAGAATTACAATGATTTTACAGATACTTTTCAACTATAATGCAAACCAAAGGTGTGCGACATTAACATATCTCTGCACAGCCATCTTACTTGAACAGGCTGAAATATCAATTAAGATGTGATTTGTCTCAGGCAAACTCTCAGTTTCCATCGGCTAACCTATTTTCCTTAGCTGTCTCAAAAGATATGATGTTTAATAATTAACATAAGTAGTCCTAGCCTAGTAAAATAAAGGCAATGAGTTTCATTTAAAAATAGTACCAAAGGGTCATTCCAGGTGGCAAGATCTTTTTAAAAGGCTATGAACCTAAGTTTTATATTGCACATCACATAAAAAAACTCTTTATGAGAGAAAATTTTTATCCTGCCCATGCTTTTTCATTTACTGGGAAAGATAAAATAAAACTTACTTTTTAGGTAATCCGATGAGGCGGAATCCGTCATAAGCATACAAGAAGATAACATCTTATAAATTTCTGAATGTTCTTGTTCTGGGAGGAAATTTAACAAATTCTGATCCAAGACATCACACTGCAAAGAAAAAGAACCTTTGAGGAAAACAGAAATATCACGATGAGCAATGCTTGCAGAGATGCGCAGCAATGCAGATGCGAAGCCTGTGGCAGTCGACAGGATTTTTCCCACTGATTTCCAGGGACTCCTGACAAAGCCTAAACCAGGGGGGAACTGCTGGGCAAACCCAGTGGCCGCTTCTCCGTGGGCCAGTTCTCAGCTTGATTCTCAGCACTCAGCGATGCTCCTCTAATGTTTCTCAGAGACTGTTGGATGCATCGGGTATGTCCATATAATTAAATGATGGGACCTGGGAGTAAGCTGGAAAATGGGTGCCTGCCTCCCCATACTGCTTGCCAGCTCCATGCATGGCGCTGTTGTGGATCATTGCAGCTTGCTCTCTCCTCAGCAAACCCTGACTAGTGGGAGCAGTCACGCTGAGCCACTGGACCCAAGAGCAGGGTCAGTCCCGCATCCAGCCCCTCCCTGGAGGGACCCCCTCGGCTCCTGGAAAGTGCCCTCGGGGTGGCAGCCATTGCTTCCCCCTTCCTTCATCCTGGAAGGTGGGAGCAGGGAGAAGGGGACTCCCCAGTCTGGACATTGTTTTGCAGCAGCAGTAGTTAGTCCCCAGGGACAGGGGCTTCACGGTGCCACTGGCACAAGCCCTGTGACCTGCCATGGGCTGAATGCCTGGGTGTCTACAGCCCCACAGTGAGCTGGCACGAACCTGAAATCCATCCAAAATCTAGGTACTGAGATTTGGGAATGGAAAGAGGAGATGGATTTGTGCAAAAGGCCATACCTGGACCAGGGTGGAGAAGACAAGAGTCTGTCACAGGGTTGCCAAGAGGAAAGTCTCACTGTGTTCAGCATGGTGACTCACTTAATGCTAGAAGAGCGTGTCTGAGAGGAAGTCCTGAGCTAAAGTGACCCTCTAATGGCATTGACTTTTACATCCATTCCACTTGAGACTACCTCAGGCTGAGCTGGCACACTGACACAGCTTCGTGTGTCGTCAGAGCCGCTGCTATCAGACTGTATAGTCGTGTTGAAAATGTGTTAGCCCTGTATGAGACCGGTAGGTTATTAATCATCATCATTTATTTATGTATTTACTTAAGATTATGCTTTGGTTTCCCTCTGCTTTCCACCCATGCCTGCTGTTCTGTGTGGAATTCCTGTTTAGAGTAGTGAAATGCATCGAGTGTACTTTGAAAATCAGAGTGCTATGCTTTATACACTTATCTTGATGTGATAATATATTACTTTGGATTATTCAATTACAAGTATTACATGTGCTCATTACTTGGATATTTCTTTTGTGATGAATACTTGAAAATTATTTTTGTGACTTTAGTATATACCTTATTAATATGCATCCTACTGATACTGCGTGTAATTCAGTTTTTATATATAAATATTATGTTTAAATATATAAACATTATATTTATATTTACACAAAATATAGTACATTGTTCATGTAATTTTGGGCATATGAAGAAAGAGCACCTGACGGGAAACTGCAGTGGTGCAGTTTCTGTTCAAGGCTTATGGTACAATCTCAGAAAAGTAATTTTTCCTTCTCTATTCCTTTTCTACCTGTAAATGTTAGATAATGATACATATCCACCAGTTTCACAGAAGTCTTATGGGGGTTAATTAATCTCCCATCCACTCAGCAGTACCTGCAAGAGGACTAGATGTGAGCTGCCGCCGCTCCTCAAACACATTATTGCTTCTTCAGTGACCTGAGGATGTACCACCTTTTGTCTCCATATTGTGACCAAGCTCTGATTCCAAACCTATTATCCATTTTGCAGTCTCATTTCCATTTAAGGGGATAGCTGCAGAGGCCTACGACTATGTGTATGGTAGGAGTTGCAAGACTTTCGTCCCACGTACCCCTCAGAGCAACCTGCTGCCCTGGGCACCAGCTATTCATTGATTTGCAAGTCCTGACATTTATATTTTTTGCTGCCATCATGTACCATATCCAGAATTTAATGTTTGGTTTGCATCTTTTCTGTTAGGGAATGCCAATTCATTTTAAATGGGTATGAAAAAAATGATAAGGTATCTACTTTTTACTGTGTTTCACAGCTCTTGTCTCCTGCAGAGCTTAGGCACACCTGCAAAGCAGCGCACAGAACAGAATTTCTGGGTCTTGCACATATCAAGACTCCAACAATGTTCTTGAATCAATAGGTCAATCAAGAATATATTGACAGGTCAAATAGAGAGAAGGAAGCAAATATTCCATGGTCTCGCTGGAGCTGTAGGAAATGCCAGGCAAGCAATTCAGAGCTAATTCTGCGCCAGACCCAAAGAGCAGACATCTAGTGCCATGGGAAAAAGGTGACCAGAGAGATGGACAAAATTTGATCACCGCAGACAAAAATGTATTGGTTGGAGGAGAAGGGTTTGCAGCTTTGTCTAATTATTCTAATTATTCTGCAGTGGGCAGTTCTGCCCTGGTGGCAGACACAGCCACAAAGCATTGCTGAATGAAACAGGCAAAGCGGATAAAAGATAAATTACAGTGACTGTGTGTAGGGTGGTTAGATGAACTATGTTAATGCATATTTATGCTGCTGAGCTTGGAATCTACTCTGCACCTTGGAATCTGTGGATCCTGCTAACAGAAACTTCTGAGTATTTAGCCCTGATAGCTATGGCAGGCAAAGGAAGAACAGCTTTGCATACATGGATGCTGGTCTGTTCTAAAAATGATACACAGTAAATTCACCCCGAGTTCTGCAATCATTTGATGTATAGCTCAAATATCTGTGCAGTTTCAACAAAAAAGCTATACTCCAAAATGGAGCTCCTTCCTCACCTTTTCATTGCTTTTTTGGGGGGGTGAGGAGGAAATATGGTGAATTATTCCTGCTGCAGGGAAAAAGAGCAGGGGAACTGAGCAACATGGTCACTACAGGAATGGGAAGGTGGAGGGCTGCAAATGAGACAAGCTTCCTTCCCAGTAACCAAAAAAAAATCAAGGTAGTTCTCCCCTTGTGTGCTGGGATTTGGCCCCTATATCAATCTGTATATCCTGCAGTGATGCCCATTGCTACCCTGTAACAGCAACACAGCATGCAAAACTTCTATACACTGTAAGGTGCTACGTGCTGGATTTTTCCACCCTGACATTTAACTAAAGCGTCCAACACAGCAGAGCAGCTGCCTGAGCTTCACCTGGGAGTCCCTGGGGAGAAAGAGCCCCCCCAGGAGAAGCTCAGCCCTGCCAGGGACCTCCTGCCTTTGCACAGCCACCTCCCCACTGACCCTCAAGGAGCCTCGCATGGGCAGGCACCGAGCACAGACCCTTCAGCTATGGGACTAAAGCTGGGTGAGATGGACACCACTCTCCCAGTCCATGAGCAGCTGCAGCACCTTCTGCCTGAGACCGTGGACAGGCAACATCCGTGAGAAAGCTGCATCTCCTCCTGTAGGTTGGAAATAGTCACTCTGCCACCCATGTTTCACTGTTTCACTTGGCAAAGCAGGCAAGAAGGGACAGGGAGGACCCTCCTCTAGAGACCTGCATAGTCTTGGGGTTGTAGCGTACCATCTGACTGGCAAATGCTATGAGTTGTGACCAGATTTCCAGGAGTCCACTTCACTTCAACTATAGTCAATCTTGCCATGTGAGCTAAACCTCTCTTTACATCAACTGACCCTAGGAGTAGCCTCCAGATCTTGTAATAACAAACTATTTAGAATTACAACAGAGGAAGTTTGTGTTTGAAAATGCTCTGTGGAACTTAGGGAAGCTGTATTAAAGAGAATTGGATATATTTGTTCTCAGCACCAGAGCCTTTCATGATTTAAATGAAAGAAAATACATCAGATTTCTTGATAGGGGCCCTCAGAGAGCCATGCTCTGCTTTCCGCCCAGTTTTGCTTTCCTTTCAGTGCTCAAAGCAGAAGATTTGCAGAGTATTTTTTTTCCCTGCAGTCACAGAAGAGAAAGAATTGGTATTTTGTCCCTCAAACAGTGACTGGATTTAGCTTACAAATAGATCCCGGAGGTAAACAAAATAAGCCACATAGATTTTCCAGATAGCACTCTGATCAGTTTTAAAACTTAAAAAGACATATGGAAAGGGCAGCGTGGGACTAAAAGGCCCAGTGTGCACCTAACTGCACACTCAGCTGGGCCCCTGCCCATGGCCATAGCGATTTGCTGACCTCGGGCAGGCAGAAGCCTTTATTGCTTGCTCAGTTGCGGTCTCTGGGATGCACCCAGTCACTCTGCACACGTGGGCTGGTGGGGCAGTTGTTAACCATTATCGCTCCATCAGCTCCAAGAAGGTCTGTGGGAACTCCTGCTCCACCTCCAGCCCTGGCAGGCTGGTCCCTGGCTTGGGCCGCTCTGTGCTGCTTCTGTGCAAATAAAAAATAATGGTCACCCTTGTCTTTGTTTTGGGCAAAGATTATCACGCAAGGCATGACTTTGGGAGGGAAAACCAATTTAGTCTCTGATGGTCCAACTCAGGAATTATGAATCTGCATCCATCCACGTTCAGCCAGGGCTTAAGGTTTTAGGCACAGGGTCTGAAATGTGTCTTCCTAAAGAGCAATAGTTTCCCGCAGCAGATCTACCATCTCCACTAAGAATCAGTATTTGGAAGGGATGGATAGCAATAAAACCCCCAAACCATGAAAGACAAAGAAATTCCATGGAAATCGGGAAGTGTATGAAGACCCAACAGGTTGCGTGCAGGACAGGGCTTTCTCTGCCTTTGAAGTGAAGGCAAATATCAGAAAACAGTCAACTACTGGTTTTCTCAACTGTTGAGGATTAAAGAAAACTGAAATAGATAGATTCAGTTCAATCTGTTGTTGCATAGCAATATTCTTGCATTTACCAGGAGCTGCTGTCTTTCATCAAGTTTCTTTCGTCTCAGAAGAAAATAATTTTTGTTCGTATTACAGCAAGGTAGTGTGTGTGAAATAATACATTTGTCTGGGTGGAAAACATAACATGTATTTGGTGAAAAAGTAAACGAGATAAAAAGAATTGTAATTTTCCTAAGAACATGGTGGGGTGTGGTACAATAATGATTTAGCAGCTATTTTTTTCTCCTGGGCATGTATTTATTTGAGCCCAAGCTACTAAAAATGAGTGTGAGGATTAATCCTTAATTATTGTGCCATTTCTCCTAGAGCAGCCTTAGCAACAGGAGCAGGGTTCAGGCAGTCCTTCTCCCCTGCTCCTCCAGCCCAAGGCAGCACACGCAGGAGCGTCTCCCACAGCAAGACCCAGCAGCCCGCGGATAAAACAAGCCCTGTGTGCCGGACCCGAGCGCCGAGCATCGGCTCCACCAGCACCTCCCGGGAGCGGGGTGCGCTCCCCTTGGGAAAGCACAGCTGAGCTGAGGAGACAGCTCGGCAGCAGCCCCCAGCTATGAATTCAATGGGGTTTTTGTCCTTTACCTCCCTGGGAGCAGAATACGGCCCTTAACAAGCTCCTCGTCAGGCTGCCAGTGGCAATGGTGCTATTCTCTGCTAGCTTAGAAATCAGAGATGGAAAAGATCAGGCAGGTCACCCTGTCCCTCCCCTGGCCAGAGTATTCCCGCGGAGCTTTTTCCATTCAAGCCGAAGTGCCTCATAGCAACAAAAACCTGAAGGGTATGAATCAGATGGAGAGAGCACAGAGCTGATCAACAGCAGCGGCCAGCATAACGCAGGGACAAAACCCCTCACTGCATTTTCAGGAAACCACCCCACCCCCACCCCCTTTATGTCTGTTTCTAAAAACGCAGGGCCCGATCCTCCGATGTGCAGTAGAAAAGCCGATGCCAGAATGACTCACCGGTAAATGCCCTAGAAGAGGTGTAATGCTGTCAGACACATAGATGATGCTTCCACCTGTGGTTACTGCTATAATGAAGCCATCTAATGCCTAAGGAAAACAGAAAAGTGGAGAGTGCTTTAATAGGAACGAGGGGTGTAAACAGGGCATCTCATCGCGTGTTGATCAAAACAGTTTGATTTCAGCACCATATTGTTATTGAGTTGTAGGAACATTATCTCAAGTTGCAGAACAGTAATTCTCTGATTTTACAGTCTGATTTAACTTTTACAACACTCTTTGTAGTCTAGTAAAACCTACTATTGAAGCAACAAAGGGCTCACAGGAACATTTCATGTCTCAGTTTTTAAATTAATCACACATTTTAATAATGCAAAATGACTAAGACTGGATCCCTTGGAAGTTATTAAAATGAACGTTTGAGCTCTGTGTAAATATCAAAGGACGATGAAAGGATGCGGTCCTATCTCAAAATGGTACTTCTCTGCAAACCCCATAAATCTCAGTTTGTATTAATGTAACGTTGTATATTACTGGGCTTTCATGTAAGTAAAAGCAATGCAAATGATCAAATAATTCTTAGCCTGAGTTTTAATTGAGTGATTTATTTTAAAGGTCATGGTATTAGATTACTCATTCCAAAAGAAATTCACCCTTCTGCAGAGTTTCTTCCTCACTTTGGTCCTACCTCGCAGTAAGCCCCTTCACTCCTAGGACTGAAGGGGAATGTCAGCCTTATCCCCATCCTCTGCACAGGAGCAATTTCACCTTCAAAATTAGTTTCTTCTTTAGTCTGAGCTGCAAAGTTTTGGCTAAATCTTGTTCCAACTTAAATCTAGGTAGATTTCCAGATCTAAAGCAACATTTCACCTACTCTGAGCAGAACCCCTCCAAAAATTGAGTCAACAGTAGCTGCTCAGAGACTACATTAAAAGCTTCCCATTGTAATAAAGGAGTTGCTGGTGAAGCTCCCAATGCCTTCAAGTGGAGCAGGTCTGGGTCCTTCCCGTCAGTTCGCTGGTGATCTGGAGTCGGTGTTGCCTGCAGTGTTTGAGCAGTACAGGCACTGCAAGCATGACTGAATCAGAGCTGAGTTTGACTATACTCTAGAGGCAATACCTGGTCAGGAGACAGGCGTGCTGCAAACAGCCTGATCATGGTGACACGACGTTACAAAACCTTACTGCAAACCCAGGCATGCCTCCAAGCCAGACTAGCAGTTGATCCTGTAAGCCGCAGCACATCCTTCCCCTCCCGCTGACTTCAATAAGGGAAATAATTCTGAGAACACTGGAAAATGCTAATTGTTTTTCAAAAAAAAAAAGGAAAACACAAAGCCTTGAATAAAGACACAAACATATGTTCCTTTTTCCAGAGAATGCTGAGCACCCACAACTATTTAAGTCAATAAGAATCTGCTGGTGCTCAAATCCTTTGAAAAGCAGGTCAATAACTTATACCCCAGTAGAAGAGCGTGTGTTTAGCATCTCTGAAAACCCTCCAGCTGCTATAGTTAGTTTAATTTTGTTAATCTAAGTGCAGAGAATATGTTTTTCTTTAGTGTAGTACATTCAAGCTGTTTTCTAAAAAGCGTGATAGCTGTTAACCCGTAGAAGAGAGCAGTGGTTTTACAAGGCAGCTGGATTGTGCATGTTACTATGGTGAAGGTTGTTGGGTTTTTTTATTTTTTTTTAAATCAAGTCTTTATTTCATATCCAATGCAAATTATACAAAGTGACTCACATCAGAATTTTGTGGTAAAATCAAGTTAATGTGTGCATACATAATTCTATTTTTATTTACTCGCAACTGGTCCTTCCAACATTAAGAAGGCATATCCCTCCTCAAAGATTTCACTACTGCAACAGCCCTAGATGGACAAACAGAGCCTAATACCCACTCCTATGTAGTTTGATGACAGCCTTTTCAATGAGGGAAGAAAAGGCCATTTTCAAGAAAGCTGATGTATTACTGCAGTCAATTATGCTCTGATTCTTTTGAATCAGGGCTTGAAAAAACCCTTCCCATCTTTTAATAACAGGATGGGAAAAACTTCAAGCAGTCTTGTCCAAATGTTAATAAAATAAGATTAGTAGAAAGGCAAAAAAGAAGAGAATGATGAACAGCTGGCTCAACAGGACATCCCAATACCCAATGTTATCTTGAAGGGCATGGAAAATCACAGTAGCAAGAAGGTGATTTATAAGCTGGGAAACTAAAAGCAATTGTTTTAATCTAAAATTGTGTGGCATACAAGTAGAATCAACAAAGGCCCAGCCAGTCAAGACAACTGCCAATTTATTGCTATCCAAGGGAAATATTTCAGTGCAGACTGAAGGACTTACGTACATTAAGTTCCCCTGCCCTGAGATGGGAATCAGGGGTTGTCAATGCAACATGAGCAAAGCGTCTCTTCACACTGAACCAGGGGAGTCTCATCACAACGAACTGCAATGGCCAAGGGATCGCCAGCCTCTGGGCTTTGTGCCACCCCTTGGTGGGTCAGGCTGCTCCCCAGCATCCCTCCCTGCCTGTGGCCAGAGCCTGGATCACACCCCATGTTCACGTCAGTTGTGGGAGGAGGAAAAGCTTGTTCTCAAAGGACATTGCGGGGCCATGCAACCTCCACGTGTTTAGTACGGGAGAAGATCCTTGCTACAGAAGGTTCTAGCTGTTACTGAGAGAGAAAAATACATTTTAGCAGCTCATTTGCATTTCATCTCGAACCTACATAAATGCCATTGAGTCACCTCCCTTCAAATCCCAGCTAGCATTAAAAGCACCTATGGTATAATTTAAAGGTAATTTAAAAACTATTATTGCAAAATAACCCTGCTCCTGTTAGAATAAAAAGTGTTTGATAAGGACCTTGAAAATCATTAGAGTGGAAGTATTAACTGTATCAAACCAAGAAGAGCTGTCAGGTTTTATCTGCTGGTAGCTAGGTGCTTATAGCACCTAGCACTAGAGGGATGCGACACTGTTGCTTTTTAGGTGCTAGTCTTGCATAAATATTAAGTAATAATAACACCTTCCAAGAACAGGAGAAAAACTGCTGCGTGCCCTTTTTCTCACCTCTGTTTGTAAAAATAAAATGTAACCTGTGATTTGAATCTCTCCCCTGGATTGCATTTCTTGGGAGTCCCTGTGCAGCTTTGCAGGCTGCGGCAGCACGGTGCAACAGCACTGCCGAGAGTGAAAAGCAACATGTGGGGACTCTAATCCCTTGTCCCAGTCAAACATAGCAGTACCTGAAGCCTTCTCTTTTGGAACTGCAGATGACATTTTATTCTAGGCACATGGGCATTTCCACAACTGCTAGACAAAATTAGGAAAGGTATATATGCATGTTCACCTCCAACATCAGCTGGGTGAATTCTTCATTGCTGAGAAATGAAGGCTTCCAGTCCTGCTGAATTTCAGAAATCTCCGTCTGTGCCGAGACTTCTAGACAAAGAAAACATTGCTTTTTTTTAAATTCAAAAAACCTTGCATCTTGCAAGCCTATATATGAGTTGCTATGACAAGATAGAAATCACCTTTATATTAAGAAATTGTAGTTTTCAAGCACAGGTTTTGCATACAGAGACAATAATGACTATCTAAACTGGGCTTGATCCTGAAATGTTTTCCTCGATTTTTACTCAGCTCAGCTTGAACTGACTTAAGCAGGAGCCAGTATTCACATAGCCATTGGCCTCAATCAGCCTTACTTAGGTACTGATCAAAAGATAAAGCCACTTTGCATGAAATTAAAATCAAGGCAAGCATTAGCATGTGTCAAATTGATATTTACAATTTACAGCTTCAAAATGAGGATGCCAGAGAGCTAGGGTTCAGCCTACAGCTTCTGTGCCAAATAGGGAGCAACAAGAAAACTCCTTCAGAGGAGCCCCAAAGGGCCGTGACCCCAAACAGCGGAGGTATTGCTCCGTTCTCCAAAATGCAAGTGAAACATGAGTGTTTGCACCAGCCTTACACTGGAGCACCAGCGTCTCATCCCAAATCCTGTCTGGAGGGGAGGGTCTCCTGCACTGTCAGCCCATCAGGTTTTTGCCCCACTGTTGACCAGTCCTGGCCCAGCAGCAGTCTGAGGACGCTTGCTCCCCAACAGCTTTCCATGAGGGGGTGCAGGTGCACCAGGGTAACAACTCACAGCTTCACACTGAAACCAGGCACTGTACCAGGGGCAGCTGGATGCACTGTGGTGAGCTGTTTCCTTCAAAAAACAGCCACCCTTGTTAGCTCTACCCTAGTAATGCGTTAATAAACTTGTCAGACAGTGTTACAGGGGGCAGATCTTCTAATTTAGAGAGACTTGTGTTGGTTTTGTTCGCTGCTCGCTCTGCTTGTCTAAAACTGCTCCCTCATTCAGCACTAGTAGTGAGGGGATGCTGAGTGTAGCCTGTCTTCTCCTTTCGGTGCCGCCTGCTAATTAATCCTATTGATTAACACTTCCAGAGCTCCTTCCTAGGAGCACATAGGCAAACTGGCCAGAGAAATGCAAATGGCTAAATGATATTAAAGACAGTAAATTTATACCAGTGCCTGCAGATATTGTCACCTAGAAAGAAATCAAAGCCTCTGATCAGGCTTTATTAGGGGAGATGCAGCTGTCTGCTTCTACCACCTTGTTCGACTCGCTTTCTGCACTGCTGGGGGCTGTCACTGATAGCACAGCGGCTCTCCACAGCCCCCATGGTCTTATACAGAGATTTCAAAAAGAGAGTAAGGAAAAAGAGAGATCAGAAAACAGCATACTTTCAGCAGATCCGTAGCTTGGAAAAGCTGATATATACGAAGCAGTGACTGTTCAAAGAATTACTTGAGATTTGGGAGATTCTCTGGATTATAAAGAAGGAGGCTGTTTATGAAGGAAAAAATCTGAAAATTGACCTCCTCCACCGTTTTAACTAAAATCTTGGTTTAACCTACTAAATGAAAGGGAAGCATGACTGAATAAACCAGATCCAAAGTACGCTGAAGATAATAATTTTTAAATGCTGATGCTTTATATTACATTGTGTGACTGCTAATCTAGTTTAAAAATAGATAACATTTGCTTTTTTTAGCAAGTGCCCAAAAAACAGTCACAGTCTGACCCAACTGCTGTGGAAGGATTTGTGACTGTTAGCTTTCTTTTACCTAGTTGTTCTTACAGAAATGAAGTGCCTTTTGGAGTAAATTCTTTGGGCTATCAGCTACACTTGTCTACACTTATTCAAATCTCATGTGATTGTTCTTTGCTTGGCTTTATAATTGAGCATATTCACATCCTCCTTTACTCTGCCTTGGGCAGCTAAAAAAAAAAAAGGATATGTTATTACTGTCATTTTTTAATAGGTATATACAATTATTAAACTTTGAGATGTCCTAGTCATGCCCTCCTGTATGAAATCATCTTGTCTGTGGCAAAAAATCATTTAAGGAGAAACTGCGCTCTAACAACAGAACCACTATAATTACTTCCTCAATAAGTTTGACATTTGTGATTCCATTATGTTGGGAGTCATGATATAAGAGTTTTTATGGTCTTTTCCATTTCACCCAGAGCCCTCCAGGGAGCGAGGACAGGAGGTGCAGGATGAGCGAAGGCGAGCCTGGCGATGCAGTGCATCGGCTTGCGCGAGCCCTTTCTGCTTTGTGGGACCAGGGACATTCCCCACGGTCACCCGCTGAAGCCTCTTCCTCACAGGGGCAGAGCAAGAGAGCCCCATTTTAAACCAATGCCCTGATTTATAAGGGAGAAGCGTTCCCACTGTCCGCTGCTGGTGGATGTCCATGTGTCAGGGAGCCCGCAGTGCATGTTCCTCTCACTGATTGGAAACTAGACCAACCAGCCTAGATCAGCAGGGTCGGAAATCTCCTCTGCCCTCTGTAAGGGCACGTGTCTAAGGGACTTAACTGTCACTCCTGGCTTTCCAAGGCCAAACTTTACGATTGCAATGGCATGCTGTGAAATGTGATGTAGCTTCTGCTTGTGCAAACTGGGTGAAGCACATCAGCTATACGTGGATGCAATTTGCTGAAACCGACTTCAAAAACCAGGGCCTTTTCTGGTCTGAGTTTTCCGCTCACTGTGGAAAATTGAGTCCTACACAGTCCACTGAGGAGCAGGGGGGCTGAACAGATTGCTTCCCTGCATTTTTCTGCAGAGAATCTGGGGCAAATGCTTTGTTCTGTTCAGAATACTGCAAATTTCAAGGAAGGGAATCTTGCCTCTGGCCCCAAATCTCTCTTATTCAAAGCATCCCTCTTCTTCACATGTGCTGCAGGGCACTGCTGCCCATCTTCCCTCAGTTCCTGACATTTGCCCCCTTCTCTAGCAGATTGAGAGTCATCCTCAACTAAAGAGCAGCCGAGGAGGTGGATTTGGGCAGCACAGTGCTTGCAAATGATCTTTTTTGATGAGATAGGAAGAAAAACACCTTATGTTGGCACTTTTAGGCCCCTTGAGCCATTCTGATAATCACTGAAGGAAACAGGATATTGTAGTAACCGTCTGGCAAGTGCATGAAGAGCTGCAGTAAATCTTACCATTGTGTTTCTGCAGAAAGCCAATGACTTTTTCCAGCACAGTAGTTTTGTCCATTTTGCGAGTGTTGCCTGGAAGCATGGAGCTGAGCTCTTTGATGAGAACATTGAACTGATCGCGCCTCTTCTTCTCAGACTTGTTACGCGAAGCCCTGTAGACAGGGGAAAATAAAAGGGTGAGCAGACCAAGAGGAAAAATCATCATGTACCTCCTCTTTGGAGTGTATACACATGGAAATTAGCTTGCTGTGTGACTCACTATGCGAAGATCGACACTGGCCTCTAACAAAGATGCAGAGACAAGTAGGAAGCGACTGTTCCTAACTCCTGCTCTTGCCTTTGGGTCCCCTTTAGAGTCCAGCAGGGAGATGGAGGCTCTGCTCGCCCTTCTGTGCTGCCTCTGGACACTGGTCGAACCTATCAGGTCAGCATTAAGCCTGTAGGTGAAGGAGCTCTCTCCATCTCCTAGGCACGTGCAGGATCTTGAAAGTTCACGCAGCCTCTGAGGAGGCACTCAGAGCAAGAAGAAGTAGAAATACTGTGACAACAGTAAAACTGTCCATAAAGGAGAAGAGTGGGGACTGGTAAAACTATGGGTCATACCTGTCCCTGCAGTCTTAACAGGAGAGAGGGACCCCGGTCCTGCAGCTCAGCCATTGCACTGGAGCTGGGTCGACCTAGAGGGATCTGCCCGCTTTGGTCACAGGTCCCCTGGCTACCTCCAAGATGACTTACAGAGAGGAACCAGTCATTAAGATCAGGCACCTGAGCAGAGGTTGCTGCAGCTCCCGTCTAGTTCATATGCCACTTAGTTCAGTCTCCCTTCCAAGGTGACAAGGGCAAGCAGGAGGGAGGGCATCAGCACATCTCATCCAGGCATGGACCAGGTCTGAGGCCAGGATGTGTTCCCAGGCCTGGGGGCTCAGAAGGGCTAGCAGGGGTCCCCTGCTTGCCCCTCATCTCTGTGTGCCACTGGGCAAATCACTTAAGGTCACAGTGCCCCGACTCTTTAGGTGTAAAATGGGGACTCTGCAGCTTCCTTCACCAGCCTTGTCTGTGTTTAGCTTGCAGACTCCTCAGAGAGAGCCTGCTTCTGCTGCTGTGTTTGAAGAGCTCATAGGAAGAAAGGACATGCTTTCATTTGGGGTGTTTTGGCACCACCATAATACTGTCATTAAGGCTGTTGATAATCTTTTCAGCACGTGCACTATATTTTTTTTTAAATTGTATGTCAACCTATACACAAGCAAGTCTTTTCTGAATTGTTCCCTTGAATACAACAATCATTCTACTTGGAGGGCATCACCCAGACTTCTGTAGCCATGTGAAAATAGAAATAAATATAACCCAGAAGGTTTGTCTGTTCTTCTGAAACATCCTCAAGCAGACAAGATTTGCCTGTTAATTACGTAAAGATCTAAAAATCTGGTTACATGTAGACAGGAAAGAAAAGCCAAGAGGCCGGTTCTCACTCTGAGTTTCTCAGTCCCAGCTAACTCTGCTGTACCTCATAAGCAGCTCTGGGTGCATGCTGCTGAAAATCAGAGCAAAATTTAGCCCAGCATCTACATCCCCCCCAAGGACCAGGATGGCAATAAACATTTTCAGCAGAGAAATCACTGCAGAGGCTTCTGGATGTTAGTACTGACAGAGGGGTAATTTTTGTTTGTCTTGCTCTCAACCCTGAACACACTTGGAGATACACTGGATAGAAGCCAACACTTGATTATTTTACAGCTTTGAACACAAGAGATTGGGTGGATACTGCCTGACTGATTTCAGCCTGTTCTTATTACAGTGCAAAAGGCTGTCAGAACAAGATGTGAAAAGCTCCAGCCTTATCCTATTTCTGTACAGTTCAAGGGGACGTTAAGAACATCAACATTTTACTTCCTCATAATTCAGTCCTCAGTTCATTTTAAGCTTAAAGGGCCTTGATCTCCCTGCAAATAAAATAAAACACCAACCGTCTATAGGGAAAGTGTTGCTTTTTCCAAAAAATAAAGATGCCTTGACAGAAATATAAAGTATCTATTTTTAACACTTGACATTTTATTCACAAAGGAAATATAAAAACTCCTCTAGTGGAAATAACTCCACCAAGATCTGAATCGAGGATCACAATAAAATCTTAAATGGAAAAAAATGAGAAAAAACCCCTGCAATTAGGTAATCTAAACTATCCCTGCACAGTTGTAAATGCTTTGTTCAGTCCAGTTGTAAATGTCTTAAATAATGCTGTTTTCATCACTTCCCTTGGAAGATTATTCCCTAGCCTTGCTTACTTCACTGCTAGGGCATATCATTTACAGTAAGCCAAAACAGTCTGTCTTAATTCCATACTATTTGTCCCAGTTCTCCTCCCTCCTCGCTACTCCAAAAAAATACAGCATATCCAAGGGGAAGAAGGAGACACAGTATGAATAAAATCTGGATTTTTAGTGAATACAGCTAAAGGCAATACAGGACAGCTTGACTTCAGAATGATCAAAATCACCCATTTAAAATGTGTTCTAAATAGCCATTTTTATTCTCTTACATATTTGCTGCTTGTTGTCTTAAAGACAGACTGATACTTGCTGACTAGTAACCATTACACCATGCTGATTGACAATGAAATGTGGCTTTACACTAAATTTTATATTTCTTTTTGCTGTCTGGGTGGGATATGCTATATATGCATCAAAGCAAGTAACCATACCACATACCTTCATTCAGATTCTTAAATTTACTTTTTATTGGAGTGGAAAATGGCAGGTGATAGTCCTTATTTATTAAGCACTTACTTACGGTTCACTTCAAGCTGGTTTTGGCTGGAATTTGGAATTCAATTGAACTGCAAAAAACTATTTTAAAATCATTTACTGTTAAAGTGAACTAGAAGAAAAGCAGATAGAGAAAAAAGTGCACAAAGCATGCTTTCTGTTTAAATTAATAAGTCTATAAAACAAAGTAAGCCTCATCAAAGAACTGAAAACTAAATGACGGTTTCTGATCTCCAGAAGATCAGTAGACCTCAAAGAGGTCTTCGATGGTCCCACGTGTGGTGCCATCATATGCACTTTTTAGTCCTAGGGTCTTTGGTGTGAAGTAGTGCCTTAGGGAGTCAGAGGATGCAGAATGGGGCTCAAAATAACCAGTGTCGTGAAGGAAGAGCTATGCAGCTTGGCCAAATACTAAACACTTGGCCCAGGGGTGGAAGTGCAGATGCCTCTCCTTGGGAGAGGACGGACCCTCTTCTCAGTGTGGGTAGCATGTCTGTGGAATACAACCTGTACGTGCCTAATAAATTGCAACAGAGAGTAAATGATGTGTGTGCGTTAGTCACACATCAAACTTGAGAAATCCAGCTCCTGGCTTGGGTCCATCCCCAAAGAGCTAGATCCAGAAAGTTCTGGTCTCACCTACTTTTTACTCAGAAAATGAAAGAAGAGAACAATTTTCTTGGCTTTTTCACCCCCTCTCATGTTTCTCGGCACTGAGGGACCCAGTCCTTACACCAAATAGAAGAAAACAAAGAAAGCGTTTCCCCTGTGGCACGGGACAGATGAGAGTCCTCAGTTTTCAACACACAACAGCAAAATGTTCAGCCAATGGCTTCTCCCAAGTTTGACTCTCTTTAAAGCTTTGGAAGAAAACCTGTAGCTTTTAAATGAATCTAAATGGTTTTAGTATACTGTAGTAACTTTAGATCTTCATGAAGCCTCTCGTGATTTCAAACTTAATTTCAAATTTAGGTAAGTTAGATTTATTTCTAAAATGTACCTTTCTAAATGTACTTAAATTACAATTTAAAGAAGCAATTTCCTTTTTTCATTTTCAAAGTTGTGATTTTTTATCCACCTTGATAGAGGCCTGCCCCAGGGTATGACAAAATTTCCCTCCAGGAACAAATGGCATGAAAACCATACCAGATGGTGATGACAATCGCTGATAGTGAGGATATGTGTTATCCTATTTTTGTCTTATATGGATTCATTTGATGCATTTTTAAAAAAACAATTAGCACACAAATATCTTGAGGACAATCAGGCCGTAAGCGTGTGAAGCAGCGATGCAAGGTGGGCTCCCTTCCCCTGCTCCCTGCTTTGTGGATCCCAGGGCTCTGGGGAAGCGTGATACCTCTGGCTGTGCTACACCCTCTCCGAAGGGGCGTCTCTTTGCCATGCAGCGTGGCGGCGGGAGGCATCCTTTCCCTGAATCCACCTCCTCTCCTGGCCCCAGATGCCTGACTGATTGGTGGATGGTTGGGCAGAGCCCATGCAGAGCCGTACCCCGTGTTGACCCTCTCCTGGGCATGAAGCCCCCCATGACGAGCGGCAGCAGCACGTCTCTGGGGGCTGGCGGGCCCCTGGCCGCAGCGGATCACCCCTCGCAGGCCTAAGGGGAGGCAGTTAGGTCAGCGCTTTGCTCCCGGTATCAAAGGCAGGCCTTCTGCAGCCTGAGGATGTGCACGTTAAGGGGAGGGAGCAAAGGGGAATGGTTGAGCTTGGCTGCAGCCTGTGCTGACCTATATTGGTGAGAAAAAGCTGCAGGGAGGAAAGAAGCAGAGAAGGAATCAAAAGAAATGAAACTGGATCAACTAGTTGTGCCTGGACTGGAAATACTCTCATTAGAGGGAACTAAGGGGAAAAATGTGGGCAACCCACGGCTCCCTCTACAGCAATTAAACTGCGGGCTGCGGTATTGATAACACATCCAGAAAAAAAAAACTCGGATGCCTCCAAACCGCTTTTCTGCAGATGCCAGTCAGATCTGATGGTTTTTAAGAGTTTTATTGCCATGGGTCTTCTTCCTTGAAACACAACCTTCCCCTCCCCACAAAGTGTTCACAACAATTTCCCGCCAACCGGGACTTGATGGTGGAGTGCAGAACGTATGTGAATAAAGGTTTGTGCCAGTTTAGGGCTGACACAGTGCTTTTTGTGGTCTTTCTCTGCTCTGAAGGTAACTTCTGGGTGTTTTCATTACTGTGAGATAGATAGGCGCTGCAGAATAAATGACCATCATAATAGGGAAAACCCCCCACTTTTTTAGTTCTTTTACTTTTGCAAAATGTTTTTTTGTAAAAAACCCACATTTTTATATACACTCAGGAAGCTCAGATGATATATTACAGTGGCAGGAGTACGTTGTTGGTTCTTCAGTTCTCATGTTCTGCAGTTATGTGAAAAAAACGATCAATGCCTTTGCTTTTTTGACATTTTCCACAGGAAACATTGCTATGTTATTTTCTTCTTACAGGGTAGCCAAGAATAGGAATCTGTGAGATGGCAGGTTTTCAAGTTGTGCTTGGCTGTATTTTACTCTCTCTCTCTTTGATTAATTGATTATGGATAAAACAGCTTCTGCAGCAACAAACAGTATCAAGCTCATCACAGGTTAAACAGAGAGTTATAAAAGAAAAAATGCTCACCTCTTTGCCCTGTCTTTCTCATCTTCATCCATTAGATTGTCTAAGCAGTTTTTTCTGTTGAAGGAATGTGAGAATTATTATGAAATGTCATTTTGCTAGCTCTACTTGCAGGTTAATCTCAGAGTCGCTCTATTTCATTTTAATAACAGAGTGATAATATCCAGGTCAGATAAATGTGTCAGCAGTGCTTTATGCCACAGTCCTTGATTTTAGGAAACATCCATTGTGGATAATGTTATTCCTGAGCACCACGCTGGCCTTAGGGGCTCCAGCCAGGGATCAAGGCTCCCAGGCACAACATGGTACACCAAAACCAGTCACTTTGGGGGATTCTTTGGTGTGGAGGTTACTCTCTGCAAACCTGCAGGCTGGGTGAACCCTGGGGTCTGCCCAAGTTGAAAAGGCGTTTTCAGCACCCCCACGTTCCCCCAAAAACCATGCCCTGTGCAAAAGCTGGCATCACTGATGCCTCTGACTCCTCAGGTGGAGCTTCCTACTGGGAGGCTCTTCATCCTCCTCTGGGGGCCCTGACCTGAAGCCCAAAGAGATGGTCATAATTGAATTACACCCCAAATTCAAAGCATCCTCATAAATCCTGCTGCCTAAGCTGCACTGTGAAAAAACCCTCATGTAGGGTTTTTTCAATGTTTTTTCAATGGCCAACAGACCACCTGCCTGGTGGTGCCAGCACCGAGCGTGCCATCCCCGTCACTCTTTTTGCTAATCTTCGCTAAAACGTTGTGACCTGCCATCAGGTTTATAGTCCAATTGCTCTGGCAGTTTGAGCTGTAAGGAGAAAGTACTCTGAGCACAAGATGTGTTCATAAAGCCACAGAGTTAAAGGGGGTAAACTGGGTAAATTAAGTAAATTTGTGTAGGCAAGGCAAAGGGAAAAATACAAGAGCAGCCCAGCTGAAGGCCGAGATCCTCAGAAACACTTGTCGCCAGCTCACTGCCCACCCTCCTTTGCTCCATAGCCTTATGAGAAAGCGATGCTTGAGCCGTAACCGCTTCAGCCCGAGGAGGAAGCCCTGTGCTGCTGCAGCCTCTCATGGCACCTCGCACCCATGTCAGGCACAAAAGCCGCGTGCTGCTGCATCCCACATAAATATTTTCCAAACCGGCAGCACAATACTGCTACAAATGCTGGATATTGTCAAAGCGTCATTTTCAAAGCGGTGGTGTAATGACAGGCAATGATAATGCTCGTTTTCAAAAATCAGTGTTTCTCATTAAATGAGTCCTCAACATGTAAGATGTGAATAAAATTGGAGGAGGGGAAGAGGGAAGTTAATTGCTATGCATTATTTAAGCCCATGGTATTTTCCACATATGAGTCACACAGGAATTTGCCTATTTAAAGAACATTTTATGAAAAAACAAGAGTGAAAACTTATTGATAGTAAGAACAGTGGATAAATTCCCTCCTTCTGCTACTAGTTCTCTTACAGCAATATTCCACCTGCTCATTACTCAACAGTTAGCTAAGAACATGAAACTACCCTGTAATTTTTTATCAAATATAAGAGTAATGAGGAATTAAAACCATAGGTCACTGATTGGAGGGTAGCGCTTCTGCTTCCTGGCATTCAGCTCGTTGATGGAGGAGCATATATAGGAAATATGAAGGCCAAGGGACTGGGTTTTTTTGCTTGCAAAACAGGCAAGTCAGCCATATCACAATCCATATTTTAGACTAGGAAAATTTATAGAGCCAGTTAAATTTTATTTACCAGTATTTTACAAATACTTTAGGTGGTTATTCAGCCAGTCCCAGAATCAGGCTGCTGGCCCAACAAGTGTGTTTTCAAATAATTCAGGCTAAAATCTAGTGAGGAAAATTCAGTGGGTTTTATTGTTATTTGCTCACATCGCAACTGAAATATTCAACTATATTATTTGAGAATAAAGATGGCATCAGTAATATGGCAAGGATTAGCATTTAGGATTTTGCTGTCTTTCTTTGCCAGACCTTTGCTCAGAATGCTCTGTAGCACGCAACCTTGTTGAATCTAGGATATGACAAGTGAAATGGGGCAGTGTCAGCAGAAGTCACTTTCTCTGAATCCCTGAAGATCTTCCTCTACAGCACCAAGGCTTCCTCTGGCTGTAACAGATTCCCAGTAGAAAGCAGAAAGCTCTGGGTGGCTCTGAGGAAGGATGGGGGTGAATGGGGCAGTCAGCATCAGTGTGTTCAACCGCGGCTCTTTTTGAGAAGCAGAACATGCCTAATAGAAAGGGGCTTCCTACAGCTGTACTCTATAAACCATCAAGGAATTACACTGCTGGGAAGCCTCTACCCTTATGAGAGAGCAACAGGTCTAACTGGTCTGTTCTGCCAAGGATTTGGCTAGATCTGTAAAGCAATTCATGGCCAGCTTCCAGTAAACAAGGTTTCTCACTGACTGACATGAAATTCTGGACCTGCTGTGCTGTTGCTAGTGTTAGACAATATCTAATTGTCATTTTGCTTCTGTTTGCTCACACAGCAAAATCTCCAGAGCATCGTAAGCATTGCTAACAGCGTTTGCCAGTACATATGTACCATATGAAATTAAAACTGTTCTCAATAAAATAGATACGGCAGAGTATAAACTGCTGCGAACCAGTACTGCCATCCCTCTCCTGAGCCACATCAGATGCTAGCTTACACCTGGAGGAGAAACCCATGGCATGGAGCTTAGGTATGTGCTTAGTGCAACCTGTTTGCTTTATGTTATCCTCCCAGTCCTGCAGCTGGGCAGGTCCTAAATAGCAAACTGGAAATCTACTCTTTCATCCCCATCAGTGCCTGGTTTAGGAGGCAATTCTGGCTCGTTGCAATGACAGAGGCAGGCAGTAATTGCCATGGCTCTGTGCCACAGTTCCCCTACAAAGAGATGACATAAAAAACAAGTGGCACAAGGATTTCTCAAAATTTGAACAATCCTTTCATGCTAACAAAGAGAATTTGGAAACCTATGGGTAACAACAACGTGATGTAACTCCTGCCAATGGAGTATTTAACACTAACAATTACATTCAGAGCTTCGTTAATATCATCATTATCAACAAGGAGTGAAGAAGCTACCACTCAAAAAGATGGGAACTGCCTGGAATAAGGAGGAGAAAGCTCACATACTCCCATCACAATGGTACTCAGACACACAGAAAGACACATACCCACAAGCAGGGAAGAGTGACATTTTGGAAACAAAAGACTGGCTAAACCGTTAACCATGTACCCCCAGCTTAGTTATCAGATGGAGAATTATAGCACAAACATCCCCCCCACATTCATTCATACAATGAATAGTTGCTTGGGAAAGAAGTAATTCAGGCAGAGTGCCAGCTCGCTCCAGGGACTCTCCAGAAGAAAGGTTGCAGATGTTTATTTTGATACAGTCTATTCCCAGTGGACACAGAGCTTGCACTATAAAATTCATCTGGCACTGATCACCTTATCCTGCACTGGAAACATGTTTTTAGCGAGTTAAACTACTACTCTTCTGTGTGGGTGAGGTTGGTTTCTCTCCTTCCCGCCCTACTGCTCATAAGGATATGCTATAAAATGACTGACACTCAAATGTAAGTACTCAGCTCTTGATTTCCCACTAAGTTGCCACATGGCCAGCTGATCTCAGTTCCTACAAATCAGCCTGACATTTAACAAGAATTTTTAATCGTATTTGTTTAAATCAGCTGAATTAATTCAGAGACATAAATCTCCATTAGAGGTCCTGGGATGTGCCTGGGGAAGCCTGCTGAGAAATCACAGTGCTTGTGCTCCTCTGGCTCTGTGTTGGGCAGTTGGGGGACAAGACTGGGCTTTTCTTCTCCTTCCCTCTCCGGCATGGTGGGGTGTCTGCCTCCACCACCCCACAGGCCTGCTTGGGGTATTCAGCCACTTGTTCTATATAGGGCATGCTCAGCCCTGGGGAGAGGGGTGCTGCCTGCCATACCCTGGTGTTGCTTCCCACCCACTGCAGATATACCTGAGCCCTCCCTTGGACCTCACCCTCAGACCACTTAGGATGCTGGTACAATACCACCATCCTAAGTAAAGATTATGATCTTGCACTTGGAGAACAATCCTCTCAGAGACAGGGGATGGGCAAGGGTTGTATGGAAAACTGGGACACCAGGGAGAAACAGCTTGAACTACCTTCTGGCCTCTGGGCAGACCCTCCCCAACAACTGCTAAACTTGTGAGGAGGGAAGAAAAAGAGCAATAGGGTGGAGGGTAGACACGCCCCCATGCCTTCCAGACACATCACGCAGCCTCCAGTGCCCATCTCTGCTGAGCATTACTTCTGCAAGATGCTGAGCGCTGCCTCAACAGGGAGTTACTCTCTGCTTCCCTCTTCGAAGGCGAGGAAAGAGGCTGTTAGCGAAGGGCTCGGTATTATAAAGGAGGCATGTGGGTATGTTTGGTGGTTCAGGATTTAAAGGCCAGATCCACCCATGGATGGCATCCCGCGCATAATGAGTAGGATCCAAGACATAGGAAGAAGGCACCGAAGGGGAGTACAGGCTCTGGGCATGAGCCAGGGGGGACAGTCTCTGGCCACCCACGAGCATAGGGGACAGTGTGGCTGGGTTGCTGCAGTGGCACCACTGCCAGGTCCCCTGCCCAGGGACGATGGACAAGGTCTGGTGGATCGGACAATGGCATTGTCCCATGGGTGCTCCACAGTGAGGGTTCGATGGGCACTTGCTCACACTGGGGAGCACCACTGTGGCTTGGCGCTAGCAGCCGTACCCCCTTCTTCTCAGCTAAGGCAGAGCTCTGAAATGAAGTAAACCACACTAACAAGTAATGTACTTCCCTTCCTGGGAAGGGGGGCAAAGAGAAAGATTAGCAAATGGGAAGCGGCAGGAAAGGTCACAGGGTGACAGGCAAGAAGTGACCATCTGACCATGCTAAACGCCTTGTTCCATGTTTCTCTGACGTGGATGAAACACTCAGATATCCCACTATGAGGGCTGTAGTGTGAACACACACAGGAAGGATTTGTATAAACACAAACCAGAATAAATCAACAGATTCATAGACACATCAAACTGAACTGCTCCCCTCCATCCTTATTTTTCAGATGTAAACCTATGAACTGTTACAAGAACTTGCTGGAGTCCATAACTAAATACAGCACAATCCCACCCATAGCAATCAAAATTGATTTATCAAAATGTAAACAGAGTAGCCTTAAAACTTACGAGGAGATAGTAAAAAAACACTTTCCTGATGTTATACATTGTTATTTGAGAAGGGACTGTGACTTTTCAGTGGGAGAATGGCAGTCTGCAGTTACCACGGGTCATGTAATGCCGTGATTGTTATGGGAATTACTGTTTTTATGAGCAAAGGAAAAAATCCAGTAGCATGGTAAGTGTCCAGCTTTAGAATTATGACTATTTTTGCCTGACAGTGTGCAGCTTAGTCTTCCTGCATTCAGTAGATTACTACATTTTGTTTACACTAGAGAAGAGATTGTTTAGGGGTTTCCAAAAATGGAAAGAAGAAAACTTTTTGAGAAAATATTGGACATCATGAACCTCATGGGTTTCTCCATGTTTCATACATATGTGTACAATGAATCTTTAGATGGTAACAGGCTTAAAGCAAAACAGACATTAAAAAATAATCCGAATGTGTGCAATGAAAATGATGGAATTTGACATAAATAATGCTCCACTCTTCTGAACTGGGGATGGCAGGGAGATGTTCACAGGTAATGCAGCTGAGTATTATGAGATTATGATGAAGAGAAGTAAAGGCTCGGAGCATATTCTGGTTTTATTCTTTACAGTATTCCCATTTATTGGGAAGAGGTATTCTTTTCTGCATCTCAGAAACCTTGCACCTATTTTGTGTGTGTTATTAGACAGCTTCCCCCCTCTACCCTGGTGCTGGTTGAGTTTTAGGGTGTGCAGCCTGCGAACCCTCTATAGATGTGGTATAATTTGCATCAGTTTAAGTCAGGAGTGAGACTGCTGACGTCAGCAGCACCGTGCTGGAGTGCGGCCAGCATAAGTGAAAGGTGTCGTTTATCTCTAGCTTGTGAGCAATGCGTAAAGTTTGTGCGGTGCTTGGGTTCTCTGATGAAGATCAGTACATACATGCTCGTTATCTTCCTTATTATTTTTATTATTGTTATTATTATTTATATTATTATTATTACTGAATGACTAAAGCCATTCAGACTTCAGTGAACAGGCTGAGTGAATCCCCGGATTCAACTGCTGCTCTGCTCTCCCCTCGCACGGCTGGAAACAGAAAGGCAAACAAATTAAACTAACATTAATCAGCAAAGACTGCCATCTGTATAACTCGGAGCACTTCTCCGCGTGCCCGTCCCCTTCCAGCAATGCTAAACAGGATTAGCCTTCCGTGGGCGGATGGGGAAAGTAGGTCAGTTTGGTAACATTGCTGCGTGTGATCAACGGAGGAGGATATGACTGCAATGGTCTGCCAGCAGCACTCTTGCTTTCTGAATGAGCCACAGAGATGAAGCACCTGGGCTTGCCATGGGGCACACGAGGTGGCTCAGACCCCTGTGTCCCTGCAGGACAACGCCTGCCATTGGTAGAAGCAGAGGTTTTGCAAAACATGGCCGGTGCATTGGAGCTAATGGGTGCATTTCAACAAGGAAACTGAGGCACGGCGCAGCTAAAGGCTTAGTTACTACTGGTTTATGCACAGCCAAACATTTGTCAAAGCTTATGCATGAGCAAAGTGGCAAGGGATGGTAAGCCATCCAGTGGAGGTATTGTCTTTCTCTATTGACTGTATTGGGTGTGTAGGGATGGTGGTAGGAAAGCTAAAGCTCACTTAGAGTTGACACTTGCAGGGCATGTCAAGGGCAGCAAGAAGAGCTTCTGCTGCTACATCAGTAGTAAAAGTTTGAACAAGGAAAGTGTGGGACTGCTGCAGTATTGGGAGTGGGTGGGGAGGTGAGTCAGTGACAGCAAACACAGGTAAGGCTGAGGTACTGATGCCTTCTTTGCTGCAGTCTTCACCAGCAAGGTCTCCCAGGCCTCTGTGTTGGAGGTAGGGTCAGGGAGGAGCAGAAGGACCAGCAGCAGGTGAGGGTCAACTCAGGGAACTTGAGGAAGCTTGAGGGAAGTTGACCCATGGAAGTCAATGGGTCCTGACCACCTGCTTCCATGGGTGCTGGGAGAGTCAGTGGTGTCCTTGCTAGGCTGATCTCTCTCATCTTTGAGAGGTCGTGGAGATGGGGGAGGTCCCTGATGGCTGGAGAAAGGCAAATGTTGCCTTCAAAAAAGGCCAAAAGGGTGATCCAGGGCGCAACAGGCCAGTCAGCCTCACTTCAGTCCCTGGGAAATCATGGAGCGGGTTCTCTTGGAGCACTTCTCTGGACACATGAAGGAGAAGGTGATCATAAACAGCATGGATTTACCAAGAGTAACTTGACTGCCTGCTATGATGAAATGACAGGATCTGTGAACGGGGAGAGAGCAGTGGATGTTATTTATGTAAGCTTCATGCTCAAAGGCAAGGCTGTTGTCATGGGGGGGATCCAGAGAGGCTGGAGGAAAGGGCTGACAGGAACCTCATGAAATTCGGTGGCGACAACTGGCAAGTCCTGCACCTGCAAATGAAGAGCCTTGGGCTCTGATGGAGAATGGACTGGGGATGGACTGACCAAGGAGCAGCTCTGCAGGAAAGGCCCTGGGTGTCCTGGCAGGCAGCAGGCAGCGTGCTGTGCATGAGCCAGTGGTATGCCTTGGTGACAAGGACAGCCAACAGCACCCTGGGCTGCGTGGACTGCACAGCCTGATCAAGGGAAGGGATTATCCCACTTGACTCAGCACTTCTTAGACCACATCTAGGGTAGTGGGTCTGGTTTTGGCCCCCCAGCACAGAAAAGATATACATTAACTGGAGGGAGCTCAGCAGAGACCCCCCAAGGCAGTGGGGGCTGGAGCACTTGCTCTGTGAGGAGGCACTGGGGGAGCTGGGCTGGTTTGGTCTGGACAAGAGATGGCTTTGGGTCATTTTACATCCCCCAGTGTCTACAAGGAATCAATGAGGAGCCAGAGCTGGGCTCCTCACGGTGGTGCAGGATGAGAGAGTGAGAAATAATGGGCATAAGGAGAAAGAAGAGAGGAGAACCTTTTCTCCATGAGGACAGCCAGGCAGTGGAGCAGGCTGCCCAGAGAGGCTGTGCAATGCCCATTCTTGGATGTTTTCAAGACCTGACTGGACAAAGCCCTGAGCAGCCTGGTATGACCTCAGCACTGGCCATGCTTTGAGCATGAGGTTGGACCAGAGACCTCCTGAGGTCCCTTCCAACCTGAACTGTCCTGTGATTCTGGATCTACTGAGCGGGCTACCACCAGGAACATCCTAAGCATATCAGCCCCCCTGAATTAGTTCCTATATTATATATGTTCCTGAAATCTATTTTATTATGCTTTTGCTCTTCCGTGCTACAAACAGCTTGTGCACTGTCTCCCCTACACTGACATCCCTCCTTTATAAACCTGCCATCTAGGAGAAAAGAATGCGAGATACACATCTTAACATTTTATGTCTGTATGTCATGTGTCTGTCATGTCACTTTTAGACAATGATTTAAAAAATATTCACTTTATGATAGAATTAGCAAAAAAAGAAGAAGAAAAATGCCTCTCATGAGAATGGCCCTTGACTGTTATTCTTCTCTCTCTACTTCTCATGTTCTTCATCAATTTTAGGTATTTATAAAACTTTAATCCTCATAGTATCAGAAGTCCTGAATGTACAAAGACTTTAACATGTGCTTAACTCTATACTTCTATAAGAAGTCCCTCATGTATGTGTATCTTTGCAAAATCCAGGCCTAAATGTGGAGGTGCAGCTGCACAGATTATTTTGTAATTATTAGCTCTGAAATATTCCCTTGAAAATGGTCTCAGTTATAAAGTATTCTCAGTTGTAAAAATCTGTTAAAGTTTATTTGCTTCTGCAAATATTTAAATAAATAGAATAATATAACATCTGACCTATGATCTTCTGATGGTCAAATGCTCAGCCAGTACAGGCAAACTAGCAGAGTATGCGAGTATAACACTATAAAGATTTATTTGTCAAAAACTTGAAGATTGTTGTTTTGTTTGGCACAAACTACCTGGGAAACACGAACACAAGCAGAAAATCAGTCTTTTTCGATGGGACTGTTGTCAAAGTCGCTCTCTTTTTTTCCTGGCAGCAATAGCCTTGACAAGATCCTTTTAATCCTTTCCATCCAATTAAACAGGATACAGTGGCACTAAAGCAAGATGCCCAGGAGCTGACATAGGTTGGTCTCATTCCCCCCACTTGTTTGTTTGTTTGTTAACCATTTACGGATGGCTCTCAAAGTACCTAATTCCTCTTCTTTTAGAAGCTCTGGGCCTGGGGGTAATTTCACTAACAGCAGAGAAATTTACTCCAGAAGGGAATTCTGAATTTTTGACAGTGCTCTCAAATTAATTGTCATGATTTACACCAGCTGCAATGCTGTTCCCTCCATACATAAGATGCTGAAGTAAGAGGCCACACATTTCTGTGGAGGTTTCAGCAGGAAAGCAGAAACTAAACACGAAGCCCAGTTTCTTTCTAGTTTTAGGCACCTAACCTGATGTGGCAGCTCCCTCTCCATTGAGCAGGACCTGGGGGGAAGGACTGTCCTCTCTCAGTGTCCTTGTCTTCTCCCCACTCTGGTGAGACCTTGCTTGCTTCTTCAACCAGCAAGAACTGGTGGGTCCAGCTCCAAGGAGTGGACCGGGACTTGAGCCAGGCAGCGAGTGCTTCCCTTGGCCTTCCCCATCTTTGTGAGCGTCCCAGCATGGTCACACCCATGGGGACTCAGCTGCTCTGCCATTGATGGGGGCCAGAGGCAGGAGGTGTGGGGGGAAACACACTGCTCCTGCACAGAGCCTGCAAGAAGCAACAACTTCCCTGCCCTGTGCAAGAGGCAAAGCTGTGGCCTAAATCTGCTGCTGTACAGGGGAGAAAGTTCTCTGTACAATACAAAGAAATAAATACAGATATCAACACCAATAATCCCATCACTTTTGTGTTAACAGCTTGATAACATATCTGCTTATAACTCACACACTGCACTAAATTTTCTGCTCTGTAGTAACTATCATATCCCTGTCAGCAGCACTAAATATTTAATCATCTGGGGAGATGAATCATGAAAAGCTGTTTTGGGGAGATATTTTTAAATGGACAATTTGTTGTCATTTAATTCTGAGAACTTGCTTTCTCACTCTTCTCAGGAGGGACCCTGAGAGCCTGTGACCGTACGGACTATTGGTCTGTACAGCTTGCTGTCTCCCTTGCAGGTGAACCGTGTAACCTATGGGGTTTTAAGGTCACTTCTGACAAGACCAAGGCAGGCGGGTGGAGTCAGCTCAGGGTTTGGCTTGGCACCACTAAGCCTAAAGACATAGGGAGGCCAGAGACACACAGCCTGCCTGGTTGCATGGCACTTTGGGGACAAATTCTCTCTGGTTGCAATCTCCTAATTTTGTGTCTGAGGCCATAAACCTGCTGAGAGTTCAGACACAGCATCAGACCAAGGTTGCACCTGTATTCTGCACCATCTTGAACATTTATGCCCTTGAGTCCCTCCTATCTCAGGCTGAGCCATGCTCCAGCTCTGGTGCCGGCACGTCCCCACCGATGTGCGAAGTGACGCTGTTCTCAGCCTTTTCATGCTACCAGTGGTTCCCATTTTTACAACGATAAAGTTTCTCCAGCGTTGATGTAAAATTCAAATCAGGTTTTACGAAATGAATCTCTAAGGAAAAAGGATAATTATTAAAGAGCTTCATTAGTGCTTTGCAATCTTAATTATGATAATTATATTTTTGTAGCTAATATAACTGAACTCCTGCTTTTAAATCCCATTAATGAGCATTTTTAATCCTTCTCCTACTGGGCCAGCAAAACCATAATGTTGAACTTTATATTTACACAGGGTACTACTTTTAATAAAGATGATGCACCGTTTACTTAGGATTTCCATTCTCTTTTATCTGCACTTTGAAGGTGCACCTTCTCCCAAGATGCAAGAAATGAAGAAGAGCAGAGATGAATTCAGCAGCATGGGCTCGATTTCCCTTCCTGGCAACAAGAGGGCACCGTCCCTGCACCAGGGTGGCAGCTGCCTGTGGATATTGGCTGCCGTCAGGGAAGCCTGTGACACCGCTGCTCCCTTGGAAGCACAGATTTAAAGCCCTTTTCCTGAAGAGCCCAGGGGCTGAGCTTCACCCACTCTGGGTCCCCACGTAGACTTCAACAAGACCATGCGGACCAGGCGAATAGGCAGAGGATGTGACCCACTGCATGAAAGAGAGACTTGCCAGGGCGAGGAGATCAGGTAGTTGCTACAGGACTGCACTGCCATACCAGAGCGGTCCCACGGGCGAGCGGGAGACCAAGGGGTCCCTGGAGCCATTCTGCGGTGGGCAACAGTAATCGATGGTCAGGGCCAGGGGAAAAAGTGGCAGCTGGGGGGAAAGGCCAAAAGAAATCTCAATGAAAAAGAAATGCCTAAGTTCACAAACTATTCCTCTGGTGTGTGAGCAGGAAAAGGCACCTCCCCAACCAGCTACTGGAAATCTTGAAAAGTGCCAGCAAGTGACACCAGTATAAACAGTTTTTTCTGAGTACAGTTTATAATCCCTGATAGAGTAGAATTTGCTGCTGTGCCCTACATTATAAACCACCCAGATGCAATGGACTAGTGGAATTTTTTTATGAGTCTGTTTGCAGCCAAATATTTTACAGTTACTAACACAGAGAGAAAGAGTAAAAGATCAAAGAGGGGAGAGCATACAAATTCAGATATCTCAATAAAGAAATGAAAACAATAAAGCATATATTGAATATTATCTGCCCATTAATCTCTGGAGTAAATTCAGAAAACTAATTAAAAGCTTCTACACAGATAAATGATAAGCTTCTTTATTCAATGAGCTCAACATATGAACAAACAGAGGTTTGTGTTGATATCATCGTTATTAGCAATTGCATTAAAGCAAATGATTTTTGCTGTGCTACTGGGAATACAGTGATTTGAAAAACAAAATGTTAAGAGATGAAAAATTCAAACCTTTACTGTACTGAGCCTATTGCATTTCCTGTTCTTTTTTCATTTACTTCAGGTAATGATAACTCTTATGGGTCAGCGAGACAAAAAAAACAAGACATGAAGAGGAGAAAACAAACCCAAAGCCTATACAGAAGCAGGAAAAATCTCTGCATAATCATTCTCCAGTGTAAGACCAGCTTTAAAGGGTGATATCGCCTTCCCGCATGGGAATTTCTCTAATTTGTAAGTGCTTACTGCACCTTGTGTCCCTTTTTCTGCTATTGGCTTCAACACTCACAGGGGATTTTGTCTGAATTTTATAGGGAGGTTTTGTCTCCTCAACCGTAATTGATAGATGTTCTATTTTTGTGGTGCAACACCACTCTCCTGCATGACGTGGCATGGCGGGGCTGCATGGGGAGCTTGCAAGGCAGCCAGCCTTGCTCTCTGTTGGTGCGCCAGGAACGGCCCCCGTCCTAGGCATCCCTTTAGACAGGTGTGACTTGAAAAGGGGGATCCTGAAGAACATTTAAGACAACAAATTTTACAGCTTAAGCTGTGCATTCAATTTAAATGCAGAGACTGATATACTTAAGTTCAATATATAGTCGGTCCAGAATCTGATTGTTTAGGATCAATTAAAACTGATCTGGCTCCAGAATTCAGATATCCTCCTAGGGATCCTACACAAGGAAATAACTTGAAAAACTAATTTTTTTTTCATCCATAGTGCACTCCAGTGACCCGGGGCTGATTAGCATAAAAACAACTTTAAACTGATGAAATGGGGGAATGAGAGAGAACCATAACTGCTTTTGTTTATATTTTTTATTCATACACCAGCATCTTCCTACTTCATATTGTACATTAAACTCTCCCTATTGACCAAAATGAAACAGAGATTTCAAAAAGTCTCAGGCTAATGTCCTCTTGAACATGGACTAAATGCAGGATATAGTCCACAGAGTGTAAAGTGCACTTAAATTTTAGCGTATTCACTCAACTGCGGCGTTTCAGAAACAGAGAAGTCATTAAAAGCCCCATTGCAAAATATCAAATTATGCCTCTGCCAGATATTAACTTTGAAAAGAAAGAATACAGACACTCTGAAAACCACAGTGAAATACTGATGTGCTGATTCACCTCGCGCCTAGGTACTGCGCGAGTTAGAACTGCAAAATAATGTCTCTCTTCTGTGCCAAATGATATTGGTAGGAAAGCATCTTTTGGCTATGATGGGTGCTGCTTTCCATTCTAAATGTGCATTTTCCCTTTACACTTGCAAGAAAATTTGCTGTCAGAATGTCAAGCTGACTTGCTATTTTATTTGCCATCTGTGTCAAATATTCATACAGACACACTAAGTATGTGTCTATGTCCCAAAAGGCCTGAGTTGTTGCACACTGTTACTTATGTTTCATAATTACCAGGGTAAAAACTAGGAGGGAAAAAAAAACTTGACATAATTTTAGATCTCTAATCAAGCTGAATCACATTTTATTTCAAAGAGTGCCATGGCCATTACTGGAGCACCACATATGGAAAAATAGGACTTGAACCCTCAATGCGCCATGAATTTTGCAGGTAATCTAAAAAAATCAGGATTAACTATCCTGCAGAAAGTAAGGTACTTTACACCCCATCTATTCTGTAGCCAGTACTGTGACTGCAGCTCTTGTAGGCATGTCTGATCTGGCTTTAAACAAGTAGTGAAGCATCAATGCAGCTCACTGTAGGTCTGCTAGCTTACATATTTGCCCAGTGTCAGCAAAAAAAGGTTGTTTAGGGCAGCTTGATTTAGGGGGGAAAAAAGGAAAAAGAGAAAGAGGAGGAAAGAAAGAGAAGCACTTGGCAGGTTGGGCTGAGGTTGGGGTCGGGTCAGGTCCTCTGGCTCATAGCCTTGTGTGAAGCAGCCAGGAGAGGTAAATCGCGGGGCTATGGATTGAGATGGGGAGAAAAGGGAAAGTCCCGTGTCCTATTTCTAAAATCCACACAAAAAGGGGGATTCTGAAGGCTGGTTTGGGGACCACAGGAAAAAAAGCTGTTGTCACAGGATGGATTGGGATGTTTGGTTGCAGAGATGCTATTGCTGCTCCTTGTCTGGTGGGTTTAAAGCAGTCTCAAGGGTGGCTATAGAAACTGCAGCAACTTTAGTGTCTGCAGAAAAGACATTAATTTATAGAAACTGTGCCAAAGGTAGTATAAAATTTGATATCACAGCACTTCACTTTAAACGACTTATACTTCATCCTACTGCCATGCTATTTTGGGGGTATTTGGGTCTGAGGATTTTTGCTTTTAAACAGAAAAATATTTGGTTCCCTGTGGGTGTTTTTTTCCCCCTCATCCTCCTTCCTCTAGATACTTCAAAAGGCAAGCTCCTGAGAAAACTTTTCTGCTGGTTCCTATTGTTTCCTACTTGAAGTGAAAAAAGTACATGATGTTAAATCTGAAGACCAAGACTCTGTGAATGTGTAAACTTCAGAACTCTAAACCTTTCAGCCTGTGCCAATGTAAACCACCTAAAGTGCAGAGAATTAAGCACACTTTATCCTCTCTGACCATGATTGAACATGTTCCAGTCCTCCTAAAATCTGTGGCAGGGAGTCTCTCAAATCCCCCAAAGCAGAGCGGGGCTTTTTCAAATGAGCATGAGAAAAAGAGGGAGATCCTCATCCAAATCTCAGTCCCAGCCCTTTAGCGCTCTCCTTTGAAAAGAAGTCTCACCTTGCTGTTTCTAACCACCTCACTCTCAAGGACATGGGGCAGGAAAAACTAAAAATCTGCCTTTGCTAAGCAAAATGCTCCATATTCCCTAAATTACTGGGAAAATTGCACAGAAATTTTAATAAGCACTTTTGCAGTGCACATTGGGGTCTGTCTATGTCACCCACCCTTTTCGATGTTGCTCCATTAATGTCTAGCTGACCTGTTTTGTAGAAAAACAGGTACCTTGGTCCCACCCTTGGAAGCCGAATGGGCTAAGATGTGCATTTTGGGAACCCAGTTATGGGCTTTCTGTCCCTCAGGCAGCAACAGCCTCTTCCTGCCCTGGTTTCCACCCCTGCCCATGGCACCCTGGGCCAGCACCTTCTGCCCTTGAGAGAAACCACCCCCAGGGGCCATGGCACCCCGCTGCCTTCCTCCTACACAAGCACACACCATCCCCGCTCCCCGTCGTTGTACTGGGTCCAATGCCTGCGTCAGAGGCTCTGCATTGCTTTAAATAACGTCTTGTGTGTTGGAGCTGCATATCTGGGAGCACATGAGCCCTGCTACACCAGCCAAACGTGATGTACGTGTTGGTCATGAGGAACTGGCATTTGGCTGCCACTGCTTGGGTGCCCAAAAGGGTTTAAGCTGAGGTTGGTCAAGGGAAGCTGGAACTGAAAGCCATTAAAAGGCTGGCATTCCTTAGATTTGCTCTTATCTCTTTATCACTTCGAAATGTTTTACTGGAATGAACTGCAACACAGTTGCAGCTGTGCTTCAGTTGGGCTGCTGTCTAGCTCTAGGCTGGTTTAAAACTGGCATTATCCTGAGAAATAATGAGGAGTCTTAAACTATACTGTGAAGCACACAGTAAATTTTTAGTCAGCTAAAGAGCAAGAAGTGAAATGCAAGAGAATGTTTTTCCTGATATATATTTTCTCTCTCTCTCTCCATGGAAATATTGATGTGAAGGATAGCAATACTGCTACTGAATTCTGACCCGTGTGGCTGTAAAGATACATTACTTGCATCAGTCCAGGAGACAGTTCTCTCAATCTTGCTTCCTCTGCAAATGCAGTTATCTTGCTCTGGCACTTTGCAAAATCCTCTAAATTACTATTAAATTAAATACTTTTAATTTATGGAGGATTTCAGCTGAACTCATATTTCTGTGCCATTAATTATCAAGTATTTTACTGACTCTGGGAAAAACATTAATAAATCAATCTAAATGAACTCCCACCTTCCCCCCTGAACTGGGGATGGGTGTCATCAGTCACACTCTAACCTGAGAAGGTTATATTTGCCTTGGATTCATCATTAATCTCATTTCAAATTGTGTATTTCTGAGTGGGCTCAGGGCAACATTTTCAAACATGAGGTTTTTAAGCTAGTGACGGCAGTATATTTAGCTGCCTGAATATGTGGATGGGTTTTCAGAGGTCTTCTGTGATTTGAAAAAATTCCCCTTTTGCAATGTTAAGGTTGGTTGGTTTCTTTGTTTGCTTTTTTTTTTTTCGGAAACAGTAATTACACTGGTTATCTTTTAGATAAAATATGATTTGCAGTGTATCCTTAGACACAGTGGAGCTCTGGGGAAGTATCAGTGGAAACACAGGTAGTGATAAATCACTGGAATTGAAGGACATGTGGATGCTTGGAAGGCTAGCATTAGTTAGTCAGATGGGTAAATATGGATTTAAGTGCTGACCTCTTGACATTCAAAATTGAAAATATTGACCTTCATATGCAGTGCTGGTCTTTAGTGTGCCTTCACTTGACAAAAAGACCTGCAAGGGTCCAATACGGGTACGTCATGTCCCAAAACACAGTCTAAGGAGGACTGTAGTAGTAGAGCAGGCAGGTGAGATATTTCAGATGCTGACAATGCTACTGGGGGCATTCTTATTACGACCTCAAAACAGTGTTACCCTAAAGTGAAAAAACAAGTGTGTTATTTCACAGACCAGTCAGCAAAAGTAGATGTTCCCATTTCATCAGTGTTTCATCCTCCATTTGCCAAACCCAACACAAATCTTGGCAAAGGAAGTTATTTCATGAAGTTATGTGGACTGACTTAATGTATTAATCTTCACAGTGACACAGATTATTAGAAACTCAATGATATGTGGAATGTTTTATGATGTGCTTTCACGCTGATAAATAGCTAATCACCATATATTTGTGACAACAGAGCATTACAGGGAGCAGTGATATGTGTTCTGAAAAACACCATCGGTCCTTTTACACCCTCTGCATAATGCCCTATCATCTGCAGTGCTTAACTTTGCAGTCTAGCTTTCAAAAACAGCGAAAAAATCATTATGAGAATCCTAACATTTGTCAAAGCCTCCTTTCTGGTCTTTTGTGCTGTTGTTTTTTCAGTAAAAGTGCATTACATGCCATTCGACAGCTGGTAATTGTATGTGTATTGAATTAAAGCATTGATTTTAATTTTCAAAGTCAACCTCACTCTCTTTTAGCTGAATGAATTACTTTTTTCATGAGAAAAAACATTGCTACTGGACTTCAGATACAGGATCAGAGCTTAGGCAGCCTGTCCTCAGGGATATTTTCTGCTGCTCTCTTTTTGAAATATCGAAAGGTTCTAACTTGCCCGTTACACAGAAAAAAAAGATAATAAATCTCCGAACGGCTAGCACAGCTCCTAATTCATAGCTAGCTTTCAGCTGTTTTGTGTTGCATTCCAATTCCCTGGCTGCTAGGATGATTTTCAATGATACAGATAAGCAATAACAGGCTGGGCAAAGCTTGGATAAGAAACCTTGAAAGAAAATCCAGGTGCTGCTAGGAATTACACTGATTATGCCATGGATTGCAATCTATCTTTGAGTCAATGGTGAGGTACATTAAGAAGGCTCCCTGGGAAACAGAGGCTCTCTGACCCTTTCCCCTGTATTATCCTTTTCACAGATGTAGGAACTTTTCCTTCTCTAGTCTACTCCTGAGGAACTAAACTGCAGACCGAAGCAGTCACTCTCATGTGGAAACCATAGGAAGAAAAAAAAAAGAAAAAAAAAAAAGGAGGATCATAGGTTGTCATCCCAAAGAGATGTTCAAAAAAGGACTGAAGCTTTGTGCCAAGTTTCAGAAGACAGGCTGCTTCTCCTTCTTTCTCGAAACCTAATCACCACAAGCCAAGTCTCTGACCTGTTGCTCTTATCATGCATTCAAAGACATCTGCTGTTTCCTTATCCTTAAACTATCAAACCAATTATCCTGGGCTCCATCTGGATTTTGTTTCTCTCTGGAGTGCATGAAGCTATTCAACCTGCCCTCCTGACTGCTCACGTCCCTGGTGAGAACTGCCTCCTCCCGCGGCATCGCCCCATCCAGGTGTGGTACTGGGTAAATACCATTCGCCTACCGGCATCCTCCAGCACTTCAGCTGGGATGGAGAAATGAGGCCAGTCTCTGTTCTCACTCACGTCGGTGAGGAATGACAGTAAGTCCTTTGAAATGAGTGGAGCTGAAGCTCTGCAAAAGTGACCTGGAATTGCAACCTAGCACTATACACTGAGGTGCTAAAGTGGAGCTGGAACGAGTGAGCACAGCAGCTGCTCCCCTTTACATAAAAAAGTTTTACTGCTAATGTGGAGTCACGGTTTGGATGAGGAGTCTGCCCGCTCCACACAGCTCCAGCCACGCTGCCTGCTGTAGGTGTGACAGAGTCAGAATTTGGCTGAAGATTTTTTTTACTCATACTTTGTTATGTTTGTTGCATAGTAGGCTGAACAAAGAAACTCTCTGCAGAGTTTAAGACTTTATTTTAATATTGTGTTTTGATTCCTCCATGCCTCAAGATTCTGTAGACATGCTGTAGCTTTCCCTTGTTTCTTTATCTAGCAATTCGGTCCTTCCAAACAGGCACTACTACACAATCCAACATTAGGACTAAATTTAATTCAAATTTACCACTAAAAAAAAATACACTCAGAAAGATGTGGCTAATGTCCCATCCCATGAGATTTTGCAATTCTGCCAATTTATGTGACAGAAAATGCTAGTCCACATTGGTTACTGCATGTCTTTTTTTGCTCTAAGACCTGTGGTGCTTTTTGCAGCTGTGCATTAAAATGGGTTTTCTCTGAGGCATAATAAAAATATCACAGTAGAGACATACATCATCTTTTGGACGCCATGTTATGTGATGAAATTTTTCACGGTACACTTAGTTCGCATTTGTCCCAAGTAACTGAAAGTGAGAATGTGCACTGACCTGCTCCAAAGCAATCGTATTAGCCACCAAAAATGCAGAAGATCACATGTGTCAATTTGACTCTGTGCAGCACATTGTTTATTATTTCTGCAATAAACTGTAGAAGAAAATAAAGTGTGAGAGCATTTCATTCATGTCTGGCTGCCCCATTGCCATGGTATTACTTAACAGGAGACGTAAATACAGGGATATATGCACAGGGCTTTTCTCTGTCTGGCCACGATGTCTATATTACCGACCACTTTCTGGTTTTGATTCTTATTTTAGTCAAACTCTCTACAGCTTTTACAAGTGGAGTATGTTGATTTCTTGCTACTTCTTCCAGGCGCAGACTAGCTACTGTTACACTGCTTCCATTTCAATGTGATAAATGAGATACTGGTTCAGGAGCTTGCTGCATATTTAGGGGTATCTGCTTTTCTGCAAAGGAAGAGAGCAATTGATGCAATATCTTCACTGTATAGCTTTTGTTCATTAATAATTTTATTCCTGTAAAAACTGAGGGTGGATGGAAGAAAGGGGATCATGCACACATTTATATATTCCTTGATACCAGAATTTGGGAACCTGATACTAATTAGAGCCATGGCTGTAATCAGGATTTTCCGAGAAGCGGATGCTCCTTGTAATGCAAAGGTGAACCTTACAGCAAAGCTTAGGATTGTTATTATATTAGAAATAATAGGGTGATGGCAGATCTTCATGTGGGGTTGAAAGAATCGTGATAATTACTGGCCTCTATCCAAGGACAATCATGAAGAATTTGGGGAATTAGCACCCTCTTCAAGGAAAAAGTCACTGGCTGCCCTGCGATGATGTGGATTTTATATACAGTTCTTTTGTTACGAAGATTACACAAGCTTTCCAGCCTTGTCTTTGCAAATATATTAAAAGATTTTAAATGGGCTTTACCCTAGAGAGACAGAATCCAAAATGCTGTTACACAAATAAAGTGATGAATGGGATGCCTATATATCATTTATTTCCTCTTGGAATTGGTGACCTTCCATCAGTCAGTAGTTTCCTTCACACTCCCTCACTTGTGAATTACAAGTTAATCAAGAGTACAATGGAAACAATGCATCCATAGCCCACTTGCTGCATTCATCTCTCTCCTCAGGGTGGATTACGGATGTTAAAGTTGTAATGAGCTTTCTTTTAGTCCAGTTTTGACCTCAATTCTGACTTTACCAGCAAAAATTTCTCATGTGAGTTTACACAAGATGTATTTGGAAAATACACTGGGATCTGGAAAAGGGGGTTGTGAAGCAGGAGTAGTCTAAAAAAGTGAGAGTATCTCCTTGCTTTCAACTGCTCTATTTTAGGGGAGTGGGGTACATGGAAAATAATTTAGACTGAGAATCTTTATTTTTTTACTTGACCTCAAAGGGATCAATGTCTAACTATTTCTGAAAGGTTAGTTATTTCTAGAGATCCTCAATCCCAGAATTTACAAACCTGATATGATGGCCACGTGTCACTGATGTGATGAGAGGAGCAGTTATGGGAAAGAGAGGTCTCCTGCACTGTGCTGACATGCTACCTCCTGAAACCTTGTCCTGGTTTTGCCACACTGAATGACTTTGATGCTATTTCACACTTATCAGTGCAGAGGACGAATATTTTATCATATCACACTGTATTATAGAGCCTGAGCCTAGTCTGTGAGACTTCCCCTCGAAGGGGATGCAATGCATCCATTGGAAGTATTTATTTCCAAAACATACAGATGCACAATAGCAGTGAATGGAACACCAGGAAAAATTATTCTCTCACAGCTGATAATACTGGTGGTAACAATGAAGGAATTATTCTCATTATAAAGAAGAGTTGATCTGAAAGGTAAAAAGAGGTGGTAATTAATTTCCTTTAATAGTCACACTGGGATCTCCTGTAGTGTGCGGTCTGATGTTAATAATATATTTTCCCCCCTATAATTAATGTTCATGTTCTGCTCCTGGGGGACTCTTCTTCACTATCCTCAGCATTGTCATTACTTAAGCACGCACAAGCAACTTTAGCACCTTGGTCGCTGCAATAACTAATCCAAGCACTGCCTCCCTTGCCCTTATCTTCTCCTTGCCAGGTGGGTGGCAAATGCCATCACTGGAACATGCAACCTCAGGAGAGCTGGGAAATAATATGTTATTTGTCCCATTTTGGAGGAAAGCAAAGTTTTAAAGAAAACAATAAGATAGCACAGGGAGGGAGTGAGCCCCCTCTGCCTGTCCTGCTTTCCGAGGCTTGTGATTCAGGGATGGGGAGGTGGAGACTGACTCCTCGAGGACCTTATGAAGGTATCAGACCTACTTGCCAGCACACCTACTTGTGGCACACTTGTGCCACAGCAGAGCGAGCAGGGAAGCCCTTGGATTTCAGAGCAGCTCACAGCTCTTGTGCCAGCCACTGAAGGCACGAGCAGAGAATGAAGGCAGGGCAGAAGCAGCGTGGCCTGGGCTCCTTCTGGCTGGCCGTCTCTGGTGTAACCCACAGCCTCTTTGAAACAGCTGTCCTATGCACCAGAGACCAATCAACATCTGAATTACTCTAAGATCCTCTGACTAAGCCAAGCTGGATGCTCCTTAGCTACAAACACAGATGTGACTCTTCTCGGAAAGAAACAAATCTGAGAGATTACTTGTTCCTTAACAGAAAGAGCAAAAGAGCAAAAAGCTCAAGAACGACTAGGAAACTAAGTGCTCTGGCATTGTACCACTTCCCCTCCCAGAGTTTTATACTTTTTTTTAATTTAGGGTTCCTGCAGGACAAAGGTGCCACAGAAGCAATTCTTTTCCCTTTACCCCTAAATTTCCTTTAGCCTGCAATGCTGACGTGCATTCATCACGCTTTAGAAGATTAGGGAAAATGACTCTCAACAGACAAGTCAGAAAAGAGGGAACACGACAAAGAGCTCAAATACCAACATTCTGTTTCTGTAGGATAGCAGAGAGACATGCTTAGCAGAACACAGTATTGCATTAAGACCTAACTCAAGTCACACAAATGCAAATGTCTTTTTTTTTTTAAGGTATGTTACCTTGGACAATTGGGCAAAAAGTTCCCAAGCCAAAATGTTTCCAGAAGTGTTTTATTTCCCTCTGCTCTACTCCCCATGGCTGCTGCCACTGCCCAGTCCAAATGAGCACTTGCCACCCCAGCACGCCCAGCCTTCCAGCTCTTCACACGCACAGGAGCAGGTTGGCCTTTGCTCTGCTTTGGAAACTTTTACTTTGACATTACTAAAAAGGGACAGTTGCATCACAGCAGCGACAGCACGCACCTATGACAGCACGCTTCAGGGCTGAGAAATGAGCTTGGGTGACTGGCAGTCTGGCTCTTGCTTTAGTATGTGCTCTTTGGATTGCAAAGACTTTTTCTGGAGCAGCAGAGAAAACTAAAGGAACCCTGAGACTCACTTTCTCCATCTCTTCCCTCCAACCTTCCCTACCCTCATTTTTTTGGTTCCCAGCACAAGGAAGAGTGAACAAGTGACAGACAGAAGCAACACTATGTTCACAAACTTCCCTCCCTAATTCCACACTTAACACCTGCGGTCCTGAGTCAAGGATATTTCACTATCTGACTTCTGTTAAAAAAGTGTAGCCTCAGCAGAGATTTAAATTTTCTAGAAATGTCTGTGCATATAAAATGTAATAGATTTTTCTGGGCTTTTCTTCTCTTTAAGGGAAAACTGAAATATCTGCAGCTTTCACTTTAGAACTAATTTTTATTTACTTGTTTATGAATAAGAACTCTATTATGACAATTTTGTTAGCGCATATAGACTTCTGCCAGATATATCTCTGAGAAAAAGGAAAAAATTCCTGGCTTTTGAACACCATCAGAAATGTCCAATATTAAAGACAGAGCTGTAATGCACACAAAGTACTTCTTGACATTTTTTGCTAGTTGACATATTTCTCAAGCAGTCAAATGACTAAGTAAATAAGAAAGATGGAAATAGAGAGTACCACCATTACTGACCCATTAACGAGATGGTTCCATAAGACTCAGAGATACAATGTAAGCAGACTTAAGGCCATAGCACACAAAGCCATACAGCACAAATCCATATTCCTAGAAGACATGTTTGGAAAATAAACATCCGTATGCATGATACAGCTAACACAGCATACTGACTTCATAGTAACCTAACTGGAAATACTTTATTGTATGGAAAATATTTTGAAGGATAAAATTTCAGCATTTATTTTAAACATTGCACATTTTTTTTCTCATTCTGACAAAAGGTATTTCCCAAATACATTCAATTCATGCTTTCCCCAAGTTTTCCAATCTTGTATTTCCTACTTTGCATTAAAAAAAAAAAAAAAAAAGGAGGAGGAGAGAATGGAGAGTAGAGATGAATTTTTTTATTGAAGGTTTCAGTACCTCCTTCCAGATCCTCACATCTCTAGGCCTTGCACATTTAAACAAAGGTTAGTGTGAAATGTTATTTATGAAATATGAATTAAGGAGAGGACTGCCAAACAGGTGTCAGTATTTTCTACCTGAAAAATAGTATATTTTGAGGAAAAAAAACCAACACCAGAGGCACTTTGTGTATCTTTCAAAGAAATCTTTGGGACACTGGTTTTATGGAAAACTGGAATACATCTTCTCTTTATTGGAATAATTCAGATTTTCTGACTTTTTCAGAAAAAAGTAACTACCGGGAAGATATATAAATATTCCAGAATTTCATATTAGAAGTGTCTCATTTGCACGTAACTCACAAGCTACTTGCAGGCAGCGTCCACTGGTGTAGGTGTTTTCCAGAATAAAAACTCCTACACAACCAGTTGCTTCCCCCACATTGGGTAATCATCACCGTGAGACTCTCATCCAGGAGGTGATGTGGACATGACGTGAACTCCCTGCGCAGGTTTCCAGTTCTGGGAGACCAACAAGGGATGGTGGTCCTCTAAGAGGTGGCTCATGCCTTTCAATCAGAAAGCTTTTGTGGGCCTTCTCCCCAAAAGTGGCAGAGATGCTAAGGTGCCAACCAGACCCATAATTTCCAGCAAGAGAGCCATGGTAAAGCCATATAATGGTGCTGCTTCACACCTGTCCTCCCTGGCGTGACTGGAGACCTGCTAGTACCATGTCTGTGGGTGCTCGATCCCAGGTTTCAAGCAGGGAAATGGTCCTGCTGAGTGAGAGCAGCAAGGTAGCTCTGAATACTGCTCTTAAACAAACTGAGGAAAACAATACCTTTACATTTCCACTTACCCCTTTCTCTAAAAAAAAGTGATGTCATGGTGCTATTTAAAATACATAGTGGCGGCACGGCGTGCAGCTGCATAGCGACGTGGTTCTCCCATCCACAGGGGAGCCTGTGTCTTGAGATACACACACTCTGCTCCTATCAAAGGTTTCCTTCTAGTTAGAGGGTAACTGAAGCCCTTTTTAACATCTGTATAGTATGGATTTAATATGCTAATGTGTAAACCTGTCTCAAATATCTAATACTAAAAATGTTTTACTTTCTTTTTCAGTACTCCTAAGTAGTTAGTCCTGCTAATTTAACTCCATCAGGCTGAAAGGCATTAAATGAAATGTGTGGAAGGAATTAATTTAAGTGCTTATCAAAGACTGGTAATATCAGTTTCCACAGGTAAGTAAAATGAATGTATGTGAACTGGAATCAGATACATTGATTCAGCTCTATTGTGAAAACATAGCTTGGAGATAAATAGTACTACAATTATTCGCCCAGGAAAATGTGCATCATCCCAATGGAACTGCTCTAACGACCTTGACTAAACTAACTGCACTCCCATTTTCTCAAAAGCAGTGCCAAAATACCAACAATAGCATGACGTATATGTCTGTTTTCTAAGGTGTCCATTTTACAATGAGGCATTGAGAAAAACAATCTTTATCCTCAAACATGTCTTGAGTCATATGTGCAGTTCCTGCTGTACTTCTGCATAAAGAAAAGTGAAAAATAACATAGGACAATGTTCAGGGTCTGTTCTTGGGCTGTAGTTAAAAGGCAAACTAAAAGGCACCTTGCCCATGCTCTACTGGCATTTTCAAAGGACAAGCTTGATACCATAAACAAAGCTCATGTCTGCTGCTGATTGCTTCCCAGAGCATCGTTCTGTGGTAGGGGTTCACGGCTCAAAGACAGCACAGGCTATCCGGCATGGCCACTAATACAAGTTTAGGAATGGCATCGGCTGCTGTCTGGCTTCGGAAAAGCTGGAGCTGAAGAGTTCTGGCTGGCTCCTCCAGACCGCAGGGCTGTGATTTGGTCTAGGTTGATGTTTATTCATTCTGGAGACTTGAGTTGCTCAAGTCTGTTAATGGTACGGTTGGAGCTGCGTTGGGGCTAAGGCCTGATGGGGATGAAAAGCAAGTGTTATTGCTGGGAAGAACAAAGCTAATAAAGCTCAGAAGAGTGTAGGCGCAGTAAAGCATGTAGGGCTGATGGGAATAATGTGCTTTAGGTTATGTTAGTCTGGGGTTTAATGGCTTGGGGTAGAACTCAAGTTTGGGCCCAAAAAGTTAATTACTGAATCTCACAGGACTTAAGTGATATTCCAGTTACAGACAACGGCAAAACCTTGCCGCAGGCCTCCCTGTGCAAACGCAAGACTATGCCTTAGCCTGGGCCAACACGTAGACTTCCTCATCACTCATCCGTGTGCAGCATAAACTCTTAAATTTGATTTTCAGCTGTGGGGAGTCTTTTTTGCTGATACATAGGATTTTTCAAGGGCTATTATTAGCTTACCGAAATGAAACTGCTGTTGATATGAAAAGCTTCAATGCAAAACCAGAACGAAGTGACCTGAAAACAAGCACGGCTTCACTGTTTTGCCAAATAGTCACATTCTGGCAAGGCCTACCATGCACTGGCTGTGTGTGTAGAAGCTAATAAGGATTCACATGCAGGTAGCTTAGAATAATACTATTGAAGGCAGTAGGCCCACATTAAGAAAGCAGAAAGAGGAACTATTTCTTGAGACCATGTCTCTGCTGCTGAAGAAAACAGCATCTGGTCAGTGACTTGTTCCCTCTGAGTGAATGAGCAAGCAGCATCAATCACTGATATGAGGAGTCAAGCAGCTTACAGCTTTCTATGTTTTGTTATATTTGTATGTGACACATGCTCATTAGCAAAGATTTTTAGGGTTCTTGCCTCTATCTTCTGCCATTGTCTCAATCCCACAAAACAACAGCTCTGGCTGGAACATCACAGATGCTGGGACAAACCTTTTCTTGTCTTGGATCCTGCACAAGTGTCCATGTTGGGGGGGGAATGACTATGAGCAATGTTAGCAAATCTTGTAGGCTCACTAAGCTGGATTGAGCACAAATGCCAGCAGAGCAAATGGCTTGTGAATAACCCTGTAGTAGAGATGGGCTGCTAGAGTATAGCGAGGATGAGGGATAGCATTAGAGGCAGGGTTAAAGGATGGGGCAGTGGGCAGCAGTGGCTGCAGGAGTGTTAACTGGTAGATCCTGCAAGTTCAGCAGGGCTGGATGATGGCAGCTGTTGTTGGGGCTGAAGAGCAGATAGTTATTTGTACTGTGAGGAAGGGTGTGTGAACTTCTTTTGATGTACAAGCCAGGTTTAGAGATACGACTGAGATAGGAGTCTCATATCTGACTGGATCTCTAGGGTTGGGATCAGGCCTGGGGAAGAATGAGCCAATGACTGAGGATTAATTGTGGCTGTAAATCCGGGGTGCAGTCCCCCCTAAACCTCAAATGAAAACTAATCTTCTCTAAGTGCCTTGGGGGAACCTGCTACCGTTCTACCACCCTGGACCTTACACAATCCAAAAATTAATTAAATTCTTCAGATCTTCCTTCCCCGAACCCCGAGCAAAAGCCAGTAAAACTCAGTAAAAAAGCCACCTCAGTAGAGGTCACTAGCCCTCACTGTAGCCCAACAGGCCCTGCTGGCTGTACCAGCAGACTGCACACCTCAGGTCTGCCTGTTTTTAACCCCAACCCCCATCCTAAGCCTAATCCTATCTTTAGTTATCCCCTGAAGACTCTTACCAGTTAAAAAAGCAAGTGTGAACTGTTTGACTCTTGACTCATCTGCCTCTCCCCCTACAGATGTTGTAGGATCCAGCAGCAAACTGAACGGCCCGTCCCTGTAATTCTTACCACTCAGCCCCTCTCCATGTGTACCGCCAGCCTTCCTTACCTGTCCTGCAGCAACTCTCATGGGGCCAAAATTCAGCTTAGAGCATTTGGTCCTGTCAGCTCTCCCTTCATACCAGCCTTCTGGCCTTGTGCAATCCAAGAATATTTCTCCTCGTTCAGTATTTCCACATCTAAAATTTAACCTTATGTCTTATCACAAGCACTGTGTAAAAGTTGCCCAATATCTCCTGCTTTCCCCCACTGCTGGCTCTCAGCCTCTGCACCTACAGCTCCAAGAGCTGGGCTTCAATCGGCAATAAACCTAGGTTTTCCTCTCATCAGCTAGTATTAAAGTATATCCCAGTGATCTCTTGTAGCAATAAACTGAATTCTCCTGCCCCTGTGATTGCTAGCAATAACCTGAATGTTAACCCTAGTTTTAATTTTCTCTACCCCAAGGCCAAGCAGAAGAACTTGGTCTATGGGGAGTAAAGGGCTGAGAGTAGCTTTGAGCATGGTGTGCCTTATTGACTTGGACCCATCTTACCATTAGCATTTGGGTCCAGAGGGTTATGTTCACTGACGGGTGCTATAAGACATGCATGGTGAGGGTATTACAGTCTCATCTGGGTGGGAGCCATATAGCTATGGGTAGGCCTGTGGTCAGGATTAGGAAGAGCAGAGACTGAAAAGCTAAATTTACTACTATGTCCTGCAAGTTCTTCTGATCCAGGATGATACAGCGTTGCCTGGTTATGGCTATGCTTAGAATATCAAAGAGATTTTAAACTCTTTTATACAGCCTCTTTCTCTTCCTTCTCTACAAAAATATCAAATAAATGTCACTCAGTTTTTGACTCGTTGGAGAATTCCTTTGAAAAAGCCCTGGCTCATATCCTTCATGGCGAGGTGGCTGCCTTGTGCTGTCTGACTGCACTGCTATAACGCAGTACTGCTCTGCTTCAGGAGGCTCCTATGGAGGTTCACTGTCGGTCCTACACTGATGTTCCCCCGCTCCCCCCCGGCCTCCCTAAAGATAAAGTAGGTGTTACAGCCAAAGTCTGAGGGTCTGAATAGCCACCTTTATATCTTGCTTGAGCCCTGTCTGCCACATTAGCTAGCTACCTGGCAGTGGGCTGGGTACTTTAGAAGTGTAGAGATGGGAAGACGCAAGGGCAATCTTTCTGCTTTGGGGCTGTGCAGGAATTCCCCGTCTGGGATGTCCCAAGTGGACAGCAGCCTGCCTGAGGGTCAGTGAAACATTCGCTGTTTTAACTGCTGTATTGCACATTTGACTGAAATTTTTGGTTCTGAAGAAGCTGTATTTTTCTGGCATGTTTCTAGGAAAGTAGATTCTCAGTTTGCTGCCAGGTAGGAACGAAGAGTTGAGTTTTTAAGAGCACTGAGTGGCATATTAGCAAGTGTAAACGCTTCCAAAAAATTAAAGAGGACTATATTTCTGCTTCTGATTCTCTGTTCTGTGCCAAATAACACTTTCTCAGTCACCTTTTCTTCCTCAAAGAGAACAGGTTGCGACAGATTGAAGTCTTCTCCCCTGCTATGTCAGGAGCCTTTATGTGACAATTACAACATCATTTTTGTTTTATGATCAGCTGAAGTCAGTTCAAAACAGCACGTCACCTCACACATGAAATAGCATGGCTTTATGTGACAGGGACTGGAATTTGGCAGGAGCGTTTCCTCATTCTCAGTCTGCTTTTTTCTGTCTCAATATTTTACACTCGCTGCAGAGTAACTTGAGTTTTGAAGTCAGTCAGGCTTATCTGGAGGAGTGACTCATCTAGGGCAAGGGGAGTAGCCAGCTCCCGCTTGCTCTGAGGGGAACCGAAATGTTAAGCAGTGGAGGAGGAGAAAAATTACAAATCCGTGACAGGGAAGACCTCAGACCTTCCAGATAAAACCTGTGATATTTATCAGCAGCTCTGTGAGCAGCAAGTTTGGTGCTCAGCAGGCAGTTTCTTTATCTCCTCACAGTCCACGGTGATTGCCTTTCTCCCCTGTTGCACCCAGCTCACGTGCCACTGACAAGGCTGGCCTCAGAAAGTTCAAAGAGAAGCCAGCTGGCTGTGTGTGAGTCCCCAGATCAGTGCATCCTACTGATATAATCAACAGCACCACATTTCTAGCTTTTTTTTTTTTTTGGTACGTCTCTAGAATAGCAATTAGCCAAGAGCAAGTCCAAATGCTGCAGTGTTCAGAGAGATTTTGGCTTTCCCTGACAATTCACTTTTTCACATCATCTATTAGACCTATGAAAATAATACAGCATTTCCCATTAGTAATCCCTTCCACTTGTCATTTCTTTTTTTGTGGCCAGAGGAGACGAAGTGTGCAGTCACCGCAAAAAAACCTCTCCAGAGCAACCACTACTATAATACTTCATCTGCCAAAACTGCTACCACCATGAATTCAAGAAACCTGGCCCTAAGCCCATCCACCTTTCCCAATTTCTGAATGGTTCCTACTTCTTTTCTTTCTTGGTTGCTGACTTTTTCTTTTTAAAACGTTTATCTTTTAAAACCAAATGCACAAAACCGTGGTGTTCCTAGGCATGGCAGGACCCATGTCAAGGATGGCTGTAGGCAGAGGCTGGCAGCTGCATCTGGCTGTAAGCAAGCACTAGCAGCAAGCAGCTCCATGTCACCTTACTCCTAATCCTAAATCCTAAGCTAAGAGCAATGTTACCGGTGTGGAACAACTCACTGCAGATGTGAGCCACTTAATCCTCCACCGAATCCAGATCCAAAAGGAAGCATTTGCAGATAATAAATGAAGTTTTGTGAGCAGTGAACCCAATACCAGTCTATGTCCTACTGGTTTCTGTCAGAAAGCTCTTGTGTAGATTCTCTGGTGTCTACAGGGACGGCTATCTATTGTCACAAAACTTGAAGAAACTCAGTAGTTTCAAATCTTTACCTTTCTCTCAAACTTAACAAATTGGTCAGCAGGTTCAAAAGACAGACAGATAGGCACGCACAGAACCACACACACACAACATGACCAAATAATCCCTTCCCCAAAAAAATCGTTGTTATCTCAATACCTAAACCAGGCAGGTTGCAAGGACTGGACACTGTAAGGATTACCAAACAAGTAAGTTAGAGGTTACGTTGTCTAACTTTTAGTAATATCTGGGCTGTGGCTCATCTCACCTAACTTCAGGTCTTTACAGTATGGATGCTGACAGCAGCGGTAACTGTCAAAACTGCCTTTGTAGTCAATGGAGAGAAACAGGAACTCTTAGGGTACGAGTAATCCAATTTTAAGAGAGTTATCAAAACCAATATCAAATACTTCATGGTTGAGAAGTGCCAGCTAATAGCCTCAGCCTCTTCACCTAGGCTGGCAGGTCTTCTCTTCCCCTCCAAAAATGTACAAGGACAATCATCTGAAGGAAAAGAAAGAAATCTTTGTCTTTTAAAAAAACCCAACTTTGTTTATTTGATGACCCTTTATTTTATTATTCCTTCATACATGTGGCCTGGCATTTAGCTTGCCTTCTGCTTGGATGGGCCTATCAGAAACAGAGAGAAAAACAATGTATTAAATGCTCAGCAGCAGAATTGCAAAAGCACAAGATGGGTATTCAGGAGTAAGGGGAGACTTTGAAATCACTTCGAGTTCATTCTTAAAAAACTATCAGGCTGTCAGACTGAGCATGTCCCTTTGACTTCAGTATTCCTCGAGTTTTAAAAACCTAACCAAAGAGCATTAACATTCTGCTGCTGTAGTTTTACAGGATAAATTACAAATGAGAACAGTGAGTGCATCTCAGAAGTGATGGTCTTTCGTTTGGATGACTGATATTCTACACAGCTAAGTGCTGCTTTAAGACTGATGAAAACTTCTGTACGCTTGATTCACAGTCTATTTGGAGGTAAAAAAGTGCATTTAATACTTTCATTTCCTTGTTCCTTTTTAATTATTCTTTTGCATATCCAGGCTGCAGTCCAGGAAAAATGCAAGTTTTGCGGATACGTTTATCGACCTTTGCATTGTGATTTAGTAATATACATCATCTGGTACTTACTTGTACATCCTAAAAACCCAGTAAAGGAAGATGTTGAGCACATGTTCCAAAATAAGTATATGCTTTAAACATGCTATTAAATTGTAGTACTTGTTTTTCTTCATTTTCTAGATTTTTCCATTTCCTTTCCTGGAGTTTTAATTCCTCTGGGGCATATCATAAAGTCCTTACTCAGACAAAACTACTTTTCTATTTACTTTGTTTAGGTTGAAAACTGCATGAGGCAGTAATATCCTCAAGACAAGTACTTTTTTAGCATTTAGGTCTGCAAAGTTAAATTGTTTTTTGACAGAGTATTGAATAAAATAATATTAAGGTCAGCAGTCCTTTTCTGGCAGGGATTTTCTTAAAATTCCAGGGAGGGCTCCATATTAGTAGTCACGGTGTTTATACAGGTCTTACGCATGATGGCTCACATGCACTCCATTTTTGTACTGCTTATGTTTAAAAAATACAATGAAAGCAGTCTTAATCCTGCATGGAGACCACCCTTGTGGTTTCAACACTCTCATCAATTCTGTTCAGACAATCGAGCACTTTGGAAGTTAAATTCTCCTTTACTACTTTCCTTTTTGGTTTTGCACTTCTTCCTTTGAATTTTCTCTTGCGTTTGCCTTTCCCTCGATATTTATGCCTTTATCTCAGGCTGTTGGGCAACTGGCTGTGGGCCTGCTCCAGTGTCCGGGAAATAAGTTAGGAGAGTGCTCAGCATTTTATCATCACTGTGTCGTGTGACATTTCACATCTTTTTTGTAATTGTAATTTCAATGGTCCCTTCGATACTGATGAAATTTACAACATGCCAGGAGGGGTCTCTCAGATTAAGCTGTTTTCTTGTGTATTAAAGGGCTTTCATGGAACATTAACTGTGAGACATCAGCTAAACGGAATGAGACTTTAACACAAAGTTGATGACCTATAGCTGGAATTCGGTACCCTTTCTCCCAGGAGAGCTACTTTATTACTCTGCAAGTAGTTTCAGTTCATTCATTGGGACTACTTGTAAGATGCAGTCACTGTGATTAAGGAGGCCAGAATCTGTCCCTGTTAACAAAAGATTATTTTAACACTTAAGATTTCCTTTGTGCAGCCTTTGCTTTGACTAGTGAGCACTTCATCAGGTGAGTCATCCCCTTTCACGGGGACTAAAGCTTGCACAGCTTGATCCATCAAGATTTATGGGCATGCATGCGTATACCCCATTAAGCTACACCACTGAAGTGAAGGACACAGCTTTGGAATAATGAGATATTCACTGTGAGCAAGTAATATTAGACTGGGGCTAGAAACATGTTGTGAGCATGTTGGCAAAGGAGGTGGTTCCTCTGAAAAGGGATGGGAGCCGGGTAATATTCTGTGCAGCCAGGCCTAATGTTCAAGCAGCTCTTTCTGGAGTGGAAATCAGAAGCCTGAACCAGGTGTCCATGTAATATAATGGAGAAAGCAGGCCACCTTGGGGTAGGATTCAGAACCCAGAGGGAAAGATTCGTTGCCTAAATGCAGAAAGGACTGGGGCTTTGTATTCCTATCTTACAGATGGCCCTAAGCACATCCCTTAGTAAGGCACTGAAGTAGCGGAGTAAGGTAGGGTTTCAAGCCACCCTTCTACTCTGCACTTCCTCAGGAACACCCATTTCACCTGCTTGGCGAGCAAGCAGTTCAGGCTCTGCATCTTGAATGCTCAAGGCCACAAACAGTGGGCCAGCCAAATGGCTCATGGCCACCAAACAGAGGAGGCTTTCTCCCCTCCTGCTCCTCCTGCTCTGTTCATCCTTCCTGCCGGTCCCTGCTCCTTCTACGAGCTGGTTCAACTCTGTAATTTGGCAAAAATATAGCCACCTTTTCCTTTTTTTCTTTTATTTTCTGATGTGGAGAGCTGAAGGGACTTCTGCAGAAGCCTCGCTAGGTCAGATAGCAGAAGGCAACTGGCAGAAGTGCACAGCTAGGAGAGGGGACAGGGCTGGCAAGCTGGCATTTGCCAGACTAGGGCACAAATGGGACCAGCCTTCCACCATTTAAGTGCACTTGGTGGTAGAGTTGACTTAAATAAGCTGTAGTCTGTTGTGAAAACTCACCTTTCATCCCTCAGAAGATCTGCCTATGAATCCTCCCAATTGCTCACAGCTGCTTCCCTGCATGGCCTTGCAAGGGGCCCAGTTGGGTCAATTTGGGTCAATTTTGCCCCAAAAACTTAGAAATTCATTTGGGGAAGAAAACTGCCACTTTTCCTAGGCAACAATGACAGCATTATTCTGAGTACTAACAATATCAGAATAACTATACAAAATCACATAATTAAACTGAAATTGTTTCATTTTAAATTAAAATTCATAACATCTTTCTGGAAGGTTGCAAAATCAACTTAAACTAAATGCTTATCAATTCTATTTTATTTCTTGTCAAGCCTTCCTTTCATCTCACACTATGAACCATAGAAATGCTGGAGTTTTTCCCTCAGACTTTGATCATTGCATTACCATGACAACAATGTATTTACTGTAGCTATAATAGATGGACTTCAGATGTTAACTGGATCCCTCGAAAGTCCACAGGGGAGATTTTGGTCTCCATATACCAGGATAAATGAAAGAATGACTCTTTCTCCTGAAGAGCTATCTAACAGGTAACTTATATTTGCTTTCAATTTCTGCCTGCTCTTTTAGCAGAGTCCACTGCCTTCCATTGGTTTTAAATCTATTGACTATTTTAATTATATGGAAAACCAGGTCAAACTTTTATTTACCAGCTTGCTTTGCTTTTTGCTGACTGAAGCCCGTAATCCAGCAAGTTAATGCATCAATCTGACAGGATGTGACGTATGGACACCACAACGGTTTTTACTCTTACTGTTTACTTTATTCTACCCTTCAGAGCTTTCCAGCCTTGCACAGCAGAATGTGTAAAGCTTTGTTCTTAAACAGCTCACAACTAAAGGATGATATTTTGCATACATATAGGCTTGGAGCATAAAAATATATGATAGAAACAGAACCTATTACTCTCCTGAAGACATTGATGCATGAGAATAATCAAGTCACTTCAACAACAAAAATAACTTCAAACTTAAGCACAACTTTTAATACCTTGTTGAATTACAGATATAATACAAAATAGCACATGCAACTCCAGCTCAGCAAGCAAGAAGCAATGTTGTTGCAGCAAGACTCTTCAAGTTTGCATTTCCTTAGCTTAAGGAGTATATGAATAGACAACAAAATTCCTTTTGCACAAGGTTTTGTAGAGAGTAAATTATAAATATATATAAAAAGTTTCATTAATGCCTGTCAATCTGCTTCTAAAAGATGTAATTAGAAGATCAGAAAATGAATTAGACAGTCTGTTTGATCTCAAGAGTTTGGTTACATACTGACAATCTTGAAATAATTCATATCAGAATGAACTGTTGAAGCTTTATATAGTTCTGAACATGAACAACTGCTATTTTCTAAGATAAAAATAATGCATAGTTCTTTAAAATGAAAATTATATCACTAAGGTAGTCATAAAAATGACTTTAGCCATTAGTAAGAAAAATTCTTTATTAGTCTATTTAAACCAGTTAGAATTTTTAATTTAAAATCTCAAAAGGCTGATTTAACCATACCAAAACAGATATCATAGCAGTAGAAACACCTAAAAACAAACAAGAAAAACACCTAAACCCAAACAAAAACATTGTGGGCTCAATATTTATTATGTCTCAATTATGTAAATTTCAAAATACAAATTATAAATTCTATGTCAAATTTAATCTTTTAAACTAGCTTTTTAGCTGTATAACTTACTAGAAAAAAAGTTTCTAGGGAAATACTTTGCAATTAAAAAAAAAAAACAATGCTTTTTTTTGCCCTTTGGCCTACCACAAGCTTGCTGAACCACAAAGTCCCCCTTTTTAAAACAGATAAAGAAGCCAAAAAATGATGTGTGTTGAGTCAAAGTTGCAGAAAGTGGTGAGCAGAACAGGGCACATCAGGAAACAGCATCTAATGGCCTCAGCACAGCCCCAAACCTCTGGGTCATAAAGGCAAAATTTTGGTCACATATTGAAGTTCAAAGGAGTGAGAAATTCATCCTAAATGTGCTTGTTGCTGTTTGCCTGGTGCAAAGTAGATCTGCACCCAGTAGTTAGTCATTGGAAGGGCACCGGCTTGGAAAGCTCAGCCAGCCACCATGCGCCGTCTCCCCTGCCTGCTGCGGCACAGGGGATATAAGGGAACTGGCCATGACCCAGAAATATCTCTGTGTTGTGCTCATCCTGTTCTTCCAAATTATCCTTTGGGCCTGTTAGCAGCTAAAATAATTGAACTAGGCAGTGCTGTTAGTGGTGGCAGCCGTTGATCGTGTCCACTCCCTACCTGCGGTAAGTACTCTGGCAGTGCCCTTCACAATTTGTCTGTGTTGTGCATAAAATGGGCTTCTTAGCCCTGTTTTTGTACATGACCACTTGTAGCCAGTAGAGCTAGAAATGAGCTTCATTTTTCCATTTTTCCTCTCACCCAAAGTTAAAGAAACAATAACTTTAAGAGAAAATGGAGGAGCTCCTCTAAGAAAAGCTTTGCTCAGTAAACGCACCTACAGCTTTGCAGAATGATCAGGAAGAAAGCCTGAAGACTTCAGGGTTTTATTAAGACTCATGTATTTGGCTGCAGGAAATATGAGTTTTATTCTGGGCTGGCCTCATCTGACCTCCCTCAGCTCTTGCCTTTTCTAGGGAGCGGTCTGGAGACAGTGCCTGCCAGGAAGCCTTGCCTGGTTCTTCCAGTTACGAGAACCTTTCTTGGTTACACAGAACATTTCCATCATCAAACCACTTGGGTTGAAAGTTTGCAGTCTGGTGTCTGCCTTGGAATTATAATTATTCCTGATTTCAGCCAAAAGAGTTAAGAAGTAGAGATGATATGTTCTTGAGAAAAGTTAGTCCTTGCTTTGCAGGTGTGTGGGCTCTTTGCAACAAGGATATCCCCATTTAAAAATTTGCCTGGATTTGCCAACATTTAATAAAACTGAAGTCATTACCCTACTACATGGAGATTAATGTTGTCATTTCACAATTGGTTTGGGCCAGGCCAAGCTAGCATTGCTGGCACAAAAGCAGTCACGTCCTTCCCCTGTCCCCCCAGCTTACGCCAGTAGTCGTGCAGTGACTCAGTGGACCGATCGGGAACTGTCAGTGAATTAACCTGACTTAAAATGACTGGCAACAACAAAACAAAAACATTATTTGATCATAGTGTGATCATTAAATCGTTAAGTGCTGAATCATAATGAATATGCAGGAAGTGAATAAATTAAAATTACACAGGCAGACTTAATTATACTATTTCCTAATTTTTGAGTGCTCGACTTTGCATCCATAGTGGTTAGCGTTTAATGCAGTTTCTGTGAGTGTGTGACTTTGCTAGATCTTTCAAAAAAAGGGAAAACCTCATTACTTGGCATTGTTGTGACATTTCCAAAATATCAGCGGCCTTCCAGTCACTTCAGCTAACAAGCTGTGGCAGCTGGAGTGGTCACGGAGTCCCGCTGGAGGTAGGGACAAGGGGAAGCAGTGAGAGGCAGGGATGAGATGCTCTCCCCCAGGCTCTGAGGCAGCAGAGGAGCACCGAGTTTGCCAGCACCAGGCTCCCCTCCCAGGTGCCTGCGTGAGCAAGCAGCCCCTGCCTGTCCCCCCGACCTCCAGCCTGATGGCTCCTTCTGTACCTCAGACTCCTCACTCCAGCCCCACACTTCAGGATGACCATGTGTTCATCTTTATTTCTGTCTTTCCAAGTCCCAAGTACTTCCCAAGCAACTCTGAGTGCCACTCCCTGCTTTCCAACCCCACTTTCAGACTTTGCTCAGCCCAAAGACCTCCTTGACTTCTCCTCCAACCTCTTTCTCCCAACTGCGCTGCACCCATGTTGCCACCCTGATCTCCCTCTCCCAGGCTCAGCTCCATGCTCGCTCCCTTCCTGACACTCTCTTTTTCCAGTTGTCCACAGCACCTCCTCCTTACCCAAGCTTGTAGTAGGGGCTCTTACTCAATCCCTCCTCTCTCCTTTCTCCCCACTGCTATGGATTGTAGCTCAAATTTCCTTGTCTTCCTTGCTCCTCATCCACTGTTCATGTTCCTTCTCCTGCTGGTCATCATTTTCTACTCCACCCACTCTCCGTGTTCCATCTCCTGCTGGTCCATTTTTCTCCCCAGCTCACTATCTCCTTGCCTGACCTGTACAACTTCCCTCAGTCAGTCTCAGCCTTGCCTCCATTTCTTCACTCACCAGCTTCCCTCGGGACAAACTCCAGCCCCACTTCACCTCCAGGACACTTGCATGTCCTGGAAAATGTTCAGCAGACACTGTAAACTGGCTTAAACCCACACCACATCCAAAGGAAATCCTGCTCTCCTTCTTTGACCGGGACGGGGGTCATTTGTGTGGCTGCACAGTGAACCAGCTTAGGAAAACACAACAGCTGAAAATTAACCCATCCACACACAGAAAAGGTTAAATTTCAGCAAGATCAGCTTCCTGCTCTGGCCCACTGGTCCACAACAAGGGAAGTAACAGAAATGAATGTCCAGAATTGAGAGTAAGGCAGGATCATCCTTTGCAGTAGCAGCAGAGACTTACATGGATTAAAGCAGTCTTGCAACTATGGCTTTAGCGAAAATGGGTAAGATTTGATAAAGCAATGGAAAATCAGTCTTAAATGGAAGAATACGCTGTGGGGGCAGTGCTGCCTGAGTTCATGCCAGAAATGCCTCACAACTCCCCACTTATTGCTTTGTTCTTTAAGACAATTGTCTTGCAAGAGGTGCTGCACTCTGGCAGAGCGAGAGGAGTTTCACATCAAACAAACTTCTCCAAAAGAAACCTGTAGACTAGCTGGGAAACAAGACTGGAGAGAAACATCCAAAAAGTTATTAACTCCAGATTAAAATGCAGAAAAAAGGCTGACCTGAAGTGAGCCACTTCCTGCCTTATAATCCCTGAAAAACATGCGACCTCCACTGTAGCCATGCTCCTGGTTAAAGTGCAAGAAGAAATGCAACAATTAAGGCTATTCATCAGACGAGGTTTTGGAACCCATTATCCATATTCTATTTAGGCGTAGTCTGTATTTCAAATTTTGGGTGGCATTGTCAGTGAGGAATGTGGAAAAACCTTCAGCGAACCCCATGTTGGAAACATCTTTGTGCCAACTCTACTATACTCCCCCTAAACATCTTTTTGCTGGGATAGCTCATTCTATTCAGGGAAACAGTTTAGTTTTGCCAGTAAAGTAATTGCATACAATACGTTTCTGCAAGAGAAAGTTACCACTGTGCCCCTACATGTATTATTGTCAGCAAAGACCTTTAACAGCAGACAAGACCTGGCTTGCCAAAATGACCTTCCTGCAGAAGCATTTCTGAGCTTGCTCTGAAGTGCCTTTCTCTTTCCTTCTCTGTGTTGCAAAACATTAATCTAGATTCATAATTCAGATCCTCAAAAGAAGCAAAAAAGGTTACATCAGTGCCTGAATCAATGTAAGTTTTGCAGGCAAAACTGTGAACCAACATTTTTCATGAATAAAGTAGCTAGAAAGAGCCAAAAGGTTTGGGTACGTGTTCACTGCTGACAAATACTTAATAATTTTCAGAAACCTTCTGTGGCTGATGCAGTCTGAGTAATCCTCAGAGGACTTAGCACACAGCATTGCCTTTGCATACAGATCGCCCAAAGTATTCTGCAAAAGAACGCCGTCCTCTTTTTGGGGTGCTGGATGGGTAAATCTTAAAACTGCCAAACATGAGGCTGCAGAACAACCAAACCAATTTTAATTATAAACCTACTTCAGATCATCCAAGCCCTACGCAGAGAAATTCAAAATGAAGACAAATGGGAGAACGAACGGGCAGGTGAAAGTAAAAAGCCCAAGCCTGCTCCTCTTCTTGGGGTCACATCCAGATAAAAAGTTGCCTCCCCGAAGAACAAGGCCCCTTTGTAGCATGCTGATGTTCAGACAGTACGTCCCACTTCTCAGCTGCCATGCTACCGCGATGACTGCTCCCTTTCCATCCAACCCGTCCTCGCTGCGCTGTACGTGAGTCAGACTGGGGACCTACTCAGCCCTTAAATATGTGCTTAAGTCTTTCCATATTCAGGAGAGAAACTCAGATGAAATTCTGAGCAAATGTGTAATGAAAAGCATGTGCCTAAGTGTTTACCTGAATAAAGCTGCTTTGCTGAATCTGTGCTAAAATGTCAAGCGCACGTCAGGCGAGCTCAGGATCTTCCACAGCGCTCTCGCTCGCAGAGTCTCTGCCATGAAAAATGCTGCGTCCCCAAGGGGGAAAAGTTTTTCCTGGAGAGCGGCCCAGAACGAAAGCAGCCATCAGATCAAAGATAAGTCTTACCTCCCCCACTACACCCCTCACTTCCCCAAACAGCAGATCAAGGCAGAGGAGGTCTAGAAAAAAGGAAAAAAAAAAGAGATTTTTTTCCAACAGAGAAATGAGAGGTTCCCCGATCTCCCACTTGGTTTCTCCAAGCACTGCAGCTAGGAGCAGTCTGTTGCTTGCTTGGAAGCTCCTAGACTGCGAGATGGGAAGTCACGGAGTGCAGGAGTCAAGTTATTTATTGACATCTCCCGCCTCCAAGCCGCTTCACAGCTTGGCAGTGCGCAGGAGGGTTTTCAGGCTGACCACAGCAGGCTGACCTTTCCTCTTCCACAGACAGAACGGTCTCCAGCCCCCGCGATTCAAGAAGCCATGGATACTTTTGTTCATTGGCCATTATTCATTAGATTTGGGAGACCAAGCTGTTTAAGCTGAAACGTCTCAGGGTGAAGAAGAAAATGTTGCACATTTTACATTATCTCTTGCAAATATGAAAGCTTGCTGCAATCTTCAGATACAATATTTATGAATTGGTCTTTCAGCCAAATCCACTTTTGCATAAGGATACACAGCTGCCGGTACCCACAAGTATGATACTTCCCAAATTTATCTTTGCCATTTTTAAAATCATTCTAGAGGCTTGAAAATAATATTTCTTTCATTGTAAGCGAACTCTCTAGTTCTGATGTTTCAAAGACAGCCTGAAATTAGCCGGGTTTTGTTTGTGTTTGTTTGTTTGTGCACAAGAATAATTGATTAAATCAGCACAAGCATAACTGATTATACACTCCAAGAAAAGTACTGAGGAATTCAGCTGCAAAACTAGCCGCATTGTGAAGAGCCATACCCAATTTTTATGCTTACATCTACATGGAATCCCCTCTTAATTATGCAGTAGCAAATTTGAAATGTGTCATCACCTCCCACCACTGGATATCTAGATTTTGAATGAATGTAACCTGCATTTTTCAGCACTTCTAAGGAAATTTTTTAAAGATGTCTCTTTAAACTTTTTTTCATGAAAAGGCAAAATTTGCATAGAAGAATATTTAAATACTCACGACTTACAAAGAATGTCAGCCCTCTTTCATTAACCAGCATAATGACCCTCTAGTAGTTTCACACTGAGAAAAAAATCTGCAGAGAAATATGCCAAGCCTAATGCCAATTAGGACTTTGAAAATATATATATTATAGACCAGGCAAATGAAATGTGAAATTCAAAGTTAAAAATTGAACTTATATCCTTCAGTCCTCTGAAAAATAATCTATTTTTAATGGAAACCGAAAAGCTATCATATTTCTCACTCAGTTGACAATAAATCTATTGTTCAGATGTGGTTTAAATTGTTCTTTGGAAGAAGAGGGGTTTGAGAAAATCAAATAGAAATTGCATTAAAGAGGAAGAAATGCCTTTTTAACTGGAATTACTTTATATATATAGCCTATAGTTTTTGATACATTTTAGGTTTGCCAGAGTAACAGGCAATTGGACACCATGAAAAATTATTTGTAACCATTACAATAAGAGAAAATGTGTTTGCTTATTTAAGGGAGAATAAGCAAGTCTAGCGTTATGCCTTTTACTTTAAGCAGTATGTCTGCAGGGATCCAGATGCTAAGAAAGAGTAAGCTGATGACATTAGATTGAAATGCTACACTATACATTAAGAAGCCATACACCTACTATTTATTTCACAAGCATGAATTAGGTCTTCCGGAAAAGAACTTGAATTTCAGTCAAACTTGCAAGAAAATAACAATACTTGGCACTTGCAAAATGATTTCCATCTGAAAAATTCAAATAATTAAGAGGTAGCAGGGGGGAACCAACACATTGTGCAGGTAGCCAACGGAGCCGGGACATCCAGGGAAAGCTCCAGCGCCGTCAGGTGTTGCACAGCTGGAAGCTCAATGCCTGCGGTGACAAGGTACTGCCTAATGTATCCTAACCACCGAGATGGATCAACGCCCCAAAAAGCCTTTGCTGCGGCTCCTCTTTCTGCCCGTGATATACTTAGCACCCCAGAACCCCCTGCTTAGTGCCCCCCTCAAATACCTGGCTGTGAACGGCACCCAGAACTGATCGTAGCCTGCAATACTCTGTAAAGCTGCCCTAGTTTACAGATCAGAGAAGTGATGCACAAAGGCATTATATGTGTGGTCTAAGCTCGTAACATTGCACAGTAGAAGAATTACGAATAAAACCCATTTCTCTGGAGATTACCAGTTCTGTCGCCCTCAACAAAACCCCTTTTACACAGACTTCAAACTCCTTAAGTATTTTTTTCTGACTGCAATACTATGCCAAATATTTATTTTATCATCAGTCCAAAACTCAATTTACTGCTGAAACCCTGCATGAATACTTCAGAGGAACTTCTAAAATCCTGCCCAGAAGAGGAAGAAAGATTACAGAGATTAATATTGCGCAAATAAATCTCTGCCTAAATCACCTATCTTACAAACTGCTGCTTCGCCCTAAGGCAAGAGTCTGAATACAGGCACCTGTATGTAGAAGGGGTCTAAACAAGCTAAATGAAATTCCTGGATATATACATGATATATATCAACTTTTTACAGTGCTATAGTCAGGGAAGGTGAGGATAACAGAAGGATAACTGAAAGAAAGAGTGAGACAGTAAGAGGAGAGAAGAAAGGAGGAGAGGGTAAGGTGGGAAGTAGAAGGTCCTAAGGCCTGACTGAAGTAAAAATAAAAAAGGTCCTAGTGAAGGAAGCTGAGGATTCAAAAATATAAATGTAAAAGAAGGAGAAGGAACAGTTAAAATACAAGGTGAGATAAAAAATAAAATAGAATTAAAAAAAATAAACAAAACCCAAAAAAAAACCTCAAAACCAAAAAGTGACAGAGAAAGTTTAGACCTTTCAGAAGCTCAAGTCAGTAATTCTTTGTCAGCAAAACTCTCCTTGATTTCAGTGGGAGTTTTGCCTAATGAGGACAGCAGGATAGGCACCAAATGCAGCCTTATTTCTTATACTTGAATAACAGCAAGATATAGCAAGATATTCTGTTGTTGAAAAAGACGCTGCATTTTTGAAGAAATATGGATATTAGGGGCCAGGCAGTATCAATGTAATTGCTATGACCAGCTGAGTTACATCAGTGTGCATCAGCTGACAATAAGGTCCTTTGTGCTGGAAAGAAAGAAAAAAGATGAAAAAAATGAGTCGTGCCACCTTGCAAACAGTCAAATTAAAGGTCCAGAATTATTCCAGCAAAGTTTCCATTGACTTCAGTGGCAGCCCAGAAAACAAGCAAGATTCTTCAGTCCTTCTTATAAAAAAATATAAATACAAGAGTGAATATGAGTGACCTATTTATTTTTCACCAGTATTGCTCTTGCTGAAACTGTTGGAAATGCAGAACTATTGTTTGATTAGGCTGTTTGTGTGAAAGTATCTTTTCCAAATATTGTATTAATATATTGAAAACTAAGCATAAGGTAAGTAGATTAGAGAATAAAATATTCTTCTCAGCTTGGTAACCAAAGATAAAGCAAATTAAAAAAACTTGACTGACGAACAGGATGAATATTCTGCCTAACTAAGTAGTGGCCTTAATGGTCCATGTAGAAATCATATAGCTGTTTTCCCCTTTATAAATCATAAATTAAAGGAACTCTCACTGGAAGTGTAATTGGAATGTGGGTATGTCTAATGCAAAGCCTCCAATTTAAAACCTTTTACTGTTTTAGATGTCAAAACCAGGAACCGACAAAATACCACAAGTAAAATCTGTAGAATTACCAATAAAAACACCGAGGCAGATATTTTGTATGAGAACTAGAAACAGCAGAAAAATACCCTGTCTCCAGCTTATCACGTTGCATGCAGTAATAATATTTATTGTCGACAAGATTTTGCAAGCATACCATTCTTATCCATAATACGGGAAATATCATGTCAATTCTCCATGACGTATTAATGAGAGGTGTCCCACCCAAACCAATAAGCCTAGGACATGCTCAAAGTTGGATTCATTCAGCCCCTGACTCAATCAGATAACCAGTAATTCTCAGGTTTTGCACGGTTACATCCACCTGTTGATTTAGAGATTACAAGTGGGAGCTGCCTTATTAAAATTGCTCTCCAGCTTAAAAATGTGACACACCTAACAGAGGCAATCGAGAAAAAAACAGGCTGGTCTGCTCATCAATGACAAAATGATAATAAAAAATCAAACACAATTATTATTGTTTGCAGGGCTAAAATTATGCTTAAAGAAATTCATTGCCATCTGTAAGCCTGTTAAAGTTGATTACGATTTTCTCGTGCTGGTTTTCTTCCCAATGATTGAACAGTATTGTCTATTTTTAAGAGAAAAAAAATAAAGCTGCTTGAATAATAAATTGTTTATCCCAAGGCAGAACTAACCATAGTGATGAGCTTTAAGAATGGTTACCAAATTAGAACTGAGAATGAAAAACAAGTATTTTCATGTTCAAGGTTTTGTTTTTAATGTGTTTTTATTTTTAACTGGATTGAGTGCTGATTACAGAAAATTCAAGGCTACCCGGACATCAGACTGCTCAATTGACTGAGAAGTTTGATGACTTCTCTAAAAAGCGAGGTCTGTGCGTGAAATTAAATCAGTATCACTGCTCCAAGATAACAGGGCGGGGGGGGAGAGGAGAGGTTAATATCGCTTATTAAATAATGTTAAATGAGATCAAACAAGACGTGCAGGATTCAGGAGGGCTCTGGGAGCTCCGGTTGTTTCCCCGGACTGCTTATGCAACCTTGCTCACGCAGGCAGTGCAAGGGCCTGCCATTTTGTTACATAAGGTAGCCGAAAATACAGCTGGGCAGAAATTTTAAGAAATGACCAGAAGGACTTAGACATTGCTGAGTTTGGGATCATTGCAGTTGTTTTAATAGCAATAGATCTCATCTAAAAGCTAGCAAATATCATCAGTATGAGCTACCTTTGAATACATTGTGCTTTGACCATTGCTTAAGTGAACAGCAATACACGGTCTTTGGTTTAGCACGGCCGTACTAAGCACAATCTCAGCCTTTAAAATCTGCCTTTCAGATGATTAAGCAAATTGTCTGGTTTAGTAAACAGCAGTCAATGCAACATTATTGTTTTAACCAGTGCTTAAGTGCAGTGGATAGATGAAGAAACTTAATTTCAAATGCATCCTCACATTCTCAGTTCAGAATTTCAAAGCCTGGTCTTGTACAGACAGATAAAACTGTAACTACAGCAACATCAGGTCAGGAAAGACGACCACCTTGCCCCGAATCCTCCCTCTGACACTGGGCAGCAGCAAAGGCTCGGGAAGTCTGCGTGAGCAGGGCAGGCGTGTAGCAATATTACAGTCTCCCAGCGGACACTTCTTCAGCCAGGCATTGTATCTTGGTATTCAATGCCTCTTGGTGGGATTGCTTCCGTGAATATAATTGCTTTCTGAACCTACTTGAACCCAAGAAGATAAGGCTGTCTATCCTCGCCATGCCTGCACAGGTCAATAATAGGACACCAGGGAGCGAGCTTGAGCACTGTACCCTGCTTTCTGCAGCACTGTTGAAGTTTTAGCTCATGCCCTGGCTCTGCTTTGGAGCACTTCAACTAGTTTCTTCCAACTAGCTCTTTCCACAAGAGTTGTGCTATAATGGGGCCAGCCCTGAGCAAAGGTGAAAGTGCAAGCCACCAGGAGCCCCTTGGCCTTGGGAGCCTAGGGGGGCCCGACACTGACCCACTTCATTTTGCCGAGCAGATGCGGCCAGGGGGACCACCTGGCTTGGCACCCCCTCTCAGCCATGGCCAGACATGGGTGCCGAGGGGCAAGTACAAGAGCAAGGCAAACCAACGGTGATATTTCCTCAGGATACTCACCAAGCTTCCAAGAATTTGCAGCTCAAAACTTCCTAAGCCAGAGGCAGTGGTTTTGTATTTAATAGCCCTTGATGGATTTCTCTTCCATGAACTCATCCAGTCACCTCATTAGCTGATGTAACCTCTCAGCATCCACATCCTGTGGTGAGGAGCTCGGCAGCCTGACCACACCATGTGAAGAGCCACCTCCTTTTGTTTCCATCCCCACAACTGCCTGCTTCACTCGATGCCCTCCACCACTGTCGCTGTGAACAGTCATTCCCAGTTTGCCTTCTCCATGCCTTGCATAATTTTACAGTTTTCTGTTGCATTGCTTTATCAGCGTTGTCACTCCTCAGGCAGGAGCTGCTCTGTTGCTCCGATCCCCTTTGCTGCCTCTCTTGGAATCTCCTCCCTCGCCATTGCAGACCTCTGAGGTGGGGGGATCAACAACACACAATACTGAAGATGTGGGCACACCATAGCTTATACAGTGAAATAATGGGATTATTTTTTATTATTTTCCATCCTTTTTTTAATAATCCCTAACATTCTATTTGCCCTTTTTTTAAAAAAAACTCACATATGAGCATTGCATTGATTTTTTTCTGAGTCATCTATGGAAGATTTTATCTAAGCTTCTGCATCTTCAGTGACCTGTAGCAATGAATTTCTATGATTTTATTTCAGCTAACATACAATTTCCTCTATAAACTTTTAACCTGACATGCATATTACATTCATCTGACATGAAGATACTCAAAGAGAAAGGGTGGTTGAAATACCCCAGTAGATGATGCTCTGTCATGCTGGCACTTCTTGTACGTTTTGAAATGAGAAAGAGGTTTCATACCTGAACTTCCAAATTTCCATTCTGATCTCAAGTGCACATACACATCCTTTAGGTTTTTTTTCCCCATATCATCATTTCACTTGGCTAGAAATCTTCTATTTTATGCACAGATCTCTAAGAACAGTGGTAAAACAGATGAAAAACACCTTCTGTCATAATCAGGCCAGCAAAAGACACAGACTTGTGCCCAAGCAGGAGAAGGTGAAATAACCTGCCTGTTCCCACTATTCACATGGTCATTATTGGAGTATCTTGGAGCTCTGGGCATGCTACCCGCTGCACAGGCACAGAAGAAAGAGATGGTGTTGCCCCAAAGAGCTTGCAGGCAAAGGAGAGGACAAGGAACAGAGGGGACGTACTGACAGAGTACAGGGCAAAGCGCGTGACAATACTGTTTCCTAGTGACAAAGGTGTAAGCTCACCAGTGACCTAACTTTTGTGAGAGTTTTATTTTTCTGAAGCCACAGGTGAATTTTCAGACTGAAGCAGAATTAAAACTAGCGTTCGGGGTGCATAAGGCTATTCCTCCCAGATGTGGCAGGCAGCATGCAAGAAACACTGGTCTCTGCCATGGTCCTTGGATAAAGGAACAGAAATGTCTTTACCAAAGTGTAATTAAACACAACATTTTGGTTGGACTGAGTTGTGCTTCATGGTTTGCCTTCAGGGGAAAGACACAGGAAGAGAAGCATAAAAACCAGCACTTACCCCTCTGCCCCCAAAATGTACATCAAATTTATGGGTACAAGGCCAAGAAGGACATGCCCCAAAATCCCTCAGCCTAATCTCTGACATCCCTGAGCCACTGCAAGGTAAATACAAGGAGCGGCGAGTGAACCATGTCTGCAGGTTCTCAGCTGCTTACTCAGAGCATGAGCCTACAGGACCGCATCTCTTCTCACCCCATTGCCTTTCCTGCCCTGCAGCTCTTGTATTGAATTCAGCTGGCGATATACTGGTATATATATATTCTGTGTGGTCCATAGCTGGTCACAACAAAGAGTAATGGCTTTAATCCCTCCCAAAAATCTGTGGAATACCAAAAACACTACTACATAAACAAATCCACCACCATCTATGCATTCTGCTTAAATACTATTACATGGTGTTTCCCTTTCAAACTTCAGTAATCAGTCTCATAAAGAAAAAGTCAATCTATTAGCCGATGCTGATTTCTGACTGAATTAAATTAGCTAAAATACAAATATTTGCATGGCCTCAGCCTAGTTTTTCAAAAACAAGTTTTAGTAAGATCAAGGATCAACAGAAAGCTAAGCCAAATCTAAGAAAATGAATGGTTTTTATACAGATTCCCCTACAAAATCTGCAACTCCAGTGCATCTGCCCTAAGAGCCTGAAAGCAAAACTGCAAACACAAATGAAAGTTACTTAAATTCTATACTGTTCAGCTTAGAAAGAAAAGCAACGAGGTGCACATAAAGCACACATTTGGCTGTCATTTTCAACTGTATGATATTTACAATCATCGATTGTATATTGATGTAAGTAATCTGATTGCTCAAAACTTACCGTTGAACACGGGCAATGATTATTTAAATTGTTACATTTGCTACGCAAAACATCCTATCCTTAAAGAATGTTAGGGCTACAAATCAAAACCATCAGTTGTTGATCTTAATTTTCCTACCTTATATGAACGTATTACAATGCAACATCAGTTACATGATTACGTACTTTTTTTTTTCCATGGGGCTTCACTATTGTGATGTATTGTTAACATACTGAGCTATAAATTCTTCTTCCAGTTTAAAAACTGGAAAAGCCACCCTAGCCTACCGCAGCAGTCACTGACTGGGTTGAGTCCTTTAGGTCCACAGCATAAAAGACTAGGGTGAGACTTAACTGGGGCATACAAAGTTACTGTCTTGTCCATGGCAAACCTAGTGCTAGGAGAAGGTGGGCAGACACTGCGGTGGAGGCCTGAGACTGGCCCTGGTGCCAGGTCCTGCTCCTCGGGCTGCTGCCTGATGGTGGAGTACGGGATAAGGAGGAGAACAAACACATGGGCTCAACACGACTCCGGAGCCTGGGCTCCACAATGGAGATAGCTCTTCTCCGGGTCCAAGGTCCACGACTGCAGCAACAATAGCTGCTCATCATGGCAAGGAGACATCAACAATTTCTGTGAGGGGACCAGGGGAGGGGTGAAGAAGCGGAGGCAGGGGCTGAAGAACACAGTAGGCAGTGTGAGGAGGAAGATGAGAAGGATGAAAAAGTAGTAATACCGTGACCCGAACAGTGAAAGACTGAGAACGACTGTTTTTGCAGGCTCAGATCTCCTGTTCCAGTCCACCACAAGTCTCTCACCACCTTTTTCTGCCTGCAGTCTCTCACCCACCTTTTTCCTTCTCTTTTCCTTTCCTTCTGCTTTCCTTGTCTTGTCTGGGTTTTTCACCTCTATCTACAGTTCCAGCCCTTCCCTGGCACCTTGTTCCCAAGCTTTGTCATCTATGACCCCATCAAGTCCTCTGACTTAATTCGAGGTCCCTGCTCTTCACTTTCCCCATGCCTCCATCACCAATGCTGCTTCTTCTCCCTTCTAGTCCCACCATTTCTTGTCACCATGCATGTGAATTAAGCAGTTTACTCCTCCTTCTCCACCCTGCCTCCGCATCAGCAGGCACACGCTGCCACTGAAGACACAGCTGAGACCATCTTCATGCTCCCTCCCTATGGTGCTCACTGCAGCAGTAACATCTGGGAAGAATAACAGTGGGGGAAGGTCCACTCAGACCTTCAGCCACCAACTGGAGCGCTCTCATTCTTCCCAGGAAGACGAGCAGTTGCTCAGCATGTAACAACGCTGGGGGGTTCAGCGTGCTTGCTTCAGCGAGTGAGTGCAGTGGTCAAGCCCTCAACATCCCTCCGCCGAGAGCGCGCGACCTGAACGCGGTGACAAAACGATAACTGAGACAAATTCTGGAAGATTTTCATAGGTTCAACATAAGGCACACCCCCATCACAAGATTGATCCCAAGCCAAGTATCTTTTTCCTGCTCCAAAACACGAAGCCACAAGAATTCAACAGTCTCAATGAAAGTGTTTCTCAACATAGCCAAAAAATGCGGATTCACAGAAAACGAAAGATCAAGGTCTCCTAATGCAGGATGATGTATACCTAAACCATCTTTGTCAGATACGCAGCCAAAGAATACATTTCCCTCTAACCACGTTCTCAGAAATAGCTGAACCATTTCATCTGAAACTTCCCAAAGAGAGGCTGTCTTCAGCAAACACTCAACCTGGAAAATGTCAGCCTAGTTTTAAGCTTAGCAAATGCATAAGTGCCTGAAAGCAGAGCATTGTATTGGAAAGCACGAGGTAATTTTAACTGTGGACAACATTGCTGCCTATGGTAAAATAACAACTCCTTCAAGTGCTTTCGCACGCTCTAGGCTAGAAAATGGGGCAATAATCATAATTCTGCTAAGTCTAGTCTGTGGTTCAATTCTGCACACATGCAGGGCGGCACCTTTATTCGGGAGGGAAAGCAATTTTAGGCAAGCCGACTGTCTCCAGGCTTCGGAGCAGGGCACAGAAATGCTGCCAGCTTGGGGAATCACCCTGGTGTTGGATACCTGGTTCTGGAAAACCTTCATTTTCATGTGTTCAGGGGAGACAGTGCACAGCTTGGCAATTACGTTCTCTGAATACTGCTGTTGCAGAGCAATTCGGTCAATATTCATCTACAGAAATGTGTGCAGGATTGGGCCCTCCGCCAGCCGCCAGCTCTCAGCATCGGGCTCGGATCAGCAGATGAGCTGGCTAGGTCTGGAAACTGTGAACACTAATTATTTAGTATCACCAAACAAACTAAACCCACGGTGGGATACAAATTAACATTTCACAGGGGGGAAAGAGAGAGATAATTTTCCACTTCAAGAGGTGGCCACTTGTTGAGCTGAACACTCAGGTTAGCCGTGCCCATCCGAGGAAACCCTACAGCCCTTCAGGAGATTTAGCACCGCGAAAAGATTAAAGTTCCTCTGCTGGCTGTAATGCTTATAACCGCTAATTATTTCTGAGTCACTTGAGTGAAAGTAAACTGCCATCCTGTAGACAGTTAAGGAGCATGGAGGAAAGTTTCTGGATGAGCGTGCTTGTTAATTGACAAGTCAGGCTCGTGACCATCGCGGAAAACACCACCGCGCAACTCTTCGTGAAAGAAGCCCCGTGTCGCCGCTCAGCCGTGGATTTCACGTTTCCCCCCGTTCTGCATGCTGAAGGGAAACAAGCGGGAGCCCGGCGCGGGGCTGCAGCAGCAGCGAGGCTCTCTCCCGGCACACGACACAACCTCCGCTCCCACCGGGAGCCTTCACCCATTCAAAAATCCCACTGGTCTTACTGGAAGTTTTCCTTGACCCAACGCTGCCGGGTGGCATCGCGGACCCCGTTCCAGTCTAGCCTAAATGAACCCCCAAGGTCAGGACACACACCAGAATGAGATGGGGAGGGGAGGCCGGAGTGGGGGGCATTTAATTTTTCCAAAGGGGGGGGCCAGCCCGGCCGGGACAGACCCGTCGCCCACGGCGAGGTCCCCACCACGGAAACTTTCCGCGGCCGAGGCGATGCCAGCCCGCGCCGCCGGGCACCTCCGCCACCCGCGGGTGGGTGGGAGCGGCGGGGCCGGAGGGGAGCCGGCCCCGGTCGCCGCCGCGGGGGGTCAGGCGTGGGCGGGCGTCCCTCCCGGGCGCCGCGGGGGGCGGCGGGCGCCCCCTCGCGCGGGTGTCGCGGGTGGGCGCCCCGCGGGGGGAGGGAGGGCCGGGGCCGCAGGGCCGCGCGTTACCTGGGGTGCCGGTGCTGCGGGAGCGCGGCGGGGAAGCCCCAGCCGCCGCCGCCGCCGCTGCTGCTGTCCGCGGTGGCCACCTGGGCGCGGGAGCCGCCGCCGGTGCCGGTGCCGGCGCCTGTGCCGCCGGGCTGGATGCCGCCGCTTTTCCGGTGCCTGCCGGTGCCGCTGCGGCAGCGGCCGCCGCTGCTCCAGCCGCGCAGGAGGCCGGCCTCGGGAGCCGGCAAACTCTTCCTCGCCGACGAGGAGCCGGGGACGCTGCCCGCCTGCTGCCTGCCGCCGGTGCCGGTGCCGTGTCTCATGGTGCGCGGGGCCGCCGCATGCCGCGCTGCCGCCGCCCCGGGCGCCGCGGGACCCTCGCGCGCCGGGGCCAGGGGCTCCGCCGGCAGCGGGAGGCCGCCGGGAGCCCGGGCTGCTGCGGGGCGGGGAGGAGGCCGGGGACCGGGGGCGCTGCTGGCCGGGGCTCCCGCTGGGGCATTAAGTTGGACGCGCGGCCGGGAGCGGCAGGGCGGGCGCGGGGGCTGCGGGGCCGATAGTTGTCCGCGAAGTTGGAGCCCGGCGGGCGAGGCGGGGGCATCCTCTCCGCCGGCCCTTCATCGCCGCCCGCCGCCGCCGCCTCCCCTCGCCTGCCCCCGCCGCCCCGCGCCCTCAGCCGGCGGCGCTGGGGGGACGCGCCCCGCGCCCCGCGCCCATGGGCAGCCGCGGCCCCGGCGGCTGGCGGCGGCTCGACCGCGCCGGCTGCCTCCGCCGCTCGCTCGCCTTCCCCGGCAGGGGCGGGGGGCTGGCGGGGGGGAGCCCAAACCCGGGGCCGGTGCGCAAAATGGGTCAGGGAGGGGGAAAGGGAAGCCGGCGCTCGCCTCCCCCCTCGCCGCGGCGGGCTCCGGGAGGGCCGGGCTGGGGCGGTGGGGAGCGAGAGGGCTGCGGAGGAGCTCTCCTGCCCCGGCTCCCTGTGCACAAGTGCAGGGAATGTTCCACTGACCTACATATTTTTCCAAACATACGTGACCTTTTTTCTCTCTCTCTCGTTCTGTGGGAGGAGACAGGCGAGGATCCAAGAAAAGGAGAAGCTGGAAAGAGAACGAAAGGGGAAGCGGGGGGGGGAAAAAAAACCAACCCTCAACCAAAAAGCCAGCCCCGCATCAAGGATGGTTTCACAACGCCCCGAGCAAACCCCAGCGTGCCCGCCTTTGCATACGTCTATAGAGACATCCCCGCGCTGCACCGGCGGCCGCCCCTACAGCCTGACCCCGAGAGCCCCCGCCACGCCACGCCACGCCACGCCACGCCAGCCGGGCACGGTGCCGCCGGCCCCGCCGCGCTGCGCTGCGCCCGGGTGCCCGGCCGGCCACCGGCTCCCCAGCCTGGCCCCGGCGGGGCTCGGCTTCCCGCGGCGGGCTGGGGACGCCCGCCCCGCTCGGCCCCCGGCCCGGGGGTGACCCTGCCCCTGCCCGCTGCCCCGGCGGCGGCCGCGGGAGCCGAGCCGGAGCGGGGCACGGCACCGCGCTGACCCGGGGCGGGTTCCCGGCCTCCCCGGGCACAGGCAGGAGCTCCCGACTTGGTTGTGCAACGCCGCACCGGCAATTAGAGCAAAACCTTGACAGAGAGCGCTTTTTTTTTTCCTTGTTGCAAAGTAGGTCATTCTTTTTATTCCCCACTTTGCATTTTCTTTTTTTTTTTGCCTAATACTTCTCCTGCAAAGTGGCCAGTGAGAGATAAGGGAGCGTGCGGGAGCCTGGGAGGAGCTGTTGATTCGAGGGCTTGCTTTCGCCTCTCCGGGCATTCCTGCCGACTTCTGACGGTCTGGGGTTGCCCTTCTCCCTCAAGGAGGGCAGAAATGGCCGGGGAGCGGGGGCACCCCCACCGCCTCCCGCGTCCCGCTCCCCCGCGCCTCCTGCCCGCCGCCCCGCCGGGCCCCGCCGCCCGGGCCGCCCCTCCCGGGCCCTGCCGGCTGTTGCCCCTTGCCCGCTGTCGCCCTCGCAGCTCCTCTGCACCCGGGGCTTGCTGGCACTGCTGTGTCCATCCGGCCAACCCCTTGCTATGCCAAAGGAACGCGTGGAGGAGGCACCTCTTCCACCCGCAAAAGGGGTCTCCCCCCGGGATACAGTATTTGCTTGTTAGGACAGTTGTGGGTTTTGTTCAGAGAAGGGATTTCCTGGGGAGGGAGAAGCCCCTTCAGCTGGCGCAAGCTCTGTCCCCACCAGAAGGGCCTGGCTGCACCGCCATACCTGTGCCAGCAGAGTTTGTGTGGTGGGCTGGGGGCTGTTTCCCCATCTCCCCTGGTCTGTTCTGCCCCCCTTTTAAAGACACGTTAAGCCTTGCAAAAATACCAGCCAGCAGAGACCTCTCTGCCCACACAGGGTGTGCGTGTGTGGGCGCAGCGTGTGGGCTGAAGGTTGCTGCAGCTACCTGGCTGCAGCAAGGAGCCGTGCTGCTTCTCCCAACACCCCCAGCACCCAGCTCACCCAGTCACCCCGCCGTGACGCCCGGCTCCCCCCGTACGCCACATCCAGCCTGTTATTCAATCCGATTCAATCCCGAATGTGAATGTTAATGATTACAAAGTATGGAAAAATGTTGCGCTTTTTTGCTGAGCACTTTTACACCGTACTTTATACAACCGGCATGACTAATGTTGAAAGAGTAAAGTTGTTTACTTTTAACCAAGATTAAATACAAAACTTTGAAAAGCTCCTCCCTTCCTTTGGATGAAACCCAGCATTTTTTCCCATTTGGAAATTGTCAAACAGTGGTTAAACAATCCTTTGGCAAACAAGTAGTGCCTAAGGGAATAAAGCATCAGATACATGGGGAGTGGAATAAAAGACATTTCTGTTCCTGAGGTATTTTTCTTGTGTTGCACAATGAAGTATAACATAAAATCTTCAAGCCTTGTAAGGTTAGAGAGAAGGAACTTCCCATGATTATATGCACCACATGATTTGATATTCCAGTCTTTTTGAAAACCTACCAAAATCCTGCCCCAAAAACAACCCTGCGCTTTCAAAAGCTGGGAAGCCAAGTACCTTGAGGAAAATACCATGCTGAGAAAGGCAATCAGCAAGACACAGGAGCGTATGTACAAAATTACATCTCTACCGTGTTTTAACAATTTCCCTGACAATTTCTAAGGACTCCATTGCACAAGTGAAGAAGTGAGACTGCTTAAGGTTTGTTTCTTAATTCATTCCCTAGGTTACCGGTGTAAACTTTAATTAGGGCAACAAACAGCAGATTGGCTGAGGGTGAGGCAGGCTTTTCCCAGCGCATACCTGAGTCCCGTTGTGAAATACCAGCCGTTTAAACCATGCAGCCTTTCTCTTGGGCTGGTGACACATGGAAAATAACCCAATACTGTCAATACGGCATTCGGTTTGGAAATTAGCCAAAGCGTTATGCTAGATGCCACATGTAAGAACTTTAGGGAAGTAGCCCAGCCTTCAATTTTTAAAAACATTAAATCATTTTATAGTCATGAAATATCAGCAAATAACTTTTCAGACACCAGGAGCCTGTGATCCAAAGCTGCAATCCCTTTTGTTTCAACTAGAATAGGCTGGCCAACCTTCGCGGCCCAGAAATGACGCAGCAGGGTTTTCAGTGGGCCGAGAACCACAAACTAGGTGCCTCCCAGGGTGGAGGGCCAAGGGGCAGAGCGGGAGAGGACAGTGGCTCCCCCGGGAACCCACTGCTCCATTGTGGCAAGCCTGCGGGAGGGATGTGGGGCTGGGTGCGAGTTCAGACATACCAGGTTTAACTCTGCTGCCTTGCTTTCTCTCACTGCCAGGGATTCGGATTATGCGGTACCACCACTGCCGTGTGATGTAACCCTCAGGGAAGGAGCTACCTTGGACATCACTTGGCTCCAGAGCCAGAGCCTGGCACCACAGCCTCGAAGCACAGGCATTACCTGTGCAATATCGACGTTTTTAACCTTTAACAGACACAAGTACATGTTGCGGGGACATAAGATGCAATTTGCAGCCCTTTTAATTTAAATGTGAAGCCTACATTTGGATTAGTGTTTGTGTAGACGTAAAAAAGGGTCCCCCAAACAATCATCCTCTAATCAACGTAAAGGCAACAATGGTCCCAAAGTCAGGGATGGCACTGGGGGAGAGAGGGGCGTGATGGAAAAGAATAAAGGACCCTCAAAGAGCCGACCAAATGGCACTGAATGTGAAACTATTCTCCTAAGTTTTCAAGTAAGTAAGAAGGAGACAGACAAGGATTAATTTGATTAATATTAATTAAGGGGCAGGACAGACCTTGGGCCTCTTGTCTCCCTACCTTCCATGATGAAAGACAGAGCAACAGGGACAAATACATGGCAAATACATCTAGTGGCTCCTGTTAGTCGGAGGAGTCGCACCAGCTGTGGCTGCTGGGGCTCTGCGCTGCTTTCCAGCCGGGCTGGCAGGGGCGAGGTGAGCATGGGAGCACAGGGACAGATGTAGGGAGCTCTTGCTTTGGGTAACACACTTCTGTAACCAATTTTGGCAGAAATTTCTGCAGGGAGGAATGATCTTCAGAGGATCAGCATTATTCTTCATTCTGCAGCTTACAGTTTCCTGAGGGAGGGAGAGGTAGTGCATATTTATCAACCAGCAGCACAGCCTCCGAATCAGGGAAAAGCAGATACATGCCACAGAGAAATGGACTTCAGATGCATCCTACTGCTGCTGCCCCAAGCACTGGACTAGGATGCCTGATGGGCCTTCGGAGTCTCTTCAGCTAGAAAACCAAGCTCCCTGTTTTTTCTGCATGGTTATTACAAGGCAGTTTGCTGATTTGAACTTACCTTAGTCTCATCCATTTTGAAGAAAAAATTTATCCATTGCCAGGGTTTTCACGGAAGAACTTAGTCAGGCATGTGACCTACCTGAGGATTTGACTTCCCCAGCTTATTTGAAAAAGGGTTTGCAGGTTTTCTTGAAGTGGTTAATGTAAGGAATGGGGAGGAAGAAGGCATGGGTTGAAAAATTAGCAACTAATCATTAAATAAACTTAATCTCTGGAAGGGCTGAAATTGCTGCTGGGTGCACAGAAAGCCCTAAAGCCTACCACTGCCTGGCAGCCTTGTGGTGAGCATTTACATCCTTCCCATGAAGCAGAAGTACTCTGCAGCATGAGCTGTATGTATGCACTCCATTGCCATGGAGCGTACTATATGTGTGTCAGCCTGGTGAGCCAAAACTCAGGGCTGGGGACGTAAACCTTTCTCGTGGGGGAAAGAGAAGATGATCCACTTATCCTCTGGTTGACAGTGGCCTTTGTGCCAGTGCACCTCTTGGCCCATACAAGACCTTTAATTCACTCGCAGCAGGACGGGACTACAGTTTGTGGCGAAGTCCAGTTTCAGTGGGACTGTGCTGGTTAACACAAATAAGGCATTATGGCGTGGCTGTACCTGGGAGAAAGGCTCTGGTCTGCAATCAGGCTGATGGAGCTTGTTCAGCTTTGAGAGCTGTTCAAGAAAATGAAGTTCAAACTCAAACCCAGGAGTAAAGGATCTGCTGTTTTTCTCTGGAAGTCCTGGTGAAACAGAAGATAATAAAGGGTTGTAGTGCCACAACTGAATTAAGAATGGCTGGGAGAAGTCTGAATGCAAACGCAGCATCTTTGGCTTTACCTTGACTAAGAAAAACAACTGCATTAATGCTGGACTGCGGTAGTATTTTTTTGGCAAGACACAGTCCCTATGGATCTGTACAAATATTTTAATTCCTGGCAGGTTTCACAGAGACCTTCTGCCTCTTCCAGAAGCTGTTGATGAGCAATGGGAAGGTGTAGCGAACCATTGCCTCTCTCCTTAGCCTTATTCCCCTCTCGGCTGACTTCAGCAGCAGATGGGTTAGGCCTGGAGATCATCCTCACTTTCAGGATTCCACAGAGTTTTCCAAATTCTTTGCTAATTGCTCCCTCCTCTCTTTTTTCTTGAGTACTGTTCTTGCTCACAACCTTGGAGTTACGCTACTTACCACCACACACTCACTCTCAAATTCTTCTCAGCTGGCTTTGATTCTGTGCAGCACTCTACTCTTGCACCTACCTTAAGCTCATTATGTTATTATTACTAATGACACATGCCAGTAAAAATATGGAAAATTTAAATGTGAAGGTTAAGTAAGTAACAGAGGAAATAATACAAAAAATCTTCAAACTCAGGGGTATACGGATCTGCCCTCACATATACAGCTTTGCCATCTCTGATTTTCAAAGCAGTAAGCAACTATCAATATCAAGACAATGTGTAAGCCTGATTTTAGCTGCTTGACTTTAAAAAATAAGCTCAGAAGATTTTGTTCCAGGACGTTTGTAGCATGCGTGCTCAGATCTTTCTCATTATCTTCTCTTATACAGCCCCTACACATGAGAAGAGACTGTGAGGACCATTGATTCTGACCTCCTGAACAAATCCAGGACACAGAATTTCCTCTTCGTGCATCTAGCCAGGTACTTTATTGTCATGTTTTAAAAAGACATTGATCTTGACTTAAAAAAAAAAACCCAAATCATGTTCGTTTCTTCATTGTCTCTTTCGGTGTTTCGATGGTGTTGCTTAAACTGCAGCAGTCAGTAGGCACTAGGTGTCAACGAGGCACTAGGAGTCTTCTTCAGTGTGCTCACCCCTGTCCAAACAGATGCTAAATTACTGGTAACAATTAAGAAAAAAAAACCTACTGAGTTAAATCATACATTTAAAAACAATTTACTTTGCTGTTTTAAACTCTTAGTCTGAGCATAGTCATGCAGTTAAAAAAAAATTCTATAAAATGTTTTTCCTTTGAGCTAGATTATTTCCTTTCTATGTTGTCAAGGAAAATGGGCTGCTTCAAGGACTGCTCTTCCTTTTTTGTGGCAGTCAGCTCCTCTCCCTGATATTCATGCAAACACGGTTCTGATTTCATTGTGAGCACCCTGGGAGAGTGTCGAAATACAAACAAAACCTTGAAAACAATTTCACTAATGCAAAATCAGGTGAGGTGTTCCGTTGCTTTTGCAAAGTCAGAGCTTTGACTATAAAAACTTGGAAGGTGTATTTGGCCTCCGTCGTTAGTGCAGGCTGCATGCAGACACAGCTGCTAGCAGAGGCTGTGCTATTCCGCTTGCACAGAGCATTGCAGGGGGGAAGGAAGCAGAGAAAGAGAAAGTGTTAAAAAGGTAAATATTGACTCAAAGAAAGGAGACGTAAAGGAGAATGTGGGAGAACTGTAAATGAGCCAGAGAGGATGGAGAAAAATTCTTCAGCAACTGTAATTAGGTTAGATTTCAGAAGTAATTGCAGTGTTCCAGCATCAGCAGATACTGTAGGCAATATTTGCCCTCAGCTGCGTTTGCAGAGAAGGCGAGTAGTTTCAGCATGCAGGGCCTGATCCTGACACGGTTGCACCAATTGCATACAGACGTGAGGCCAGTGCGGCAGCCGATGTCCTCCCTCTCCTTGCCACTGGAAGCAGGAGCAGCGTCCGGCCGGAAGGTTTGCAGGGAGTGGGAGCGGTGGGTGCAGAGACATAAACACAGCAGCGTGTGTGGATGCAAACACACAGCCTAAATAGAAGAATATGTATTTAATGGAGCTGCTGGTGCAAAACTGTGTTAGCAATTGAACACTGAATAAAAGGTGTTTAAGCCATCACCAGTGCCTGTCCAATGCCACTGCCTTTGCAGAGGGCATGGGGAGGCTGGGCTGGTACTTACCTCCCAACCACGGGCTGGAGCAGTAACCGGGATGTGGGAACTGCAGTCTCCTCCACTTCCTTTAAGATACACTTTTCCTGTATAAAACCAGATTATATAGGCTTTCTGCAGGGAAAATAGATTTCACCTTTAAGTCTTCTGCAGAGGTTTTACATTAGCACTTCATGCACCATCAGAAAATCAATTACCATTGGTATTACATGCAGATGAACGGTGCAGAGTAATGGAGAATTCATTTTACACAATGCTTTTAATAAAATGCTAAATACGGCAAAATATTTTGCCAAAGGGCTATTTATAGGCTCTGCATGGGAAGTGTGTCTCTGAGGGGAAGTCTGCACCTTTGTGATTTGGACAAGGAGTGAGCCTCAGCCTTCTTTATGCTAACATTGGTCAAGCACATATTTCTGCCAGGATGGATTAAAGATGACAGCAGTCCATCGTCTATATTGTGATGGCTTTAACTTCACATGGAAAAAAGACTTTTTCTTTTAAAAACAAGAGTTTCATCGGCTGTGTTGTTGCCATGCCAGTTGTTGCAAGACCCTAAAACAACTGAATTACCCCCTCGTTCTTGACACTCTCGTCACCTTTTCCTGGTCTTAATGCCAAAGCAGTTTGCTGATTAGATTTGCTGTGTGTATTTCAGTAAATCATTGACACCAGCACCTCTTTACAAACAGACGTATCTGCAATAACAGCCCTATTCCTACCTGAGTTTGGTGACATAGCTGGGGCAAAGAAAGGGACTGAGTCTTATCAGGAAGCAATTATGAAAATAAGAAGAGCAATGCAGGGCCAGACCAAAGTATGCTACCTCTAACTGTGGCCAGAAAGAGAAGTCTGAGGAAGTGAATAAGAATAGCACAAGCATACACTTCCCTGGAGCGCTCTCTCAGCTGTCAATAGTTTATGCTCAGGAGCTCCCCGTACGCCCATGTAACCACCATGGGCAACATCTTCCTGCAGGGAACCCCACAGCTTAACTATACACTTTATGAAGAGCCATCTGGTTTTGCTCATTTTGAACCTGCTAGCTTTATTTGGCACTCCTTCATTCTTGTCTCGGAAGAGAAGGGGAACAATCAGTCCCTCTCCACCCTCTTCGTGCTGCTCATGGTTTCATAGACATGTGCCATATCCCCTCTCAATCATCACTTTTCCAAGCTGAAGAGCCAAAGTTTTGAAACTGCTCCATGGTTTTGATCATCCCCTCTGGCTCTTCTCTGAATGTTTTCCACTGTATTTCCTTTAAGGTGAGGACCAGGACTGCACATAGTATTCAATAGGCAATCCAAGTGGGCATGCACTAAATCTGTATAGGTTCATGATGGTGTTCTTGCTTTTCCTTCCCTAATAACTGCTAACACGGTGCAATGGCTCTTGTATCTTTAAGATCTTCTCAGATTCACAGTACATTTCAGTTACATGAGCTCAAGAATGGTTTTCCATTTACCTTTTTCTTTAATAGCCATGCTGAATCCAACCCAAAATAATAGACATTTGTCTTAACTTATCTACAGATTTAGGCCTATTGAAAGAAAAGAATGGCTAGAATATTGCTAAGGAGAAAATATATTCTTGTTCATTGTAACTTCCAAGATTTCTGGAGGGACTATATTTAAGTTATGTACACAAAAAATAGCCATGCTGAAGGAGGAGGAGGAATCAATCACAGAAAACTTGAACAGTGAAAGGAAATGTTTCGAAATGTTTCGAAATGTTTCAAAATGTTCTAAACTTGTGAAAATAAATGTATGATAGGATGGAATAGATAATACAAAAAAACCCTTTGAAAATTTCCCTGCAATAGAAAGTACTCCCTTCTTTTAAATATCTTTGTTAGAGCTAAAACCCATGAAATCATGAAAACAACTAAAATAACAGATGAATCCTTCTGCCAGTTGCTATTGCAATCTATTACTTGCAGGAAGGAAGCGTGTTTATTTAAAAATATCCTCCTTGTCCTTAAAGATGTAGTCAGATGTTTGTATTACTTGAAAACTGTTGTAAATATGATAATTACCCAGTTCCTTTTTCATTTCGCAATCCTTGCTAGGTATATTATTTTATGTCTTACAAATTTAATCTAATCTGGGCTGGTGCTATTGAGTAAGACTGATACGGCACTATAGAAAACCAGCAGCAATGACCTAAGCTTCAGTCTGATGCTTCCTCCTTCCAGGGTAACCGATACGTATTTCCCACGTGGCTCCAGCAAGCAAACCACCGAAGCCCCCAGCTGACATCCGCCCTCAGGTTTTCCACCGGTTCCGCCTGCAGCAGTGGCCAGTACTCCCTGCTGCCACCCGGGGATTAGTTTGACAACCTCAAGCCGAGTGCCACGGGGTGCAAATGTTGAACCTGTGCCTTAAAATGTCTCTCCAAAGTTGTGCCTAAGTATCTCCAGCTGCTTTATGAGAGTGAGTGAAATGGTCTGAAAGCTTCATTTCAATTAAAATAATCTCTGCTCTAGCTCTACTTGCCACAGTCAGCAGTGGCATTCAGCTTTCAAAAGCTGATGGCAGCACTGTACTGGCAGGAGTGTGCTGGCCTGTTCACTAACTCTGAGAAGAGCAAACAGCTCTGGTCTGCATCCCACAAACAGAACTTCATATTCTCAAAACCTTTGATCTGCAAATTTCCTACCCCTACCACTTTGTCTTAGGTTAGATATTTGGAAGTCTTCCGTGGAGATGCAGACATTTCTTTGGGGCATGATGAGCTTTTGACTTTTCCCTTTCTTTGATTATTTATTTTTAGAAAGACAGAAAGCAAAGATCTTTTCTGTGAGCACGCCTGCCCCAGGCAGCCACTATTCACAGTGGAAGCTGAGTAACAGTTTGCTATTCAAACAGAAATCTGAGTGTGTTGTACAATTGCAACAATACAAGATGGACATGGAAAGATGGCATGGAGCCATTGCTTCCTGCCTGGGAGAGAAGGAAGCTTTTGGAAAGGCAGGTAGAGAGAAGGGTATTGATAATATATTGGCAAGGCATGAAGCGAGGGTGAAGAGGCCATTGGCAGATGTGTGGGGCACTGAGAGAAGGAGAGGACAAGAAGCTGGGGTGAGATGCACAGAGTGCTGGTGCGAGGTATGGAGTAAGACTTGCAGGGATTCAGGGTGACTTAGTGATATGAGCACTTTGTTGAGACCCTGGAGGCTTGAGCGTAAGTCTGAAGTTCAGTGAGCTGCCTTATTGCCTCTGGCAAATCATTTCACCTCCCCACGTCTCAGATTTTCCCCCCATCTCTTCCTGCTCATCAAATCAGCATCAAAAACGAATTGTCAAGAGATGGGAAAAGAAAGATAAATTGTGCTGGGACTTAAAGATGAGGACACAGAGCCTGAGTCAAAAGGCGAGATGATTCTGTGTGGATTAGGGGAAAGGGATGAGGTGACGTTAGCTCCCTTCAGCTAGATCTTGAGCAGAAGATCTGACATCGTTATGTTCTCAGCTCTAAATGCGGAGAGAGCGATGCTGGGGATGAAGTACAGAATGTGCAGCACGCAGCCAGCACGACAAAGTCGTTGCCAGGTAGAGATAAATGTAGGACAGCCAAATTACATAAAGCCCATCTCTCTTTGGCTGCTAAAGAAGGACGGGGTGTTCAGAAACCCCCACCATGTGACGGGGCAGAGCACAATGAGCTAAACTGCTCCTTTAATAGTACTAAAGGAGCAACAAATGCTGGTACTGCTTTGTGTTTACTTTTTGTTTTAATAATCAAAATCAGCTAGGCTATGTCCTTGTGGATATACTCCAGTTTGTTTTCAGTTCTCGTGTATGTGATGATGCACCTTATCAAGCGCTGGTGGATTAGTGTGTTTACACAAGCTTGGCTTCGAAGGCTGAGCATCATATGAGCACAGCACAGTCAGGAAGCGCTGCAGTCTGAGCCTTGGGTCCTGACCACATTCTCCATTCAAATGGTTCCACAAACTAGCACTCCAGTCCTGCCTGCTGCACCCATGTCCCCTCAGACGTCAATGCCAGAACTCAAGTTTTAAGCAATTTTAGAGACTTTCAGACAATGACTCCAATCCATTTGGAAATTGCAAGCTGTCTATGTTGACATAGCCGTAGTGTATCATCTCCTTTCAGAGAGGCAATATCCACTATTTAAAAAATCTTCTAAAAAGTCAGAAAAAAAGACTTACATGCAACTTCAGGAACTCACTTGGTTGTCAACTACTAGTTAGGCTTCCAGATGCCAAGGTACAGTCCCTCTCTGTACCAGGCTGGGCTAGTTTAACCTAAGCTCCTAGCTGATGTTATGAAGGAAATCCAATGAACTGTGTACATCTTAAAGCACTGAGCTCTCCCAAAGCAGTCTTTCCTTTCATGGAAGGAAGAGCCATGGACTGGTGTAGGGGAGATCTGAGACTCCTGAACATACCAAATCCATCCAGCATAGATTAATTATTTATAGTTCTATAGGGTTAACCGAAATTATGAATGAGTCCAGCTTCCCATTCAACTCATCCAAATTTAGGTGTCTGTGTGTCAGCTAGGTGTCTAAGCTTCTGTAATAGTCACTGGAGGACTAAAGACTACAGTCGGCGGAGCCAGGGGTAGTTCAGCTACGCAAATGTTGGAGTTTACCTTACAATGTTATGAATTCTCTCTCTTAACTCTATTCCTTATTGACTAAATTTCCATTGACTCTAATGGAAGCTTAGACACCTAGCTCACATACGGATATCTATGTTGCATTCACCTAAATTTAGGTATCCGTATCAGCAGCTAAATCCCTTACTATAAGGCTTATTAAGTCAGACTCATCTGGGCAGGTGTGTGGCCTTCTGTTCTGTGTTCATTACTTCGGTGCAGAACTTCTCATATTGTCAAGACTGAATATTGAAGTGACAGGTCTCAAAACAGAATAAATTGCTTCAGAATATGCTTTATACAGATAAAATGTATTTGAACTTTCAAATTCCTGAGAACTAAAATTAAATGTCTGAAAGAATACCTGAATGCACCATCCAAAGAATGTGATCCTGAAATAGTTGTCTTTAAATAACGGGGTTGATATTGCCACCAGCACTTAAAATAGAGGCTGAATTAGACCAGAGTCAAGGTCCATCCAGCCTCACACCTGGTTTTCAATGCAGACAGTCCAAAAAGGAGTGATCTTTCCCCTTCTGTACCATTGCAACTTCAGCAATCAACAACCGTTTGGGCGCTTTGTAAGCTGGAGAATGCATCCAGGCAACTTTGTGTAGTGCCCCTATGGGCTCTCTTCTCTACGAAGTCATTCAAACACTTTTGGAAACTGTCCATATCTTGGACCCTCTCAACATGCATTTCTTCAGGGTAAGAAATTCAGGACCTACTGCTCTGCCAGTAAGCTCCACAATTTAAATATGCTCTGTGTGAAATTGGCATTCCCTTGGTTTTCTTCAGATGTGTTTCTCAGAAGTGCCCCCTTGTTCTAGCACCTGGAGAAACAGAGAACTGTCATCCCCCATTCACCTTCTCTATCACTTTTCAGATTTTATAGATGTCTATTGTAGTCTGTCTCTGCCGGAACAAATTTGTTTATAATAGTTGCAAATGTTTGACGAGACATTGGTTTATATGAGAATCAGCTCTGGGAACCTGAGCAAGAGCTCAGTGTAGAAAGGCATTCCTAATGAATATAAAATATCCAGGGAAAAAAAATTGCCTTCAGAGACTTAATACTGGGTTTTCCCCGAACAAAGTCCTTTTTGATTCAATCAGACATTTTTAATACATGAATTGTTGGTTCCTGTGAAACAAGAAGATGGAGGATGACTAGAGTCTCTTTCTCCATTTGTTTTAGTTCTCATGAGATCCAAGGTATGAAATCCTTACCCATTCACAAACCCTCCTCAAGCTGAATGCATTACTAGTGGTATCTTCAGTTTTCGTTCCTAAGGAATGAGGAAATGAGAAATATTTGTAAGTGGGTATTGCAAACCACTAGTTCAGATAAAGCTTGTGTATAATTCACATTAACTTAAAGCCTTAACAAGTTTCAGTCATCACAGGATATCATGCTTAACAGCAAGTTTTAATACAGCCAGAATAAAATGCACAACCCTAATCATCATTAACTTGCAATTCTAGATAGAGGGTGTACATGTCTTGGTTTGTATGCAGAGGAAGGTCTACTTATTTTAGGCCATTTTGGTAGGTAAATGTGCTATTCAGTGATAAATAAGGAGAAGATACACTATTTCTGTTGTTTTATGATTCACACATTACTTAACGCAACCTGGGGAAATTAACTAGAAGAATTTCAGGTGAATTTTACAGTAAACACTTCTAATGTATTTAATAGATCTACTGAGCAGTACTTACAAGAGATGATTTCAACAGTCAATGGGAATATGGACTGAAAAATTGAATGCAGATTACTGAGAGGAAGATTGGAAACTGATAGATGAGCATGAGAAATTAGTACCAATAAACACAGCATAAATTACAGACAACTCAATTTCCTGTAGACACAGATTCTTCATCCTCTCTGAAGAAGAACTTGGGATCTCAAATTCTGGGTGCTGGTGTAAAAGCCCTGTTTTTCCCACATGACTCCTGGCTCTGTGCCTATGTTCAGTCTGTCACGGAATCACAGCTTTTCACTGAACCCTTTCTTTTGGGACATGCTAAATTATATGATAAATTTTAAGTGGGATGGGGAAATGAACCATTTTAAAGAAATTATCTTACTGCAGCACCTGCCTTTCTTAGGGTTTTTCAAAGCATGACACGGTCTGGAAACAGCTCCTGGTTCAACATCTCATATGTACAATTAAAATGCTTAATTGTGCAGAGCATTAGTCAGTGCTGATCTCCTGAGGAAATGGGAACTTTATGAATGATGCCTGCTTCCCACTCTGAGGAGTAAAATTACACTATATTTAAAGAATACATGTGCTAAGCACCTAAGGCTGTTTAGAGAAATCTGAGATCCCATAATACATCATTATGGTATTGTGAAAAAAGAGTTTTGTGAAGCAAGGTATTCAGTTTGGAAGCTAAGAAGAAGAAATTGTGAAATAAAATTGGGTAAGATAATTTTTGCTTTGCTGATAAGCCATTTGCTCATTAAGAAGAGGAAAGCAATTGTCTTGAGCTATGCTGATTAAAAAAAATGGGAATAAGGGCCTAGCTGTCTTTTGGAGGGAAAAAATGAAACCACATTTGTAAGAGTACCATGTGCATCTCAAAAGCACGTTGACGAATGCCAGCCCCTGAACAATTCTCACTCATATGGAAGGAGGCTATGAAGTGAAACACCGGGAATAAACCCACAGTTTGCGAGGCATAGAAGTATGGGCTCTGATAAGGATGCAAGCACTTTGGGCTTGGGCAGATGATCTAAGCGTGCACCTGTACACCGCGTTGCGGGCAAAGGGACTCTGCCTGCTCTCAGGACTGCAGCCGACAGGCAGCTCCAGTCGGAAAGTCAGGGAGCCACTCTTGTACAGCACTGAGCCGAGGCACGGGTCCTTCCCTCCTGTCCCTGGTGTCGGGGGCTCTGGTGTGTCTGGTGACAGAGGGACAGAGGAACCCAAGTGCTTTGCCCAGACCTGGCTTGTCATGGCTCTGGATGTTCCTAGGAGACTGCCTAGGACCCAGGTACCTGCCTGGGAAACACCCTGCTTTTGAGACACACCAGGACAAAGACAGAAAACAGTAAATGCAAGGGAGGTTTAGGAGTTAGGTTACTCTTTGGTTTTGCTCTAGCTTTAATTCATAGACCTGCCAGCTTGCAGTCCTGAAGGTGCCTATTGAATACTGCAGGTCTGCTTTGTTTCCTGCATCCGTCCTTGAGGAGAACACTGCTGATGGCAGTGCCGGTGGCATTTCTAGTGACAACGATGCATGTGCCTGTCACAAAATTAAGCTTGGATGTTTGGAAATTTTTTTTTTTTTTCCTTGGGAGAAAGAGAAGAAGGGGTTTTCGTTGGTTTGTTTTGAATGTGCAAGTGACACTACTGGGAACAAAGTGGTGTCTCAAGAGAAAAGAAGTTGCAAAAGCCACATTTATCATCCCACTTCAAGCCTACTCTAAATATTGTCCAGGTAATGTCTGTATCAATAGGGATCAAGCAAGACAACTGTGCAAACACACTTGTGCTCCCTAATAATTCCCACTTTCACTGGCAAGTCAGGAAAAGTGAAAAAATACCAATTAAAAAACCCTGCTGGTGTAAATACTGTCCGTAAATATTTTATCAATTTATTTTGTTCTTCTTGTGGAGGATGATTAGAAGGAGCAAGGGCAGTAGAAGAAGGGGGGAGGGAGAGAGGGAAAGTACCTGCAGTTTTCAAAAGAAATATCAAGAACTTTTCCATAAGGCAGTTTAAGCTGAAAGTGCCTTGGCAAATCTGTAACGTGATTTTCCAAATGGTGTGCAAAATGTCATCCAATTTTAAATCTGTAATATTTTTTTAATCTCCAAAAAGGAAATACTAATGTTTGTCTTTACTACAGTTGATCCAATCTTGCACTTCTTTCCAGATTAAGCTCCTACTGATTGTAGCGATCTGGGCCCAGTAATACACTTTTGACTTATCAGTTTATTTACAGCTTGGATCTGCCATTGCCATTAGGTATCTAGGATACACATTTTGCACACGTACAGCACATACAGAACACGTACTCGTAGACATACTTTCATTGAATATGATAATGTAAGTATCATTCTCCTACCTAAAGAAATGCGTTTGAATTGCATACGTCTAAAGCTACCCTCCAAACACCAGATAAATACCTTCCAAAAATAGCATCACTCATTTTTCACAGCAGGTGTCATTCATCAGGTATGAGGCTGCATCTAAACGTGTTAGTAATAATAATTCAGTTTGGTATGTGACTCCAGCTCATTACTGGCAGCCCCAGGCACTGGAGGCTAGTGAAGTCACTAGAGCAGTGCAGAAATATTTAATCCTATAGCAAATATTTAGTCCTACAACATGAATATTACACAAATATTGATCCTGTAAGTTAAAAAGACTCTGAAGAACCTGGCTTTTCTCCTTCGGCTCTCTGACCTGTCTCACTGTTTGCTCACCTCCATGGTACTGTGTGCTGAGCTGCGCCAGCTCCAGGCTGCCCACCATACCTGGTCTGGAAGTTGGCGGCGGGTACGGGAAAGGGGGAGCTGAGGGAGCGGATCCTGCCCCTCCACAGGCAGCACCGATGGCTCGGGGAGCAGCGACTGCAGCTCTCCCTATGCAGAAAAGATGTTGCAGGCGCAGGGCAGCCTGGTCCTCCACGCTGCTCCTGCTCCCACTGAGCCTGCCATGGGATCTGCTCCCAGGTGGCAGCGCCAGAGTTATTTTGGAGGTGAGGATGATGCCCTGTCGCTGCCTGTTGTGCTTTCAGCACCTTGCTGCATTGCCATAAAACACACAACGGTGTCGTGGTTGCCAGCACACTGAGAGCATGGCGCTCGGGGTCCCCCGCCCGCTGCGGGCCGTGTCACCACGCCAGCCCTGCGCAAGGCCGTTTTCGGCATCCCCCCTAACGGCACTTCTGCCGCAACTGGCAGATCTGCAGATGAGAAATGCCACTGCACCAAAGCTAATTAAGAGCTTGCAGGGAATCTCGTTGCATGTTTCTGCTTAATTTGTAATATTCACACTAGGCCTGACAGAAAGCCACCAAGGGGACAGGAGCATTTCCAGTGACTTTTAATGGGCTGTTTGCACCGGGACGCCGATAATGACAGGCTGGTTTGCACAGGCAGTGAAAAGCCTCTCTTCAGACCCCACCAGACACCGGAGCCTGTTGACCTTAATTAAATTTCATGGCACACTTGGCTCGGTCCTGCGGTAATTGCTCAGCCTCTACTTATATGCGTTGGCTAAATGGGAGCGCTCTCATAGGCAGAGTTTGCAGGGAGCATGGAGTATGATGAGACCTTCTGCCAGTGCCCTGTGCCTCTGACCTCCTCTGCTGTCTCTCTTCTCCACAGCCTCATTTCATCATGCTCTTCAATCCCTTCTGGCACTTTCAGTGTGATATGCTAAAGATTAATTCCTTGAGAAGCATGGCAGTGATAAATAATTACTTTTCTGTTTATTACTACTTACTATTGTTACAGAAACATTTCCAAAACTTGTTTATGTCCCATGTGTTTGTGGTGCTGCACAACATGAATAGCAGGAGTCCGTACCCACTCCCCAGGACCTTGCCATCCAGGCACCTGCCAGTTTTACTTTGAAATCTTGGTTACAGAAACACAAGGCAATCTGAGGTCTCCTCCTCCATATCTGTGCCCTAAAGCCAGGATCTAGGCTTGTCAGGCTGGAAGTTCCCCTGTTCTTGGAAGAGGCCATTTGGAGCCAGCCTCTCTGAGAGGATGGTGAGTCTGTGGGTCGAGGGGAAGGGAGGGCATCCTTTGCACTGAGAGTCACAGAACAAGTGGTGGACATGCTGCCCCCGCCGTGTCTCACTGCCTGGCCCCTCTGGCTAGGAATCATGGAGGAGACAGCCAGGGCAAGATTCCCATCTGGCTGGTGAAGAAGGATGGTTGCTCAGGCTAAGGGGTGATCCCAAAGAAGCCTATGGCCTTGCTCACACTTACAGACCACAGATCTAGGGAAGGGAAGAAACTTTCTCAGCAAGTCACAAGTTTTTATCCTCCCTGGGGTCCCTGGCAATACAAAGAAGATCCCACCAGCTCTCCTGATATTCCTTTTTTTTGGGTCTTCTGGAGACAGAGATAAATTCCCTGACAATCCCCCAGGAGTCAGAAGACGAGTGCTCAGGCTTTGATCATCTCCTTGAAGAGGAAAAAAAGTAGAGAAATGGGCAGAAAAGTGTGTGCAATGCTGAAGAGACAAAAGGAGGGTGAGAAGAGGGAAAGGAGAGACTGTGGTGAGGAGAGAACAAGGAAAGGTGAAGAGTGGAAGGCATGGAAAGCAGAGAACAAAGGGGAGAAGCCCCGAGCATTTGAAAGAGCAGGTAAATGAGGGAGCGAGCATAGACAGGAAAAAGAAGAGGAGCAGTACCTTAAGAGAGGCATATAACAAAGGGAAGAAAAAGGAAGTCTTAGCAATGTATTAAATAGGAAAGAAATGAGGAACAAGGAGCTAAAGAAAGCCGCAATCAGAAAGAGGAGACTTCCTTGCAGAGAAAGAGAGATGAGAGCAGGCTGCTTCTGAAGGGGGGAAAGTACTGGAGTCTGAAGAAACACACTAAAGAAACACATTACAAGCTTGACACACAAAAGCAGAGGCATAAACTATAATGGAGAGGAAAAGAAAATGAAGTGGAAAAAGGAAGCAGGTGGAACAAAAGGAAACAGGGCATGTAACAGTTTTAAAATAATATTAAATGCAGAAGTTGGATTAAAAAAACCTTATTACTGAGCCCATTTCTCTCTTTAGAACTGTACAGTATGAAATGAAACATATGCACAGTCTGGCATTGCTGTTAATATCCCTTCCTTCAAATCCGCTTTTAATGGGTACAGATAATAAAGCTGGTAACCATTTAAGAGCAAATGCCATTACAAATGATGACCTGTAATCCACTGTAAACTCCTACCCTCTGCTTATACAAACAGACCTGGGTGCTTGAAATAAGAAGAGAGTTTTATTTTCTTTCTTTTCTTGTGGAGATTCTCACTCTTGTAGCCAAATTTCACTTCCCAAAAGACAAATTATTAAAACACTGGACTGCAGGGTCTGTCTAAAAAGAAAATAGTTTTATTCAATATCTCCAGTATTAGGAGATGCAGTAGTCTATTCTGTTTACTACTGCTGAATGGCATGTGGAGGATTACCGAACAATTTGGCAGAGGATAGTTTCTTTTTCAAGTGATAAGGTGGCCTGGAAGAGCTGCTTGTTCCCAGCACAGCCTCTAGCCAACTTCTTGGAAGGCTCCTTGCTCCTCCCTTGCATGCACAGCACGGGAGGATGTACACTGTGCTCTACAGGGGAAGGAATAAGCCAGGCACTTCAAGCTACCCAATGCTGTCTTATCTGGCATGCATCTGGGCACCATGCGCGCAGAAGGTATTCCTTACACACATACACACACATTTACAAGAGATGGGCAATGGCATGTGATAGTGATGGTCCTGGTGAGCAGAGACTGCAGAGCCTTTGTTCCTGGCGGGGAGAGAGTTGCCAACCCCAAAAGGAGAAGTGAAGGCCATGGTCTGAGCAGCATCCTGCCCTGGCCTGCAGAAAACGCCCTGGGAAAACAGCCTGGGTCATCCCTGCTGAGCGCTGTGCCGGGCCATGGGGCTGGAGGTCAGCTGCACAGCTCAGCTCTTCAAACTCATACTAATGCAAAGAAAATATAGCACAAAATGTAGAAAGCCTTCATGAGGTCATGTGGTTTTTAATCCTCTCAAGATCACCAAACTGCTGTGGCTCCTTATACAGTGGCCAAATGTACGATCACATTGGTTGGCAACATTGTCCTTCCAGAATCAACACTTTTACAGTCACCTCAGCCTCTTTCCTTCCCTCTTTCCCCATTCAAAATCATCACCTACAGCCCGCTTCCCCCTTTCTCATAGGAACAAAAGGCCTGCGACCTCTCTGCCCTTTACCACACGTGCCACAGAGCAGGCCCCAATTAAAAGTCTAATTTTAATGTTGTTTTAATCACCACTGCACTTGTGAGATGATGGCAAGAGACTGTAACAAGGATGGACAAAAGACATACAAACCCACAAGAAAAACTAATGATGAATCATTGTTTGAAGCGTGAGTCATGCCTGAGTGCATGCATATGTCAAGCATGAGACTGGCGTAGCTTCACTTGATTAACCCAAATCTTCTTTGTTTAAGTCTTCTCTTACAGCTCTGCTTTTAAGGGAACAGTAACACACCACAGTTATTTGTACACTGGTTTTATTGCTTGTGTATATGAACATTTTGGTGGACCCCAGCATAGAAGACATGGCTGGGAGAGACACCCAGTCTCACTTCTCGTCTCAAGAAAGGGTCAGCTCCACCCTCATCCTTCTTAATAGAGGTTAGTATGGTCTGTTCTTTAAATTCACTGGGGATGGGGATTCACACCATCCCCGGGCAGACCATCCCCGTCTACCACTGTAGATCCAGGCCTCTCAGAGCCATCCTTAGATTTACAATGAGAGCTGCTGCTCTCATTTAGCAGGAGAAATTTCATGACCACACACAAATGTCCTTCAACCGTCCTGCTTTTGCTGGCCACGTGCTCTCCCTGGGTCCCCTCACCAGTGACAGGGGGCTGCACAGTGAACAGGGTGTGCCTCTGCACAGCGGTCCCCGTTGGCTGCCTGAGCGCTGGTGCTGACGCAAGGGAAGGGGCTGGGATGCATGGCCCCACTGGCAGTGGCACAGGCTTGGGTCAGTGCGGAGTGATGGAGAAGCTGAGCCCCAGGCGATCACCCATCGTGTGGTATCTCCAGCTGTGGTTTGACAAACATATCCAGCTCACACGAGTCGGCAGTGACGCTGAGCGAGGTGACGGTGGGACTGCAGCTGCGGCCGGTGGGGCTGCCCAGCCTACCCAAAGATTAGCTGTCCCTGTCAGGCACAGTTCTGCTCCATGTGGCACGGTGAGGCTGATCTGCTGTTAGCATTCCTGGTGTCAGCAGGGCTACCTTGGCTGGTGGCTGTCGGAGGTGGGCTGAGCAGCCCTGCTGTGCCCCTGCATTTGTGTGACACCACAGTCAGGTGGCACAGGCGCATTTACGCCTGCACTGCTGTCCCGTTCAGCTGGCTGCTGGACCACAGGCATCGCCAAAGCTCTGCTGGCATTTTTCTTGAGTGCTACTAAAAACCCCAGGTGCCCTATTATACTTGTTTCTGTGTATTTGCTGGATAGTAGGAGGAAAGATCTGCCTCATGACAACAGAAACTGTGTAGCAGCTTTCCATGATAGGCATACAGTGTTTTCTACCAAATAAAATTTATTAATTTGTTATATAGAAAAGCACTTGTATATTAACAGTTAAGGGTCCTGGGTCTCTTTCTGCACTGACGCAGAAGGATATGAGTTTTGTAACTCATTTAGAAAGGGATCCAATGCTGGTAGATGCACTAAAATTTGTTAGGCAGCCAGGTGGTCTGAAGAAGCTGAGCTCAGATCCCCTCATTCTTAGTCAAGTCCTGAGCTGCACAAACACAGAGATAATACTGTGTAACTCTTGCAAGCATTTAGCCATTGGCAAACAGCTGCCTAGCAATCTCTTTATGAGATTTATTTCTCTCTTATGGTTTTGTCAAGGAAACAGTAGCTGTTGATAACATTCAGAAACACAGAGGTGCTATTTAATAGTCGGGACAGTGAGCAAGCCAAAAATCCGCTGTAAAAAATAAGCTTGTGTGATCATTTGACTTTTTTGTCATTTTACAAATTATATGTGCCCAGGGTTTATCATTCAGGGAATATTTATTTGTAAATAACATCAGGCTTTAGGAAAACTTTGTGCTTTATTTTATGCAAACAATTCTATTTTAACTGGCATTTCACATAGCATTCAGGCTGTGGGTTGCAGCAACATCACTCATCTTCCTACAGGCAAAACTCTGCCTTGTTTTGACAGTCATTCCTGATGCTTTTTCCTTTTGCAAAAAAAGACCTACCCAATATGAGACTTAGGACAGCCGCAGGGGGGAAACCAAAATTGGAATGCACGTAGCAGACCCAAAATCGATGAAGTATTTGTGCTTTTCCTCTTTCCAAGTAGAGCAGGATCATCTCTCCACAAAGGGTCGAGCTGGGCAGCCAGTGCCAAGGTCTCTCTAAAATCAAAGCACCTCTGTTTTTCTCAAAACAAAAGTGTTGCCTGCAATCCTGAGCCTGTAGGAAAACCAATCCTGACAGTTGAGCACAGTTGCGGTAAGTTGCAGCCCCAGTGCTTGCTGATTCCTTTTGGAAGGGAGAAAGGGCAGACTGGGAAAATAACACTTGAAAATTTATTCCGGCGCATCAGAGAAAGATCCATCCCCCTCACCTGTGCAATTCCAGCAGATTCACCCTGTGAGAGGCAGCTGAAGGCAGGGTACCAGGCAGGATCCATGCTGCAGCATCACATTTTGCCTTAATTTTGGCTCACCGCCACAGAAGCACCCCTATGAAACCATCCCTACAGGCTCTGCAGGCAGCACACGGCTTAACGCCATATTAAATTACCTCTTTCATTCTGTGCAGCGCAGCACAGCAGTATTGGCAGAAAGAAGAAAATGTAAAAGCACATCACATGAGTTGAGGCAGATTTTGAACTGCAAACTTGCCCTCTGCATTAGGGTAGTCCTCCAAGGGCTGCTTGGTTCCTCTAGGAGGAAAGATGGGATTTGTCACTACAGTGCTCCAGTTATTCTCAATAAGAGAAAAAAAACCAACCTGCTATGACCAACTCTTATATTAGGGCTAGCACTGAGCTTACATTAAAATTAGGAAGCTGCATTTTGTTTTTTTTCCATCCACTATGAATGCTTCTTTGCTGCTTATATCTCCCTCTGTAAGGATGCTGTTACATTTGGGAACCTCTCCGTGTGTGTGTGTGGTATGGACCAACTGGTCAAATTGAGTTTCTGCTCAAGTCTATAGCAAGCTTTTCACTCCATCAAAAATAACCCCAATTTAATACCAAGAACATTATAGTCCTTCAAATGCATACTTTTTCTTCTGAGTCACGAGTAAAGAGCAGTCTTTAGGCACATCCTAAGGACACTAGCGTACATGATCAAACAGCCCCAGATGTGACAGAACGGTGTCAGTTCAGCTGAGGGAACAGCCTGCTCTTGCTAAGCTCACAGCAGGAGAAGGAAGGGATTGTGGCAGGTCACCGTTTTCACACCTAGGCAAGAACTGCTGGAGCAGTTTAGATCTTAGTTGCATTCCCTAGGTGCTTCCGATTCCTGGGTTAATTTCCCCAAACATGCATCACTGAGCAGAGCTGGAAACACGCAGGAATACAGACCTGCCCCTGCTCTGCGCACCACCAGCCAGAGCAAACAGGGAGAAGAGGAAGAAGGAATTACCCTAGTGATCCCTCCTGTGATTCCCCAGCAGCTGCAGTCCTCGGCTGACCCCGGCAAGGAGAGACTGTGAGAGTTACACTGGATTACAGATCCCAGCTGCTCTTAATCTGGGGGCAGTCGTGGGTGACTTGGCCAGTGGTGTGGCAGGAACCGCCTGCATTCATGGTTTCATTGCACCCAGGCAATTATTTATACAGCCTTCCTGAGTTCCCTTTGCCTTTCTTTTATCCCTGCAAATCCTCACTATATCATTGTGTGGCAATAATATCATTGCCATTAAACTTGAGACAGTTCAATTCTTACGTTTTTAAATTCAAGCAGGGGGCTAGGATTGTGCCGGGAAGCCCTACGACTCAGCAGGGCAAGGAGTTGGTGCATGGGCCAGACGCTGCAGTGTTTGGATCCTAATGGAAGTTGATGGTTCTTTCCTCTTCTCCTTCCTTAGAAGGTTCTTCCTATGTCTTTTGGTACAAACTGGTGTAAAATGAGAGGTGGGGCACCCCTACCACAGTCAGCATGTCTGGTCACCAGGGTAGTCCCCAGCAGTGGAGAAATTGTCTCAAACAGCAGCGTAACCGCACTGAAGTGAATGGTAGCTGGGACCTCATACTTTTTTCTTTTTGGATCTGCTTGGGATCACACCCCTTATGCACAATGCATCCTCACTTCATTTGGGGGAAAATGGGTGCATTCCTCCGTGCCAGCTTTGGAATCTTTATCTTTTATATTTGGTCTTCAAGGAAAAAATATTTATACCACCTACATCACTTCTGTCCTGATACTTTGTTGTTCTGTATATAGTTTCATTATATAGGGACACATGGCAGACTGGATCACCTACATCTGTAATTTTTACCCCTCGCGCTCTCACACTCATCACCACACTGCAAGTTTGCTGGAAAGAACAGGAGACGCCAAGTTGTCAATGATAAGTTTTGCTTTCCTTGCCTTAAGAAAGGCCTAATCCTTACAATGTGCGTGACTTAGGATACAGCTGCTCAGTGCAGCATTTAAGCATGTGCTTGTTTTTAAGCCTTAACTGTGAACAGAGGTGAGCAAAGTTACATGGTTTTGCTGAGTCAGAGCCTAAATTATCCAGCATACACTTTGCGCCTTTGCTTATCTAAGTCATTTTAACCCTTAATGACTGATCAAAAACTGTGTGCAATAAATGAGTTTACATTGCTAAAAATGTAGCATTAGAAGTCACTGAGAATGATAGTCAACACGGTCTTTAATGCACCAGAATATGGGTCAGGTCCATGCTGCGGCTGCGTGAAGCAAGAAGCACTGAGGCAGGAGCTGTGCAGACCTGGAATGCCCTGCCAGCAAGCAGAGGATGGGCTGCCTCTTTGCAAAGCACGCTTTCCAAGTGCCATAAAGTCACGGTGCTTATTAGGTCAGAAACCTTGAGCTGGTGAAAACAATTTCTGTCAATGTGCGCTAGAGCAGTCTAAAGTGCTAACACCCTTTCGTTATCAGCAGCGGGTAGGAAAAACCAAGCCATTTTCTCTCCAAAGGTAGTAAAAAGTCCTGTGGACCTAGCTCCTTACGCAACGCGTAAGAACGGACCACAGTTTCACAACTTTGGGGATTAGGTTACCTGATGTCAGGAACAGAAACTCCTACATAATACCCACATTAATACCCACAGCACAGCAGTGACTCTGTTATTCCAATACTTTCTGTTAAATAAAACCAGTCCCTGCTTTGGTTAATACACTGGGTATTTAAAACTTATTATTCTTGATCCGTGTTTGTGCGTTAGAGGAGTAGTAGCCAACTCCAGATGATGGGACAGATGGAGTTTTACAGTTCATAAAAAAAATGGGTTCTCGATAATAAGTCATATGTTACACTTGCACGTTCTTCTACACAATTAAGATATTTCCTTTAACAATTAGCAAAAATGGAAGAGAATTGGCACCACAGCGTTTTGACTTAGCTGTAATAAAACTGCAGAGCTGAGGCTGTGGAACTTGCATGTTCTTCCCACGGGACTCTACCCAGAAAAACAGATTTAAGGAAGCACGGTGAGCTCATCGGGATATGCTGTTGCAGAAAATTGCTCCTCTTTCTGGGTCAGAAAGAACTCTTTTGACAAAGAAGGCTACTCTAGCTCTCTGGTGCTCGTTACTGCTCTCACTCTGCACAACAGGCTGCTCTGAATCAACTGAGTTGACTCAAGTTCCAAATGCAAGCCTCTCCGTAGACGTGCCATGGGAGACGGAGAGCAGAATTTTTTGATGACATGAAATCCTTCCTTCTCCACCACCTTTTAGCAGCCAGCATTGGATGTCACCTTCACCTCATAGCCTTCTAGTTGCTCCCTCCTCCAAACTGGTAGTAGTGCTGGGTAGGAGAGAAGAGGTAATCGGTCCTCAGAGAGCAGGACTCACCCCCTTCCAGCACCTGGGGCCGTGATGCATGACTTTGTTGAGCCTCAGATCTAGATAACAACTAAAACCACTTGCAAAGATTGTCTAAAGGACTCTGGAAAAGACATTGAAGGCAGGTTCTCAGCCTCATCCAATGTAGGTCTGGCAGGCACCACACTAGCCCACAAGCCAAACCACACTCCTTCTGTAACTCTTCAAGGAAGTTGTTTGTTTCCTCGGCAATCACCATGACCTGGAGATCCCACTTGTGCTAGCAAAAAAAGGAAAAATAAAAAAAACTAATACAGAGAGAAAAGTTTATTAAAGTGGTTTTCAACTCCTTACTAACTGCAGTGATTATCCAGAAAGGAAAGTTGTTACCTGCCTACTTTCTGGTCAGTCATCAGGAGTGTGATACTGCAGCCACTGAAGCCAATGGACATTGCATTATTAACCGAAGGAGGAGCCAGGTCAGATCCCGAACCTGAAACCATGTCACTAGAATCCTAATTGCGCCCTCATCAACAAGATGGAGCACAGCGGCCATCAAGTACTTCAGTGAAGTGCTGCACTATACATATTCTGCCCCAGCCAGCTGTCGCAGGGTGAGCAGGAACGTTACCTGCTGTCAGCTCACATGAACATGCAGCACGGCAAGAGAAATGCACCTCTTCTCCACCACCCAGTCCTCACTGAGTCTTTGCTGAGACTATCCTTTGCTCCATGCCAGCCTCTTCCTCATGAGCGTTTGCAAGAGCAGATGTGACAGTCCCAGGCCGGTCTGGGGGAGCCTTGACTCTGTGTATTGGCACAACCTCTGGTCCCTGAGCAGCACTCACTGCATGTATAAATCCCAGTGGGTGAAGTCTGTGTTGCAACATGAGTATTTCTGATTGCCTGGAGTATTTCTGATTGTCCCTTGGCAAAATGTACTCAGCCTTATGATAGCCACAGGAGCAGAAAACTTTTCCTGGCAACTGTTCCCATAATATGGCTCAGAGCTCAGCCAAGTGCTACACTGATCACTCTGATGATGAGCTGGGAGCAGTCAAGCAGGGGAAGTCAAGGGCTCTCAGCTTCTCAGAGCAGACCTTCAGCATCATGAAGGTCTGAGCCCTCTGCGCTTTCCAATAAGTCCATAACTGAGCAACGCTGGAGCACATAATCTTCTCACTGTTTCCACTGGTATTTAAGGCTTAATCATTCCCTGTGATGGCACTAGGTTAGGTCATTTCCTCCCTGTTATACTTGCATAAACTAATAGATATCAGGTGTCATCAGGCACATCCCAGTCTCAGTGGGTGGGGAACGATCCCCATAAATGCATCCACTGGTCTGAGCTGTAAAGGGGCCAGTTAACTATGAAGTAGGTGGCTGGGGAGGAAAGCCAGGGAGCCATGGAGAGAAAACAGCTCCTGGAGCACCCACCGTTCCTTTCCTGAGACACTCTGTGCAATGGCTCTGTCCTGTGCCAGCCTTTTTTTTTTTTTTTTCTTTTTCCAAGAACCTTGTAGCACAACTCAGCCCTAAGGGCAGTGCTCATACCTGTGTTTGAAAACAGTCTTAGCTAATAAACTGCGCTCAGGGAAGGAATGAGGCAGCTCTTACAATGTGCTCTTCCATAGGGCTGAATACTGAGTTTGAGGTAACCAGCTGCTTGGTCTCGCACAATCTCACCAGACTGCAGTGGGAAAGCATGAAAGCTTTTGAAAAAAAGGATCTGTAATTTTTCTTGCGTCTTTTCCCTTCAGAATTTGCTGAAAGAATCATCTCTCTGGAGTCTCCTCATTTTAAAAACACATTTTTTTTTTTTTTACAAACAAATATTTCAATCATGATTATTTTGAGCTGAGGGCAGAGATCTTGTTCAGCTACTATGGGTTACCAGTGGTAGGTTATTTGTGCTTCGCACCTTATCAAGCAGTTTTATGAGTAATTCTAGTGAATATCTGCTTTCCCATGGCTTTGACTGACTGCCTTATCTAACTGAATCATACTCAGACTTCCTCTCATCTCTGAATACATCTATTTTGGTGATAAAATGCAAGTGACTCTATTTACTTGTAGAAAATGTAGGTCAGGGCAAAAATTGTTAGGTGGACTTTAGAAGCTGAGACACAGGGAAGACCTGTTGGTTTCTTTTCTTACCATTATCCAGCTTTTTCAAACACTTCCAAATATTCTGTCCAGCTGTAAGCATTTTTAATTTACATTTGCAATATCATTATGAGTTTGTTATTTATTTTCATCTATTTCTTGCAGAACCATGAACATCTGAGGAAGAATGAGAACTAAAGATGGATCCTGAGCTTAATGACTACTCCTGTTGGGAGCATATGAAATCTGTACATTATTGCTTGTTCATATGTAAAAATTATGGAGGATCATGCTGATGGTAAACTGAACCTCAGAAGTATAAGCAGCCACATAATAGACGGCTATGGAAAGACCTACCATAGGGAAACTCTCTTTAACTCCAGGGCATTGGTGTTTATCTTATATGGTAAACTTTGAGGGTTTCTGTTCCTTGCATAGGAACACTTCTCATTTCACTGCAGATGTTTGCATTTTTTATATGTGCTTTAAATCCCTTTTGAAATATACATGTTTATATTTGCTGCTCTTTTTGCATCATGCTAGGCTCCCAGTGCCTGCAGCAGTCTGTGGTACTGGGCTTCTCAAGTTAATGATGAATTAACCTTTTACAGGCAGGCTCCACCTGAATTCTTCAGCCCCAACAGCCCTGTCTCCCTGGCAGCACCTCTGTAAGTTCATGACAAAGTCACGGGTTGGCTGAACTTTAACAGCATACTGTGCCTCGCAAACAAGTTGTTAAGAAGTCATAAACCAGCAGGTAGATAACCCTTCTGGGGAGAGCGAATGAAACCTGAATTACGATTTGGTCTCAAGTCCTTTCTTCCAAAATGGACCAAAGGGTTTGAAACAAGAAAAAAGCAACTCCTGAAACTGTTTATATCAGAGGTCTTTCCAGCTTTCAGCAAGCTCTGAGGGGAAATGGCATGCCCTTATACCAGAACTGTCCCTCCCAGAGAGTTGCCAGGGATGCCTCCCCCACCATATCTGACCTCAGTTGTCCTTTGACCATGCTCTGAAAGCAAACCTACTCTGCCAGACTCCAGAGAGCAGATTGTCTGATCTTATGATCTGATTTCCTCCTGAGGAACAATTTTTCCCAGAAAGCGTGACTTCAAAGAAGCCCAGCAATCTCTGTTCTGATGGGAGCACAGTGGCTGATTTCCTCCAGTTTCACTGTTGCTGCTATAGATGTCCTCCTGGAAAATTTAAAAAATTTCTGGACAGTTTTCCTAGCTTCTCTTGACTAATTGCTTAAGAAGTGAGATTTGGTTGTCTTGGTGTTTGGAGCCCAAAAAGGCAGTGATCTAATGAGAACAACTGGCACCAGTTGTTGTATTTCTCTGTATTAGTTGTTATAATTCTGTTCTCCCCACTTAGGGGGCAGAATGGTGAGACATGAGTCACCTGTATCCAGTGGATCTTTTTGGTTAGTTCATGTTGAATGACGGGGACCTTCAACTAGCCAACTGCTAGTTTGGAAATCGCTTATTTGGAAAGGGGTATATAACATCTTGTCTAATGCACCACATCTCTTAGTTTGTAGCATCTGCATACAGCCAGCCTTGAGCATTTTGCACTGTAGTGAATGTGCCACCCCATAAATAAAGTTGTAGTGGATGGAAAAAGAATAGAGATGCATGAGCTTTGCTGTAGTACTGAGGGGAATATAAACAGGGCAGTAAAGAGTCAAGATATTAATTTATCTTGTACTTCCCTGACACTGATTTGCACACACATATGCACACAGGAAAATCGTCTCTGTGACCTCTGCTTGACGATGATAATATGGTAGTAATTGACTTTTCACTATTCTGTAGTTATGAGAACAAAAATGGACATACTTCAAGAAACAAGGTTATCATCAGTTATAGCTCCATCAGAAATTCTTCCAGGTATTTTCTACCTTAATTCAGCTCAGGAGCCTAATTCTCTTCAATTGGTGTGAAATGAATGTGTATCATTCACACCAAGTTCCTTGAAACCTACTATTTCTGTTTTCCTTTTTCATAAAATGGACAAATGAGTCTACTTTAAAGAAAATTACTCCTTGGCAACAGTGACCCAAGAGGTCTGCAAGTCTGCATCGCAAGCAATCTCGACAGCTTGATTATTTGTTATAAGAACAGGTCTGAAACATTTAATCCATAGAGCGTGTTATGATTTCAGCTGAGAAATTTCATCTTCAATATTCCTGAGGACTGAACTAAAGTGAGAGGTGGGCAACTGCAAGTCACTCATTAGTATCCATACCGTGGTTTAATCCTTGTTAGAGAGAATAACAAGTGTAGAAGGGTTCGTTTTTCCCCTCACATGGGAAATCTGATTCAAGAGTGTATTTTTTAGTCTGCTCAGAAGCATGCAAAAATAATGTTCATTAACATTAGGGAAGATACAGATGCTGCTTGAGAAAAGGATATAGCGATGATCATTGATTCTGGCAGAAGACTTCAGGAGCTCCCTTTGAAGTCTGACAACAGGAATCTGTGCCCAGATTTGCCAGGCTTTAATCTGTGACAATTAAATTAGGGAATAATGAAGGAAGATGGTGCTATCTTTACTCTTGGTTGAATTAATGATTTCTGAGTTGTGGGGAATGCTTACCTCTCTGGCTGGTCATTACAGAACTTCTGTTCCATCAAACTCTGATTGTAAGCCTGGATTTAAAGCCCTGGAAGTGCTTACAGTTCTTCTTTCCTGTGTCTCCATCGTTATTTCTGGGACCACCAAGTGCATACTTTGTTGATACTTTGGGGGTTTATGTAGCTGATCCAAAGATACACGGAAGAGATGCAAGCACCAGTCATCCCTGAACAGGGAAGTGGACCTTGCAGGCCAGGAGGTGCAGCCAGACATGGAGGCAGCAGCTTTCGGTGGTGGGGAAGGTGCTGGTGGTGGGATGCAAGCAGCACAATTTCACCTCTCTCCATCCCTGCGCTGTCTCCCTCCTCTCTCTGTCACATTGCCGCATGCTGAGCCTCGCTCCTGCCTAAAGATACCCATGGTCAGCACCTGCACATCTACTGCATGCCTGCATTTCTCCCACAGCTGAAACAGGCTCATGTGACCTGTTATGAAACCATATTATTGTCTGGCTTAAAAACGAGATAGTTTAAAAATGCCCCAGAGCAGCTCAAAATTTTTCTTCTGGAGAACTCTTCAAATAAGGTTTACAACACTCATATTTAAAAATCATGAAGTTTAATAAAAAGAAATGACTATTTTCTTCAGCTACAGCTGGATAACATATTGTCAGAGGTACAAAAGTAATAGTAATTTGGAGATTATTAGTATTTTTCCTCAATTTTTTACTTAGAACATTTCATCATATCCCAAGGCCTCCCCTATGCCCCTCAGGCATTATTTACTTATTACATTCAGTATTTAGAATGTATGACATGACAGTTAATATTTATATCGATGGTACAGTAAAGACTATACTGCGTTGTTCTCTGATTGACCAAGCCATCTCTGTCCAAAACAGAACACGATCTTCAAAATTCCTGGAGAGAAGGTGAATTTGCCAGCAGTCAGGCATTTTGTTTCCAAAAGCCCATTTTACTTCAGCTACAAGGAAAAATATGTTTATTTTTCATAAATTCTTCTAACTATGGAAGGAACCCAATGTGTTCCTCCCTGAATATAGAATGGCAAGGTATGTAAACATGGAAAAGAAAGAGTTGCATTACCTCAAGATTAATTGCTACTGGGGCAGGGAGACACACACCATTGCAGCTTTTTAAGCTCCAAATTTGGAAATGCATTAAACTTTATTAAGCTCCCAACATATTTTATATGTTTCACTCCAATCGTACCCTGTCTAGTCAGGATACATCTGTTGTAAGTCAGGCATCTGAAAGTCAAACATCTAAGTTTGACTTGAGTCACCCAGACTCCCTTTACTGTCAAACGACAGAGGCAGGCCCCTGCAGAGGGCACGTCATCTATCTCATCCTCATGTTGGGGTCTAATGCAAGGTCAGACCAACCGTCCCAGGAGAGTGCCAGTGTCTCACCGCTGATTATAAAAAGAGCCCTGAGCAACTAGCTCCGTCTTCAATCTTTCAGACATCCCAAGTTAAGCGTGACGACTTCGTGCTTAAACAGAAACATCTCCCTGATACTGTTGATGGCAGAATACTCACGCCCGTTTACAGAGTAGAAGGTTTCAGGCTGGTTCCTGTAAAAAAGATGAGATATGTGACATGCGCCCAATGTATACGAGTGACTTCTCTTGCCAAATCTATTGTATGATATTTGCCTGGGTCTCTGTGAGACTTCAGAAGGACTAATGGATGCCAAACTTCTTGAGGTCTGATTAGTTTCAGCAATGCAGAGCCTTTATGAAGATGCTGCAGATTTGCTCTGAGAAGAGAGCAAGGCAAAATTACTCTTTTCACCATGTTAATTAGCTAAGGCTATCTGGCAAGGTGGGCTGCCTGCCTTTTTATTTTCAGCCCAGTTCCAACAAGAAGCCAATACAAAAAGGAGGAAGAGAGTTAGCCTGAAAAAGCAGTTGTCATGGTGTAGGCAGGCATTTCAAGTACACACATTTGTCACAGAACACTTTTGAATTTGTTGGGCTTTGCATCGTAGCTGAAGTTGTACGTGCTATGTTATAGTGCTTCCACTGAAATTTGCCTTGTGCCCTAACAGAAAATGAGAACTATTGTCTTCGGTAACATGAAAGATAAATGTTTACAACATTTTCTTCCACCTAATTTAATAGAACTATTAAATTATTTAACAACTTATTCTATTTTCAATCCTACCGCATTTTTCTGTTTTGGACTTGCCTGCCAGCCTTTGTGTTTTTGGCTGTCTCTTGGCTGCTTGATAGCACGAGACAGCCACCTGAATTCCACCTCAAGAAAAGCCTTTGCTGTTCTCTTCTCAACGGAGAGATTTTGTGTATTCTTGTCACCCTTCCCCAGCACTGGCGAAGCCTAGCGAGAGAATCAAATGCTGTGTCGTGCCATAGTCATCCCAGCCTAACACGGAGAAACCTGTCAGTATTCCAACAAGATTAACTACTGTTTGTGTCTGATCTCAGGCAAGAGCCTGGAGTGAGCTGCATGCAGTTATCTGGTTCAGAGGTTTGTGTCATGTGCTCCTGGTACAGCGCTATAGGATATAAGGGCCAAAGAAATGCCAAGTGGCCAGCCAGGGAGGGGAACTCTGCTGAAGGAGAGTTGTTCACTAGCCAGTTAAATGCAGGAGGTGATTCTCAGCCAACAGGGAGGCACTTCCATATCTAAGAAGGGAAAAACCTGTTATTTTACTTAAGAGAGTGGCTAGAATGCCTCCTGGTAAAGGAAAGAAGAGTGTGAGCTTCAGGATGACAGAAGAAACCTGTCTGGACCACTGGAAGAGCTCAAAGCAAAGTCTGAACACAAAGCTAACGTGATTGTGAGAGAGAGGTGAGCTGATTGTGAAGAAGAGGTGATCTGACGTGAAGAGGGGGAAGGTAGGCGCTTGGAGCTGCTCTCTGGCAGTGTTCCCCCAAAGATGCTCTGTCCCCTGAGTGAGATCCCTCGGGGGCCTCCTAACAGATGCACCTGACGGTGCCATTCACAACGCCTGGATCCCCAACTGAACTCAATGGCTCTGGTGGCTGAGGGACGTCTACCTAATACAGCCACGTACCTTCCTATTTCATTTCATCCATCTATATACCTCTGTAACTCTGTTGCCTGCTTTGGATGCTATGAATAAATGCCTGTATTTGCCTTTTAGCTTTACCTGGTTTGAGTTAAGTGTGATTTCAGGTAACTGGATAACAAGTCATTCTTTCCCCAAGGATATAGTGAGTCTATGAACGAGGGCCTGGTTTGGATGACAGGTCACTCCTGCTATCTTTTTCTCTACCATCTCAAATGATGAATGTTTGTGTGGGGTATCGGTTCAAACTGCGGCAACGAACCATGTTGTAATCAATATGATGTCCCAGGATGGAATTTCAGTCTTCTTTTGACTTTTTTATAAACTTAGGACATTAAAAGCACACACCTACACATGCTGTACAGAAAGGATATTAGGAAGGTTCTGCGTCAAGCAACCAAACGTTAGTACCAGAACTAAGGTCCCCTGCACAAACTTAATTTGAACTCTTTGCAAGTAGGCATGGCAATAAACTTTTTAATTCTGTGATCAGCCTCTGTTCATTTTCCCAGGGCCCTGCTTCATTCAGCACACATTTAACGCTCTCCAGGGACAAGTCAGTGGTGTACAGGACATCACCCTCCTTCTCCTTTGTTGGAGGGTATACGGTTAAGAAGGCTGTCAGTGAGACAGTCACATACTGCCTGGGACAGGGATTCTGTCCCTGCCTCCTCAGAGAGCCTGCTGAAAGCCAGAGAAGTCAAATAAGTACCCTCTGGGCGGTCACCGAGTCCCTGACTTGGGTCTTTGAGGGCTCACCTACAGGAATGCTGAACACTATCAGTGTCTGGTGGCACCAAAGTCATGGGGCTGTGCTAAAGAAACTAAGCCCACCCCCCAAATTAGTTGCTTGCCACTGGAACCTCTCTGTGTGTTTGAAGTGTGTCTTGTGTCTGTGATCGCTTCACTAGGATACTGTGCATATTAACTTACTAGTGCCAGAGATACTATATGAAGATCATCACAGAGTATCACAAACAAATTAGTGTTCCAAACGTCAAAACGGAGTTTGACAATAATTTGACTAAATAAGAAAAGGAGCTACCCACCAAACAAGAAGAAAATAAGTGTTCAGAATAGCATCAGGTTAACTGAGCAAATGGTGTCTGCTCAGATACCTTGTGATCTATGGGTAAAAAACCAGAAAAGGTACCTGAGCGTTTCTAACACTATATCATATTTGGTATAGCCCAATGACTTTTGTCACACAACTCTGTCATATCACTTTTAAGGGAGACGTACTGAGATTGATCAGTCATTATGTAATTTTTGACTGCTTGATTTTGCAAAGCCAATAATGGTAATACAACATAACTTATCTATAGTTATCTAGTTATATCTACATCTACAATGTATGTACACCACGCATGGATATATACCGCACAAACACACACGCACACGTCCGTACACTTTTCGGTGCCAAATTCAATGTCAAGAAAGGTTTAGTCCCTCTCCCAGAACTTTATATCTTGCATAAGATATAGTCAGCTTTGTACATACACATAACACTGACCAAAGATAAGATCCTTTCAAATCTCTCTGTTGCCTCAAAATGTATACAGTATATTTTATTGTTTTATCACTGATAGAAACACACCATGAAGAGGCCTTTCAGGACCTCTTCATTACCACCTAATAATTCATGCAAAACACAACCCCATTTTATTGTTGATTCTGGGACAGTTACCTACAAATGTAAGACCAGATCCTCAGTGGTTGTAAATCAGCGTAGTCACCATGGAGGTCAACAGAGCAGAAACAGCTTGTGAATTTATCACAGGAATAATAGGACAATTCCGGTTGGAAGGGACCTCAGGAGGTCTCCAGTCCAACCTCTTGCTCAAAGCAGGGCCAGCTCTGAGGTCAGACCAGGCTGCTCAGGGCTTTGTTTTGAAAACCTCCAAGCAAGGAGACAGCACAGCCTCTTGGAGCAACCAACTCCACTGCCTGGCTGTCCTCATGGGCAAAATCCTCTCCTTATATTCAGTCTGAACCTCTCTTTTTTCAACTTATGCCCATTGTTTCTCACCCTCCTGCTCTGTGATGCTGTGAAGAGCCTGGCTCTGTCTTCTTGATGGCTCCTCCTAGATACTGGCAGGCTGTTAGGTCCCCTCGAAGCTGTCTCTCCTGCAGACTGAGCAAGTCCAACTCCCTTCTGCTCCTCCTGCTCCACATGCTGATGCACAGGCATTGCATCTCTCTCTGCTTCATCCCCCAAAGGTGAGCAAAAATACCTTGTGCCCCCCCGGACGTGGGGAGCTCAGCCCCCTGCACATCCCACTTTTGAGGGGGGGATCTTGCAGCATCCGCTGGGTGAATCTGGTTCCTGCACTTGTGCTTACGATTCTGTGCAGGCATTAGAAGTTTTGGGTTTTTATGATAACACTGTCTTTGTCTTCCCTTCATCTGAGAGTGAGAGAGAGAGGCTGGATTGCATTATCTCTCGTCCTCAGCTAGGTGCACTGTGCTGCAGTGTCATTTTTCAAACAAAGCCAAAAGACTTGCTCTATCTGGGCGATTTTGATTTCTTACTTTACCCACTCCCATCTCCCTCCTCCCTGCAACAAGATGAAAACATCAATATCTGTTTTGGGCTCCCAAGGTGTGACACAATGTCAATGGAATTTGTTTTTAATCTGGGTGACTAACAGTTATCTGACAATTCAAGTAATATTTCTCCACATCCATCCGTCAAACTCCAGTGAACTTACAGGGGGAGACAGCATCAGATTTAGCAGCCAAGCAAGCCTGTTAACACCCTGGGGTTGCAACTTCAACTCCCTGCAATATGATTTTCTCTTAGCCTGTCCTGCGCTGCCCTTTTCATTTTTTATTTATGTAAAATTATAACTCTTGTGTTTGAAAGTCATCCTCTTTTATTTCTGAGGCTGTTTCCTACAGTGAGTCAGGTCAGGCAAACTATTATTAGGACCATGTTTATTTATAACGGGTAGTTTAGCATTAAGCAACGAGTTGTGACAGGCTGTGCATTTCTGGAGGACAACGGCAGGCTTGGGGTGCCTGCGCAGGCACGCTGCCAAAGGCGAAGGGCTCCTGCCACCCCAGCCGGCCTCCGGACACGCTCTGCCGCCAGCGGCTCGCTGCCGTTACGAAACGAAACGTTGAGAGCGAAACGAGGACATGCTGGAGCCGGCGCTGGTGCTGGGGAACGCAGGCAGCGTGCAGCCGACGGCCGCCCGGCTGTGTCATCCCTGCCCTGCCGAGTCCCTCGGCGAAGGGCAGCTCACAGGTGGGACTGACAAGACTCAGAGCAGCGTCCAGAAGCAGGAGTCCGCTGCCCCAGGTGTTTCCTGGTATCCCTCTTTTTCACCCCCTGCGTGCTTCCCCTGACGCCACTGGTTTATTGCCCCCTCTCCACCATGCGCAAAGCAGCTGTCTCTGCTGTACTCCGTGGAGTTTTCTGCCTTTATAGCAGCACTTTCAATATAACTAAGTTATTTATTAATTTTTATTCTATTCCATCTTCCCTGACAGCTCCGGATCCCGCAAGCCCAACTGGAGGGCCTGCCAAAGACTGCAGAAGGCGGAGGAGAGGGGCATGTTCCTGCACTGATACCCAAGCCAGAGCAGCAAAGAAAGAGGGCCAAGGACCATGTAGACCCTTCCCGCCAGCGGAAGGTTAAGCAGATGATAATTCCCCGCCTGGCTGCCACGTGATGGGGCAGCCTGTGCAACCCACCTCGGCTCCCCTAGGGAGAAGATGATGTTTCTTTTTTGCCATCTTTCCTCTGGTCCTGTGCCATGATGGGGAGCTTGTGCTGGTTGAGTAACTCCTTGCAGAAATGTGTGGGGTTCAGGTGCAGCATTTCCTCCCTCTCCCCTCCCACGGACCTGAGTGTCCACCTGCAGCTGGCGTGGAAAGGCAGCTCGTTTAGCACGGCAAACCCTGCTGCTGGAGGCCCAAGCAGATGCACACTGCTGAATGTCTCCTTCGGAAGGATTTGACCCCCCATGCTGGCAGGGATAGGATGCAGGTGTCAGGGCCCTGACCCACAGCCAGTTACTTGCCAAAGGCAGGCCCACACGGCGGGCTTGCAGCTGTGGAGGTTTTCACCTTTCCTCTTAGCTGACTCCAGTATATCCTTTATTCCTCTGTGAATGTGAGCAGCGGCAAGGAGTGTGGTGCTGGGGATTGGTGAGGGGCTAATCTCCCACTTTTTTCCTTCCTCTAGTAAATCTCCACCTGCACTTTTTTTCTTACTTATTGGTTTGCATTTGGTTAACTTCTGTTCACTTCTTTTTGAGGAGATAGTGGATCGACTTGGATATTTATCATCCAGCAAACCCAAGATGACATCTGTGCTTTTGCATCCACCCCTCTAAGTGAGAAGCTGTGACCATGGCTGTCAGGAGACCCATGTCCAAATCAGCTACCACGGAGTCAAATCCAACAGCCCTTATTCAGTTCTTAGCTTGGCAAAACCCCAATGAAGATAAGGAGAATTTTAACTGATTGGGGATGTCAGGTTCCAATAATGAGCATGGCCATGGTTCCTGAAATCTGTTTTCATGAATTTGCTCAAGAGTATATTGCAGAGGTGTTTCTGACATTTGGCAACATTAATATTTAAGCCTTCCTGTGTTATTTTTGCTGAAGGAATTAGAAATTAGCATGTCATGATCATAATAGAGCAGCTGAAAATAAAGGGCCAGATTGTGCCCTCAATCCATACGCCCAATTCCCACGAATGTCATTGGAAATTGTGTGCATACGCCTCTGAGGGCAGAATTTGGCCTAGCGCGCCTCTTCTCTTTCTGCGATGAGCGTGTTACGCTCACTGCTGCTAACAGTACTTCTGTGCAACAAGAGAGGAGCGCGTGCCTAAATTATTTAGCACCCTGATAACCCGCGGTATTTTTCCTTCCCTTTTCATAACGATTGAAACTGTAATTCTTCCTATAGCTAAAGCTGATATCTTTGCAGACGAGTCCTGCACACCGCTGCTAGCAGAAGGGGAGTGAATTGCCTACAAGGCATGTCTCCGGCAGGCGAGCATATTGGAGTCTGTACCAACGGGCTCGACTTGGTCCTGGTGGGATTGACAGAGGTGTCACCAGGACTGCCTTGGGGCAGGGAGATGGGCTCGATGACCTCTTGTTGTTCATTGCAACTCAGTGTGTGATAAATCATTGCATCTTTTCTGCCCTTGAGCTGGGACCTGATGGACTTGGCATGTGCTAAATGTTATCCTAATGAAGGATACTTTCCTGAGCCAAGTTTTGTAGCTGTAAAGTTTTTTTTTTTTACTCTACAAGACTTCAGAAGAATGGCTAGTTATATCACATTTATAATGACTATTTTTAAAAAGTCTCTGGCAGAAGAATTGCTCAAAAGATAGGGAGGGGGATAGCTCATTGAAAAATAGTTGACTTTTTACTTTGCTTTCCTCCTCCAAAATATTCAGAAGTAAACCAGTCCTGAAAACAGCTTGATTCATCAGCAACAGAGTACTCTCATGTAGCAAAATCAAAAAAAGGTGTCAGCTGTGACAAGACTATATGTACTATACATATGCTTTAAAAGAGAGTGGTAGCAGACATTTTGAGACACCATATTGTGATATAGCAAACTACATAAATACAAGTCTTCATCGTTGAAGCTAGGGATCTGACTCAAACCTTGCTGAGGTCTGAACGACTGCTTTTCCATCGACTTTGTTGATGTCTGTCCTGCTCCCGGTGCTTGGAAGGGCAACTTTGGAGTAGTGCTCCACCAGGTCGTTGGTGTGAACTGCAGAGAGCTGTGCTGGCCCGTGCTCTCGCTCCCTCACTTGCCTCCAGCTGCTGAAGTGCAGTAAGAGAAACATGCCAAATACTTTCCTAATACTATTTACCCATGAAATTAGTGGCTTTATCATAGTTGCCACAGGGATCAGATGCCATTGCGACTAGAAGGAGATACAGTCCTTACGAGAGGAGATGGTCTGTTATCTATCTCACTTTGAATTTGGCTCACCCTGTGAAAATATTTGGGAGGAGTCTCCCATATGTTGGATATTCGTAACTGATTAGTCTTTCCTGTACTTCCACTTTGAGACAGTGGATTTTCAGAAGATGAACATGTAGTATATAGCTCTTCCCAAACGAAGAACATGTGAACTTCAGTCCCTATCCCAACAAAGCTACAGCCCATCACTAGGCACTTCTAAAAGTTTAGGATTTCAAGCACACAAAAGCACACTGGAAAAAAAAAATCCAACTTTTTTGGTCCACAATTAAGTCATGCAATCAGTGAGACCAAAGCCAAAAAGCACCAGCAGCAGATTTATGCATCTGCTGGCATAACAAGAAAGAAGAATTAATGCTGAAAGTAGCGAAAAGAAAACCATTACACAGGATTCTGTACACTGTACTTTAGGAATCGGAGTTGATAAGAGGCTTTCAGAGCTCCGGGACAGCATTTCTGGCATTATTATTAAACATTTTGTATGAAATAGTTATGGCAGATTGGGGGAGAGGGGGTCAGGGGTTGCAAATCTTGCTGTCAATACTAAGGCCCTGCTCCTGCTCCCAGTGAAGGGAAGGGGACATCTCCCGAGGCACATCAGAGAAAATATATGAGTTGACACTTTAAAAATTAAGCCTCCTGGAATTGCTGTGTCGATTATTATCCCAGAGACAGCTTAAGTGATTTGCCCACAGTCGTGCAGTGAATTGGGGCTGAGCCAGGAACAGAAGATAGGACTCCCAGCTTCTGTTCTTGTTCTCTTACCAACTAGGCACATCCCCAGATGTACAGTGTAATCCACATGGGGACGAAAATCCAAAATCAAAGATTTATCTCACTTCCTAACACAGCTGTAGGCAGCTCTGCAGCACAGACACAGAGGCAAATCTTACTGCCCTGGTTAAGCAGTGTAACCCACTGATTCCAAAGGAGTTGCTCACCTGATGAATTTTGGCTTCACAATACCAAATAACTCAAATCCCTACGACATCAATGCCCGTCGGCAGAAGAAGAGACTGAGTGGTAGTCCAAACTACGTGCCTGGGATTAGTGGCTTGAGCAATTTCAGGTAAACCTTTCATATAAAATTACAGTAGTGTGTTACTAATGGGTGCTTCACTCATTAATGTGCAAAGGCAAATAACATTGCTGGAGCTCTCTGTATCACCTGGCTGTGTAGGGAAGAGAGGTTAAATACAGAACAGGCCATACTTGTAAGAAGATTAATACATACAACGGGGATAGTATCAGGCTTCTGCTGTCTCTAATCTGGCATCTGACCGGGACAGAGAGAGAGAAGGAAACTCTAAGCCAATTAAAGTAGTGGATTATTGATGACAGAGGATCCACAGCTGATAGGGGAGCTGGAGAGAGCAGGTAGTAGGAATGAAATGCAGGGCAGAGCACATAGCAAAAAGGAGGTAGAAGATACTAGATTTTACAGGGAAGGTCTAACAAATGTGAAAGAAAACTTAGTGGGTAGGACAACAAAGATACAAGCTTTCCAAGACTGCAGAATTGGGGTGAGCAAGGAGAGAAGAATCCATATACATCCTAGCTTCCTCTCTAAAATTGTATCTTACACACCAAGGAAAAAAAATCACACCAAGCTACTGCCTAGGTATTTGAACTTGGACAAATAAATGATCTGAGAACACTTGCTGGGGAAAAAGTCTTCCAAGACCTCCTTGTCATCCTCTCTGCAGATAAACACTGGATGGACAATAACATTGCAAATCACTAATAATTACAGAAAGTCTGGCTAGGACTTCCATGTAGATAATGTTATCTTGGGTAACAGGCAGCTCGGAGTGGGCTGGGATAGTGCAGGCCTTCAGCAGCCCAGCTGGCTAATCAGGATAACCCTTGACAGCCATTTTTTAATGACTGATAATTTGAAAGAAAATGACTTTGTAAAGTTCTGGAGCAATGTTTAACAGGGACATTTGGGAGTAGCTTACTTCTTTTTGTTTGCTTGCTTGTTTCTGGAGAAGGGAGGTTGAGGCAACGAGCAGGGCTCCAAGGTATCAGGAGTAGGTGATGGCTTTGAGGGGAGAAGTGGAAACCAATTGCCTCCACCAGCAAGGAATTTGGGATAGCAGAATGGCAAATTCACAGTTGGGAAGCATTTATTAGGGTTTTCCTATTATACCTGACAGGCTGGGAGGAGTTATTAATAAAACTCCTTTAGTATGCTTCTAGGCAATTAAAATCAATGCACTTACAGTGTTTCTGCCCCAGGATAGAGTTTGTTGAAGCCAGCATTACCACTGCTTCTTAGCTCTGCAATTTCCTCCTATACCTTCTCTGTCCATCTCTTAGGTCCTGGCCATTTCTGACTGAGCTGGCATATCTGCTCCACGTTGCTGGTATTTCAGTAAGGTTTTTCTCTTCATTTGGGATGTGAATAGGACAACTTGCCTGTAGCAATGTGTTAAGAAATCATACCACAGTCTAGGTCATGATTAAGTTACAGTAAAATTACAGACTGTCTAGAAGAAAATGAGCAATCTCAGCTGTGAATCTTGCAGAATGCATTATCTCACAGATTTATTTATTTTAATACTGCCTGTTTAAAATTCTGCAGGGCTCCTTGAGCTGTATATAGGCACTAATTTAAATCAGAAAGAAAAAAAAAGTGTATGTTGAATTATATTTGGGCATAGAGTTTGAAAAATGAGATAGGATTTTGATCCACTTAGTTTTGTTGAGACAGTAGATACTACTAATAGTTGATACTTCAAAATAAGTTAAAGAAATGAAAATCTAAATGGCTTGGAAACCTAATTTCCATTTCCATGACAGCTTTGTCAATGTACAACCTGTTACTGATTTTCTTACAGGAATGTATTGGCTATGTAGATGCTACAATTTAAAAGCAACTAATTTTCTTTTATCTTAAATCAATTTCTAATCAACTTAGCCAAGCAGAAATGAACTAGGCTTAAGTGTTTAAGTGTTTATTGAACACCCACGTTTCTACTCTTCGGCCTATACTGGTTTAAATTGACACCTTTAGTTAAACTACCCCAAAGATGTGTGTAGGTAAGTGCCTCTCGGCAGTGAGTGCAGGAAGGTGGGCCTGGGACAGTGTGTGCCGATAACTAAAAGAAAGCCAGGGACTGAGCGGGGCACTGGACCCCAGTCACAGACACTGCTTGATTGCCAGCTTGCTCCCTGGCCTGGTGCTGAGCTGTTGCAACTGGGGGACACGTCAGCCCAAGGACTGCTCCCCAAAATCAGTACGAATAAGAAAGCACCAGGTTTTGACTCCTTTACCCTACCCAGCTCTGCTAGGAACTCCCACATGCCTCTATCTTACTGCCCATTGCCCTTGGCCCTCTCTTGGTCAGAAGTAGAGACATAGCCTTCATGGCTGTCTCTTGAGCAATGGGGGACTGGGACCTCCAGGGGCAAGGTAACACAAAATAAATGATGACAATAACAATAATATCAGAATTCCCTCCTGACTTTTGATGTGCATATTCAAGTTCATTCAGCCGCACACATTAATGTAGTCTTCCTGTTGGTCAGCAATAATCTGATGATATTCGCTGAGCATCTACACTGAGTGCTTAGTTGCCCTATTTAGTCGATGTCTGTTGCCTACCACCTAGCAGCAAAAGCATTTCTTATAATAGGAGCTTTTCTTCCATACTTTTAACAAATGAAAAAAAAAAAAATCACTCTTGTCTTTGTACTAGAAAACAGCAGGTGCAGAGAGCCACCCCGGGCCTCCAGGCCAAGTGGCAGACCCTGGCTCTCTCCCCAGGGTACACACTGCCTTGCAGGGTTAGCGAGGTACAAAACAGATTGAGGGATCGAGCCTGCAGAGTCAGGAAGGTGTTCAGTGCCTGCACTCAGTCCATGTCCCTCTTATTTAGCTGTACAGACACCCCCTCTGAGTGCCAGAAGGGCTCAGAAGGTCCACAGCACCCTGGAAGTCACCACACTCCAGGTACCACACCTTGGGTGCCAGGAAAATGTGCAAGCATGGGCTGGGATGCGTGGGGTTCACTCACAGCATTTTGGCTGTTTATTCCTACAAATATTGATTCCCTGTCACTGGCAACAGGAATACTGGGAAAGGCTAAATCAATTTTTATCATCTTCACAGTCCCCAAGAAAGTAGACAAGAAAAGTTAGTCACTATAGCAGGAATTAAGCAAAGTATGTAAGAATCTGGATGGATATAACAAAAATATAACCTTTCAAGCTTCAGCCAGATTGGAAAGGATACAATTTTACCTGGAAACCACACATTAAAAGACACTGAGCCATCCTTATCATTTTGTCCTGGTTAAGTGATGGAAATACCTACAAAAGGAAAAAAAGCCTCTCACCCCTGAGAGGAAAATGGAAACCAGGATGCCAAGCTCTCCAGCTCCAGTTTCCTTGGTCACTGCCAAGTTTGGGTGGCATTTTGAATGCACCAGGGAGGTTGGCTTATACCTGAGACTCTAACTGTGCCCACACATCCTTGGGGAACTTTGAAATAGCAGAGATAATGTCAGCCCAGTTACCATATGCTTTCAGTCTGCCCGGGCAATGATTGTGTAATAATCCCTAACAGAAAACTGAAGACAAGATTTCAAGTGGCTGCCAGAAAACAGTTTTTCACTTAGAGTGGCAACTCTGAATAAGGAAGCATCTGGCACATTTGATCAGACAAAGAAAATTAGGTCACTCAGAAAAATATTTGATGCTCTTCCTGAGGAACATAATACTAAAAATGCATCTATCTAGAACAGCAGCGTTCTTCTCTTCGGCACTGTTTCTCATATTGTGATGTTTTGTGTTGTTCTGAGTAACTGCACTATATTTAGTATCTGTTAAATAGTAGAATATAGATTATATAACCAATCATTTTCCTTCTGCCAGTAATAGGAGTTTAAGACCAAAGAGGGCTTTGTTGTTCGTGGGTTTTAAAAAAGATTCAAGGACAACTGCTTTGATGCAATTGACTGTTGGATGTTTTCTATGAGGTTTTAAAAAAAAATCACGTTGAATTAAAAACGTAAATGATCTTTTGTTTAGTATTTTTCTTCTCATGGTTTTAAGCATGTCCCATTTTTTATCATTCCTGGACAGTCAGCGGAGTGAGACTTCACCAGAAAGGTCTCAAAGACAGAGGAGTACGGTGCTAACAGCCCCTTGTCAGGGGGAGAAGGGGGTAGAGGGACTGCAGGGAGGGTCAGGCCATGAGCTGAGCCTTGCAGGATGGATGGAGTAAGAGTCTGACCCTGCAAGGTGCAGAGTAATACTTCTGCTGACTATTCTTTCCTGGGAGCCATGTGCCCTCCATGTCCCAGGGAAATACCTTCTTTGAGGTGTTCAAAACAGTTGGGGAAATAAATACAAAACAACACCGGTATTAAGAGTGTTGAGGTGCTCTGATTACTTCAATGAATGGAAAACTCAGAAGCTGAAAAGTCCAAGTGATTGCACTCGTAACATAAAGGTATGCAGTGAGAGACGGGCTTGGGCCATTGCTTAACCCTGGGGCCTGGGTTATCTCTTGCACCAGCTGGCAGTGCAGCAGAACAGCCCAAGCCTTTCAGGCAGCTGGCTAGTGAGCTAGAGCTGAACCTAATGCTACTAATCAGCACCTGGGTGGCACGGCTCGTCACCAGTTTCTGCTCTGGGAGGCTTGGGAAAAACAGGAGTCCCAAACACAAGCCCTGGCTAGTTGGAGAGCCAGCCTCATGTGTGGCTTCCAGTCTAATTGCTCATGGAAAAAACATGCATCTCCAGCGATCTTTCTCCATTTAGTTAATTTCCAAGAATCTCTCCTCAATGGGAAAAGTGTGGTTAATTAATCTCAATTTTTCCAGCTTCCTAAAACCAGGAATGGAAGCAGTGACCACAGAGTTTTCAGACCCTACAGACAAATTCCAATCTGATTTAATGCATAAAGACATCACTGTTCCGACATTAATCCTTCCAGCTGGTAAATGAATCAGTTTGTGGTATTTTCATTTGATTGTGAAGACATCAGGTAACCGAAAAAGAGTTCCAAACTGCCGTCTTGGTCTAATTTATTATAGTGTGGTACTGTGACTGGTTTAGTCACTTCAAATCTATGATATTTCAAATACTATATAAAGACTTGAATTGAAGTACTTACATGGTATACATAAAAAGCGCTCTTCATTTTCAAAATAGTTTACACACAGAAGTGAATGTGTCCTCACTCCCTGGCATATTTAGTGTTACAAATTTTAGCAGCAGATGAAAGAAACTTTAATAAGGTAAAAAGCTTCCCCAGGGTCAAGTGGCATGTTAATTCAGAAGTGGAATTAGGCTTCAGGAGGTTTCTGGCACTTAATCATAAACTTAGTTCATTGGTCCTGCCTCTTTCCAGATTCTCTCATTCAGCCTTTAATTTGGTACAAGGGCTTAACTGCCCTCATAAATCATAAATGCAAAGGTTTTGAGAGACCAAGCCTCTAGTGTAAAAGGTGGCTGAACAAACAGGATGGTCTCAGCTTCCCAGCACCCCTCCCCTCCTCCCCAGCCTGGAGGAGCTGCTTCACCACTTGCTTCTTTTTTCCCTCCTTCAGGCTAACCACGACATTTCCAATTCTGATGAGTTATTTAACTTTCTCCTTCTGATTGTAAAGTTGTGTAAGTGGGTAAACATCTACTTGCTGTTCTGGGGTCAGGTCTAGTCCCCATCGGAGAGGGTTTGCTGGGATGGCTGTATCAATGTACTGAAATTTGGTACAAACTCTGTTGGCAAGACCCCATTTTTGCCCCTGGGAACTGTAGAATGAGTAGGAGTTTTACTGGTATTTATATTTTACTGATATTTATATTTATCACAAGGATGTCCCTTACGAGGACTTTATACCAATGGCTGTTCCTATTGCAAGCTTTGGACAGAATCCTCATATTTTGTTGCAACTCTCAGAAAATACATCACCGAAAGAAAATGCATTTCGTTCCTTATTCAGTGTTTTCTTAGGAAAAAACACCCCACACGTCTTCTGTTGCATAGAAATATTTTACCTGTTTCCTCTATTGACCAGAAACCCACCAAAAATGCAAGTTCAGGGAGCAGATGTCAGCTAATCCCAAAGTCTGTGCTAAGAACATGATGGCAACTCATGGAGAGTTCAACAGAATCTAAATATCTTGCTGGTTTGGTACAAGATTATGCTCTGAGCGGATAAGCCCCTGCATTTTAACTTGGGAGCTCAAAAGGGATAAATAACATTTCTGGAGCCAGGCAGCCAAGAAACGGAATTTCTTAGCACAATGCAACCTTGCTATGGGGGTTTCCTCGGGCATGTGGTTCCCATCAGGCATTGTTACACTGCTGTGTACATAGGGCTTATCTCCAAGCAGAGGTGGTAATACTCAGCCATTGAGACCCTGCAACTTATTGAAGTTGCAAGATGGATGAGGAAGGATTAGTTGAGCCATTTGATTCATAGCTGATACTTATTAAATAAGTTTAAGGATGTGACATCACTATTTGTCATAACCGTTCTTGTTGTGGTAGGGTGTGTATGTGGCAGGAGGGGAGAGGAGCTGTCATCACGTAGATAAACCAGAGAACTCTAAATCATTAGTAATGAATAATTCATTGTGCAGAAAAAATAACAGACAATGTCAGGCAATGGAATAGTGCTAGTTCAGTTACATCTTTTTTTGTGTTTCTGATGAAAGGTTTTTAACCCTGATTATACCCTGTCTTAACCGTGAGATTTGCTTTCTGTAGGGATATTCAGCTCCAGGCAAGATAGAAGGATGTTCCCAAATCCAGTAACTGGGTCAAATCTAATTATCATAGATAATTTGCACATTTCATTTATGGTAAAGGGAAATATGTCTCAAGGTAGGTGAATCCAGTTCGGCTTGTCAAAGGCAGACTAAAATAGCTTCTAAACAGAAAGAAAAAGGTCTTTTACTAGACCTAATCACTGAAATGGGAAGACAATATTAAAAGCTTCATTCCAAACCAATCTCAACAATAAAATTACACAAAGCTGTGACAGACAGTAAAATCCCCCTGAATTGCCAGTGTCCAAAACCTGGAGTTCCCCTGTTGGCTGAAATGCTGAAAAGTTCACATGCCTCAGAACTTAAGGGGAAAATCAGAATCTCCTAAATTTTTGTGCAGGACAATAATACGGGATGTTCTCTCACAAATGTCACCATCTACTCCACCTAGATGTAACCTTTGGTCAGGACAAGATTAAAACATTGACAATGAGTCATTTTGACACATAATCTGGTATATTACAAAGAATCAAAGCATTTCAATGTGTTCTATTCTGGAATAAAAGTCAAAATAGTAGTACTGAAATTGAAGTTCCTGTATCATTTGGGAAAAAAAAGGTTAGCTATCATCCCTAAGCAGGTTTGATAAACTAATACAACCCTACAGAAAATTATTGGTTTTGTTAAATCAGCATTTCCATTTGGAAAACAGTTGTGCTGGGTTTTGAAAGTTGTTTACATTACCTGAAGTTGGAGGTGGGATGACTGTTCATCAATGACTTCTTTGCACTCTCTCTGCATTGTATTAAAAGCAGCCCAGCCACATGTGAAAAGGCTACAGAAACTTTCAGTGAAGAAAACTGACTAAAACAGTGGTTTGGTTGCAGTGGAAAGCTTATTTCTTTATATAATCAGTTTCTTTAAGTGGCTTTTCTAGAGTGCATGTTTGTTCCCTCTCTGCCTCCTTTTTCCCTCTGCTCGGGTAAATAATAAATTCAAAACCGCTCATAAAAATGTACAGAGCTGTAATGACTGGAAATTTTATAACATTTTAGCACTCAGTATCATCAAGTAGCTTTACAGAAAAATGTCCTGTGCTCTTGGATAAGCAAAATCCAACACGCATTCATAAATGTTCCTAAATTTAATATTCTGTGTACATATCAACTTTCTGAAAAATGATGAGCATCTGGCATATTAGATGCAGAATTTGTTTATGCACAAAGTGTATACGTTGAAGTATTTGGCCCAGGTGCTTGGTGAGAGCAGGCTCAATCAATATGTCTATGTGTTTTCCTCTGCTTCATTTTTCCACTGTAAGGTATTTGTTCCCCAACATAGAGATGTGATGAAAGCATTCAAAAGGCAAGTGCAGTAATTCATAATAGAGGCTTTTTAAAAAGAAAGGAAAAAGGAAAAGGGAAAAAAGGAAAAAAAAAGGGGGGGAAGGAAAAAAAAGGAAAAGGAAAAAGAGGGAAGGGAAGGGAAGGGAAGGGAAGGGAAGGGAAGGGAAGGGAAGGGAAGGGAAGGGAAGGGAAGGGAAGGGAAGGGAAGGGAAGGGAAGGGAAGAGAGAAGGGAAGGGAAGGGAAGGGAAGGGAAGGGAAGGGAAGGGAAGGGAAGGGAAGGGAAGGGAAGGGAAGGGAAGGGAAGGGAAGGGAAGGGAAGGGAAGGGAAGGGAAGGGAAGGGAAGGGAAGGGAAGGGAAGGGAAGGGAAGGGAAGGGAAGGGAAGGGAAGGGAAGGGAAGGGAAGGGAAGGGAAGGGAAGGGAAGGGAAGGGAAGGGAAGGGAGATAAACATTACATATTGTTCCATATGTGATGTACAGAACTGCTGAAAAATCAAAGAAATTGAGGGAAAAACTCCTTATGTTTTTTGTTGTTGTTGTTGCAAAGAAGAATAGCTCTAGAAGTGTATTTCATCTCTTTTACCATAAAGTCCAAGGATGTTCAGATGCTCTCCTTCAGCATGAATCCAATTTTAATACCCCAGGCTAATTTCTTCCTCCTGACTTGTTCTTTCTTTATTCAGAAACCAGTGGAAAGGCAGCTGTGCATGCTGTCATGCCAGGAGTCTCAGAAGGTATCAGCTCTTTCATTAATTACTTCTTTGCTCTCCCTCTGCTTTATGTTAAGAACAGCCTAGTTGAGTATGTAGAAGTTGCATAGGCTTCAGTGAAAACGTACTTATGGGACCCTTTAAACTGTCAGGTTACATCACGTAAACTGAGGGGATCATATTCAAACAATTGTAAAACTATTTTCTTGCCCGAAAGAGCACACCATGATGCCATTTAGCTGGAACCTGAAGCTATGGGTATCCTGCTGTGGTATCATGTGCAGCGAGCGCATGTGATTGTTCTCCTGAGGCATTTGTTACATGCATCTTGTTAACCCTAGTTCAGTCAAAATAACTGCCTTCACTGCTGCTTGACCTATTTTAGCATAATTTAGCCCTGAATGCGGTGCATTTCAGTTGCAGTAAGTTATTCTGCTGGCATTAATACCATGGGAACTTAAAATGGAACCATAAGAGTTTGAAAATATCATTCTTATTAACTCAACAGTTTGGTTTCAGTAATTTATGCATCTTTCAGAACTGACCTAATACTTAAATGTACATAAAAGAGCAAGCAGTAATCAATCCCAGACTTAAAAAATTCTTTTCCTCGTAACAAACCAGGCTTTTCCCAGGCTTTGGAAAAAGGAGCGTATTTAAGAGTTTTCTAAGCCTTGTTAATAGCTGCGTCTACAGGACTTGTAAAAGTGCTAAAAGTGCAATGAGGATTTACTGCCATTTCTGCAACAGCAGGAACAGAGTTAGATTTGTTTAAGACTTGAGCACTAATGGCAAGATCCAGACCACTTCATTACCATCTGTGTTGGGACTGAGGCACCATTCAGGCACCTGTTCAGAAAGCCCCAAAATCCCAGCAGGCACCTCCTAGCTGGCCCAGGACATCTCTGGGCACCTAGCACCTGCTGCTGTGACCCAGATCTGTTGCTGTAGGGTGGGTAGCACCTGGTACCCGAGGGTGTCCAACTGGCACCCAAGCCCATGGCATAGGTTTAGCATGAAGAGCTGCAGCAGTGAGGGACACCATCTGCATAAACAACCAGGCAAAATCCTAGGTAACAAATCTTCCCCAGGATAAAGGTTTGAACCCACCAGCTCCAGCTACACAGGCTTACCACCAGGCTAAAGAGGAAACAGAGCACACACAATAGAGTAACTCTTGTGTAAGGGCTGCTGCGTTAAAAAGGGGCAGAAGGGAGGTCCCAGACTGGCTCCCAAGACTGTTTCTGATTTTCCCCAGTAACTGTTGCACAACAAAAGCACGAAGGGTGCAAGGAGCAAGAATGTCCCAGCTGAGAGCTGTAACCACCAGGAAGGGATCACACATCCCCAGCTCCTAGAAGATGCACACTGTGTGGCTGCACCTGCAAAGCCCAGCCCCTGTATACCTGTTCAGCTCACCCCACCAGCTCTTCAGCCTGGAAAAGGCATAAAGCCTCAGGTTTCTCATGAGCACAAACTCACCACTGCACTGCTTAACGGCACATGACAACACCAGTGCTTGTCAGTGCCTTTCAGGTAAGAGGGTGTCGTGGTTTAACCCCAGCCAGCAACTAAGCACCACTCACTCATGCCCCTCTGGTGGGATGGGGGAGAGAATCAGAAGAGTAAAAGTGAGAAAACTCGTGAGTTGAGATAAAGACAGTTTAATAGGTAAAGCAAAAGCCGTGCATGCAAGCAAAGCAACACAAGGAATTCATTCACTACTTCTCATTGGCAGGCAGGTGTTCAGCCATCCCCAGGAAAGCAGGGCTTCATCATGCATAAGGTTACTTGGGAAGACAAAATGCCATCACTCCGAACATCTCCCCCTTCCCTCAGCTTTATATTCTGAGCATGACATCATATGGTGTGGAATAGCCCCTTGGTCAGTAGGGGTCAGCTGTCCCAGCTGTGTCCCCTCCCAGCTTCTTGTGCACCCCCAGCCTCCTCGCTGGTGGGGTGGTGTGAGAAGCAGAAAAGGCCTTGACTCTGTGTAAGCACTGCTCAGCAATAACAGAAACATCCCTGTATTATCCACACTGTTTTGGTCACAAATCCAAAACATAGCCCCATACTAGCTACTATAAAGAAAATTACCTCTACCCCAGCCAAAACCAGCACAGAGGGGACTGTGTGAGCAGGTCCTGCAAGGCCAAGGGGTCTGGTTATCAGCCAAGAATCAGGCCCCCAAGCTATAGAGGAGAGGTCTCCAGACCATTGCTGGTGTCCTGGCAATTCCATCCTCAACAGAGAACATTTCTGGAGTGCCCTTCTGCACCAGTTACCCTCCCCACTGGCAGAATCGGGGCCTCATTACCAAACTGGGCAGCCTGGGTGCCTCTCCTGGGGCCAGGCAACTATTGCTGAGACTTCACAAAATCTCAGCCACAAAATTAAAGTACAGAGTCTGCATCATGCGCTAAAATCTGGTTCAGGAAAGTGCTATTTAACTAGTAAAGCTGCCATAAACCTTGTACCTGTTAGGGCATCAATCAGGATAGCCTTTTGGGGTTTTTCAGGGATCACTGTGTGTTTAAGGTTAGACACGTGCTTATAGACCTTGCTGAAATGGGGTCAGAGAATATAGCTCTTAGTCCTTGCTTCAGGAGTTGTTGTACAGTAAGCTATCATGACCTAAATATTGTGGCCTGTGCTGACACTTCATGTGAGAAGGCAAGATCCAGTTCAGAAATTTTAAGGGTGACATATTCAGTGCTAGGGAGGGACAGGAGACAGAGTTGGCCAATACTGGTGTATTGGGTTTGCGTGGCAAGGTTTTGGTAGCGGGGAGGGCTACAGGGGTGGCTTTCTGTGAGAAGCTGCTAGAAGCTTCCTCCATGTCCAATGGAGCCAATGCCCGCCGGCTCCAAAACGGACCCACTGCTGGCCAAGGCCGAGCCCATCAGTGATGGTGGTAGCGCCTCTGGGATAATGTATTTAAGAAGCAGGGGGGGAAATCTGCACAATTGCAGTCAGAGAGAGGAGTGAGAATATGTGAGAGGAACAACCCTGCAGACACCAAGGTCAGTGAAGAAGGAGGAGGAGGTGCTCCAGGCGCCAGAGCAGAGATTCCCCTGCAGCCTGTGGTGAAGACCATGGTGAGGCAGGCCGTCCCCCTGCAGCCCATGGAGGTCCACGGTGGAGCAGATATCCACCTGCAGCCCATGGAGGACCCCACGCCAGAGCAGGTGGATGCTCGAAGGAGGCTGTGACCCCATGGGAAGCCCATGCTGGAGCAAGCTCCTGGCAGGACCTGTGGATCTGTGGAGAGAGGAGCCCACGCTAGAGCAGGTTTGCTGGCAGGGCTTGTGACCCCACGGGGGACCCACGCTGGAGCAGTCTGTTCCTGAAGGACTGCAGCCCGTGGGAATGGACCCACACTGGAGCAGTTCATGGAGGACTGTCTCCTGTGGGAGGGACCCCACACTGGAGGAGGGGAAGAGTGTGAGGAGTCCTCCCCCTGAGGAGGAAGGAGCAGCAGAGACAACAGGTGATGAACTGACCACAACCTGCATTCCCTGGGAGGAGGTAGAGAAAATCGGGAGTAAAGTTAAGCTTGGGAGGAAGGGAGGGGTGGGGGGAAGGTGTTTTAAGATTTAGGTTTTTATTTCTCATTATCCTACTCTGATTTGATTGGTAATAAATTACACTAATTTCCCCAAGTCAAGTCTGTTTTGCCCGTGATGGTAATTGCTGAGTGATCTCTCCCTGTCCTTATCTTGACCCATGAGCCTTTCACTATATGTTCTCTCCCCTGTCCAGCTGAGGAGAGGAGTGACAGAGCAGCTTTGGTGGACACCTGGCATCCAGCCAGGGTCAACCCACCACACCTGGGATTATTCCTTCCTTCCCTCAGGCTTAAATTAGCATGACATAATTCAAGGTTCTAGCTTGCAGCCTTTTTGCAAGGGGTGTAAATTCCAGATTTTCACCTACAGTCTCCTGTGTGAGCTGTTTGACTGAGAGAAATGCCTACAACTCAGATTTCCAGGTGTGGTCGAGGACTCGTGGTCCCAAATGCGCATCCTCGGAAGTGAAGGTCTGTCCCAACCCGGGTTCGTAGAAGGGAGAAGGAGCCAGAGCAGCGCTCAGCAAACCGCACAGCAGAAGGGCTCTGCAGGAACTTTATATGAAGTCAAACTTGACTTCGCTTGTCAGCCTGCTCCGTGTGACTCACCGAAGGTGCTGAACAGACTAACGAGTAGGAGGAGGAAACGGGGGGGGCGGGGGGAGAGGAAGAAAGGGAGACAGGCAGCTGAATGAAACTAGGAACACCAATTTATGACCAAAAAAAAAAAAAAAAGGGAGGCTGTTTTTTAAAAAGTTACACTAGTCCTTCTCCAGCTCTAATGTGAGTGGCATACAATCCAAGATCTCCCAGATTTGAGGGAAAAAGAAAAGTATGAATCAGAACTTTTAGATAAAAAGAGATAATAACACTTTTAACCTGATGGTTATGATGGAACTCCAGGGGTTTGATTTATTCAGCTGTCATGTACCACACATCCCAAGCATAACAGAGGACATGTTGGAATTGCAACATTTATTTAGGGTTTGTTGGCATGATTTCATTTTATACTGGCCTTCTGGGAGTTATTTTTCATCTTTAGGTAGTTACCACTGCTAAGAGGAAAAGGGAAAAACTTTTTTTTTTTTTTTGTTAGCTCCTAGTGTGGGGTGGTTATTAAGAAAGCGTGAATTTGAGTTTGCTGGGGTGTGTGCTGGGATGTCCCCCAACCTGTGATGGGAAGTGGACACCTCAGTGGTGGTTAGAGGATCAGAACTGTGGGGCAGAAGTGATTCCTTTGGACACCTCCCCTTTGAAGATACTGCAAAAGAGCAAGTAATACTTAACACCAAACCAGGCTTTTTACTGGCATTGAAGAGAGGGTATTTCCCTCAGGGAACCACGACTGGCACAGGGACACATGGCGTTTCTAAAGGGCAAAAGTCATGTTTATTATTTTTCCTGGAGAAGCTCCCTGCATCCTGACCTGGCTCTGTTCCTCTCGTTCTTCCCCCACGCCATCCCACTTTCAGTCTCGCCTGGGTCTCCTGGGAGCCATTTCTCATCAGAGCCTCTGAGTTTGCCAAACTGCAATGGCATTGTGATGTACACAAAGAAAGATTTCGCTGAGATAATTGTCTTCGCTTGAGGACTAGGTCAAGATTTATATCCTGGCGTCCATAAATAAAAGGCCACAGAATCTGTGGTTTGAACACAAATATCCCTGCCCAACCAATGCCCCCAGAAGAACTTTGGGGGGGCTACTGTAAGGTTCCTCCAGCGAGACTCCCGCGAGGCAGTCAGTAAGTATTGTGAAGTGGCTTTTCCATCTAAAGAAGGGCTGACATGAAGGTACATCAAAGAAAACAATGAATGCCTCCTGCTCTGACCTACATATTTCATTCTGAGAGACTCAACTACATCTGCTAGATCACTTGGAACAACTGTTATCCTTTAGAAATGAAAAATCATTTCTTCAGGGAATAAGATGGGGTGGGGTGGGGGGGGACCCTGTAGTGGCTTGCTAGGGCACAGAACATTTAAACTCTGCTGTATTGATTGTAGTTTATGATTGAATGCAATCATTACTGTGTCTATATTTTTCTGTTTCAATGAAACCATCAGGCAGTGAGTCATGCTGTGCATGTAACCCGGAGGATAGTGCAAAGAGGCTGCTGAGGAGTAGCAGTACAAAAATACCATTGGCATCTTTTCCCGAGGAGAGCAGGGCTCTGGACAACTTCCACAGTCTATTGCTGTTTTTCTATTACATGCATTCGCCGCTAAAATGTGTAATAGAATCGAGGACACAGTTATGAGTAAAGAGTCTTCTCGCACATGCTGTTCCATAATTAAAGAACAGCTATAATAGAAATCCTATTTTTTTTTTTGCATTAACGAGCTCAAATTCTTATAGGCATTAAAAGGGCATATGCTTTTCTTCTAATTTAGAGATTAAAAAATCTCACGGCAGATCAAGAGGAAGACTGTAGTCTGAACTCTCTAGTGAAAGAAGATGCACTATCATTAGCAACGAAACAATTTTAATTAGCCCATTCCTGGATCTGTGGTGACACATGCCAAATGGATAGAAGTTTGGAAGAACGGGAGATATTATCCTCTTGGCTTACTAAAGGGGGTTCAAGTCCATAAGAAATGAATACCTTTCAAAATATTTTAATTTACAGTTTTTGATTACCTGGGTTTTATATTATCTTTTTGTCGTTTGGGTTTTTTTTTTCACTAAAGGTACTAAAATCCAGTTTAGGGATTCCCCCCTTCCCCCTTGAATTGTACTTCTTTCAGTCCCATTTGTGGATGGAACATATTTTTATTAAGCTAAAGAGAAGAAAGTCATCCTAATTAGCAACGCCTCGTTGCATTAGAAATCACGGTCTGTGGCTACGAACCTGTGGAGACGCAGTGGGAAGACATGATTGCAGTTTGATTCAGCTGTATCAGGCACTGAGTGAAGATTATGCACTCACAGATGGGCACCCTGTCTCAGAGCACAAGTGAAGAATGCTGTCCTAACTGCACCGTGCATGAGCAGTGACAGCAGACCCTTTCTTTTGTGGTTTGAAATCTCAGCTCTGTTGTGTTAAAAAACACAGGATTTTTAAGGGAGTTTCCCACAAACCTCGTCTCTGGGACACAATACATGCCAAAACCACCCCAGCAGCTGCATGCTGCAGCACAGTGGCTTGCCTTCTACCCCAGCGTAGCCTGGAAGGATTTTAAAGAGAAAGGCTAATTGCAACACAGGGTAGCTGCATGCCGGAGCTGGCTAACATATAAGTCCCAATTTCTCATCCCTCTGCTTGCCAACTTATATCCGACGTGGTTAATGGAAAGCAGCTGCAGAGCTACTGTAATGATGCCCAGCAGCACTGTTTCTGGGTCTCCCACCCCACAACTTCCCAGTTGAGGGGATGTGCTAGAATCAGGCTGGGAAAAGGAGGATGAAGTTTGTGCATGCCTTCATGGCCACAGTGCATAACCCTCATGCTTCCCTCCCACATTGCGCTACTAAATCACGCTCGTGATGGCAGGAGAGGGAGCTTGTGTTTCTATGTTGCGTCACGTCATGGGGTGGTTCATGGTGCAAAAGCACAACTGGGGAGCTGAGGCATCTGGCATGCAGGGCCCTGCGAGCCAGCATGCCCATGGCATAGGTCTCTGCGTGGTGGCCTTGGCTGCTGCCACCCCTCCTGGGCCTCCAGCCCACCCCACTGCCCTGCCTGGCACTCAGCACCCAGTGCAGCACTGTAACAGGGGGCTGCACACCAGGGCCATGGGGAGCACATGAAGGGCAGGAGTCACGCCACGGTATCCCGTGCTTCGACTTTGTAGCCAAGTCGGATTTTAATTTCTTCTTTTTAAAAAAAAAAAAAAAAAGAAAAGAAGCTTCGGTCCTAGAGGCATCCTCAGGAGGAACAGGCAGCACTGGGTGCGCTCAGGAGCCTGCGCAGGTTGACACAACCTCTTTAAACATTTAACATCTCTTGAGGTGTGATGTGTTTTTCTGTCTCTTGGGAGACTACTTTTGTCCCCTTTTCTTCTGATGGGCACTTTAGTCTTCTGGTTAAAAGCCATTTCTGGTATCCTGGCACGTATTGGTATGCCCTCTGAGGTCATACAGAGACTTACAGACTCTGTAAGTCTAGCAGGGGTAGCACTGCTGGTATTTTGTGTGATTTACTTTGATGGGGGTCTTCTCCCTGTTATCGAGAAGGATATGCTCAGATACTCTCAGCAGAGGGTAGGTTTGAGGTTTTGCCCTCTTTTTTTTAGCAGAGCAGTACAAGGAGACATTTTGGCTCATGGAGTGTGGTTAAACCAGATGACATGACTTGAAAATAGAGGTAAACATGAAGAAATTTTTTTAAAAAAAATCACTAAATGAGAAGCAGCTCAGCAGAAGAAGGAGATCTTTTTTTTTTGAAGGATCTCCTCCTTCTTAATATCTGTGAAAAAACAGCCAGTCACCACGAGCTGTGCAAAAGACCTTGACCCAGTGGCTTTGCTGAAAAAGGTGCCAGCATTCCAATAGCTACATCTTTCTAGGTTGTTGAATCCTGTGTTGCATGGAAACAGGAATACAAGGGCAGGAATCAGAGAAGTTGCTAAAAAAATGAACAGAGAATTTTATTTTCTTCCTTTACGCTGGAGCAACAGTACATTTTACAGCTGTCACATGTGCTGCTGACCGCAGGGGTGACCCAGGCAATCTCCCACTGCCACCAGCTTCCTCCCTGTCCAGGCTGGCAGTTAGAAACCTTGTTCTTCTGCCAGTAAACAGAACAGATTTGAGCTAGTTGTCATTGTGATGGCAGAAACCCCAGAATATCAGCATAAAAGTCATTTTTTTCTTCTGTAGAACTGTATTTTAAAGAGATTTTTGAAACTTACTGGGAAAATACTTCCACCTTGAAGAAACAAATGAATGGTAATGGTAGTCTGCGTACTTACACGGACAGCTGTTATCTATTTTATTAGTAAGTGCTTGGATCTCAAAATCAAAATCTGAAATTCATCAACACTGGCAACACCCTACAGTGGCTTCACAAGAAATAAATACTTCTGACCATAAGCGTTCTGAAGTGGCTTTGATATTTGCATTAAATTCCTCTTCAGAATTATTTCTTTGGGAGCAGATTTCACAAAACTCCTTCCTTTGTTAAAGGCAAGGTATGATATCAAAACACAGGCATTTGGATCTAATTCACAACAGCAAGATTTTTCTTCATGAAAAAAACAGAGCGCTACCTTGGCCCACTCTGTGTTTCCTGCAGATGGGTTAGATGTTAGGAAATAATTTCTAGCACCTTCTTCTCTTTGCTTTTTTATTTTGTGTACCCTTTCCTGGCAAAGGCAGCATACTGTGGTAGTCTTAAAGCCTTTTCAAAATACAAGCAAATGCTCCTTTTTTTTTCCCTGAAGTTACATACTAAATTATAATGAGGGGCTATTTAATTTTGCACTCATCTGTCTCAGGGAAATAAACATTGAAAAATCAGAAGTCATTCATAATCTCCAGACAACCTTGTTATTTTTGATGCAAGAGAAAATATTTTTCTTCTATGTTGCTGCCACATAGCCCTCCCAAAGAGCACTTGGTGAGTAACTCTGATATTACACTAAAGCCTAACACTCAGGAAAACTGAGCTGATCAGGAAAATATTCAGGAAAGTACATTCATGTGCCCCAGAATGATCACTTTTCTATTAGAATAGCAAAATACACCTAAAGCTGGGATTCTCCAGATATGCACCATGCACATGTGTGTCTGGATTTGTGTGCACATTCATATGTAGCCTTTTGGTCCCCCTTTAATGCTGAATTTGCTGATGGGTAGATGGATAATGACTGCGCCTATCTCCAGGTGCTTTGATACATATGCTACAGAGATATTTCAGTAAAAGAACTTATCTGCAGAGGCTAATTTTTTAACACCTCACACAAACTGTGAGTTTTTGCAAGTCTACTCAGTGTCCTCAGCTATGAGGAGAGTGGTTGAAAACTGAATGAGCTGCGTGAACACATCAGCGAGGAGCCTGAGAGCACGTCCTTCTAAAAAAATTTTCCTGGGTCAACAAAAGGCAATCGGGTCTTGCACCGTTCTGCACCACCATGTTAGTGATCATGCCAGTGATTGGCTGACCTCCCCCTTCCCACTTTTGGAAGTTCTCTGTCCAGAGAGGAGTCAATGGCCCCTGTTGCATCTTTTCTCTGTGAGTGCAGCCCAGCACCAGGTATTGCTGCCCTCCAGCTAGCCACCACCTCCAGCCCCTCTTATCTGCTCCTGGGGTATCAATTCTCTGAGTAGATGCATTTTTTTCCTTATATTGGTGCCATGACATTTTCTGCAGGATTTTTTTTCATTTAAATGTTCTTCAGTGTTCCTCCAAAATGCATATTCATTTTTCTTACCTTTTGAAAGGAAGACTTGGCCCCTCTTCTTTATTACCTAGAAAGATTAAATTAGCTTCTCCACTGATAGTAGACAAGACATACTTCATATTCCAGAGGCAATCTGACTACAAGACCTGAACTGAGCAAGAGTAATTCAGTTGACTTCACTGAAGCTGCACTAATTTACACCAACTATAAATTCATCTTTTCTTGTGAAATATGTCTAGGAGTGACCTTGTGGTATCCAACTGACTGAATTAATTATGGGCAGCATCTCACCCTCAAAATAATGCAGAAATTGAGGAACTCCTTTTTTAGGAAATTGACTGAAACATTGCATTTTCACCTTCACAGAGTATGTCAAAGGGCAGTACTGGAATAAATACAGGGGCAGAATTAGGCCAATGTCTTACATAGTCCTCATACTAACCACAATTTATCCATGATGCTCTTAGCATACAGATGAAGAAAACACAGTGTTTTTCATAGTATCCTTCTTTCCTCTCCTTGCCTGTTCCCTTCTTTTCACAATAATTTTTTTATTCTCTTCAAAGTTTGTTTGTTTCTGTAAAAAACCCCACTCTGTATAATTTATTGATTATTAATATGGAATACCACAGAATATGAAAGATCCAGGTGGCTACATAGAGACTATGAGAGAGATCTTTGCAACCTTTTCTTAAGCCACCCGTGTTTTGTTTATCCGTGCAGGGTCACAGCTCTTGGCAGGAGAGCTAGTGCGACCACAGGGAGACCATCACGCCAGAGGACCAGGGTGCTGTTCTAGCCAGGCAAGGGAAGGTAAAAATTCCAGTTTTCTGCAAGGGGCACCCGATTTCACCCAGTGAATTAGGGCTCAGGCCAACCAAACCTGGCCATGCCATGCTGCCTGCAGTTTCTTTACCATCACCATAGAAATCCATATGCATCAGATCATCCAAATTGAACATTGCTGTGTTATTCAGGACTGCAATAACAAAGGCCCCAGTCAGCATGAAGCTTCCTGGTCTTCCTATGCTAACACTAAAAGGCCACTGTCAGGAGCGTTCAGGAGAACAGGGGAGAAGAATATATGTTTTTCTATATGCATGCTATATATTCTAAAAAAAAAAAAAATCAGCAAAATCTGACTTGACTTACTGTCCCTTCTCTCATGAAAAGTTGAACCAACATCCCATCTGCCCCTTCTACCTGGCAAATGAAATCAGAGCTTTTTACTTAAGTAAATAGCTGAATACATTTGCCTTAACCTACCCTAGCTCCTTTTTAATCAGGGAAAGAAAGCACTTACAGCAATTAAAGCAAAAATCAGTGTATAAAAATCGGCTTATAAATTAGGTTCTCTGCACTGTCAATTATTTTAAAACCATTTTTGACTGCTTAAATTAATTCCAATTTGAATTCAAGACACATGCTGCCACAGAGTGAAATTCAGGATACCAATTTTTTCTCACCACTACTTTTACAGTCATATCTTTTCTCTTTATTTTTTTCTGCTTGTCTTGAGTCATCATTAATGAAAGTTCTAAATATAAGTATGACTAACAATGCAAACTTTAGAAACTGTATGTAAACTACCACAAGAAAAACAGATCAGAGAGTTATGCTCACCAGAAATTCAAACAACTGTTGCCAACCGCTACATACAAGTAATGATTACTGCATTTTTCTCATTAGAAAGGCAGCTGTCATATAGCTTACGGTTTGGACAGAAAGAAATAAGTTAGCATATTGCTTAAGAGCTGTCTGCTATATCCTTAAATGTGACACTCTTACTGCATTTTGCCAAAAATATGCTAGAACACAAAATCCTTCGTTCTGCAGAATAATAAATGTCATGTTTCCATTTCCCACTGTCTCATCAGATTGTTTAAGATAATCAGGATCAAATAAGCACAATGAGCTCAGGACCTCAGACTTCAGAGCAGTGGTTTTGACACTGTCAAAGACAAGTGACAAACTGAGCAAAGACGAAATGCCTGATACCATCGCTGAACCCGTCACAAGGACACGGTTTTTATCTTTTAGCCACAGCTTTTGACAAGAAGCTACCAATACAACCTGAGAACTCTGCCATCAGACAGCGACACTTAAAGACTGTGGCACACATATGGTCAGGACCAAAAGTAATTAGCTTGCATGCCCAAGTAGAGGCATCTAAATGCCTGGCACCTAAATGCCTGGCAACCAGGCATCCCTTTAGATGTCATGTGCTGGAGAACCCAGATCAACCACCCGTTCTGAGAATCTCAGTGAAAGAAATGCAAAAGCAAATTTTCAATGTCTTGCTTGTTTAAGCATACCCTACAGACACCAGTCATAAGGAATGTATGAACAATTCTCTCTGGTCCCAGGGACTTTCTGCAGATAGAGCAGAAGTAAAGCTGCTTAACACCATTGCAATTGGGACCAAAATAAGGATATGTTATCTATATTTTATCCATGGTACCTGCAAGTTTTCTTTAAAAAGCCCAGCAACCTATAATTCAATAATAATGCTGATTTTACCTGTGGATGGGTAATGCAAAAGGAAGTTCACCACTGAGACCCTTTTCCTCAGTCATTCTTTGCCATTAACTCCCCCATGGTCAGTTCCATCTTCCCCAGTATCTGACAGCACAGATTATCTGAGTAGTTATTTTCAGTGATCAGTACATTTAAACACGTGTGAGTTATCTGTGGTGCAAGTCATTCCTGAACAATTACAATACAGAGTCAGACAGAAAGAATCAGGGTTGACTGTTTCTAGCATGTAGGGTAATTAAGTATTTTGTGTTATTAGATGCAACTTATTATCACCAAATTATGTGAAGAAATAAAAACTCATGTGAAAATAACTTGACCAATACCTAATCAGTGCTGATGCCAGACATAGTGAATTCAGTGATGCTGAATTTAGCAGAATTCTGCTGTCTTGTGTGGACTTTCACTGGAGTCTTCTGTTCTGTCCTATCTTATTCTCACCATATCCAACATCATAATAGCTGAACCCATAAGGCTAGCTTTGAACAAATCTGTCAGCCTGAGATGAGATACTCGCTGGGATTTTCAAAAGAGCTTATGTGGTTTTTTACCTTGGCGTTTATAAAACTGCCACGTTGATGAGAACGATTCCCCAAGTTTTGCTATACCATATGGTCCATGTGCTGTTAGGAGGCCATCTACTGTGTTTCCTTGTTAGTCATTCAACTACATATTGCGTCCATCTGCAACTCTCATATGTAGTTTCACTGTAATTGCCCTTTTCAGAGTAGTGCATTTCATTCTGCTTTGTGCTGGCTTGTGATAACGTTCTTTCCAAAACATGCTTCACCACATACTTTTTAAAAAGTGCAGTAGTGGCCATGCTGAATGGCACAGGAGATGCGTACGCAGAGCACACCCATGATGTAAAGGGAGAAGAGGATTGGTGTTCAGCTTAGGGATGAAAAGAGCACATTCCTTTCCTCGCTCTCCTCCCCCCTGAACCTGACTTCGGCAAAACATTTCAGCTGTTCCAGAGATGCAAAGGATCTCCTCAGCCAGCTGGGCTTGCACTACTCTTTCGCTACTGCCACTCCACCACACTTCAGAAGGTCTTGCCCCAGCTCGGTGCCTCCTGAGGAGTCCTTAACAGAACCTTCCTCAGCCACTACCTCATGGCATCTTCAAGACCCCTGGAAGCAGCGGTATGAGTGGCATCACGAGACGCTGGAACTGCGAAGGTGTTATTATCCCGGAGCCAGACAACTCTGTGCTGCGATCACACCACAGGCTCCGACCTGGGCAGGAGCAGCCAGCGTGGAGGTCGGACACTGCACTCTGGTGTCAGCAGCGTGAGCAGGAGGCACCTTCCCCTCCGCCAGTGCTCTTCAAACCCTCCAGCATGGCACTGGCTTTCGGGATAATTCGAGGCTGACACAATTTGTATTCCCTTAAAGACCTCATTACACATATTGCTCATTTAACCTTTAAAAAAGCTGGAAGAAAGTGTGCCAATGGATTCTGGCTGATAAATATCTAAATTAAGTAAATTTAATTAAAAACTGTTGTAAATGTCATCTAATCTGTGGATGCTGTGACAATTATGGTTGTAGCTTTGAACCAGTTTCAAAATATGTGAGGATCTCCTTACACAATTTTGTACCGAATGATTTTTTTCTTCTTGGTTTCAGGAGAAGAGTCAGGTTGGACTTGCATTTTATTGCTCAATAAAAATATTGAATTGAAATCTTGGAGAACTTTCTTGCATCTTGTTACTGACAGGTGATGCTGGCTGGAACAGTCATTTCTCTCTAAAGCCATTAAGTGTTTTTTGCCAGATAAAAGACAGGGGAGGGAAGAAAGATATGTGCTAAGTTTCATCTAGGGAATCTTACTTCTCAGTACACAGGAAATGAAAAGATCAATGCTTTTTTTTTTTTTTCAACTTCTATTCTGGCCACATTGTGCTGTTTGGGTGAAAACACCACCAGCCCCTATGTTACATTAGTGCACACCAGGGATAGCTGCTCAGTGGGGAGCACAGTTTGATGAATTTAGCAAAATCTGGTTGGCTGACCTTTCTGTGCTGGAGACATGATTTCATTTCTGTTGTCTGAAAACGAGCACCAACAAGACAAGTTATTTCCATGTCCCAGCTGGAATATCACAGTGCTAATGTGTTTCCAAATATTTCTTTATCTGTACAATGCTATTACTTTCAGGTCTATCTAAGAACAATAACATTTCTTTCCTTTCTGCTTTCTTTGTATACCAGCAAAAAGTCAGTTTATTTTGCTCTGTTTTTTTCCAGTCACTCTGTATGCCGCAATTATCAAACCAAAAAAAGTGCTTCTTGGAACAGTGAGGTAGGAAAGCTCCTAGAGATGTATTCTCAAACCGATGTTGAGGCACATGCAGAAACTGGTTCAAGAACTAGTTCACTAGTAGTATCCACAATATGTAGGATCCCAGACAGACAAACTGAGTGGAGTACTGGTGATCTGAGATCAGTCATTATTTTACTTTAGTCACCGTCTGATTTTGCTGCCAAATTAGTTCTTCTGGTTTAATCATTCCTCTGATGTCATTAACCCTCAGGTTTAAAAGCCCACTCCTACTATAAAGGATTTTGGGATTTTTTGTTTTGATAAAGGCAAAAGGGATCGTTCAACAGATCACTTGTGTAGAGGGTGACCAGGCAAAGCCACACCAGCAGAGCTGAGGTGGTGCGCCTCAGGGGTGACCAGCGGCCGAGAGAGTAAAGCGGGAACAAGCAGCTACAGCAGGGCAGAGCAGGTAACCCACACCAGCAAGAGGAATAGTTTATCGGACTGTGCTTTTAAACTCACTCTCCTCCATGGAGGTGTCAAAAATAACTGCCACTGGTCTGTTTCCCTAAGGCCTGCATTGATGTAAGGCAGGCTTCTCTGGTAAGATTTCAAGAGGTAGTAAGTGCCTAGGTGCCCTTGGTGCTTTTGCTAATATTCCCCTGCGATTGCACCCTTCAGCAAAGTAGTTTATGAATCCCAAAGAAACCCAAGAAGGATGTAAAAAATGTTCAGATAATTCAAAATATTCAAATCACTGTTCACCAGGTCACAGGTCAACCTCTACCACAGTCTGAAAAATACTTTCATCTCATTTAATAATTCACCTTTTGAAGACTTTTGAAACGTTTCTCTGCTGCCAGAGAACAGATTTGGGTCTAAGGAACACTTATGGGTTTATTGCTTATTGTTCAGACAGTCCAAGGCAGGTTACCAGTCCTGCTCCCATTGAAGCCAGTGACACATGTACGACTGAACCTATGGAACAGATTCTGTATAAGGTGAAATAATACAGCTAATATGCAAATGGATGTATAAAAACTTGTGTTTTGGGTCAATCCTGTTTTGTGACAAGGAGAGGGAGCAAGGACAATGTTTCCCTTTTTAAATACAGCTCTCAGGTCTTCATGAGTATGCTTATTTCAGAGAGAATTCCTTTCTGTCTTTTTTCCTGGTACCTCCTGTGCAGAGGTGAGCAATCTTTTTTTCCAGTTTCAGTTAAGGATTACTATAGCAGGTACAATATAGAAAATCATAGGTAAGGTAGATGGATTTCTATTTGCAAACACATTTTTCAGCTTTGCCCACGGCTTACTCTTGAGACCTTATTTCTTTACTTTTATATCCTGCTACTGTTCATGTCCCCCAATAAAAAATAGCCTTTGCCTAGAAAAAAATCCCACTAGCACTTCCAGATCTAGCTGGTATACACATTGCAGCTGATTTCAGGATCTCCTCAGACCACGTTTTTCTTTCTTCCTCTTGCTAACACTGCCTTTCTTACCATTTCTTACCATTTCTGCCTTTCTGCCCACAGCTGTGCCCTCGCCCAGACCCTTTGCCTCAGGAAGGCATTTCCAGGCAGGAGCTCCTGCCAGAGCTGGGACCTGGTTCCCAGTGATCTTCAATGCACAGCCAAGAACAGGACTCAGTGACGAGACCAAGTGGGTCTCGCTCAGGTCTTGGGGCAACAGCAGTGGGATCCCACCACCCTCTTCTGCCAGCGCAGCCCTCCTCTGGTTGGTGCTGCATGGGGACAAGAGGGGAGGGAAGGAGGTATCAGATTGAAGGGACATCAGCCAGGGAGCAAAATCTGCCCTGTGCTTGCTGGCATCTCCACATGCTTCCCAGTTAGGCATGTAGGAAATCCCAGTGCTGTGAGTACAACTCATTTCCTTCTTCAAAACCTGATTCCATGGAGCAGTCCCACAGAAACTGAAGGGCCTATTTACGAGAATAAGCTCTAGCCAAGTTACTAACAGCTTTTAACACTGAGCTGTAATGAGGTCAACTCAAATTTGAATGTGTGTAGCCCCAAATCTTTCCATCTGAATTTCCATAGAGACTGTCTTGCATTCAACAGCGCAGAACATTCAAGTGAATTAGACTAAAAATCACCATTCTTTAATATTAATTTGCACACATTTTCTTGCAATGCCTTCTCCCTCTTTGGAAAAAAAAAAAAAAGAGATGACTATTTTCCCCCCCTACATTCACACGAAGTCACTGAGCCGGTTCCTTTGCATGCACAGCCAGCAATAGAAATGGCAGGTGATCTGGACATTCTCCTGCCTGCAAGATGCATATCATATTGCTCCCTTATAGCCCGTCTGCTTTTCTGCTGAGCTGGACACCCAGCATTGTCACTCCTAAAATATTTGTGAGTGCTACAGGATTTTCTAGGGAAAGATTTCTTGGGGCGAGATTTAGTCAAATTTAATCCAAGTCACTCGGTGCAGCTCCATTTGTTATGAACAGCCCCTGTGCTGAGAAGAGCCCGTCGCTGTGTTTTGCCTCACGATGTTGCAGAACACAATAACAACAACATTAAATTCAATACCCTTAAGGGGCAGTTGTAGTCAAGGGTCACATTTTCCTTCATTCCAATTAACCTACTTGTCATATTGGATGGTAGATGCACTCTGCAAACTGCCCTCAAGTGCTTCTCATGCTCTTTTAGTAATAGAAAGTGGGAAGAAATAAAATAGTTCATGCTTTGCTGTTTGACTTGTCCTTGGTATTTTATCTTATTAGGAAACCCACAAGAAATGAATACTGTTGTAAAGATTTTAAGTGGTCTGAAAGCACAAACAGGTTTCTGACTTGTGCTAGCATGCCTGGAACAGTGGCGCTGGCAACACCAGTCCTTGGGAGAAGAGGGACCAGGAACCTTGGGGTTCCCCTCTAGATTTTGTTCAACCCATCTGCTCCCATGCCAAATAAAGAGGAAATAAAAATTTGGCTAGACTGTGCCTTCTCTGGCATAATGTTACATACAGCAGCATAATGTTACATGGGAAGAAGAAAAGCGGTCACTCAGGTGGTCCACTGAAGAGGCCTCTCGGGCCACGCTGTGCCAGGCCCTGTGGGCACCACCAGCCCTGCCTGGCCCTGCCACCTCCCTGGGGCTCCCCCCGCCCTGCCCACAGCCCAGGACCCCATGTCAGCCCCCCAGGGCCGTCAGCCCGTGCAGCAACGCCACAGCTCCCCACAGCCCTGCCCTGCCCGGCCATGGGCCTGCTGAGCCGGGCCCACTCGCAGGCCCACGTCCCAGCTTGGCCTCGGCCTGTCCCTGTCCCCAGGGAGGTGCCCAATGCCTGGGGCTGGGGCTGCTCTGGTGCCCCTGGCTGTCCTGCTCCCGGCTGGGGGTGGGACAGGCTCTGGCCTCCAGGCCCTGCCCTGAGCCCCGTGGGGACCTCCCGGCCCCACTGCACCATGGCTGTGCTGGAGGGTGCCATGGAGGATGCACATACCAGGCATCTCATGCCTCCTCATCCCCAAATTTGTGTCCCCTAGAGTTACTGTTCCCAACACCGTATCTGCCGTATCCCACCTCCTGCCAAGCTCTCAGAGACGGGCTACTCGCCAAGCTCACTCACAGCATTTGATTAACCTTTGAGGTGCTTTCCATAGCCACATGAACCTTTGGCTCTCCCTTCAGACACGAGGGGCTGAAGTCAGTCAATCCAGCACCCTGTCCTTAGCCTGCCCCAACAGGGCTCACATGAGCCTTCAGGTAGAGGAACAAACCCAGTGCCCTCTGCAGAGATCCTCTCCAGGAGGAGAAGTCTTGTCCATTGCTGTATGTCCCAGGAGGCTGAACAACTTCTCCAAACAGCCACATCTCTCTTTGCAAGCATTAGTTTCCATCCCCAGCTGCACCTGTGCTGTTGTCCCTCCTTCCTTTGACCCCAGATCATGATTTCCCATGATTGGCCTTATCTGTTTCTTTATATGCTTGCATATCCCACTCCCTTTGACATGAATTTCTGACACTGTAGGCATTCTGACCCTCAGTTTTCTGTTAAATAAACCATCAGCTTGTGGTCATGTGTGTCTTGCTGGCAACATCCTCTAATTCTGCTACATAAAATATGGATCCATGTTTGAGTCCACCTTGATTTACATGATGCTTTATTCTCACCCCATTTTGACCAATCCCCTGGGCTGATGCGATACAGACCGCAGGTTTCATGTCCAAACTGCTGCTTCAAACCACTTGAACTCATGCCATTAAATTGTTAAACAATATATCAGACACATTGACTGATAATGAACTTGACATGAACACAAGTCTTTTGGACTCTAATATCCACTAGTAAAATTATCTCAAGGGAACGAATAAAATTGCTCAGTATAACTATGTGCTTTTCCCAGACAATTAAAAAAATAATAATCTATGCTTACTTTTTTTCCAAGGAGGCAGTGGATTTCATAAGTATTAATATCCACAGGACCCTTATCTTAGATTTTTAAGTCTCTATATTAGCTCCTTACATTTTTTTAAACATAATTTCCTGTGTTACCTCCTGGTGTCTCTAAGCAAAGCTCTGTCTAGAGCTGAGAGCTTTCCTTTGGATGGCAGAGGAATCCCATAGATGGTTGTTTTCCTGGCAGGATGGGCAAGTACTTTATCACCTTCTGCTTCCTCACAATAGCGTTGGCCTGTGGCTTTTCTGAGACTTCTTAGGTTATTTTTCACTTTTTTGCAAGTTTTAATTCTGGACTCTGTTCTATGGCAACTTCATCAAATGCTCTATAGCTGTTGTCACTGGACTGGGGCAAGGTGTTCCTTAAACACCTTGGGGTCATTTCTAGGTGGGCAGGAAAGGCAAGGTACAAATTTGTACACAGCACATCCAAAAGTATGAAGAACACTGCTCTAGAGCGCATATTTGCAGCTACCCTGTTTTTTGCAGGTTTGCATTCAATTTCCAAATCCTGCATTTGTGCTGGAAAAAATATTCTCTACTTTCTAGACCTGGTTTTGCATGGTATCCATTAAAGGCCTGTACCCAGTTTCAGCTATCTTGTCCCATAAATACAGTCAGGGATTGTTTTGTACCCCTATTACTCCTTCCTAAACTGCAGGTATTGTCTTTCGGGGAAGAGTTCGATCCACCTGTCAGAGGCACCTCATTCACCGCTTTATTTTACATGCCTAGTGAAGCACTCCTGAACTATGCGAGTACCGTATCAAGTCAACAGAGAGAGGCAGGTGCCTATGGAGACCAAAGATCTCCCTTTCCTTGGTGCCCCAGTGGACGGGAAGCTGCTTATTCACCAAATCACCACCTTCACAGCTTTTCCTGATAAATGGCACAGATTGAGCTGAAAGACACATTACCACTTCATCACTGTCCCTGTGACCGAAGGCGCTGGGAGTTACAGCAGTGTGTGCCGGCATCTCGCTCCCTGCTCACTGCAAAGTCATGCTGCAGCCTGTACCATGCTGCCACGCAGGAGTGCGGCCACAACCTGGCCCTGAGGAGTCCCGACTTTGCTCTCATTGCTACCTCAGAGCAACCAACGCTGTCACTGACACCTTTGGTATCTTGAATAGTTTTTAACAACGTGCTCTGTGCTCATGTTTATGAAGATTAGTGATTTAAGCAATTAAATTACAAATAAATTTCACCTCTCCAGTTCACAGTTTCAAGGAATGTTTGTGTCTCTTCTTCATCTGGTTAGAACAAGCATTGCAGCAGGAACAGCAAGCTTATGTGAGCTCCTCATATGCCCTGCTGTGTTGATTTCTCTCCTGTTCATTTTTGTGTGGAGTTTGGCACTTTTAACATTTCCATGCTACAGTTTTATTGTTAACTTTCCCTGCTTGAGTTAATTGAAAGCTATAAAGCACCTGAAATGCCTCAGAGGCTTCCACTGTCAATAGTGAGATGAGCTTTCCACACATCTTCATTTCCCTTGGAACACTTTGCTTGCAGATACAGAATAAGGTGCAGCTGGAACTTTGCTTGGTTTTTTTCCTCTGTTTCTAGATAGTTTTGAGCTCAGGTGAAGCTCTTAACTGCTCCAGTAATCCATAAAAAGCAAAAAAAAAACCAGCAAAAGGAACCTTGATACTGTGAGATGTTGGGATATCTGTCTGAAAGCAATCTCTGTGCTGCAGCCAGGAGATGCACTGATATTTCCAGACAGAAGAGACTTGTGTCTTTTCACAGTTGTGAAACATGCTCTTCTCCTTGCTGGCTATGCAAGAAACAGGAGCTCTGCAGGCCTGGACAGCAGCAGCCTGACGTGCTTTTTCTTTTTGCTTTTGCCCAAGCTGCAGTTGGACTCTTCTCCTCACTCCCTGCCAGCATTCCTCTTTCACTGCATCCCTGACCATCACCTCTTCTTCTATGCTCTGGGTATTCTTGATCTTAAATCATAATGTCCAGCAAATTGGGTTTTGTCTTGACTGTAGCCCAGGCCTGAAATATCCCTTTACAGAAGCAAACTAGCAGCTAATAAGCAAAAGGATAAAGGGATCCCCCCATCTTCGGCCTACAGATGGCTGATGAGACCTGCTAAGCAGTGCAGAGCACTAGGCAGACATGAGGACAGTAGCCTGCTGGGACACCCATCTGCATGTATCTCCTTCCCAGGTGGCTTGCAGGTGACCTGGAATCATACTGGGGCAGCAGCAGTCTGCTCTCCACAGCCATCTTCTTCCATCCTTCAGCTGGGTATGGGCAGAATGACTGCCCTGCACCTTCTTCCCCCTCCTCATGGCATGGGGCGAAGGGCTGCCACATGAAGCCATCCTCTAATGAATTGCCAGCTGGCTGAAAAGGTTGCACACCATTTCCTTGGAAAAAAAGGGTGTTTAGCAGTCCTGCAAGGACACCAGGGAAAGCAGTGAGCACTGCTTTGTCACCAATGCCTTTTCCTTCTGGGGCTTCGCCTGGAGCTCTGGGGCTCAGCTTGCCTTGAACGTGAGAGCCGTGCAAAGGTACCCTGATTTAGCGAAGTACTTTTATGCACATAGAGCTGTACACGTGCTGAATTTTAAAAATACTGCACTGAACTGTGGTCTGATATCTGTCCAGCCTGACAGTGCTCCTTAGATGGGTAACCTCCAAAAATGGCCACAGAGGAAGGGTCTGGGCTGGAAGCACTTTCCCCTCCAAGAACTGGAATTTCAAAAGACTGAATTATTGTATGATAATAGAAAACATCTTCCTCTTAGGCAGAAATCTGGGAGCAATCAATATGTATCTGCCTTGCCAGTTGTTTCCACAGAGCATGGTGGTTTTGCTGTCTGCTTGTAAGCAGGATGAGGGAAAGAGCCAAGCAGAGGCTCACGCAAAGGGGGGATCCCACCAGTCTCGACATCAGCCTCCTGCTCAGCCCCAGCCCACCGCCACAGGGAAAACCCTCATGGCTGGAGGCCCAGCCATGGACAAGTAGTCCCCTTATCTGGCTCGTGTCTTGAACCCATACAGTTTATCCTGACCCTTGATATTCAGCTCTGCTTCCTAAGGAAGTCTTAAGTTGCCTGAGTTTGCATGAGCACAGAATCCCAACATTTCTTTCATTACAAGGGACCTAATCGAGAAGGCAAAGTGACACCCATACAGATAATTTATTTCTATCATCACTTCCCCAATTTTTTCTCCCCAGCGAAACTGCCTTGAGCATCTAGTTATTCTCTGACAGCTAGAGTGATAATAGGAGGATTTTTTTTTAACTACGGTGCTATTCAAGATCAGAAGACTTCACATCATAAAACATCATTAAAGTGTGAATTCAAGGTTGGGAAAGATGAGGCCTTTACAAGACTAATGCAATTAATTCTGCTCGTTAACTACAGCCTCAAAATATGTACATAGAGTCTGATCTCACTTCTGCTGTGGAGGGCTAGGTCTGAAAAATTATTCTTTTCCAGTGGATTTCCCAGCGATAAGGGAGCATGCAAAGCTCTTTGTATTACTTACCAGTGAACACAAAGTCATGGCAGGAGGAACACTATATGCTCTAAATCTTTCGGTGTGCAGTAACTTCTTGTCAAAGTAAGAAGCTTAAATAAATTAAGGTCCAATATTAAATAATTTCAGTAATTGAAATGTGTTAGATTGAAAGTGGGTTTCTTTGCTTTTTTTTTTTTTTTAAATATAATCCTTCTCACTCTGCCATCCATCTCAGCACTTGAATTCTGGAAAGCCCCAGTTCTTTACAGTTTACCAGAGCTAATTCCAACCTCAGTCCTTCTTGCTTTCTTTTCACAGAGGAATTCGCACAGTGGGACATTTTTAATATCAGGGAACTTTGATGCAAAAAAGCAATTTATTTTTCTGGCAGCTTTCAGTATTCCCTTTGCTATAGCCAAAGGTATAGCAATAGCATCCTCATAATCAGCCTTTTCTTTCTATTTGGTCCTACAAGAAAGACTATGCTTGTGTTTTCCTGCAATCATTAAATGAGCGTGTTTGTGTGCATATGAGAGAAAGAAGAGAAGAGGAAAAAAATAAACATCTGTCCTACTGATATACAGCTCTATTAGCTGGGCCCTGGGGAGCTTTCCTCTTCTTCCTTCCCCTTTGCGCACATTCACATGGCTTTCCTTCTCTCTCCAGTGATTACCTACATTGTATTTCCACACTCTGGCAGCTCCTTGGGTCAGGGACTTCATCCTGTATCCCGAAAAGCGTAATGTCACCACCATAAACTAGCCATTCTGCAAGCAGCCAAAGTGATGAAACGTGCTCTCCTATGAACATGAGGGGAAGGGTGAGAAGGGAAGGGAGGGAAAAGCAAATCAAGAAGCTCTTAGCTCTGCCCTGCAATGGAGAGGGGACAGAAGGGTGGCTTTAGAAAAATGAACTCACAGAAAGATTTCAGAGCTAACTCAGACTAGTAGCTAAAGCTAATGATACCAGAAACTTGATTCAGTGCAGTATATTTGGTATTCTCCCTTGCTTGCAATGAAAACTTTGCCCTCAGTTTAATTTTTTAACTCGTGTGAATGCATCTCTTTAATGCTTGTTTCATAGATTTTTGTTTCCATCTTATGGCCTTAACGTCTATTAGAAATAGAGCCTTGAGGCAAACTTTCTCACAGCAGTGCCTTACTTTGTTGTATGCTACAGTACACGTAGTTGGCTCTGACAGCGTTAGTTCTGCACTGGTACACTGTCAAACTGGCTGCAAGAAGTATTGTGAAATAAAAAAAAACATGAGCTAAGTGAAAAAAAAGTCCTGATTTGGGGTTTTTGTTGACGATTCAATTCCATTTTAATGTCCTCTTTTCCCACATTTGAGTTTTGAAGCCAAAATCTTACAGCAGCAATTGAATATGACCTGACTTTGCCAATATGAGTTCAATTGATGCTGCTTAATGTGCCTTTCAGACTTCTCGTCTTATAAGACCTGCTCTGAACTTCTCAAAACTCAAGAAAAGTTGTGATCTGACTGGTTTCTTGGGTCATTCTTTGGTCAAAATTACGTGGGATAATACATCTCAGCCTGAGGATAAAACTCAGACAAATGTGAAAGCTTCTCCAGACCCAAAGGCTATTTTAGTAAACCTAGGCCAAGTATTCATATTGAGTAACGACACTAAAAATCAAGGAATTTTGCAATTAAAGTATGAGCATACACACTGGTCATACTGTATGGATAACTTAAATAGCTTCAACAGTGTCAAATTCATGTCTGATTCAGCACATACCCAAAGCTTTGGAGCCTAAATGGATCAGTCAGAGAAGTGTTTCAGACTGGGGCACTGGGAGTGTGCCTCTGAAGGCAGGTAGGATACTCCTTTTCTATGGTATGGGAAAAACAAAGTGATCTGTAGACTTCTTTCAAGCACAAAAATAAATGCAGAGTTTTACCTGCTTAGGGAAAATAGCTAAGAGGTGATACCCTGCTTGCGCTCTGCAGCTCTGAGCTGTTTGGGGCTGGCTTATAGGTCCTCCAAACGTAAGGATAGCTCAGAGGACACCACCTCCTCCAGAGAAGGAGGCCGACCACTCACTCACGTTCTCATGAGGCTAAAGGATTCTCGTTGTCTCCAGTCCCTCTTTTTCATTCAACAAGCAGTGAAGAGACTTGATGTTACCATCACCATCCCAGAGTGGCTTACAAGCAACAGGCAGCTGTGTATACCAACAAGTCTTTACATCTTGGCTGTGGGGTCAGGGTAGGTGTGTGCAGAGTAATATCTTTGCTACCTTTTCTCTCTTCTCCCTGGAAGGTGTATATTTATGTGGCATGGGTAGCGAGGAATATTTTGCATTTCTCGTATATTCTTTTCTCTGGTCGCTGTAATGTTGCTCATTATTTCTTCTCACTTGACTGGAATTCTCCAGTTGACAGAAATGTAATGAGAAATTTACTCTTGTGAGGGCATTAGGTAAGAAAAAAATATTGTTTTCAAAAAGATCTCATAGATGAGATCCTGAAACCACGTTTGCATAGCTTTTAATGTTTTGCCACATTGTTTATCCTTAGTGAAGTGTAAAACTGAAGCACATCAGTGTTGCCTAGGAATTAGTATGAGGCAGCTAAGACAATTTGTTAGTATTCACTTCTTCTCTTACAGAATTTGTGTGTATTTGTGTATGGAAAACTACAGTGAACTTTCCAAAACAGTGCAATTATTTAACCGTACTGACACCATGTTTTTCTTTTGAAAGAAGGAAATGTCTCTCAAACTTATATAAAGATTGTCGCCCTTGTCCCTGCTTTTACTATAACATTGTTTGTGCTGTGGCGCTGACAAAATCCTTATGTCTCTAAAGTTAATATAAAATATAAGAAAAATAATGTATGTCTCTGTATTGCTCTCTCTTTAGAGTTGCAGGTGTTTAACTTAACAAATACTATTTAACATGTCTCATATCTGAAGTATTTTTAGAAACATAACCAATAGCATTAGCTTACAACTGCTGTTCCAATTTGTGGTTGGTTCATTTTCTTGGCTAAACTTGGGTATGAAGTTGGTATCACGGCTAGAATTACAACTGAACACAGAAATGCGTAGCCAAGCATTATTCTGTTCTTGTAAGAATAAAATAAAGAAAATCTGAAATAAATAAATATTGTTTGACTTTTATGTTCATTTTATTGACTCTCTGCTTGCAGAAATGTAGAATTCTACTGCAGTCTGGTTCAGTTTTCAGTCCACTGGTTTACTTGGATGAAATACTGATGAAAAGCTCCAGGCTAACGATCCCAGACTCACAAGGATCAGATTCTGGCCCAGTAACATCAGTGGGAGTTTTGTCATTTAGCCTCACAAGTTCTTGCACTGATTTCATAAATTAATTTCCTGCTTGAGCCAGGTGCTCCTTAGGCTCTCCACATGTCCAGAGACAGAAGCTGTGCCTATGGTAAAAAGTAGCATGGATCCACAGACATGGGCCTACAGAGCAAAACAGTCAGTGTTGAGGTCCACATCTCCACATTATACACATTTTATCTCAGACTAGGCCTGGTCGGTCCTGCATGCTGAGCATGCACGCACTCGTGGCTGTAGCACCTTGGGTGCCCCACTGGAGAGCCTCCTCCAGCTTGGTTTCACCTGCAAGGAAGCCAAGAGCGTCTCCGCCATGAAAACCAATGTTGTCAGTGGGGACAATCAGCATAGTCCCTCCTAAAGCGCGCTCCTGATCTGAACTGAAATACCAATGTAGTTGATCCAGAGGCTCTGCCAAAAAATGACTCACAGCATCTGCTCTGAGCTGCTCTCTGGAAGTCCACTGGCTAAAGAGGAATGTAAGGGAAACTGTGCCTAAATGTCACCGGCCCGAGCTGGCACAAGCTGTCCTTCCTCTCTTCCCTTCCTTCTCTGCCCTGCCCCCACATCACTTAGATCATTCTTTCATTGCAGCTTTTTGTAAATGAAGAAACAGTTTTAGTTATTGGTTTGAAAGGCTTCTCCTGTCATCTATAGTCTATGTTTTGTGGTGCATATATCTGGTATCCAGCTTTTCCAAGTCACAGTGATATGCTGTAATTAGGATGTACAATAAAACTTTGGGAATTAGGTTAAATAAAACTCATCTTTAGCTGTGGATTTTTCTGGCAAAGTTACGAATGGGAAATGAAAGTTTCCACTTCTCAATTTAGAAAAAAGGATGATCAAGTAAGAGCTCAGAAAAAGAGTTTCTGAATTCTTTCTTTTTTTTTCCTATGGAAAATCAGAGAAGGAGTTGGGTATTTGGGACACAAATACTGATTCATTGTGTACTGTCCTCATTTTCCCCATGCAAAGTGCAGTTGGGAAGAAAAGCTCTAGTGGGCTCACATGCTAATTTTTCTCATTGCCTCTTTAACTTGCACAGATTTTTCAAATATTGACTAGGCTTTGAACTTGACCTACTTAAAACACTGGATATGGTGTTCACTTAAACAAACACCCCTTCAGATCATGTCAGTATTATAAAGGGGCCTTGCAGCTACTGTGAACGTTGAGAATACCAGTATCTTAATACTCTTTTATACTGCTAGACGTATTGTGTGGGAAGTCAGCTGTTGTTCTCTGCTTCACATGCCTTGCATGGCTTTCAGTTTTCCTCAGGACCTATTTATACTAATTGGTATGGGATTGAATTTATTCTCAAGTCTGGACCTGTTGATCACCTCTATGTTGAATCCTGAAGTGGGAAGCTCTTTGTGAAGGCAGAGTTGGAGGCTGAGAAGGCCACAACTCCCCTCCATGTCCTCTCTTTGCCTGCCAACAGCAAACTCACAACTCATCTTCCTTCTGCAGCTCATCTCACCTCTCAACTGCCTGGCATTTGGCCTGCTTTATTTACTCCTCGTTTTTCAGGGAGGCATTTTGTGCTTTTCATGAAATCTCCCCAGGTTTCTGATTATGCTCCATGGACAAAGAAGCAAAAAACAATTCAAAGTTGGCCTGGTGTGAAAACTCATAGGCATCTGCTGACAGAAAGAAAGAAAAATGATGCAACGTTGTGGCTTGCCTGGATTTTTGAAATGGAGACTTGCATGGATTTTTTTATATATAAAATCCTTTTCCTTCTACACAGTTTCACAAGGAATACTCTTGCTGCCAAGAGTATTCTCAGCTCACCTGAGAAGAACAAAATAAATTACCTTTGCAGCCTAACAAGGTTTCAATCACCCAAGAAGAAAAAAGCCTATTTTTTTCCACTCCAGCAAAATCAAAGTACTCCAGTCTAAAAAGACAAGGAGAATGATAATAGTAATAATAATAAAAGTAAAATGTTACTTTTTTGTCTAACCAAGATTTCTGCAATGAAACTAAACATTATCTATGGTGCTGGAGGACAAATGGGGCAAGGAGGGTGAGAAGGGGCAGAGGTTTACCCTCCGCAAGTGGGATGGAGTGGCTTGTGGGTTGGGGATTTGTGAAGGGAAGGAGACCCCATGACCCGACAAGGGCTGGAGAAGCAGGACCTGTGCATCGGCTCCACCGCTGAGGAAAGAGGCAGGTGAGTATCACACAGCTCTGGTTCTCAGCTGGAGGGTGGTGGAGGGTAAAGGAAGGCTGCAGCGGAGCAGATATAGGCTAATTTTGATGGGGACTGGGGCACACTGATGTGTGACTGGCAGGTAAAAGGCCAAGCAGCTCTGCAAATGGGGATGGAGATTTGTACCCCTATCGTCTGTGGCTCCCAGCTCCATCTCCCACCTGCTCAGCCCCCGCCTTTGCTCCCTCCAGGTCTCTCTCCACCCGAAGGGCTGCGGGACACAGAGTCTCACAGGTGCCCCGCTTGCCACCGAGGCACATCAGCAGCGTCGGGTTCCCGCGCCGCTCTGCCAGTGGGTGCCGCGGGTGCTCGCAGGGACGCTTGTGTGCTGCACGGCCCCACGGGGCGCGTGACAGCACCACTGCCGTGCTGTCGCAGCACGACCACCGGCCCCACGCTGCGACAGCCGCTTTGTGCGAAGAGCCTTCACCCATCAGCCGAGTGTTGTTTAATTCTTAAACTTATGTGTACTTTAACCATATTCTTTCATTCAGCCTGATGAAAAATATTCTGTTTGATGTTTTCACAGACAGCATCTTAAGGCGTTACTTCAACTTCTTCTCCAGCTCTGCCCTTTCCGAAGTCATTATTACTCATTAGGTAGACTGTGCAGAAAGCAAAGTAGGTCATGGATGAAAAGCCCCATCTTAGCGAGAGGCACCAGTACTGCACAAAGCTATTTTCAACTTTCATGAGATAAAAAATGTTTTCTGTAGGATGAAAGCTGTCACTGCCAACTTACAAATGAATGCCAAGTATGTAAAAACTTTCATTTCGGATTCCCAGGCTTTCATATGTTAAACGCATTGTTTTAGAAATCCATTTCAAAGATAATTCCCCCTGTATAACCCACACTTGCTGGCTCCCCGGTAGGGTACAGGGCCAAGTTAAGGGACAGGTACTTAGCTGGTGTAAATCACTGTTGGCTTCATCAGGACTGGACCATTTTCACCCCATGAGGATCCGTCCTCAAGAGTCCTCAAATGGGCAGCAATAGAGGAGATGGTCCCCGGGTGGGTACCTGTGGGCAGGATGACAACCTGGAGCCTGTCTACTGTAAAAATCCCTCTCAGCCTCTGCCTATCTGTGCATGGCACTGAAAGAGTGGATTTGCATCTGCAAATAATTCTTACCTCACTATTACTTTGCATTGTGACCCATTAGCTAAAACAAAGCTTTAATTTTTGTTTGACTGCTCACCCAACTTCTATTTTCACGTTACTTGGAGATGTCAGGTAAATACTTAGACTTTCTGGAGTGATCCTTAATCTCTCTAAATTGGTGGGCATCCCTCTTCTGGCTCTCAATTTAACAAAACACTCAGCAAATGCTTTGTTTTATTCGATTTCCACAAGGACTTAAACACAGGATTTGAGTAGAAGTTAGACTGCACTCATAGTATGCCCCTTCATCAACAGGATATGTCTGAAGCACTTTCAGCTGCTAGAGAGGTAATTAATAAAATTATGCTTTCAGGTTATTACTGCATAAAATAAGTTGACATATATGGCAACAGTAATGCTGCTAAATTTGTTTTGTTGGTGTAATCACCTTGCTCTGCTCATTAGAGGAAAGTCTGTTAATCTTTTCATTAAAAATCTGGATATTACAGTTGAAATTCAATCTTATTTTTCTCTTTAAAACAACGGTTGTTTAAAACTAAATGCAAAATATGACAACATAAGGGAAGACCTACATTTATTATCATATCTTACAATAATATAAATTACATTAAAAGTAACAAGCAGTATATGTTTGCAGCCACAGTTTTAAAGAAAGTCATCCTACAACTAGGGGAAGTTAGTTATTCAGTAAACACCTGGAAGTAGAGTTTGCTACAGTGACAATTTTTATTTTAAATCAGAGGTAACTTCTATTGTAAGTACAAATGGAACATTTTCTGCTTTACATGTTTTTCAGGTAGCTCTGGTCAAGGACTAGATCATTTAAATTGAAAACCAAGTACTCGCTTAAAAACCAAAAAACCTAGTTTTCATCCTCAGATCTGTGAGTAAAAAATAATGTGAGAGGATGAAAAATACTAGTTCTAAGACAATCAAAAGGCTGATGACTGTAACTAACCAATTTAATTAGACAAACAGAAATGTTACCTCCTTTGTTTAATAAAACTGTTCAGTTGCTTAAAGTGCTATGGCACACTCACTTTGTCTGGCACATACAGCACATCTAAGTTAGCATTACTGAGATAATTCAAACAATAACAAAGTGTTGATTTCACATATTTTAATTAATTCCATTTTCATTCAAATTGTAAGTAAGAAGGAAGCATCATCTAATAAATAAGAGATGCTTTGTCTGGCATTTCAAAACTACGTAACTTACAAATTAAGGATCTGAATAAATGTTTGTAAACCATAACTCCACAGATAAATTCATGTGGATTTTGTTTACCTTCTAGTCTTGCAAAAGTAAATATAAATTCGCATCAATTATTGAGCATGGGCTTTGGTGTGGGGAAATATTCTAGAAGTACAAATTTAAAACAATCAGCAAACAAGGATTAGCTATTCTTTGTTAATGATTGAAATCATAATTTAAAAAATTGCTTAAATCATTTTGATTTAAATCAGTATCTATCTACAACCTGTAGGTATCCACTAGTTTATTATACACCTCTTTCAAGACACACAAAACCAATTATACGCTATGCAATCCAGTGGTGAGGACCATGCACGGGAACCAGGAGGCTCGGCGGCCGTTCCTCCTCCTGCTGTAGACCTGATGTCTGTGCCAGGCAAATTATTTCACCCTTCAAAGAATCACAAGCTGTCCTGGCCAGGACAAGGCATTCAGGTCCGTGACCTTAATAGGCGCCCAGAACCACCTTGTATTGAGTAGAGATGTGCTACACTGCTTTAATGTACGCAGCTATCTGCTGGTGCTGCACGCACCATTTGGTTGATTACCTTGTCATTTCAGAAAAGTTTGAGCTAAACCAGGCAGGATAGTATATGGGATGTGTCTGTCTTGCGTTTTTTTTATGATGCCATGACTGCATTCAGGTTTTCCAAGTGGCCCAGAAAAGATAGAAGGCCAGCCAAAAGAAAAGTCGAACAAGTGCAAGGAAATTATTGTATGTAAGAGAAATAAGAAATCTCCAGATTTCTGTCCTTGCTTACATGTTTTTGGGGTTTTTTTAATGACTTGACCCACCAAAGGACTACTCTGTTTGTCAGATGTTTCCTAGAACTAAAGTATCATGAAGGATTTCCAAGCTGCAGGAGATTTCTTAACCACTGGCTCTGGATTTCCTGAAAGGGGCTTTTCAAGGGGGAAATCGAAAACTCTGAAGCAAAAAAAAAAAGAGATGGAAAAACTTGGTGCCAAACTAAAATAGTACAAAACAAGAAACTCTGATTAAGTTAAACAATGGAGAAAAAAACAAAAACAAAACCAAAACACCCAAGTGCTTGATTCTTTGATTAGATGAGACAAATGTGTAAAAAAAACCAGATTTCCTTGACTTAGTCTTACAACAACGAAAAAACCTAAGCAGGTCTATACCAAGAGTGGTAAACTAAGCATAAAGAAAAACATTCAGAAAGCCAGAAGGTGATGGTTGCCACTGGTGGCTCTCCGTTGGGGTGGCCTGGTCGAGGCAGGTGTGAGAGCGGAGGGGACCCACCGAACAGCAGGCAGCAATGCAGGGATGCAGAGAGGGGCTATGCCGCAAAGGGTGCCTGCAGGGCACCAGGGAGCTCGGGATGGCATCCTGCCCCCATGCCTAAGGGAATGGGACTCATTTTCTCGCCCCGCCACACGTCCCTCACCATGTATAAGGGGAAAGCTGCAAAGTAGCTAAAGGTACAAGGCTGCAGGTGGAAATTCCCAACGTTATTTATCTCTCATGTCTTCTTGGAAAATGAAATGTCGAAAATACTTTGGGCTTTTAGGAGGACACAGAAAGATGGCAAACATTTTAAGGGTTAAGTGCCTTGATCAGTAATAGAAATAAGGCCGTATAGGTTTCTGAAAATGATTTGCAGTGTACTTAGGCATATAGAAATTGTAATATATGTTGCTCCTCGAGTGTGAAAACCCCACCATCTATGATGTAATGCGATTTGTGAGGTCCGCACAATACGAGAGGATGAAGGTATTTCAGTCTCTGAGATGTCCTCAGATCTGCGTTTTGGCTTGTAGTGCTTGAACTGCAATGCCTATTTAGAGGAAATGATATGCATGGAGTGTGTCGAATGGGCGAATGTGCTAAACCTCTTCCTTTTCAGCGGGTCGGGGTTTCTTTCCCGTCAGGTTTGCATTAATGACCCACTGACCTACTTTTTCCGATCCACCTGGCAGAGCTCTGCATCCCTGAAACCTGAGACTTGGTCTGCTTCACAGATTTGTTTTGTTTAGGTTTTGTGACAGAAACCATTAGGAGAGTGACACTGCAGATAAAAATGAAATGTGCTCTGCTCTTTGGTATTGCAAGTGTATTTTTATTTAATTGTGTAAGTGTTATCCATCATGATAGAACTGTTTCTTTTTTTTTAATAGCTCTGTGTTTTATAAGGTTTTCTTCTCCCTCCCTCACATTACGAAGAAAAATGAGCTGTGTACATTTATTCAGTGATTTCTAACCAGTGCTGCTTCTTCACCTGCTGCAGACCAAGAGTAAAGGGAAAAGGCAGACATAATGGATCAGTGAGGAAAAGGCATCTTCTGCCTGTCTTAAATCATCTACTTTACAGAGAAGCTTAAATTGCTAGAAATAAAAAAAGCTCCTTGGTAGCTCAACAACTGCATATAAAACAAATCATATTTTTCAGTGAATCGCAAATGTCACTGTCTCAGATAACATTTATGCTTTCATAGAAATAGGAACTTAATTTTCCCCAGTTATATTATTAACTCACTTTGGTGAATCAGATCACCTACATTAAAACAGAAGCAGCCGGTGACTCAGAACAATGATACGTTTAAAGATCAAGCGCAGCATTTGCAAGTACCAAGCTGCACGCAGATGGAACTGCTTCTTTGAACCACCAGATAAAGATTGATCTTTTAAAATCCTGCTAAAAATGGACACCAAATGCTTGTTGTCAGAAGTGACTGACAGCCCATGTCCCGAGCCGAAATGAGGTTGGGTTTGTCTATTCATTCAGTGGGTGCACAGTGACAGCACAGGAGAGAAGGAGGGCTGTGATGTGACGAGCTGACTGCCATCACTTTACTGTCCTTTTAGAAATTCTCCTAGTTAGAAAAAAATAAATAAAACCCACTGTTATTGCAATATATTCATTAACATTTCAACCTTTCTGTTTTGCTCCCCCAGGCTTGGTACGTGTACGGCCCCTCATCACCCTAGTGTGCAAACCCGTCATGACTGTTTATAAAGTCATCCTTGCACTAATTAAAAGTCAGCACATTTATCCCAGTTTTCCAGATGAGAAATTAAGATGGGAGTAACAGGAATGACTAGCCCAAGGCTGCACAGAAAAATGTAGATTCAGTCCAGCGCTATGACCACGACCCTCCCGTCCCCTCACCTCCATGCACATGCACTTTATTTGTTTAAGAGCTGGGAGATGGGGACTGGGATATGTCCGCGGCGCTTTGTAGGCAGAAACAGTCTTGCTTTGCCTGTGCTCTAGAGCAGCCAGATATGTGGTGTTGTGAATCAAAATCAGAGTGGCCACAGCCAGCCTGGCACCAAATATGAACCGTTCAGCTCTGCTGTGTCTTGGGGTATATTGAATTAAGCACTAAACTCATGCAGCTCCAAGGATGCTCAGAGCACTATCAGGACTTGATTGCTTTCTCCTGTAGACATATCTTTAGCAGGAATATAGCATGCAGGGCAGGAATGTCCCCTACAAAACATTTCCCATATTATGAGCTCAAACAATTAACATTCAAAACACTGAAAATGTATTTATCTACCTCAGTCCTGTCAAGTAAGGGGATGATAGTTGCATGTAAGATACGTATTACTTGATTAGCATTTAATTTCTGCTTGACTCATCTCCGCTTTAGAGTAAAGAGATGCTGCTGGTGACACTGCCAATCTTTTTTCATGCAGTTATATATTTAATTTGAAGCAAAGGAGCCCAGAGACTGACACAAATACTTTGAAAATATGAGCTGCAAGTCTAACTCACACAAAAATGTATGTGTGGATGATGATAGCAAATCCTGCATGCCAGCAGAAGACTGGCTGATGGTAGTATTTCAGAATTACACCTAAATGGAAGGTTTTCTGTTAGTTTAGGGGTTGTGGCATCTAATCTGCGTTTTCATGAATTAGTGGTTTTCACCACGTGACAGAAACATTTTGAGATATTAATGAAAGCAACGAAAAACATATGTCACTGTCAGATTCCAAGCTGAAAAAAAGTGATTGTATTTCCTCACCATGTATATTCCAATCGTTCCAGCTACATGTATATTCCATTTCATCCTAGCCTCCCTTACTCATGAAAGCAAAATGAATCACAGGGTAGACTGTACAGCTATTTGATTCAGTCCCTGCAGATTGCATTGATTTTTGTAACACAATAAACATTCTTTTCACCAGTATGTTTTGCTCAAAAGATGTTTATATCGCATTTATTAGACTTCAGAGCTGTTGAGTTTGGAGCTATCTTTTAAGGCAAGTCTGTAGGGATTTATTTTTTATGTTTCTGATTTTAAAGGCTATCTTGACATGTGGCTGATTTAAGTCTTTTTTTTAGGGTGCTAATTTTGAGTAAAACAATTTTTCAGGTATCCCTGGATTCAACCATGGCTCTTCCAGAAACCCCAAAGGCCCCAGAGTGCCCACAATTAACCTCAGAAACATGGAGACACAACTGATGGCCCAATTTATTTATTTAACAGCATTAAATATATATATATAAACAAATATATATATATATATTGCATAAATATAATGCAGCATCAGACTCTGTGACCCAAGAAGCAGCCGTCGAGGAAAGATGTGGAATTGTTGAATGCTTGTGAGCTGACCCAGTTTGAGTGTTTATCTCTATTCAAGTGTCCTATGGCTTAAAAAAAAATAGCAGCCTAATACAAATTTCAGGCATCTGAGATTCTTTTCAGCAATTTCTATTTGTTCCTTCCATCTCAGTCTTCATTACTTGCCTTCATGATCTTTGGGTCAGTAATGGCTTGTTTTTCAAACTAAACCTGTGTTGAGCTAAATCCTCAAATACCCGCTGCCATATACATGTTCATAGATGTTCCTTCATAAAAAATAGAAAAGTACTTGAAAAGTAGCAAATTCAAAGGTTGCACTTGGCTTAATGTTTCTTGAACCACAGAAAATGACATTTGCAAAGAAATGAATGTTTACTTCCCAAATGGGAGCTCCATCCTGCACTCATCTGAGGGATTAAGTACCCTCCTTTCACAGCCCTCACGTGGAAATGGGGATACTCAGCGCATCACAGCCTGGCTTGGCATTTTGCAGGAGCAAACCGCTGCTCTTTCCTCCATGCCTTTTCTTTCTCTTCTTCAGCCAAAGAGCTATCTATAATTTTTGTCACTTTCATTTCCAGTATGTCACCATGGATTATGAAAAGTAAGCCACCGTCCACCCATTTAATGGAGTGCATCCCTGCGGATAATCGCTCCAGAATGTAAATCAGTTTACTGTTACCTGGTTACTGCTGGTACATGCACAAAATGGAGAGGAGATGGCTCTAGTGGGCTGTAGGTTTAATGTATGGTGGTGAATATATATCAAACTCCCCTTATTTTAATAGTCATGCTCAGAACAACACAGCAGTGTGATGCATTCGTCTGCATGCATGGGAACATGTCCGGCTGTATTTACAACATCATGCTGATGAGAAGCATTCCCACAAGCAGGCTTTAAATGGAAGTTGCCTATCACATCCGTTTTTCTGCCAGAGAAGTGGCTCGTGGTCTTCCCGGGAGGCGGCAGAGAGGACTGGCTGCAGGGGAGGAAAGGGCATCCACTGGCTGGGAGGAAGGTCAGCGTGGGTCACATACCTCCTTCCCTCGCATGGGGTCCAGCTCCAACCGTCTGAAGGAGCTTACAGCAAGCAGCCTCAGGAGGCACAGCACAGTCCCTCTCATCCCTGCACATCACCTCCAAATTGAAGGAAAATATTGCAGAAAGGAGCAAGATCCAAACCAAGCCCCAATAGCAGCTATGGGGGTAGGAGATGGGGGGCTGAGGAGAGTACGAGAAGGTAGCCTGGAGCAAATGTGCTACAAGCTCTGGGCACAGCAAACCCATGCTATCTCACGGGGCAACTGCTGTACAGTGGTGCTAAACCAAGTGGTTCAGAGAACCTGCTGACAAATTGCCACGTGGTGCAGGGAACGTAGGGCAATTAAATCCTTCTGTGCTCAGTCACTCTTCTTTTAAAGGAGCAATGTGAGATCAGCATTGCATTTGGTGCCACTTACTTGTCTGACAGTGCTGCTGCCGCTGTAGCTTTAAGTTGATTGTCACTGAAGGATCCAACATCCTTTAAATCAGTTTTTCTCTTACAGGCAGACTTTCTCCCATATAGTCTGAGATAAGCTCTGCCCTTGAACTGGAGGCATTTTTCTGGCAGTGCTCTATGGAAAAGTACTGGATGGACTACAGTAATGATGCAGGTTTGCTTTGATTTTGTCCCCACAAACTGCTTAAGTTAGACATAGAGATACAGGTGTCCAGTTTCCACAGTAAAGGCTTGTGAAAAAGCAGACACATGCACACACAACAACTATTTTAATAGTCATGCTCAGAACAACACAGCAGTGTGATGCATTCGTCTGCATGCATGGGAACATGTCCGGCTGTATTTACAACATCATGCTGATGAGAAGCATTCCCACAAGCAGGCTTTAAATGGAAGTTGCCTATCACATCCGTTTTTCTGCCAGAGAAGTGGCTCGTGGTCTTCCCGGGAGGCGGCAGAGAGGACTGGCTGCAGGGGAGGAAAGGGCATCCACTGGCTGGGAGGAAGGTCAGCGTGGGTCACATACCTCCTTCCCTCGCATGGGGTCCAGCTCCAACCGTCTGAAGGAGCTTACAGCAAGCAGCCTCAGGAGGCACAGCACAGTCCCTCTCATCCCTGCACATCACCTCACACACACACAACCCTGTGGCCACAGAGATACTGGCACAAAAAGATACTGAACCTCTTAATGGACATATCAAAAATGAAATTCTTTCTTTGTATTCAAAAAAGCTGGTGGTGTTTTAGTGGTGGTATTCAACACGCTTACATTGCTACCCATGTAGAGAGGTATTTGCTACCAGAACCAAGGGCATTTCCAAGCAACAAAGGCACTGCATGTTGTTTGTTATACGTTTTAGCACAGAATGGTGCAAGCCTTACAGGAGTAACCAGCTCTGCCTGATGTCACCAACTTGTGGCTGACGCCTGATGACACTGGAGCCAAGCCCTTTCTTACTCTTGCAAGGTGCCACTTCTTCAGAAGGTTGTTTATTCACCATGCCCAAGCTCTAAGATTGGCATTTCATATCTTGTTGCGTTCCTAGATATGGTCCTCAGATCCTGCCAGGAGGGAACAATCCCCATTGGTAAGGAAGTCCCAGGGAGGAGGGTGAGCAAGGTGGGGCACAGAACAAGGCTGTAAAGGTAAGTAGTTTTCCTTCATTGTTTTGGGAAGAATTCAAAGGCTATCTCACAAAGAAACCTAATTTGTCCCAATCTCTGCATAGCAGTGTCTTGGACTGCTGATTTAATGGGCATTTGCCAGATTGAGGGGTGGTCTAACCGGTATCTAACTAGACCTCTGATTATTTGCCAAAATTTTTAAAATATGAAGTCCTATGTTCATAATGCATCATTACTTTTTATTGTAAGCATTTATCTCATGCCATTGAGTGATGACTGATTAGTGGAATTTTTTCTTCAAGTGGGAAAATATTTTTCTTCCCCCTCTCCCCCAAGTTTTCAAATTTCCTCTTTCTCTTCCAACAAAATCACTCTGCAATAGTTCTGATTTTGCTGCCAACAAGAAAGAATTTAGAGACACTTTTCTGAATTATACTTGACAACTCATTCAAATAGCCTCTTGAGCCCACAGAGGTATCTTTTACATTATCTGTTGTCACAGATACTTTTCCTACAATTGTACCTAAAGTTTGTGCATATTCCTTTCAGGTTCCTTTCCTTGAAATGCATAAAGTTAAAAGAAGAAACATTCTTGACAGCTTATTGTGTAAATCCTTCTGACACAGTTTCCACGTTTCTGTAGGAGATGAGAACTGATCAGTACAAAGTAGGTCAAGAAATCCTAAGAGACACAGTGACTGCCTTTGATTTTTCTACCTTGAAGTTCAAAGAGCATGAGTAAGTTCATTGAAAGAGGAAGAAATGAGTTATTTAAAGAAATAAGGATTCCACTTTGCATGTAGTACCCGGAGAACTTAAGCAAGAGCGGGTCAGGAACCAGGCAGTGTGTGCACGCACGTGCGCGTGTCTCTATGTATTTTCCAAATATTGTTTTGAGGCAGCGCTGTCATTAATTGACAATGGACTCTTCCTAGTATTGAAAGCTGTTCTTTTAGTAATGAATTCAATGAGAAGTTTGATACTATATGCTATGCCTATACACTATGCCTCATATCAGCCTGAGGAGTAGAGCAACTATTTCTTCAAACAATTTACTTAGGCTAAGGACCATGTGGGCTAAAATTTAGAAAAGACAGAAGCTACCCTCTCCTTCAGCTTGTGTGAACTGAAGGTAAATAGACTTTCAGGATGGGAACTGTATATTTGTATAGGAGCTGTACCCAATGATCCACTTGGCTTTAGGGCCAGGCATTGGTACCTAATCCTCTTTTGTTTTCAGCACAGACATTGCCTACATGATTATGGTGTAGAGCAATAGAAATGTTAGAGAGAGTGATGATACACACAGGTGAGGAGTTACAGGACCGGGACTTAGATCAGCTGTGAGAGGACTACATCCATCAAGAAGAATGGCATTTTTCACTGTTCTTCTGTTCAGGGGACAGATTAATTGGGGGACTCGTCAGGGGCTTCAGTCTCAACTGCCACATAAGCATTGCCTGATGTGCCAAGCCAGGTAATGAGGAAAGAGCTGCACTACCTCAAGGCCCTCCTGGCCACGTTGTTGGTCCCTCTGACCCTGGTTAGCTGGCATTTAGAAGAGGCAAATCAGAGGAAGGTTAATGTGACAGATGGAGACAAATGCTGAGAAATGATGGAGATCTTATCCCAGAAAAACTAGCGTGGTCAATTTAAAAGCTGTTACTTGGATAAATTCCCCTTATGAGCAGTGAAAGATGTTCCGATTAAAGCTGTGTAGGTGGCTGAATTCTGTTGTGTATGCTGTATCACTATTAAAGATGTTCCCTTTGTTTCATACCAGAGAGAGACAGCAAGTAAACCTGTCTGCTGAATTAGAAGTAACATGACGAAAAATTGAGAGTAAGTAGTTTTGATTTACCTTGGCTTTGCTTTATATATTTTTGTTAAACACTGTGCATTACTCCCATATGAAAGGTAGGTTTTTCATGCTCCACACCACTGGGAAGATGTGCTACAACATTAAAATGTGCTCCTCCTCATGCATGTTTTCGCTGGCTCACTCTGAAAATAGTCCCAAGACACCAGGAGGACATACCTCTGGGACTGTTCATGAATGAACTGAACTCCAACTGTACTTCAAGGGAAATGAGAGCAGTCCACCACTCACTTATCTCTCTCCTCCCACCCTGATGCTATGAGACTAGGTGGCCCAAGAAAGCCTCCTGCTCCAGAGGGTTAACCTTGCATTTGGCCAGAAAGGGGTGGCCTTTGGAGCAGTTCAGTGATGGAGAAGCTGTATACAGGCAGGAACAGGAACGTTAAGGGATGATCTGTCCCTCCTGTAGCCCAAAATGGTGGTGTCTGTCTCTCAGTGAGTCCTGGATCTGCCTCAGGGAATCCCTCTTGTCCTGCTGCTTTGTGCTGTGAGTGTCAATCCCCCACCAGGCAGCTGTGTTTGCTGTGTGGTAGCACAGGAGGAAAGGAGCTTCAGCACACAGGGTATGCTTTGCTCTACAGCTTTCTCAAGACAGAGGAATGATAGGGAAAGGTTTCTCTGGGATATAGGATTGCTTTGCCTCCATAATACGTCACCTACAGGCCATGCCAGGACCTGTTGGAGTGCCCAGCTCTCCCTGAGCCCAGCACAGGGCAGCTGGGCTTTCCCTGGTGACCCGAGAGCACAACCCATCCCATGGCACCAGTGGCCCTCGCATTAACAGGCAGCATCTGTAGAAGTTAAACAAAGCTGTTTACAAACAAAAAAGCCCCGAACTTCACAAGGATATTTTAAGAGGGACCTAAGTCACGCAATTGTTGAATAGTGATAGGAAGGAATTAAAAGCAACATTGCAGTAGCTGTGATTGTCAGAGGTAGAAGTAAGTCATGATTTATAGTGAGGTGATATTTCTTCCTAGACTGGCTGATGTAGCTGAAAGAAAAGCCCAGATGAGCCCCTGGGAGCAGAAGCCCTTCTTCTGGTTGCCAGGTTCTGTTTCAGACCTTGCTCACAGCCCAACAGCTAGTCTACTCTTTCCTAACTGGATCAGCTGGTGTAAGGAAAGATGCTACTTCTGCTAACAACCCTCGTCTGGCTAAAGTGGAGAAATCAGACTTTGCAGCTCTGGAATAGGCTGTTTGTGAATAGCTCTGATTTTTTTTCCTGCTGTGCAGTGACCTCGGCCAACAAGAAGTACATAGCTCTCGCTTGCTAACCTGTGAGTCTAATTGGTATTCTGTAAAAGTCCTCACAATGCCTTTTAGTTAAAGCAAATGTCAGAAAACACAAAGTCCTGTTTTCTTTGTGAAAATTCCTCCAAAGGGAATTGCATGAACCCCAACTGCACACACACTACCCGCAGCCCAGACTGCACATCCAAGCACTTAATTTGTGCTTTCAAAAGCAGGGCTGTGCAATACAATCGTCAAGATGTTTACTTTCCTAAGTCTCTTTCTGGCCAAGAAGAATGACTTAATTCACAGGGTGGTCCAAGCTTTGTTTTGCGTTCCTGGAGCCCAGATGCCCGTTTGGAGACTCCCCTCACGAGCTGTGTGGACGCAGCACCTCCCCGGGCTGAGGGTTTGGCTGTGCGCAAGCACGGTAGGAGGCATTCGGAACTGCTGGACTTCACCCAGGGCGCTACAGCTGCTCCCCATCGCCTCCCATCCCACCACGTAGCTACGGCAGAAGCAGAGCTAAGCCAGATGGAATCAGCCCACAGGCTGGATTTGGCCTCCAGTTGGAACTGTCTGACTTCATAGCTTGGAGCTAATTAAGCTAATGATTGATTATTAGGTGGCATTTTTTTTCTCTAATGCCATTTACCTCATCTGTGAAAAGCATTGCAGTTTTACTCTGATGGTTGCTGGGAATCTCACCTAACTCTGTATTCCTCTAAGTCAGGTGTTGAAGGCTGAAGTGGTCACCTGAGGCTGCTTGTATAGATGATGCAGGGAAACGGGCATCTCCAGAGGGTGAGCAGTCTGATCTGCCTTCACCATCTCTTCTGTTTTTCCTACCAGTTACAAAGTGAGCAAAAGGCTGGCTGGCTCGGGCTTGGACATTTTTACTTTCAGATACCAAACTTAAGGCAGGTGAATCTCCCACTCAGTAAGGCAGATTACCAAATCAACTAGAAGCTGTCACTAGCCCCTTTCTCCAAAAACTAACCCCTAAGAAAACTGATAAATAGGTAGGAGCCTCACTCAAAAAATCCTTATGCCCTATATGTACAAAAATAAAGATTACAGTCTCTGGAGTATGGTGGTTTTCTGGCCCATTTCTGGGGCAGCCTAATTTCCTGTGCTCAAGAGCTTTCCTTTCATAAGAAAGGGTAGCAGGCCTCCATCAGATTTTCCTTTTCCATCCCCTTTAAATAAGGAAAGCAGCACCTTCAGAAAGCACGGGAATCCCTGTGGCCTGCCGCTCTCACCCATGTCCATCACTTGCTGAGTAGCTCTGCAGTGCACCCCAGCCGTGGGGCTCGCTGCTGCCAAGGCTCCCGGCTCAGCTACACCTGTTGCAGAGCCTCCAAAACCCAGACGCATCTTAAAGTTGAACCCTTTGCCTGGGAGCTTCTCTCCAGAAATTTCAGTGGAAAAACTGGAGAGAAACCCTGCTCACCTGGGCGCTTCTATTTCTTCCTCCTTGACAAGAGAGCTTTCAGATGGTGGACAGATATTGAATTTCTGTGTGCCTGAGCCATGCGTGGTGTAAAGCGAGGTTAATAGATTTTTCGGCCAGAGGGAGTATCCTGATCACTTCATCTGACCTCTGGCATCACACAGGCCAGAGACAGGAGCTGTAATTACACCAAGTTTCCAGCAGAAATGAAAGAACACAGCCCGTACCTAATTGTCCTGCCAATCAGATCATCCCATGAGTCCCCAAATTCTTTGACCCTAGGTAATTTTGCTGAGAGTTTATAATCACAAGGTGTCTTAACATGCAGCTCGCGTCTTGTGCAAAAGAAGACGTCTTTGGCTTTGGAAAAGGAAGAGAAGTAATCCACGTGTAGCTTCCTGCGAGTTGATTTTTTTCCTTTCCATTTTTTTTCACACAAGACAAAAAGCAAAAGGTATGTGCAGCTTTCTCCTTCCCTGACATCTCTTTACAGCTGTTTACAGATGTGCTATGCTCTCTCCGGCTGAGCAAGGCCAAAGGGCAGTGTTTCGGCTCCTGCCTAGCTGCAAGGTAATTAATAGCGGCCGTTGGCCCTCTGACCTCTCGACTGGTGATGTGTCTCCAAATGCATTTCCACGCAGTTCCAGGCCACAAATACCCTCTAAGACAAACTCACAGACCTGCTTTTAAAAATACCTAGAGGGTGGGAAGACAGTTCCCAGACAGACTTCTTGCTGATTTTTTTCCATCAGATATGTTAATACAATGGCATTTTGGTGTAAGGAAACTTGGACCAGAGAGTATTTAGACACTACTGAAAATATTCCTTGGAGCTGGTCTCACACAAGCTTCTGCATTAATGAGGGATCATCTCTATTTGCACCAGTTCGCCAGCAGCACAATCAGCAAGCAATTAAATTCTAACAAGAGGCTTGTGAGAGGACGCCCTGCACACAGGCACAGGTTGCGTGGGCTTAAAACCAACCAAACAGGGGGTGTAACTCTCATTTTCCCACCCAGCCACCCCCCCTGCTCCCAATAAATATGGATTTTTTCCAGTTAATACTGTCCTTATCAATTGCCATTTCATCAAGTCCTATGGAATGTGTAAATTCTTCTTCTGCCGGAGTGTAATCCTATTTGGCAGAGCATTACAAGGACTATATCAAGGGTGATTGAGAGGTCGTAGCGGAGAGGCAGGGAAGGAAGCTTGCCAGTGTGTGTTCGGCTGCAGTGGCCAACTTGGCAATCTTCTTATCGTCTCTTCCCATTTCCATCCTCTTACGTACCCAGCTCGGTGCTCAGCCACCATTTAGAGCAGGTGTAATTCTCCTTCCTGGATTGCCCTGATAATACTCTCCCAACCAGCTTTGGCAGCGCCAGGCCCCCTGAAGAAGACAGGAGGGAAATCTGCCTTCCTCACTTGAATGACCTGGAAAGAGGTGAGCTTTCCAGAGAGCGATACTGCTCCAAGTGCCCCTGGGTAAATCAGTGGCTCAGAGCTGCCAAGTGCAGTTCAGTACTGAAACCTATAAACATCTCCCCTTTACATTTTGTTATTTTTGTGCCACCTTCTAATGTTTTAATACTGACATACCTAATAAATCTTAGGAGGCTTGAAAGGATGATTTTAAAAGTTTGTAAGATGTAGAAAAGCATTAATGAAAACTTTATTCATTTTTTCCAACTTGCCTCTTTACCAGTAGCTGACTTTCCAGGTGAATTAGTTTCCTCTAAAATGTCATAATAGTCCCTTTAACTTTCAAGGTCATCTGTTCCTTTCCTTTGCCTAAGAGGAATAGTTTCTTAATTTGGTTTTAAAGACTTCCAATGGGGTCTGTACTGTCTCTCCTCAGACAATCCTGTCCAGTGCTTCATTTTTCTTCCTGTTAGAAAGCTTTTTCATAATGCCTAACTTAAGTCATCTTTGCTGCAATTTGAACCCATTATTTCTTTTGCTTTCCACCAGGGAGAAGAATTTTTTTCCTCCTCTCTCAGCAGCAGTCTTTTGCATATTTGAGGAATATTATCATTCTCCCTTCCCCCATCCTTAATCTTCTTTCCTTTAAGCAAAGCAACCCCAATGCAGTCATTCTTCCTGGTAGGTCATGATTTCCAGCCCTCTGATCCTTCCTGCAGCTCCCTTCTGGGTTCACTCCAGCTGGTCCGTATCTCTCTGGGAACGTGGCACCCAAAGCTACACAAAGTACTGCAGCTGAGACATTATCTCTGCTGAGTAGAGCAGACAGGTATTTGTTCAAGATGGTGTATGAGTTTTCTGTGCTGCATTTAGTAATTTCCAAAGGTAAAAGAGAATCTGCTCTTCTACAAAGAGCAATAAACTATCCCTTTGATCCTGATCCAAAGAGGTTTTCTTACTAAAAAAAAGGGAAAGAGAGAAATTAATAGAATTCAAAACTTATTTTGAATGTGTCTAAGAAAAGAATACATTCTTAATCTTGTCCACGGTGTGCTAGATACTCCTGCATAAATAGACATTTGCTGAAAGGTACTGGCAGGACAAGTTCAGGAAGTGAAAATAAGAAGGTTTAGCTGCTAGTGGGGAAAGAGGTCTGGCATTTTCCCAGTGATCTTGGGTAGAGAGCAATCTTTAGTCTCAGTTTTCATGGCTCCCAAAATCACCACTGTTTGGGGGAACCCTGGGATATAGCACACAGTACCAAACTAAGCAGCACATCTAAGGTAGCAGTTACTTTTTTTTTTGGAAAAGACTAGCTTAGCATCTAGCCTTTCCTCTTCCTATACTTGTGTGCTTCTAACGATCATCACCAACAGTAAGGGCCAACACATCCAAAGCTCAAACAATGATATTTAAGTATAGATGATGAGGACAGCAGCATAGCAAGGCATTTCAGCTGGGGTGTAGTGAGGATGAAGTCACCCCACTTGCCCGGTGCTCTAGGGTCCTCACGTAAAGCCTACATAACACCAGCCTCCTCCCCTGTGGAGGCAATGCTCCCACGCTATTGCTGCTGCTCTTCCAGCAGCTCAGCCCCACTCATAGAGCAGAGCTGCTGAGCCTCTGGGTGGGTGAGTGGCCCAACCAAGCCCACGGCCGCCCCACCATCCCTCTCCCTGCAGCGTGGAGCACTGGCGCCCGCAGCCAGACATGGCTTTTCTGCTGGCAGACTCCTGACGCGGTCAGCCTGGAGCCCCGTGCATCCCTCTGCAATGTGTGAATGTCACCTTTTAGCAGAGATTATTAGTAGGCTTTGTCTGACTGACAAGCACTTGTGTTTCGCTTCGAATCTTCGAAGGCAGGCAGGCGAGGGGGCAAAGAGCACTAATAGAATTCTTCAATGTCATTTTAATAGGATCACTGTTTTGTGATAGCTATTTTTTCCCCTCTTTATCTTTCTCTGTCCTCTGCTAGGCTCTGTGTTAATGCCCTCTGGTGATACTGAATTCTTTCCAAGTTTCTCAAAAAAAATTAAAAAAAAAAATCCCACCAGCATTAATTATTGTTCCAGGAGGATATCTTCCCTTAAAGATGCAAGGTTTCTCTGAAGCCATCTGTCTGGATTTTCTTCCCTTGGGACAGAGAGAACAGTTAGCAACTCAGTATTTCCAAAAGGAAACTTGCAGCTCTTGTAGATAATACGAATGACCCAGTTGCCCTGGGAAGGGAAATGCCATCTCGTGTGCGGTGTGTTCCATATGCTATCCATCCACCTTCCTCTGTTAATGAGGCTCAGACTTCTTCATGCTGGTCAAGATAAATATAAAGCTCGCTAGCCCTGAAATCACCATAGTGAGGTTGCCATGGTAAAAAGGAAAAAAAAAAAGTTCAGTCCATCACAGATTAGGCTAAAACCTGATACGAAGAGAGACACTAGCATTGCACTGAGACACAGAAACATGCCTGTGGTGTTCTCCAAATTACCATGATCTAGGTAATGTTTAGATTTTTTTAAAACATCCTGTTCTGTTCATTTTTCTAACAATACATTGGGATTCTGTCTTACGGGAAGATGTTCTGAGAATAGGGCTGGGAAATCGGAGCTTCCTAAACATCTAACTCAAGTATTGATGCTGAGCCATGACAGAAGCAGAAATCCTGGTCCACACCGCCTGTATTAATGCTTTGTGACCTGGCCTGCAAAAGAAAAGTATATCTCATCCAAAATCCAGATCCCAACTCCACGTTTCAGTTCCACTGTTGATAACCGGGCGGCTTAATTACCTCCCAGAGTGATTATGAGGCTGGGTTATTTAAGGTTTGAAAAGCTCTATGGAGGTTCTAATAACAGACTGTCAGTCATGTTACAGGAATAGAGATGTACGGGGTGCTCTGCCCACAGGCACAGGCAGTAAGCTCGTATGGGCACCACATGTTCCCAAACCCAGAAATTTCCTGGCCCACTGTGCACACCCATGCCGTGCACGCCCTTGGAGAGCCCTTCTGCTCTGTGTGAAAAGCGTAAATCGTGGATCATGCCTACTGCAGTTTAGCTTTCTCTCAGCTGCAGAATCCCACCTGGGCAGGACTCTGAGGGAGAAGGCGGACTGCCCAGTGGCCAGTCCGTCTCAAGGAACTTCATTTATTGCTTGCTAAAATATTTTTTTTCTCTGTTCTGAGTGACTATCCATGTTCCAAGCAGTAAGCAGTCCACCAAGACACAGGATCCTGAAATCTCACAGAACAGCACTACAGCTTTGCGAAGCACGGCATGAGATCCTAAGACTTGAGAGATCGCACATTCTCCTTGAATGTAAGGAGAGATGTCCACCCTGCCGCTCTCATTATTAACGGGTATATTGGATGCTGTGTGCTCCAGTAGTTCTAGGCAGGTCCTCTTCAGCCATTTCTCAGTGTGTCCATCCAGAGTCCAGCTCTGATTTGGAAACTGTCTGGATTGATATTGCTTTTCTCATCATACCTGATGGTGAGGTTGAAGGATTTTTGGCCATAAAAAACCAGGGGTCAACCTGGATAGTTTCTTCCTCTGTAAACAAAGTATCAAAGCAATACTGTCATGCACAAATGTCTTCAGGAAGAACAGAGGAAGGTGAACCTATGAAGATGAGCTGGATCACCACCTGTAGCAGGGATTTAGGACAAGAGCTTTATAAGAAGTATCACGTGAGGGCTAAGATCCCTCCTAGTCTACTCAATGAGTGATAGACACTGAAAAGCTCCTCAGTGGATTACACACCACTACTCATTCAGGTGAGGGATGTGAGACCACATGCTGTTTCCTGAGATCTGCCACGACAGGACTGCACTCCTGCTTACAGCTGCCAGGAGCTTCAGTACAGTTCAGTGGGAGAAACCAGCTTGACCCTCAGTTATTGAGCATCACACAGGGCTGTGCCTAGATGTGCCCTCACCAAGTCTAGAAATTAGTTTTTGCTAGCGGAGATGGTAAGTTCTGCTGCTCTCCTGAAGAGCCCTCTCCAGTGCCTTCGCATGGCTAGACAAGGGAGCAGAGCTGCTGCGTGGAGAGGCAGCAGTGGCAGCTGTGTGGCAACATCCTTGCATGCGGCTCAGCTGCAAGGAGGCTGACCGCTGCTGCTCTGCAGCAGTGGCTACCGAGGGGTCGGATGTCCACAGGGGCTGTGAAGAGGCTCTCATGCCTCTTCCCAGGCTGGCTGGCTGATGGCGTGGCAGCCACCTACCCAGACTGGTACCTGCAATGCCAAGCCAGGGGCTTTCCTGAGGCTGATCAGAAAATCAAAGATCTGTGAAGGGACTCTCACATATTTGCATAATCAGTTTGGATGAATGTTTTATCAATATCCTTCTTTCAAATCAATACAGTATCCAATAGAAACTTCTTGTTTTTTAAGTTTCTGGGTCTTTTTTAACACCACTGACAGATATTAGCCTTCAGCTTCTTCACTCCATAAAGTTTTCTCAGTCTGCTCCTGGTCCAGGGTGCTCTCTACTCTCTAAATCAGGAGAGTCCTAATGTTTAACCCATGTAGCTCACCCAGTAAAAGCCATCTATTTATGTAGGCATTTCTCCAAAAATGAAGCAGACCATCCTAGAGAAAGGCATGGACATGATCTTACCTCAGACAGAGACAACAACGAGGATCTGGCACACTTCAGTCCAGTGAAGACTTTCACATATCTCAGGCACTGGGATGGGACTGCTCTGCCACAGACAGGCTGAGCCCATTCCTCAGCCTTTACTGGATTTGGACCCAAGCTCTTTCTGAAGACTGATTTAGATGTGATGTTTTTGTGGACAAGACACCTGGAGCCATGGTGATGGGTGAATCAGAAGTGTGTATGGCCAGCTATTTGTGACCAACATGGTGACAGATGTAGTCTTCCCAAAAAACAGTCTTTCGAAGTTAGTGCTATAGACACCATGTTCATGTGCGGTAATAGTCAGGTCAGAATGCAGGAAAAACAAGCTGCTGTCTGGTGCGTTAGCTAAAGCTGTCAGAAACCTGTGGGACAGATTTACACATGTCTGCAGTGAGACGTATTTGAATATACAGCTGGTGTGCATATCTCACTGTATGTATTCACAGAGACTTCAATCCTGCACACAGCAGAACTGAGCATCTCAAGTGCTGCCATTGATATTTCACTGAAACAAGCAGTATGTCTAAAAGTACACAGGCAGACTGTAGCAAGGAAGGAAAGGTCCTTTTTGTGGAGAACATTGCCATCTTGTGCACAATTGCATTTACGTTGCACCTCACATGCTTGTGAGAGGTGATACTGTAGAAATTTCTCATCCTTCCCACCTCTCCTGAAAACTCCAACATGCCTGAAGCAGCATTCGAGCTCTTGAACGGAGAAGTCTTCCTAAATAGGATCAGCTTGTTCCAGTCCTCAGACAGTGAGAACAAGATCTGAACTGCTTTCTGGGCTAGGAAATGTTTCCTTTGTATCTTGTGAAGCGCTTCATTAAGTATATTTAATTTAAAAAGCCAGCTGTATCACAATGAAATCAATAAAATAGTGGAAAATCAGGGCTAACAAAGTTCTGCAGAAGTCTGTTATTCTTTACGAAGTGGAATAGCAGCATTTACTCACAGACTGTCTACAAGTGCCGACAGCCATGCAGATGCACCGTAAGTATGGCAACAGCAGAGAACTCCTGTACAGGAAAATCTGGTGTAGATGGACAAATAGACAAAACAACGATTACTCTAGTGTAGCAATTGCCCTCATAGTGTTTCATAGCTCACTGCAGATATGAATTACTAAAACCCTGAAATGCCAATATGTGGTCAGTAAACACAAATACGAATTTTACTGGTGAGGAATATGAGGCCCAGCGAAGCCATGGTGTTTATGTAAGGAAAGGTTGCCACAGCCATAGAGAGCAGCTGAACCCATTTCCACACCTCGTCCATGAGCACATCCTCCCTAAATCACAGGGCAATGTGTACCACAGCAGCCTGGGAGTCCTCCTGTGGGGGTATGTGAAAGATCTGGCACCTCATACTCCTTGAAATCTAGACCATTCCCAGGACTTCCACACTATGCTGCCTTCTTCCATACTTTTTTCACCATCACCTGAAGGTGGGCAGCTCTGCTCCAGGTAAGCTTTTGTCTTGCTGCCAGCAAAGCTGCAGTGTGAGAACTGGTGGCTCCAACCACATCGAGGATCTTGGTGGGCCTGAGCACCCATCCTGCGTAGCCCCACCAGGTGCTCACCCTCAGCCAGGATCCCATCTGCACTGACTGCCACAGCACCACCAGGGCGTGATGAGCTCTGGTTTGTATATGTTCCCCATGTGATGGGGTAACAGAGTAAAATCCACCAGCACTGACAGGGAACGTGTGACTTCTGTGTCACTGCATGGAGCTGCCCTGCTCCAAGGGGTCCTTTGCACTGCGGGGGAAATTGCTTGGCCTTTTGGGGGTCCTCTATGGAGGGAAGTTGAGTCTGTAGAAAACTCTCAATTTCCCTCTGCCTGCTTTCTAAGCAAGGTAATCCCAGAATCATAGAATATCTCAAGTTGGCAGGGACCCATAAGGATCATCGAGTCCAACTCGCTGCTCCTCGCAGGACTACCTAAAACTAAACCGTAATGTCTGTATCCAGCTTAGTGCCTAGATCTCCAGGGCACTACCTGCATCTTGGAACAAGGTGAATGAGACAGAACCCAGGGTGTATGGCAGGGCGCGGTTTCTTGCATGACTTCCTAAGGAAATCCCACATGCTCCACACAGACTCGGAGCGACAGCTACAGCTGATGTGGATTTGATGTTAAAGCTTTCCCCCTGGTTGAAGCCTGGAGCAATGGAAGCATTTCAGCATTTTAGCTAGCAGGATGTCCATGTGCTTGCTGATTATCCTACCACCAGGAGAGGAGGAGGACAGGGGTGTGTGTGTTTTGTAGAGATGCCACCAAAGCTCTTCATCACCATTTTCTCATCAGGAGCACCCTGAGGTTGTAAGGCCTGAAGGATCAGCTACTAGTCAGCAAAAGGACAAAGAGATGTTTTCTCTCTCTTCCTCTCTTTTCTATATCTGCATTCAAAGTGGGACAGCTACCGGTAAGCCAGCAATGGCATTGTTACTGAATTGTTTTTAAAATTGCCCTGATATCTCTTTTATAATACAACACAAATGCACAGGCAGTAGCTAAGTTTGAAAGCGTCAAACTGTGCTGTTAAATTGAAAGTACCATTTGACATCTTAATGTAGAGAGGAAGCCCATCTTATCCACTGGGCTGGATCTGTAACATATGCCAGGTGACATAATGCCACCAGTGCTTAATGTCTTTTGTAAAACTGGATAGAAACAGCTCCTCTCACCTGAAAGATTCATAGCTTTTCCTGAGCTTATGCTAAAGACAGCTTATTAGTATGCAAATAATACAGCAGTATCTTTTCCTGGCTTGAATTATGCAGGATTTCTTGTATTGATCGATTTTAGTTATTGAAAACCTGCCTGATTACTGCTCTCATTAATAGTGGCACTTACTTGCAGTCTACCCCCTAATATTTCGCTATGGATCAGAGCATCCATGTTTATCTGACTTTTTTCTTCCTATACACTGAAGTCAGGGATGAAGCTTTCAGCAGTCTGCACCAAAATTCTCCTCTTAGTCTGTCATTTAATGCTTTCAGCCACTCTGCTATCCTCAGTGCACAGTCTCCAGCTGCACACATGAAGCCCATCCTTTGAGAAGAACAGTGCTTCTCCTAGTGTATCCTAACATCAAATATCCCTGAATCTTCCTCATAATGCCAGCTCTCAATTTTTTCTTTATTATTTTCCTCACTTCTACCCTTCTTCTCTAGCAATGGACAGACTTCTCATTTAAGCCTCCCATCGGAGCCCTTTTTTACCTACCTATGCCTTCATCTCTTCACTGTCTTGAGGGTTCTCCCCCTCCCTCTCTTCTCAGGGGGAGAAAGAAGACAAGAAGAAACTTCTTCAAGCACTTCCAGGATCAGCCCTTTGGTCCGGACTTGGCTGACCCTGCAGGATCCGGTTCCCATCCCATTCCCCAATGCTATTAAATTTGCTAGCTAGATGTAATCAGAGGGGACGCACCTCAGCTGAAGAAGTTTGGAGGCATTATCAGATGGGACACCCAACTCCACATTTTGCATATTCTCCTGGTTTTGCTTCATCCCACCAAACTTTGCACCTTTTTACCACCAGCACTTTCCTGCTAAAGAAAATAGTTGATTCCTTGATGCTGTGGCAGAGACCGATCTTTGCAAGTGTCTGTTGCTGGTCTTCTCCTGCCATGGAGGTGGCCCTCACAAACACTCCTCTAATCACCTGAGGCCAGGAACAACACAGAAAATCATAGTCAACTTGAAGGATCCAGGACATCCCTACTTTCAGCTTTACATAACAGAAATCATCTGCATATGGGCAGAAAATTAATGAAGTTTCCTAACACCCCCAGACAGTCTGTACTATTTCACAGAAGAATAAACTGCGAACAGGCAAGAAGAAAAGTTCAGTAGCTGGTTCTGCTGCCCTCCTTGTAAAGGAAAGTATTCCCATGGATATTTAGGGGAGTTGGATCAGGATGACACATGCCATAGCAGGAGTCACTGTCACTTTGGGGGTAGGCAACAGCTGTCTGGAAAATCAAGACTGGCTCTTGCTAGCAAATGCTGTAACTTTTGCCTCCACAAGAAGCACCTTTGTGTTTAAACTGTTCAATATACTGTAAGAAATATTATTTCTTATAGAGATATATTGAACCAGAGGCTTACAAATATGCATAATTACATTCAACTCATTACTTGTCCATTAACATCTCTTACATGGACTGTTCTGCCTTAGATTATATAATTCCTTGCATATTTAACATTTGAAGTGTTAAAAATAAACAACCTCAGAATTACTTGATATTTTTTTCCTGCCATTTTTTATCAGACCTCAATTCTTTCAGTCAGCTCTGTAAATTAAAATTAATCATCTGGTGAAGTCCTGACAAATTTGGCATGGTGTCAAGAGATGAAAGTTTTAACACATTATATGAAAACAAGTCAGATTGTTCATCAATCTCCCACACAAGCCTAGAGAAAGTCTCTTGCTGCTTGGATTTTCTTTTTTAATGGTTCTGTCTTCCAAGGGAGGGAATGAGGCTTCGCCCTGCATCACAAGAGCCATCTGCAGATAGATAGACCTAAGAAGTTCAATACTTTTAATAATTCTGTGAAGAGCTAAATGCATCAATAAAATACTTTATGCCTCCTGCAATCCTTTGATGACTGAATTAGCTAAATGAGATTGAAATGAGGAGTGATTTATAATGGTCTGTAATGAGAAATGAGTTCAACTGCCTTCCAAACAATTGACAGGGAATAGATTAGCTTTAGCAATGTAGTGATTTAAAAGAATGGAGAAGGGAAAGCGTTCCCCTTTGATCTCAGTGAGAGCAAAGTTTCTGTAGTCATGATCCAATCCCAACAAGTACACAGCAAAAGATTCATATAGTAGTGCTTTTTTTCTCTACCCCTTCACAAAACAAGAGCTAGTCCAAACTAAGTTACTGAGGTTTGTATTAGAAGTCCCATTTTCCATTGCTACACAGCCTGTGAAATAGGAAACTTCCCTAGATTTACAGAGAACAATGACAAATTATTATGAACTTGAGTTTATAATACAGGAATAAAAAGTACACCTTAACTTTCATGGGACTCGCTGTAAATCAGAGCTATTTTCTTCATGAACTCTATAAAACACAAATATTTGTATTCAGATGTCATGCTAACTTACGACCTTAATGTTGGGTGTTTTTTCTGTATCCTGACCCAGCAGAGCTGGAAGCACGTGCTCAGCTTTATCATTGTGAATCATCTCATCTAAGTTAAACTACTCCCGGCAGTAAGGCCAAGCAAATAACCACCTGAGTGTATTTGGGAAGGGAGGTGATGGGCCAGACCCAGAGGAGGCAGGCGAGGCTGAACTGAGCCCTGGGAAACAGGGTCCTGACCAAACCAGGTACGGCACAGCACAGGTATTCAAAGGACACTCCTTCATCTCACCTCCTGCGATCACAGTCCTGCAGACACTTCTGCCTATACGCAGGCTCCCAGCCACGGTGGGATAAAGTACCTGGAGAAGTGGCAGCTTAACTTGCCCCTCCATGGCCTTGCCCTGCTTGCACAACACCTAGCTCTCGCTCTGCGAGTGAAGTGGATGTAAAACACTCCCCTCCAGGTTTGGCAGGGTTTGGTGAGTGCAGACTGTGAGCACAAGCGGGTCTAGGTAAAGGAAAATCGGAGTGGTGACTTATTTGGATCAGGGCAGCCTGCTATGAACCTAATGTGGCTGCCTGCATACCCTGGGTAAGCAGTGGACTTCAGACCTGTACCATGACGAAAATGCTTTTTATTACTAGTGATTCACTTTCATTTCACACAAAAAACTCCAGAGTGACTGACTGTGCACTAATGGCAAATCATCTGCCCCATCTAGGGCCCAGGATTACTTGCCCCCCCCGCACCTGCTGGCACTGCTGCAGCGTGGGATGAGTCAGGGATGCTTTCACAGCGGTACACAGAACAGTAACTCATACCAGCCTCAGCACTGTTAACAGGATCGCTGCCTCTGACTTCTCCCATGATAGGTGACAGAAAGACCCTTCTCACACCAGTGAGAAGTGAGCATTGGTCTGACACTAACTACTGACAGGCTGCAAAAACATTGATAGTGCATTTAGCAACGGTGCCCCAAATCTTTGCAAATGAGAGTTCAGGCTCTCCAATTATTTTCTCCCATCATATTGCCTCATTCTGCTATGTATATTAATTGGCTGTTTTGGTTTGCTGTTTAGCAGCCAGCTTCCTTTTAAGCTAAAGCTCATTCCCCTTAACCATGTGCTTCCACAGCTTCTGCTCTGCCGAAAGGTTAAACAGATCTCATTATCCATTTCCTGCAGAGACCTAATTTCTACAAAAGGCCTTGAGCAGGGCAATATGATTGCAAGAAAGAGAATGAGATTACAAGAAGCTGTTTTCACACTTAGCTAAATACTGGGAAGCACAGAGACCATTTGAAATGATGCTCCGCGTGGGTCTCAGCAGCTGGGCAGAACATTCAGCCTCTTCTGGTTTGCAATTATTCTCACATCTGCCCCTTTCAGCACAGCATCCTCGCATGGCATCCCCCAATGTGTCAACACGTTAAGCAGCTCAGGACAAAAGATAGTACAAGGCAGACTTTGTCTCCATTTCTCCTGAATTGTTATATCCTGCTCAGTGACACCTATTAAATATCAAGGCAGCCCCTGCTGTAGTCCTGACAGACAGCAGGAAGCAGGCCAGAAGAAGAGGCAATCTCCCCCTCCCCTACCATCTCCTGGGCAGGCCTCGTTCATTCCTTGTAGAAGACAGACATAACTACTACTCAGGGGTGCCATAAGTGTCATTCACAGGCATAAGGCATCTGGCTCACCACAGCTGAGCATCTTGGGGCAACCAGATGCCCACACACAGCTCTGGTCCTCTTCAGCTCAGTCCTCTTGGTGGTCCCAGAGCCCACAAAACCCACTAGACTCTGTACAAAAGGGGAAGGCAGCTGTGGTTTTCTTTCAGACCCTGCTGGAAGAGAAGACTGTGATGGAAACAGCCTAAAGTCCCACCTCCCCCTTTTATTTATCCAAGAGTTTATCACACCACATGCCAAGGGCATCAGCAATTCAGTTCAATTCTCACTTCTGCCAAAGGGGCTCACACCTGCACTAAGGCAGTGCCTCATCCACCAGGCATGAGCCCTTCTGGTGAGGGGACACCATCCCATCTAAGATGGCTTACTTTGCAGATTAGGAAACAAGTGTGCGCTAGTGTGGATAGGAGCAAGCAAGAAGCTTTTGAGAAAGACCTGCAGAGTTTGAGGTAGAGGGCTTGAGCATTCCCCTTCCAGAAGGGGGTTCAAGCCACATACTCTAAGCTGCAAGCCACTGGCTAAGGCCCTTGCAAGCTGATATGGTCTGGTCACAAGATGTACTCTGTCCTTCAGCTTTCTCTGTTGATTAGCTCTAACAGGTCTATGGTTAGTATGCTAGGGATGTCTGTCTGCCTTTGAAACACCAGTTCTCCTGATCGAACAACAAGCTTTGGATCAAGCTCTGGACAACAGACTCCTCTGTCTGTAGTTATTCTGGCTCAAGGTCTTGCTGCCTGTGCTGTCCTGTGCAGGATGCAAAGAACAGAGGGCTGCCCTGAAGCCAGTCAAGCACTGGGACAATTTGAAGTCTTCATCCCTAGATGTTTCCAAGATGCCGCAGGACAGAGCCCTCAGCAACCCCATCCAAATGCAGCAGTCATCCTGCTTTGAGCTCCTCGCCTACTGTGGTCCATGAATCATCAATGGCCTAGAAGACAGTGAAAGGGCAGCTGCAATGTTATTGCTACTCTGCCTCCATAGAGGCATTGAAGTGGGAGGCAATAAGAGAGGGAATAATAGAAGTAAAAAAAAACAAACCCAAACTAAAAAATGTATCCAAAGCATTGCCTACTTTTTAAATTCACTTTCAAATTCAAGTTGTCACAGCAACTATACAAGATGGACTGCAGATTCCACCTCCCCTTCCTAGAAGGTTTGATAAACTTTGAATTAAAAACAAGCTGGGAAGAGTATGGCAGCTGTGTCTGCATCAGCAATCCAGGCAGCTCAACAGCAGCAGATCTAGAGGGAGAGGCTGAGGATGTGACATCCACTCTACACACATTTCAGAGGGCCTTATTTCAGGTTAGCTTTAGCCTAGCTCTTTGGACTGACTTCCCCATTGGGGGCTGCTCCTCTAGCTAGTCTGCTCCAAAAGAAACCCAGTCCATGTGCTCAGAGGTCACTCCAAAGCACAGGTAAATGAGAACAAGCAAAAGATAAGCAAAATATGTAGTGCAGGCTTCTATGGAGAGAAAGAGTTGTTCTCCTCCTAGATTGTAAGTTGTAGCTAAGTACAGAAAAGCATCAGGTCTGATAGGATTTTGATAGTCCAGTGTCAAGAGAAGTGTGGTGCTATGTACAATAATATTCAGGATTTATCAGCTCGTATTCTGCTGCATTTGGCTCACTTGCACAGTGTTAATGTTTTAACTATTTTGCCAAAAACCACAAAAGAGAAAAAAGAGACTTAGGTGACACTCAAATCACCATTCATATCTCAAAGAGGAAGCTCTCCATCAGGATCTTACAACGTCCCCTGAAGTTTAAGGAACAGTTATCTGTTGTTTGAACTACACACTGATTTGACTGGGGAGACAGCGTGCAGGAAACAAGCTTAAAAGTTGCTATGAACTAATACAAAACTAAAAAAAAAAAAAAAAAAAGAAAAAATTGCTGCTTATTGAGTGTTGCATTCTGTACCATCCACCCCCAGAATTCATCAGCAACATAACAAAATGTCCTTGGGGCAGCCTTGGTAGCAAAAGCTCTTGGAGCTTGTTAGCCTAAGTGTAGCAAAATTTAAAGTGTAGGTGGACATTTAATCCAACCCAAAATAAGCAAGCGCCTCTAAGTGTCAGCAGATCTATAATTAAGGTGGTATTTCAGTTCATTCTTTTCTAAGACCTCAATTATTATCTACTGTACCTAGAAGATGGAAGGCTTTAATATAGAAAGATGTCAGGTCTTCAAACATCATCTTCCCCTCCCATTTGGCAATGGCACTACTGTAGTAACACAACAGACTTCTGATTTTGTGGAAGAAGTCAGCAGTTTCACGCTCAGGCACCACCATCTTGAATTTTCTTCCCCAATTAGGAGATAAGATAGTGCAAGAAGCTCAGCCTCTGTGAAAGGCAAAATACTGCTGCTAAATGAAAGGGGGTTCTGGATGCAGCAGGTCCCAGGAGATGGTGGCCATCAACAAAGGCCTCTCTCAAGAGGTCTGGGGTCCCAGGTCACAGCCTTGTGCCGGCCCCCCTGCCAGCACACCCCTGCAAAGGGCCACACGTCACCTTCAGCGGCAGCCACATCATGGGTCACCTCCCCTAGCCCTCCACACAGTCCAGGCTGTTGGATGACTATGCACAATCAGCTAAGAGAAGGCCCAACTAAGTGCTATAACTAATTGTTTAAGACCAGCTATTTAGATTTGATTTACACAAGTTAGGCTTGTCAAAACCAGTGCACTTAAGGCCACTTCATATTTCAGATTTTTTTAAAGTGGTCAGCAATTTAATAAGAAAATAATAACAAGAGACCTCTGTTTCTACTGATGTCTGTATTTTAAGACTTTGAGTAAGATTTACTCAGGCTTCATAATATGTCTTTCAGGATCTTAAGCGAAGCTGCAATAAGTTTTTTTTTAAAAAAACTTTTTTAGTTTCTAGAAGTTTCTAGACAGACGGCTGTCTTGAAATACTACCCTTCTGGGGCTCAGCAAGACCTTGACGAGTGTCTCCAGTGCTCTAGGTGGGAACACTGGCTGCAAGTGCACTGTATCAATCTTGATGCCGATGCAGGAGTTAGTCATCCTCTGAGTCACTCTCCCCCCTGGCTGGGACACATGCCCTGATTGAGGACATGAGCTGGTCCTGGATCTGCTTCCTGGGGTTCTCCTCGAGGTCTGTCTTGATGGCACCTGACTCTGAAATCTTCCACTCCAATTCTGTGCAGAGCAAAACAAGAGAGCCATGAATGCAGGGGAGGAAACTGGAAAAAGCCCACCCTTGCTTCCCCAGCTGACTTCTCTTACCCCACTGCCATCACCAGCACCAAAACCAGGGCCCTGCTCTATTCCTCCCCCTCCTCTTCCACCCCCAGGTGCCAGCCCCTGCCCTGTCTCCCACACCCACTCCAGCCCAGCCCTCCCTTCACAGTCACTAGTGCTGGCACAGGTTTCAGCACAGGGTGCAGAGCTCAGGGTACCGCTCTGCAGCCCGCCAGTGGCATCCCTGCTCCCTCTACAACCAGGAGTGTAAAAGAGGCAATTGATACAGAGCAGCAGCTTTAGATGAGGCAGCCCTCCTGGTGAGGGTGAATCCCACCTCCTTTGAGCCACGTCAGAGCAGAACAGGTTTGCACATTTACTGCCGGTGAAGGAATACAGCTCATGTGTTACAGCTCTTTGCATCGTATACCAAGTTAATCAGAGTCAGGGGATAGATTTGCTGAGGAGCAAAAAAAATTGTAGCAATTCTATTTACACATCTGAATTACAGGTATTTTTCAGGGATGTACTTCATAAACGCAATTCACCTCTTTCCCACTACACCATGCACTGATTATTAGTTCCTTAGCAAGACAGTAAGAGAGACTCCACCATCAGTAGTAGGCCTATTACTATATAGACCCAAATTGGATTGCTTCCCAGAAGTGGTAGAAAGTCAATACACCACATTCAATTGAAACCCTTCTCCTAGTCCTGCTGGCAACCCTATCATTAAATCTAATTTCCTTCAGACATTGCAGAGTAATGAATACCACCTCACACTTCCTTTAATCTCAAGTGGAAGTCACCTAGGTTTATGGGAAAAGGAAGGAATAAAAGAAAGTGCGGAATTTCAGTGCCCAGCTTTCTGCAATGACTGAATTAAGCTGGCTCAGTCACCTTTGGACCCCCCCCGAAATCAACTATTTACGTGCCAAAAATGGGAGAAAGCTAACTGTAGGTCCTGCTACCACTGCTCACTTCAGTGCATAATTAGGTAACTGCTGTAGAGTTTGCTGTTCTCAAATCAGCAGTCTCATTGCTGAGCTTTTCCCTTTCTGACAGCTGAAGGCAGGGGAGCATTTTCTACAGCACACGCTCAAGATATCCTGTAAACTTCAGGGTTTTAGTAAAAAAAAAAAACAAAACACAACAAAAAAAAGAAAAACACAACACACCAAACTCTTTGCATCCTATCCCAGTATAGGCAGCGACATCATTCAGCAGGGACCTTGAAATGCTGCTTAACTGTGGTTCATGTCAGATAAAGATGCCCTTAAAGTCTGACCTTGAAAAATCTTGAAGGCATCTGGACCAATATGCCCACTCAGAAAGCTGATGATCAGCTTTTTAACTGAAGTAAAATCCACTAAGTTACATCCGAGTTGCATTTGCTTTCAAAGAGCCTTTTTCACTGCTGACCTCCGTCTTCAAGCACTGCTGTAGGATACCATCCCCAACCAACCACCTCCAAACAGCAGCTTTTACTGAAGAGCCAGAGTGCTCCGCGAGACCTGCATCACTGCCCTCATCTCCTGAAGCACGTCGTGCTGGTGAAGCTGCACGACCCAGCCTGCCTCCAGGCTTCTGCGATGGGCAAGGAGAAATAGGTCTAGTGAAAATCGCAACCTCCAGGAAAGGTAACAGCCTCTCCCCGCGGAGCCCTGGGCGCCCCGAATCACTCACTGAGGCAGGAGCTTAACGTGCTGCCATCTCCAGGAGATGGCAAGAAGAAAAGGAAGCAGCCCAATTTAGGCTAGCAGCCCCATTTGGGCAAAGGGACGGGCTCTCTTTGAAGGTTAATAAGGAGTGAAGCCTGCGTGTCAGGAAGGTACAGCAGACCAATATATGCCGTCGGCCTGAGAATGAAACAAGCCCTACAATGCAATAGGCAAGCACCAGTTATCAAGTGCACGGTTTATCAAGTAACCAGGGCCAAAGTCAGTCATTCAGGTACAAGAGCCCCAAAGAATGCGCGTGGGTACTATTTATCCTTTAATATATTATGGAAAATTTGTTTCACCTGACACAGGGTGTGAATACTTGCACACACATAAGAGAAATATCTATCTGTTGGCCTACTCGGACACTCACTGCTTTTACAAGATAGCCTTAATCACGTGCTGTTTAGCCGGGGGGGGGGGATAAAAAACAAAACCCCACAAAACAAAAACAGAAAAAACACCCAACCAAGCTAATATGATTTTTAGTACCTCCTTTTTCCTAAGCCTCACTTCTCTCACTCCCCGCAAAGCAGTTTTGCTTTTCCTTTGGAAGACCAGAGATAGAGACACTCACCGTCCCTTGTTAGGTTCATGCCACCGAACACCAAAGGCCCAATGAACTGAGCTTTGATGTCTCCCTCCAGGTAGACGAATATCGTAGGCAGGTTCTTATCGGGGTAGTTGGGAATGCAAGTCGTAGAGATAGCTTTGATGAATTTCACATCTCTGAACTTTCTTGCAAGCCCGCTCATATGTTGATTTATTAAGGCACAGAGTGGAATTCTGTCAAGAACAGCAACAGACACGCATAAGGAAAAAATAAAAGACAAATTAGACAGTAGCTCCAGAAGAAAGGTCAGAAATATCAGCTCGATGAGTAGCATTTATGGAAAGACAAATGTACCAGAAGCAACTTCTGAATACTTTTGCTGTCCACTATTCCAGCATTCGAAGGAAATCAGCATCACTGGAGCTTTTGGTGGGTGGTGGGTTTTTTGTTTTAAGATATTAGCAATACAACCTTCCCCTCTATCATACAGGGAAATGGGTTTATGAAGATATGATATTCAGAAATTGCATGAGCAAGGGCAAAGTAGAAAGAAAAGCAGCTCCTGGAAGAAAATATGCAAATGACAACGAACACCTGTGAGGCAATTAGACACAATGAACAAAATGAAGTATTTCTAACCCTTTCCAGAAAATTCTAGCAACGTATCAGACCTTTTTGACAAGTTTTTCCATCATGCTGACAGGACTGGAAACGAGGTTCAGTCCATTTTTACGCCTCTAGAAACCAGGCTAAAGACACGCAGTGATCCTTCTAGTGCACTGCCCCTCGCACTTTATCCAGAATAATTTCCAAAGCCTCGGTATTTCAGTGGCAGCAGCTACCTCTATGGTAGCTGTACGGTACAAGTCACGCTGTGCTGTATAGATGTATAAAAAAGCCACTTCATGGTAACATAGTTTTTGAGCCAAGTTCAGCAGTCTTGAGTCAACAGTAATGAAATTACTAATTCAATTTTTTATTTCTTAGAACTCGAGAATCAGTTCCTTAATTTCCACAATAACTACACAGTTGTATAGAGTATTTGCAGCTATTGACAGTGAAAGGTTTAAAGGTTAAAAACAGCTTCTTACCCTTGTTTGTAGAGGTGCAGGACTACCCATATACCTTTTCCAGCTTTCGTAACCTCCTGAACGTAATCTTTTCCCGAAATCTCCAAAACTTCCCCAAATTTATTCTTCATTTGAGCTGCTTTCATTTCTGCTAACCTTTGCTGCCTGAAAAGCAAGGAATGGGAAAAAGATCTTGAGAACAGATGCATTTCTGACAGAACAGCACTTAAAGGAGCTGGTTGAAACCCAGACTTCAGAGGCACATTACAAACTTCTTCAAACCCCAGAGCAACAAAAGCAAGTCGACACAGTCAATATATTTGCATTACAAGTTAATATCGCCAACATGCAAGTACAACTATGTTTCATGAATTCCACCCCCCCCCCATTTCTGCCCTCTGTAGATACTACACTACCAAACTAAATGGCAAAAACCACGAGAGATGGTACAGATAAAGAGATAAGGGAAAACCAACACTGTAATTATGTAAAACTGCAGCACCTTAATCTCATTCATATAAAAATTGTGAAATCTTGGCAGTGATTTTCAAAGCACTCAGAATCGCCAGCCATACACTCAGCAGGTGTACATTATCTCTGCAAAACTAGGTTGTAGATAAAGGACACTGAATTTAAACCCAGTTATCCTATTAAAGACACTTAGAAGCTCTACAGGAGACCAGAAACACAACCCACTTCTTCTATCATCAGGCCTAACATCCTCCTCTCTTGAACAATATCTAACAGCATATAAAAGAAAAAAATCTTCAGTTTTCATTGAAGCCCAATTCTGCATGCTGCTCTGACCTGTACATTTCAATAGCTTTCTCATCTTCCTCATTAAATTCATCTTCATTCTCTTCTAGCTCTTCCAGAGTCATGTCCTCGTAAGTTTTCACTAGAATGGAAGACACATCAAATCAGCAAAAACCTCATTCCAGGATTAAAACTCATCAGCTTTTATCAGTCCAACAGAATTTTACTTTAAGGACAGATTAACTATGGGAAATATGGCATTTTGGAAGTATTATTTTTACTGGATTTTTAGAAAGTATTATGCACTTCAGACATATCAATGGAAAGACAATGATGTCAAGGACTCTGAGCTGAAGGCTGCCTAGACTAGCACACGAGTACCTGCACTAGCTTTCAAGTTTAGTGACTGCAGCAAAGACATACCTAACACACACACACAACACGGCAGGGATGCCTGAACAACAGAGGAAGCATACAACAGGTAATGTCATGAGATACTTTTACTTGTACATTCACATGGCAGACTCCCTTCGCACTGTTCTTATTTCAGTTTTCAAACATTTACTTCTATAAAAACATGGAGCTGACATCAAGAACAAAGCTTCCTGTGCTGGAAGAATCCACTTGTTCAGGAACGTATTTCTTTGATGCTTTTAACAGACAATCACCCTATACGAGAAGAAGCTTTGGTATACCTTACAGACTTGGAAAAGGACACACTGCTTTACAGGCATATAAACCTTACTGCTAAGCATTTATTTGTACAAGCTTCCCTCAGGAGCCATTCCAAGACTCACCCTGCTACTGCTGCCCAAGTTGGCTGGTCACTCACCAAGAGACCTCTGAAGGATGGCAAGCTGCTCCTCTTCCTTCGCGCGCTCCTGTTCCTCCAGGTTTTTCTTTGGAGGAAGGATACCTTTCTTGCGCAGGATGTCATTCCACTCCGTGTCTTTATTTGGGTCCTAGAACAGAACAAGAAATGGATGATGTGCATGCAAGGTGAGCTTTACCACTTCCAAAACTTAACACAGGCAAGTTTTTCAAGAGACACAGCACATTGCTAAACTGGTAACTGTCTGGATGGCACCAGAAAGTCACAGTGTGCATGCTCCTGATGCTGAGGCTTCTTTGCAGCCCCAGACCAGTACCCTGAAGAGTGACTTTATTTTATTCCATCCCACTCACAGCACGTACAGGAGGTCTTGGTAGGGTACAAAAGTTTGAAGCATTGTAACTATCATTGCAGCTCTCACAAGGCGCAAGGAAAGGGGAGGAAATCAGCTGGGTGACAGGGAAGCACGCCAGCCACAGCGCTCACGTACAGAGCCTCAGCAGAATGACAGGCCACCAAATCAGCGGTCATCGCATCGGGAAGCACTGGTGAGCAGACACACAGGCACCTTAGTTAACCTTGCAGGCCTAACTCTGGATATACGAGAAGTCTCCTTGACAGATTCGAGTCAGTGTGGCTACACAAGTGCTTAGAGAGAAGCTAGCGCAGTCCCTGCCAGACAAGCCCATTGCTAGGCAATCAGATCAAAATCTATGCCTAGACTGTTCCTGAAAGTTAAGAGACTTTACTGTGAAATAGTCGCAATAATCCTGCAAAACAAGGCCAACAGGCACCCACGTATTGTTGAGAAGCTCAGCAGAAGTTCTTCCAAGTTAGATAGCAATTTTATTTTTTTATATACATGAAAGTCTAGTGATAAGCACTCACAGGCTGGCTTTGGTTCCTTCCTGTCTTGACCTAAGTTCACTTTGAAAACTGGATACAGCACCTACTGCTTTGCTATGGCTTGTATCAATACAGCTTACACTAGGTCTGTTCAAGACCGCATCCCTTCTCTAGACCAAAACCCAGTACTTCTGGACCGGAGTGGGAAGAGAAAATAAGGAAAGAAAACAAAGTAGCGCAGCAAATAGCACACCGTATTACTTTTTTTTTGTCGCTGACCGTGGTCATTTTTCCCTCGACACAGCATTTCACAGCACCTACCGCCGTTTCTCAACACCCTGATGAAGCGCCTAGAACACCCCCCGCCCGTCCGCGCACTACAGCAGCCAAGCGAGCACCGTACTCGAAGGGAAGCGACCAACCACCTCAAAACCAAGCCACGGAGCTTCGCAGCGAGACCGCCACATGGCGGACACCTCCGCCCCCGGAAAGGGGGATGAAACCGGGCTCCCTCACGGCTGCGCTCCGCCGGTGCGGGCGGCCCATGGCTGCCGGCGGGGCCCGAGGCCGCCGGCTCCGGCCAGGCACGCTGCCCGGGCCCGGCTCGCCGCCCGGGCGGGCTCCCCCCGCAGCACCGGCCGCACAGGGGCCGGGGGCCCGGGCCCCCCGCGGCTGCTCACCTGCATCCTGCCGGCGGGGCCGGGGCCGGGGCCCGGTCAGCGGCAGCGGCGGGGCTGGGCTGGGCTAGGCCGGTCCCGGCGTGCGCGGCGCGGCCGGAGGAGGCGGCGCTCCCCGGTGGGGCGGGCGCAGCCGCGCTGCCTCTTCCCGTCCCGCCTAATAAGGCCGGTCCCGGCGGGGGCCGTGGGAGCTCCCTGCTGCTTGAAAGCAGCGGGGCGGGGACGCGCCGGCCAGACGAGTTCACGGGTTTCAGCTCTTGCTGTGGGGTTTTTCCTTCCCTTGTCTTCTCCCTTAGCGTCAGCATTTCCCATCCCCGCCACAGGGCCAGTTTTTAAAAGGTCCGGCCCCTGCTCCTAACGGGGATCCCGCTTCTTTTCCCGGGCAGGGAGCTGCGGGATGCACACCGTGAAGAGCAGCGGGATTTAGAAACTGGCCTCCCCCTGCCGGGGGCTTCGCTGCTCCCCGTCCCCCTTCTGCAGGCGGAAAGGAGCCTCACGGAGCAGCCCGGGGCTGATGGGCGCCAATCCCTCTTGCAAGCAGCTGTGGCGGGTGCCAAGGCGTCCCCGAGCCTGCAAGCAGCTGTCCCTGCCTGCTACCCCACGGGTGCTTCTGGAGGGTTTCATGCAAAGGTTGGTCACATAAGTCACGAGTCTGCACGACCCCGGCGGGGCTCTGTGGGAGCTGCAGCCCTGCCCCAAGCCCATCTCAGCAGGGCTTTAACTCAAGTACCATTCCTCCCGAGAGATGCCCCTACCCTCTCCTCATACCCCTCAAACCAACATCAGCTCGGAAACGATGCAGGATGTAAGTCACGGAGGGCAGAGGAATTCCTGCCCCACTTCCAGGCGGCACAGCCTCGCAGCCGGCACAACCTAAGAAACCTTTCCCCCTCCCCAGGCTGTATCCTCACCATCGGAGCTCAGCCAGGTTTGCAGTGCAGCTCTGCTCCTGCTTTGCCCCTTTTATCATTGTTTCAGCAGCAAGGGGTACAAAATCATGTCCTCTGAAAGTAGCCTGCTAAACGCACCCTGGGAAAGTTACGCAGTGGAGAGCAAAACAAGGAATTTGGTATCAGACTGAAAAACGTGTAACGTATTCCGAAACTCTTGTTTCAAAAGTTAAAAAAAAAAACAGGGAGCCACTTCCAGCGCTCCTTTCTCACCTGTGAAGCAATCAGGCAGGAAAAGAAAGTGCATTTTCTGCAGGTCAGCTCTGCTAAAATGAGTTCACGGGCACCCTTGTGATGTGGTGGCAGAGCTGTGAGCCCCTCTCCTCCTGCCCAGCCCCGGGTGGCTTGTCCTTGTTGGGCACCGAGGCTCTGTAGGGCGCGCAGGGGAAGCAGCGTGGCTATGGCATGTGGGATCCCAGCCAGGCAGGGTGCTGCTGGGCTGGGCACAGCCGCAGCTCCTCACGCTCGCCAGCCAGCGTCCTGGAACTACCGTAAACCTGTATGCATAAACCAAACTGAGCGCCGTCATAGAAACACCCCAAATAAATTGTCAGCCATAGGGAACACTTCCCTAGGAGCATCCAAATACAGTTGGTGAGTTTTGGGGCTCTCCTTTGCCTTAGTTTTTCTCTGTAACGCTTCCCTTTCCTCTTCATTGAGTCTCTTTTTGTCTGTTTGTATTTCATATCCTGCTTTATTTCTCCACTGGCTTCTCTCCTCATTTTTCTTTCCCTGTTCTGTCAAAAAAAAAAATTCAAACCTATATTACCTATTCGTATCAGACATAATTATCAGTACTTCAAATATTGTTAGGATTGGGCCATAGCCAATTAGCATTACAGGAATTTGGTTTTTATTTTTTATTTTTATCTTTTATTTTATATTTGAGTCTGTCTTAAAACACCACTTGCCAAACACTGAGGAGTGGGTCAAGTATGGTGACCCCAATCCATTTGGGATCAACACCCCATTCCCAAAAAATGGGCACCTCTGCCCTTTCAAATAATTGTGCAGACCTTGCGCTTTTTTCTCAAAGACACGCAGCAGAGGAGAAGGGGGAAGACGCCCGCTCCCACCTCCCCCTCCTTGCTCTAGCCCGATGGTCAGCACGCTCACCCAGAAAGGGGGAGCCCAGCTCTGAGTCCCCAGAAAAACACCCCCACACAACCTGCCAGCAGCTTTAAAAGTGTGTTCGTTCTGGGCACGCAGAGAAATGACTGTGTCTCCACTCCACCAACGGCCTGAAATGGAAATTCAGAAGCCCCGTTATAACACGTTATAACATTATGGACAACTCGCTAACACCCATGTATCCTGAAACGTGCTGGGGCACTTACCCTGTGCTAAATCTGGTTTACTGAAGGGAAGGCACAGCCACCTTTTCTGCCTCTGAATTAAAAGAAAAGGATAGCTGCACTTTGAGGGGACACCGGTCCTTATGGTGAGTATTTGGACGCGTGGAGGGTGCCCCATACCCATGTCCCAGGGCCCTGAGGTGGAAGAAGACTCAGCCTCACCCAGCTTGGACTAAACGCTCATCCTTGTGGCAAAAGTGGCTGCCTGAGTGACAGATGGAGCCACAAATATAGATGATGGGAGAACTTTAATTCAGAAAGTAAAGGGCTACAGAGCCTTCCAGCAGGGCAGCATGTCAGCTAAAGTTTTGGGGATCACAATTTTGGAGTCTTCTGCAGGCACTCCAACGTCTTTTGGCTCTGACCCGAGGTTAGTACCTGGCATGCAGAACTGAAGGCTTAGCTGTCGGTGATGGTTTTGCTGTACAAATGTTTTGTCAGAGCCCGGGCTTTCAGGAGGACCTGCTGGTTTAACAATCATCTTCTGTGGCTGAAATACCATTCACACCCGTGGCTCTTGCATGTTGCTGGTTGGAACCTATGTTGAACACCAGAAAACAAACACAGAAAGAGCATGAGCAGAGAGTGTGCACTCATTTTTTAAAAAAAGGTGCTCAAAAATATTCATTTGCATTAGGTGAGATTTTTGCCCAGGTGAACTGAGAGGAACTAACCAGGAACCCTTGTCACCAGAACCCCTCTGTTCCCACAGTAAACCCTGAGCCCCATCTGGTGCAGAGGGTTACCAGAAGAGGGGGCAGAAGCCCAAATCTTAGGAGCAGCCCCATCACATCACTTGGTGGGGCTCCGACACAATGTGAACGAAGCCTAACTCTCTCTGCCCAGGACACACATAAAGCAATACGAAGTTTCCCTCCTCCCACCCAACTAAAAATACATCGTATTTATAAAACACATTTCCCCTATGTACTTTTTTTATCAAGCTTCAGCAGGAAAGAGAGGACTGTTTTTCCACACAGTATACAGACAGAAATACTCCAGCCAGGGTGGGTGAGAGCTGGCAGTATCACAGTGAGACTGAAATATAGCTATGGCTCAGCCCTTGGAGACAGCCTGGCTTCCCCCCCCCGAGAATTTGCTTCTGGGCATCTATAACGTATTTCTTCCTTTTCACCAAATCAGGGGTTAGAAGAAAGACGAACCACATGTGAGAATGACTCACTAATTGTCCAGGTGACCCACTGATGACGAGAAAAAGTTGCTGATAAAAAGGTGCTGCCCTAGGGTAGGGTGAATGATGTTATGTGGTTTGTTTGCCTTTGAGTGCAGGCTATAGCAAAGCACAGACTAGGCCAAAATAAGAATTTTTGAAGGTAATGGGATATATTTTTCACTTATAATATGTAGTGAAAGATTTGGGGTTATGGTGGACTTTATGTTATTTTGTAAGTTAGCTGCATTTGTAGCACAGTATGTCTGTAATGTGAGTAATCAGAATATGAAAATTAATGTCTGGTAATAGGGATAAGGAGTTATGGCTTGGTTTGCTTGGATTTTATTATGGGCTGGGATTTTTTTGTTCCTCCCTCCCAAACCTTATCCTGATTTTTCTTAAATATTTAAATCTCTATAAAAACTACACAAAAAACCCCACATAGTAATCTAGCGATGGGTGTTCTTATATATTGCAAACAGCTGTGCTGGAAGCTAACTAACTGTCCTATTTACTCATAGATTAGAAATGTTATTTAAATGAGTATTTTTGTCACTCTAATTGCAAAAGAACTCTAACTGGACTGAATTTCCTTAATCTTGAGTAAATAGGTGGTAATTTCTATTCTTCAGTCTGCATTGTGCTGTCCAAGTCAATTCTTCCTTTTGCTGGTGCAGAACACTCCCAGTGTTCTCATAGCAGCCAGAGAAAATCCCTTGGGGAATTAATTTAGAACTCTGTATGAAAACCTCTTGGAGTGTTTTGGGTATAAGATGCTGTGGGCTGCAGAAATTTATCAATTGTTGGATTTAAAATGAAAGAAAGATCTAACTTGATAACGGAAGAAGTTAGAATATAGATTCCTCTTGGAAGAAGAGGCAGGGTTGGCCTCATGTTAGCTTTGAGGTAACAGTTACGGTGTTTAAGAAAATCTTGTTGAAGAAGACCTGCTGTGCCTCAATCCCAAATACATTCCAAGTAGCAGGGAGAAGCCTCTCTTCTTTTGAGCTCTTCGTATCTACTTCAATGAGCCTTTCTTGACAAGTTGTCAGACCACTGTGGTTTTACAATGAGGCCTCTCTCCTAAAAGGTAGGCTGTAAAAGGGTAGTAGTAGAAGTTAAAATCTTAGCTCTACTATTAATGAACTGTGGTACGTGGCTCTCTTTCCTCAAGAAAAGAAAAAGCTTTCTTCTTGATGTGGAAGAGCATAAAGTGTAACTCACCTTGCTGTCATCTCCTCTTGCTATCGGTTAGCTGCAGCCCAAGCACCCGGGTAATTTGAAGATCTCCAACCCTTTGTGTCTCCTCACCCATCAGAATGTCTGGACGTGGAAAGAAACACGCAGTGGCCAGCAAATCTGGAGCTGCACTGAAGAAAACCAAATCAGCCAAGTCTGGTCTGCAGTTCCCAGTGGGTCGTGTCTACAGGCTCCTTAAAAGAGGGAACTACGCTGACAGGATCGGTCCTGGCGCTGCCATCTACCTGGCTGCGGTGCTGGAGTACCTGAGTGCGGAGATCCTGGAGCTGGCAGGGAACGCTGCACGGGAAAACAAGAAAGCCAGGATCCTGCCCAGGCACATCCAGCTGGCTGTGAGAAACGATGAAGAGCTGAACAAGCTCTTCTCCTGCGTGACCATTGCTCAAGGAGGGGTTATGCCAAATATCCTTTCCCAGCTCCTTCCCAAGAAAACTGTCAGAGATGCTGTTCTTTCTCAGGAACAAGGTGGTAGCCAGTGAAGCTTGCTTTTCCTGGTCTGTGCAGTTATGGATGATGGGTCTCAGTTGCACTAATTTGTATGTGTTTGATTCTTTGTCAAGTATTTTCTTGCTAATTTTAAAGCATTTTTAAAGCTTGTAATAAAGTTCCTAGAATGCAACACCTTTCTTTCTTTTCTCAGCTCCCCTTCCAGGGAACACAGAAAATGTAATAAAAAGTCTAGCATACCACCCAAACAACTCTTAAAAAAAAAACCAAGTACATGTTTACTTTTGAAAACTTGTTACAGGTAACTGTTGTGGAGCAGGCAGAGGAGCCAAGACACACACTGCCATTCATGGGAACATTTCCTTCATCACGGATTCATAGTGCAATTAGTTCAGTGCCTCAGAGGTTGTTTAACTCTGCTTTAGAAGTTAGTAACCCTGTGCTTTAAAGTCTTATTGCTCATAAAGCTGTAGTGAACAGCTACCTCTCTTTAGACTGCTCCAACATGATGCTAAACCTCTATCCTCTCTGTCTTGTCATAACAACCAGAGGTAGTTTATTTAAAATCTGGTGCAATATTTTTGCTGTTGGTAGAGGTGACTGTCTTGCTTCTGTCTATCACTGTAGAAAAACAAAAGTCTCCATATCCAAACAAGCCCCCAGGCCTTTGCTGACCAAGTCATTGAGAGTCTTCCCCCAGGAAAGAGCCCAGGCTTTCTCTGTTCATAGTGGGTGCTGAGGCTTGCTGTTGAACTGGAAACCAGGGATCTGCTGCAGCTGCATTAGGATCAGTCTGCCCCTGAGGCAGTATCTCACAGATTTCATGGTATCTCATACAGAGAAGAGCTGGTTAGGACCAGTTTCCTAAACTGTAGCTGGAGCATGAACTTTTTCTTTGAACAAGATCTGCCTGTCCTGTTGAGTTTGACCTAGCTCCTTTGCCCCCCTCAAGGCACGAGGGTGTCAGAACCTACTGGCCAGGTTTTAGGATGCTGACAGACATCAGAGCTGTATGCAGCTGAGTTAATGACTCACTCCAAGCTGTGCTTACACAGAAATGGGAAGAGAGGACACCTGATGGAGCAGACACCGTGATTTCAGGGCGGTGGGCAGCTGGAACAGTCATTGTATACTGGCTGGTTTTCAAGAGCAATTTGGTGACATCTTGGCTGGCCTGCAATTAACCCAGTGAAGCGAGAAAAAGCAGAGGATACTGTAGCAATGAGAAGTAAAAATGTCTGAGAGTAGATCTTAAGCTTTGTGCATGTAGTACAGATGTGCTATATGTAACTAGCCTTGTGCTGAGTGTTTACACCTGGAAATGGAGGGGAAAAAAATAAAAGCTTTAAAGGAGGTACCTGAGAAATGAACACATGAAACTCAAATTATTTCCTCCATTTGACCATGGCAAGGGAAAGCAGGCTTGGGAATGATTATTTCTTTGGACCAAGCAAAAATCTAAAGGTTTGCAGTAGTGATAGAAGACCCAAGCAAGGTACTAATTTTGTGCAGTTTTAACATGGCTTTACAGCACCCTTTGCTAATCTGAACTGTGTGTCAGTCATCATGCTGCTCCTGGATGCAAGCTGCTCCTGTGAGCCTGCTCTACACCACACCAAATAGACCCTGCAAGGCATGGCCAGTGCTCAAGTAGCTTCTAGAAATGCCTTCACCTGCCATTTTCCGTATGATAGAAAACACTGAGTGAGCTGTGTGGCCCTACCTCTACTTATATCCAAACATAGAGTTTGTGGTGAAATACTGGTCCAATTCAAAAGTCAGTTTTTTAAGTATTTCTTTGATCAAGAACAATCTTGTTTGCTTTCTTCTAGCTAATAGTTCAGCCCATTTGTAAATTAACCAGATAGCACAGTGATCTGAAAACTCACCCCTCTGGCTTCACAGTAACAGAGGGTAGATATCTCCTAACCCAGCTGCTCAGCAAAAGCTTCTGTTGGGCCAGGGCTCAAATTTCCAGCACTCATGTATCAAAGAAAAAAATTATTCAGTTGTCACCACACCCTTGGCCCTAGAAAGGACATATTATGCCTCACAACACAGCCATGCATGACTTTGGAAAAAATTGGACTGTGTGACAGACAGGGACAAGTCCTAGAAGAGAGAAAACCCAATGTCAGAGGTCCTGAGCTTTCCCAGGCTCTGCAGCATGGTCACAAAGCAGCTTGGCCACTGCTGGCAGCACAAAGAGCAGTGGTACAGGTTGCTGGGTTTAATTCTTGATGAATGCAGCAAGGTGAGGTGTGCTGCCTTCCAGCTGTAATAAATTAACTGCCAATCAGAGATACTGCAGTTCTCTCAGGCAGTAAATATTAGGCTTGTTTCCAAAGGAGATCAGCTAACAAGGTGCTAAACAGCTCTGCAAGGAGTAGTGACAAATTCTCATGCTCCCAGGTGTATTGACTGTACTGAGTTGCTCTTGTGTTGGGACCTTGATTGTTTTTTATTTTGAGTGGCTGAATCATTGCTCACCCAGGTGGCATTAAACGATGCAAGAACTGGTAATGATATGGCTACCACTGTAGAGTTTAAAAGGTGGCAGCTCTTACCAGGTATTGTGGTTTGAGGGATTTGGGTAGTGGTATTGTTAGGAAAGAGGCTAAGTCAGTAAGTTCTTCAGGTGAGATTTTGTTCTTAAGAAGTGACAGTATGCTTTCTTTGTGTTAGATAAACTCCTGAGTGAAATAATAGGTTTGTAAGTTCTGTGTTTGGTATAAGGCTGCTTAAGAGGGCTTTTAATTTTTTAAAATTTATTTACTTGTGTAGGTTGTTTTTAAAAGCTTATCTAAGGCCCACAAAAATCTCCTAAAATAGCTTTTTATTGTATTTTTAAGCACTTTAATTTGATATCTGATTTAGTTCCTCCCCACATCTGGGTAGAGCTTCTTATTACTTAAAAACAACTAATGACTAATACTTGAGAACAATTCTATATACAAGAGTATATATATTTTCCTGTGTTTGTTTTCTAGTTGCTGTGTGTTATGCATTGAAGAGTAATTGGTACTATTCAGTACTAGAGACATTATGTCAGTAATAAGTGATGGGGCTTGTTAGAATCGATGTAATGCCATACAAGAAGATGGAACCTGTGCATTTGTAATAGCCTGATGTACAGTGTGCTAAGCAGAGCAATTCCAGTGTCTGATGTAAAACAAGGCTTGTCTTGTTCTTGATTGTTCTGTTACCTTGCAGCAATAAGTTCCCTCACCTCTGGAAGACAAGATCCATTTGAAGTGGTTTCTAGCAGGCAAAGTTCTTCTCTGGTGTTTTTACTTCAGACAAAGATATGAATTTCTAGCTCTGGCTCTCACAAGGTCATCATTGCAGAAACTGCTTAGGTTTTTACTGGGGGTAAGTTCAATGAAGCTTCCCTGTAGGGTTTCTGAACACTTCTGAGTATCTTGAAGACTAATTTGCTTAACCTTTCTCCTTAACAGCAGTCCTTCTTTGATGCTGGGTCAGAAGACCTTGCTCCTAACTTCTACCTTACTCTTTTGAAAAGTTTTGGAAATCTAGCAGATGGCTGGCCTGCTGCTCTGACTGAGCTTGTAGATGCCTCTTGGCTGGAAACTTGTCAGACTCTCCTAGAGCAGCAGCCTGACCCATCTGCTCCTTCAGACAAAAGTCTGAACAACTAGCAAACTTTCTGAGGGGGGAAAACTGACTTGTAAGGCAATAAGAAAGGCAGTGAAATGAGGAGGAAGAAAGGACTTAAATGCTCGGTTTCTGTGTCTGTCTGGTTTGGTTTTTTAATTCTTTCTCTTTTTATACTAGATTGATGTTAGAATGTCTGAATGTGGGAAAAAAACCACAGAGTTCCTCCTTGTGCCAAAGAAAACCAAATCAGCCAAGTCTGGTCTGCAGTTCCCAGTGGGTCGTGTCTACAGGCTCCTTAAAAGAGGGAACTACGCTGACAGGATCGGTCCTGGTGCTGCTATCTACCTGGCTGCGGTGCTGGAGTACCTGAGTGCGGAGATCCTGGAGCTGGCAGGGAACGCTGCACGGGAAAACAAGAAAGCCAGGATCCTGCCCAGGCACATCCAGCTGGCTGTGAGAAATGATGATGAGTTGAACAAGCTCTTCTCCTGCGTGACCATTGCTCAAGGAGGGGTGTTACCTAATGTTCTTCCTGAACTTCTTCCTAAGAAGACCATCTCTCTTAAACCGCCTCACAAATATGTCCAGTCGCAGGAGTTCTAGCTGCCATCAGGCTCCTGACCTTGTGGTGGTGTTAACGCTGGCTTTCTCAACAGCTCAGAGTTTTTCATGCTGGCTGGCATTTTTGGTCTAATTTTGTGTGTATACCTGTGTCCATGTCTGAAAAGCTGCTAAAGACAGGATTGCTAGTTAGGCTTCCCTAGCTATGTCTTTCAAAAGAAGAAAGTCAATAGATTACTTTTGTGTCTATCTTAATCCTTTCTATAAAATATTTGTTGCACCAAACAGGTTTTTCTTTGGCAGTGCAGTTATCTAAGGAAATGTGATTTATGGTCTTTAAAACTTGTGTCTCCACATGCATGGCTGGAATCTCCTTATTCAGTATGTGTAGAAGTCTGCTTCATCTGACCACTTCAGACCTTATCATGGGCACAGTTAAATATTCAGGATAAGTAGATGCACCTGAGAAATTTAACTGGACTGCCTTATAATGATGGTAAAGCTGATTGAATTATCTTCTTTAACATTTGGATACAACAGAAGTAGGGCTGTGCTGTAACTTGAGACTGTCACTGCACACACCTTGGTCCAAAGATGGTGTTGGAATTGTCCTCTGAGTTTCTGCATTGATGGAGTGCAATCCAAGGAGTCTTCTACAGACATATATAAACCTTGTCAGTGCTTGAGCCTTAAAGATCTTCTAGAAATTCTTCTTAAGAATGAATCCAAATGAAATTTCTACCTCTCTGGTACTGAGAATCTCATTAGCTGCTTAGAGGCTTGTTGCATTAGGATCCAGATCAAGAAAACCTGTGCATTAAAAGGCAAGCCAGGAAGTGGCCTTTTCCAGGACCTTCCAAAACTCTTGTCTTTCATCTATGCAGCTTGAAAGTCTACCTAAGCACTGTTAGATTTGCATTCCGGATTCCAACATTAGAGTGGATGCACACTGGTATTCATCTGTTTGCTGTGCTGTAGAAGATTTTGTTTAACAGCTTCACCAGCGGGATGCCACTGAAATTTCAGAGCCTTGTAACTGCCCTATTAGGTGTTTGAATTACTCTATTCATAACAGAACAGGAAGGCCCTAATGTCCACCAGCTTCAGATATATTAATCCAGCTAGGTAAAAAGGCTATTTGGAGTACTGCCTCAAGACTTGACCCTACCAGCCTGAGGTCCGGGAGCCTCTGTTTCCCATATCTGCCCCACAGTAATCCATACTATGCCGCTGCTTTCTCTAGTGTAACTCAACTATCTCCCTGTTTTTCTGGTCTTGTGAGCATTGGGACCTTTTGAAGAATGGGCTGCAGAGAGTTCACCTCTTTGTATAGACAGGCTAGGGGCATTTAAACAAAGGGCAAGAAGTCAGGAATGAGGTGTTGTGGGACTGCAGCCAGAAGACTTTCTGTATGTGAAACCTCTAGCATGTGCATAAGCTGCTAACACCTCCTAGAGGCCATGCTATGAGAAGGCAAAGAGAGGAGAGTGTTGGTATCAGGTCAGTCTCGGTGTAACTGGCTGCTATGGGCACTGGAGACAAGTGAATTATAGTGTGGATAGTAGACAAATGTTTTAAGGGCAGCTATAAGATCAGCCATTGCTATCTGGGTAAACATGGCAACTTTTGGCTAGAGATCTGGAGGGTGAAATGGTGTTGAAGTGCTGACCTGCACCATAAACCAAACCCTCCAAGCTGCTGTCTTGGAAAGCAAGAGCAGCTCCTTAGGGGGCTGCTGCACGTTTTTCTACAGCAGTTTCAATCAACACTGACTATATGAGCTGTGCTTGAAGAAAAACAGTCCCCTGTTTCCCCGTCAAGCTGACGATTAAGTTTCATGCTGTGTTGGCTCAGAGGCTTGCTTCTGGCCTGTGTGAGCCAGCTGCCCGCAGCATGGGTGCCCTGCAGCAGCATGAGCTTGTGCAGCTCCTGCCATGCTGCACCATTCCCTCTGCTGTGCCAACGCAGCTGCTTATGGCACCTGCTGTGAACCAGGCTGCTGCTGGGCTCATGTGTTAAACCTCTTTTTTCTTTTTAAAAAGCAAAACTCACATCAGACTACTGTGTGCCTTTCACAGTCGTGCTGGCACAACTCAAGGGTTTGCATGGGGGTAGGAAGAAGATACCGAGGTTGGGGTGATGGCTGGAGCTGCTGAGGCAGAGATTGCTTCCAGTGCTTCCACAGTGTGGGCTGTGACTCTGAAGCCCCGTGGGAATTTCAAAGGTCTCTGCCTGGAGTGAAGCTGTATCACACTGGGTACAGGAGTTGAGATGACCCATGGAACAGGAGGTTTCAGCAAACCTCTGTGCCTATGGAAAAATTACCAAAGAAGGGAAAACTAATGGAGATCTTTCCCCAGGTCTCAGCTCTTCTGCAGGGGAAGCAAAGCTTGACCCTGGCTTGTGTAAGGGATTGCACCCCCATCTCAAGAAGCTGTGTGGCCTGTGCTGGGACAAGCTGGCCAAGAGGCGCTGCTGCTGCCCAGGGTACAGGACTCAGCCTGAGACCCAGTCAGAGGGAAAGTAGCCACTGGGGTGGTGCTAGTTGGTCTCTCTGTCTTTGTTGCCAAATAACTTATTTAATACATCTTATATTAAACTCATCTAGCTTTACCAGAAAGTTTATGTAGGTTTAAGTGTGATTGCAGGGTGGCTGGCAAGCTCAAGGCACCCCGTTACTCCAGAAGCAGCAAGCTTGGGAAGATGTGGTCTGTCACGGCTGAGTGCCCAATAGGTGCTCTGGGGTTTGCAGCCCACATCTGCTAAACTGCAAGGAGGGGAGAGGCATCACCTTTGGCGGTGACCTCACTTTCTTGGCAAAACCTAACAGATGAGAACAAACTGGAGGCATACTGGAGTGGGGAGGGGGCATGCGGCACTGACAGGTCCAGGGAGAGCCATGGGGAAAGAGCATCCCTGGAGTATGCAGGAGTCCCAGCAGCCATCATACAGCTCTGCTCTGTCTTTAGTAATTAGAGCTGACCTATAGACATACTGGTTCGCGAAATACGCCTCTCTGGGGCTCTCCTGGTCTCTGTGCTCGCTACTGCAGCTTTTCTGTCACACTTCTAAATGTAGAACCACCAGTGCACTCATTTCTGCTTTTTTGTGAAGTCTCAAGACAATTGAAAAGATAATGCCCAACATCAAGATACTAATTTTGGGGAACTCATTAATTCTCTGAATTCTGTTTCTCTCCTGCAGCTGCGAAGCCTTTTTTTATCTTTCTTTTTGAAGATACATATGCTTACAACATTATGCATGCTTCAACGGGGTACTTCTAATCGTTGATTAAAAAAATCCATTGTTAGTTTAAATATGCAATAAAGCATATATTCAATCTTGCATATCCTCAGCCCTGTTCGTTACCAGGCTGTGCACTATTCTACCCCAAATAAATACCTTGATAATATGTGAAGCACATGGTTTGTGAAGGCTATCCTAGCAGCTGGGTCAGACTCTGCTCCTGTTTCCACCACCGCTGCCAGTTTCACTTCTTTTGCAGTCTCTCTTCCTCAGGTCTCCTTGCTGTCACAACTTACGTACTTCCTTGACTTCAGGGGGCAAATTGCTTATTAGCTAGCTAATGTTCATTGACTATTTTGAGGCTGTTGAGTGTTAGAACTACTGGAAATTATTGTTTTGTTTATACAAGCAGCTCATTAGACTCCCAAACAAGGGGTTATATGAAGAGAGTGCGTGGGAGAGAACAGCACAACCATTTCCAGCGTTGCGATGAAAAGTGTATTCTTTCCAGCTTGCTTCAACTATCTGTGTGGCTTTCTTTGCAGTGCTGTGCGTAGCATCTGTGAATATTTTTGCCAGCAGTATCGTGGTGGGGTTTCTTAATTGTTCTACCCAAAAAAAGACAAGTTCACTTAAACTCAGCTAGTAACCATTTTAACATTTATTATGCCTGGAAAAACTTGGAAGCTGGGGAGAGGAGTCAGTCATGCTCTTAGAAATGTGTAACCAATGAACCAGCAAAATGTGCAAGCTGACCCTGCGTTATCTCTGTGCTCTGATCTCCCTTGAAAGCAGGGAATGGGGGATGTGGTCACTAGGCTGAGTTAGATTTTAAATACATTGGTCAAAGTGGCAGACCCAGAAAGAGCATTTGCTGCATAAACTTGCTAGCTGCATCCTTTGTCAGAGTGCAAGCTCTCTAACTGCCAAACCAAGGAAGGTGCACAGATGTTATTAAACATTGCCTGGTCTGGGTGTACCTGTCTTCTTCCAAAGCACCACAATTTAGGCATCTTTCTATGCATGCCCCTGACCCAGGAGGTTTTCGTGAAGCTGCCTAAGGCTCAATTTGGCTGCTATACTTTCTTTCAGACTTGCTGCTGTCAGCCCAAGGCGTTAGCAAGCTCTGTTGCTAACAGCCTGCCCTGGAGCTGTGTTATCCCAGCACCTTGCTTTGCACCACACCTTTGAATCTAGGGCTCTGAGCTGCCATCAAGGACTCATGGTAAGTGAAGGTACCACGCAGAGCCAGCGCAGCAACAGACAGAGGGAGCCTGACTCTGTTACTCAGTGGTTAGGTAAATCAACAGAGACACTGACATTTCTTTTTTCCTTTCTTTTTTCCAATGTCTAGTCCAGATGTGATCTCAGCCCATGAGTACGCTTCTAGGTATCGTGCCAGGTAGCGATAAAAGGCAGAGTCAACAGGTCTACCTTGCATAATGCAGAACACAGGAGAAGTGCAACTTAGCAACCTGAAAATAGCTGTTCTTCATCTAGGTCAGAGGAGAAACTTGGCTCTTTCTCCTTGTAGCATGCACTGAATCCAGGCCGCTGGTTAAGCTGGAATTAATGACACAAAGGAGCAAACAGTGAGGGGCTGTGTCAAGCCGTCACAGCACTTGGCCAACTTTTTCTCTTGAAACTCAGATATAGCTGAGCCTTTCAGACATGCCCAGAAGACAGTGAAGATTGCTGCTTGAACTAGGAAACAGAATTTTTATGAGCTTCTCTATTCATTCAAACATCACGCAGTTGCTTGATGAGGCTTAGATCATACTTTGCTAGCTGAATTCACCAAGGAAGGTGCTCACTGCTGTAAGGGAACTCAAACATAGCCCATGCATCTGTCAGGGAAACATTAAGCATCTGTCACATATCCCAGTCCCTCTCCCTTCCCAAGTTTTAACATCCTTACTTATTTCAGATTTACTTTTACCTTATTGATTCCTCCTATCAGGGTCATTGTAACACATCAGATAATGTACCTGGGACCCAACTTGTCCAGGGTTCCCTATACACGTACCCTGCTCACTGGGACACCATTCAGTAGTAGACCCGGGAAGCTTGCTGCAATGTGCTTCCTACTTACCAGTCTGAGAGCTTCTTTCTACATGTTATCACGCAGGCCCGATTCTCACTATGACTTAGGTTTAAATCTCTTTGGAGTGGTGGAGATACACTGGTGTGAAACTGTTTTGAGATGTGGATCATGGCCTACTTCTGGCTGAGCACTTCCCTTGTGCCCTCCTGATGGGTGTAGGAAGATGATGGCAGCAATACTAAAACCCGGTAAAATAATATCCTTGTAAACAATTGAGTGCTTCACTATCACTTAATACTGCCAATTGAAGCATTCTTCTGAGAAATCCAAAGATGTGCACGTTGGGACTCCTCATGTCTTTGAAGGTCACTCTTCAGATAGTCTTCCTTCCTCTGAAATCATGGCAAAAGATCCAGAAACTGGTGAAGCCATGTCTTCTCTTTTAACACAGATTACAAATCCAGTACTGGTCCATGGTAGAAATGAGTATGCAAGTTATTAAGTACTTAAGAAAGGCTCTACTTCCCCTTCTACCCCCTGTAATCCATCTCTTTTCCTCCATGGATCCATAAATTTTTTAATAGACATCTTTGTAATTTTTAAAAGAGTAAAATGACTCTTCCACATCCAGGAGGTTTTAACTTATTTTCACTACATTAACAATCTACAGTTCCTCTCAAAGGAAACTTGCTCTGGTACCTGCTTCACAGCACGTTCCTCCTCAGAGCATATCCTTTGCCTCCTTCATCTGTACCAGGACACTCCCTGCCAGGGCAAACAGAGGAGGAAGAGCTAAAGTAGAAGTTGTTGTTGGGAGAAACACTGCTGAAGCGGTGAGAAACTATGAAATGGGAGAACAGAGATGAAAATGCTGTAAAAATAGAGAGACGTAGACAGTGAAGGAAAGAGCAGCATAAATATCAGCAGGAAGTGAACGTAAAATTTATTGTGTGAAGTAGCATTTCATGATAGAATAAAGCAAAACAAAGAATAATTCCCTTCATGGCAGGAATTACTGGGTGATGTTCTTTCGTTTATGCTATAAAGGTTGTCAAGCAAGATGAGTGTCAGGGTACTTTCCAGCCGTTCTGGCTGTGCGTTTATACCTGCTGTCCCATTACCTACTCAACAGGACCACTGATATTTTCCAGACATATTGTTCCTTCCACAGCACTTGTTAAAAGTGAATGCAGCTCATTAAGCTTTGTACCAGCCCTGGCAGGGGCCACCAAGAGATCAAACGTCTGCTGCTGAAGAGGAAACAAGCACAGTTATGACACTTCACTGCTGCCTTATAACACATCAGTAGAGAAATGATAGATACTCAGAAACCTGGGGATAGAACAACAAGAAAAGTTTTTTTCATTAGAGGTGTTACTGGTCTGAATGGGACAAATGCAGAAGTGGGCTTTGGCACCTGGTTTTGCAAAATGTACACTGAGTATTTAAACATTTCATAGAATCATAGAATGCTTTGGGATGGAAGGGACCTTTAAAGGTCATCTAATCCATCCCCCCTGCAATTGCCAGGGACATCTACAACTAGGCCAGGTTGCTCAGAGCTCCATCCAGCCAGTCCTTGAATGTTTCCAAGGATGGGGCATCTACCACCTCTCTGGGCAACCCGTTCCAGTGTTTCACCACCCTCATCGTAAAAAATTTCTTCCTTATATCTAGTCTGAATCTACCCTCTTTTAGTTTAAAACCATTATCTCTTGTCCTATCGCTACTGGCCCTGGTAAAAAGTCTGTCCCCATCTTTCTTATAAGCCCCCTTTAAGTATTGAAAGGCTGCAATAAGGTCTCCCCACAGCCTTCTCTTCTCCAGGCTGGACAACCCCAGCTCTCTCAGCCTTTCCTCATAGGAGAGGTGCTCCATCCCTCTGATCATTTTTGTGGCCTCCCTCTGGACCCTCTCCAACAGGTCCATGTCCTTCCTGTGCTGAGGACCCCAGAGCTGGATGCAGCACTCCAGGTGGGGTAAATTTACTGGAGTAGGGCTAATTACACTGATAAATAATGATGCATTAAGGTAATAAGATAACAGCTTTTATTTGAGGATAAATTTAAATGTAAGGATAAATTCTCTCATTTGATTAGAAGGTAAACTCTGTGAACAAATATTACTTGCCTACTACAGTAATTAATGTCATTGGCTTCCTTGGAAGGCCAGGGGTTTATCCAGATTGATTAATAGACACTCTTAAGGATTTTGAAGCTATTTCTGAACAGAAATGAACTGGGTATCATAGCAAAACTTTGAGGCTAAGTAACCATACCCTTGTTTCACAAAGGGGGAAGCTGAGTCAGTTGGAAAGGTGCCATTTCGGTAGTGCACATGCTTACCTTCATATCCACGGGTAAGCCCCTGTTCACAAAGAACTTGGTAAGTATGGAAGTCATGCCCTTAAGTGGTTCAGTGAAATGTAGAGTTACCATTATATATCAAGAGAGCCAGAACTAGAGCTCAGACACCCAGTTTCCCATTTTATGCACTCTCTACTCAGCTGCCTTACTCCCTTCAGTTTTTGGCCTTCCTCCTAAGAAAACAATATTTATGGCAGCACACCATTTGCTTGCTAATCCACCTGTCCTCATCTATTAACTTCTGAATCTGCTGAGCAGTTCTAGGCAAATATGATGGAGACCTGAAACCACAAGCTGATTCCTACCAGTTACCTGGCAATCGGTAGCTCTGTAAAGGAAAGAGCTCCAGTGTATGCCCTGACAGAAATAAGGGTCACAGCATGAAATTATGCTAATGAAATGGTAATAAAAACTATCTTTCATTAAATACAATATAGGAGATCCTCCTCGAAGTACAAACCTGATAGAAATAACTTTGCTAGTTCTGTTGATCACAAAAGTGCTCATTTACTTTGGTAAAACAAGACATTAATTGCATGGTAGTTTTGCACATGACTAGTTCTCTCATATCCCATGCTACAGATTTCAGCTTAGGTCTAGTCACATGTAGCCGAGGCTGGTACGTGACTTAGTTGTAAAGCAAAGCAATGAAAAATTTCAAAGCACGGCTCCTCTGGCACCTCTCTTGTTACCAGTGCTGCAAAACACGTTTATCTTGATGTAGTGTTACTTTCCTAATTCAATTGTGGTATGGTGCAATTGTCTGTCAAGGAAAATGGATGTTTTCAATAACACGCATTAGAAAATGTGTGTGCATGGTACTCCACAATTCAATGAAGCTGTGGGCAGATGGAAGCATGGAGATGAAATGATGCCTGGAAAAGCTCTTCTTCTTTTACCTGCCTAGAGGACTGATGTTGCTGATGGATGTCTCAGTCGTGCAGAGCACCTGCAGGTCACTCTGCACTGAGATTTGTGTGTTTATAAGCTTGCCGTCTTCTGTCACCTGCGCTTTCTTTGTAAAGAGAGGAAACATCCCAAGTGATGGCCTCGGAGAGCCTTGTCCAGGTGAGCACAAGGGATGCACAAAGTCTGAACTCATTTGTTACCCGAGTTAGGAGCAGACCAAGCACAGTGCACCAGCAGCCGCTGCTCAGCAAAGCGTAGTAGGGCCTGGTGTGCCTCTGCTTTGAGCATCAGAAATTTGATATTGGAGTTGCCCTCTGCTGACCGGTCCCAATATTGCAATGCTAAACATCCTTGTCCTCTTGGAAGTCAAGTGCGTGCTCTATTGCAAGTCACAAAATAGTGAATTTGGGTTATCTTAGATTATACATAGTCTGTGGAACTATACAGACTATACACAGCTGTGGAAATTAAGTTTAAAACGTGGTATAAGACTACCAAGTTATAATCAAAGGCTGGTTTTGGTGTTTATTTATGTAGCAGAGTCTCTGGTGTAGTCCCCAGAGAGGCCACGCTGCCCAGCAGGGTGGGCGGCTGTGGCACGGCCTTTCACTCCGGGGTCGTGAGAGGAAACGTCAGCTCGGTCCTATGCTGAATGAGGCTCCTGGGTTTTGCTGCTTTTCTGGGGGGTGACACAGGATTGCCGGTCCTTTGTGCTCTGAGATCGGTTCATGTGTGTTCTGCATTTGTGCCTTTTCTGTTGGAAGTGCTAGTCCATATTCAGCTCTTTTGCTGGTTGATGTTTAGATAGCTATACTCCAGAAGCAGGTGCTTATGTGCATGCATCCCCCTCATGCAGTAATTCAGCAGGCATTACCTGAACTGCTGTACAGAAACCCCTGGGTGCAGAGGCTTTGTGGTAAAGATATTAAAAACTTTTTTCTTTCAAGTTTGCCACATGTTCTCCTTCAGACTTTCTCTATTGATCTCTCAGCAGGTTTAAGGCTAATAGATAGATGATATTTGGTGTACAAGGTTCTTTCTTTGCCCCAGAGAAATGTCAAAATTTTAGATGGTGAATCATCACCAACTATGAGATCAGTCACATTTTTGTTTCTGCACTGTGGAAAAAGTAGATCCAGAAATGACTGGAGAAGGAGACTTGGCAGCTACTTCTAGTTATTCAGTGCTGAAATCTATCAGGGTAATAGATGTTTAGATTAAGACAGTTTATGCAGTCCAGCCCTGTCAAACATATGCTTTTACCCTGTTTAATAAGATAGAGGGGTGGCAATTGCAATGTGTGAGCTGTCTGGAACAGACAAGTAAGACAAGTCTTTGGAGTGATCTCCACATAGGCATCCATCTCAGCTGCCAGTAAAGATCCTGCATTCACTGCTCAACTCTAATGTATATTCCAGCAAAGAAATAAACAGTTTGTTGCTGTGTTTAGAATAATAAGCATATCCATCTTGTAGCTGGAGTTCGTTCGGCAGCCTCACGTGCACTAGGAAAGCTGGAACGAGACGCTGGCAGCTTTTGGCCAGCCTGTCAAGCAGCTGCATATCATCTGCCAAACTGGCTATGTTAAGCAAATGGTTTTAAATCTCCAGCAGGTAGATTTGCAATTTCTGCAGCTACTTCTGTCTCATTACCTGCTGAGAATTGTGAAGATGAGACAAGCAGTCAGCTGATGTGTTTTTAGTTCCCAGATGGTATTTCATGTCATGCATGCATGGCAGTTATCTCACTGGGTGTTGGTCAGGCCTCATGGCCAGTCATCTGAATCCTCTCTGCATTTTCAAAGGACTTCAGTTCATGTGCAGTCTGAGCTTGCAGGTCACAAATGGACTTTTCCATGTTTTCTGTAATCCATATGCTTCCTTTTCCAGGCCAGGATGTTTTCTCCCATTTTACACAAGCGTTCCAGAAGCAAAGACAATGTCCTTCCCAGATCTGCCCTGCAGCTCTGGGGACATACAGCTCTGGGCGCCACGTGCCACTTGTCACAGATGTTAGCAACATGAGGTAAAAGTACGTAAAGTGCTGGGCTCTCTAAGGTTGAATCTTCTACTTCTCCAGAAGCAGCCAAAGCAACTTCTATCTGAAGTATGCTAGATACATAACAAAACAACAGTACTAACCTTTCATTAAATGAAACATAATTAGGAATGAACAGTGCACCATGATGTACCACTGAAGAGAGAAAATGCTGCTTGCAGTTATTTCAGAGCTGGGACTTTTGTAACTTAAGAGTCCAAGTGAGGTGTCAGTCCCCCTGGAGAATTTTTATGACCAAGAAAAGGTAACTCTGCCTATCAGTCAGTGCTTCATTCTCCTGATTGTCAGATTTAATGCGAATCTTTCTTCATTTTAAGCTTACCTCTCCTGGCAGTATCCATCCATGGGCATGGTGGATACTGCCAGAAGTGGTAAGCTTAAAATGAAGCATTTTATCATTCCTCTCTTCAAACTTTCCTTCTTGCAAACCAACCCCACTTCATTCAGGGCACCAACTTTCCTTAACCTCTGCCTCTCCTCTCTGCTGGGCTCTCTCCTGTTGGTCCCCCTATTTCTTCTCCAGTGCTACTCTGTACACGAAGTCTTCCCTACAGTCAGTAGTGTGACGCCTCCCACGTCAGAGTCTCTACAGCTTCTTATTCATTCCACATTGTATTTTTGTGTTCTCCCCAACACTGTGCTCTTTGACTGTCTACAGTTACCCATCCCCTTTGCTGCAAAGCTGCAGTTGATTGTTCTTCAGTACATGTAATACCTTCCTTTCATCCTCAGCGAGCCCTACATATTTTTTCCAGATATATCTTTGCCAAGACCATTCTGAATGCTGACTTTGTCCTCCAGCGCTTGCCGTCCCTCCCAGCTTGCCATCGCCTGGAGATTTAGTAAGTGTGCTCTTCCCTGTGGGAGCCAAGAAGGGAGTGAGGCTTTCCAAGGCACCAGAGCACGAAGGGACCAGAGAAAGTGAAGCAAAGCACCAAGAGGCTTTTCCTCTCATGCTTCATGCTCTGGCTCTTTGGTGAGTGGCACGTCATGAGGCCGGGCAGCATTCACTCCCCCACTGGCGAGCGCCTTTCCAGGTCCCTCGCTGTGCGCTCTGTTGGGCAATGCCTTGCTGAGCCCAGCTCCAGCAGGCCAGGCTTTTAACACAGGAGGTCCTGGGCCAGCCTAAAGTGATCTTCAAGGCAAGTTGGGCGGCACGAAGGTATGCACTCCTGAACGTGCCTGCCTTCCCAAGAGCCAGCAGAGCTGTCTCTAACCTCATGCTCTAAGTGTGGCTCACTGGTTTCGGGAGGTGATTAAGTGTTAGAAAAAAATTCCCCTTTTCAGCTTAAATGTATTGTCTCTCAGTGTAATTGAGTCTCCCTCCTTGCTCCTCTTTATTACAAGACGATGGATAAGGATTGGATTTACTCTTCTAAACACACTCATTACTTTGTATACTTTGTCATGTCACTCTTTATTTGTCTCTTCTCTTGCTGACAATGGGAACTGAGCTTTCACTTCTTTTTCTTGCAGAAATTTTTCTGTGCTTCTAATTGTTTTTGTTAACTGTGCCTGCACTCCTCAATGTCTGCTCTGGGTTTTGCAGTGGGATGTTCAGAAAGAGTTTCAGGCCAGGGATGACCTTTACATTTCAATATTATTAATCATCTCTCCTATTCCACAGGTGACATTTGTGTTGCTCCAGGGAGCAAAGGTTTCCACTGAGCAGTGAACAAGAGCTGTCCTGTGCATTTTACAGAGGAGCCACAGTTACTACAGAAATATGGCTGAGGAGCCTAAGCTAGTTCCTCACCTGCAAATGACTACCTATTTGTCAGTCTTATTTAACCAGTTTCAAGGTCCAAATAGATGTTATTCTTGAAACCTGTTGTGGGTGGAGGAAGCCACTGCTGACCGTGAGAGCGCAGTATGAGTTGCCTATGGTATGGTATTGCTGTGGGTTAACCCCGGTAGGCAGCTCAGCCCCATGCAGCCGCTCGCTCACTCTGCCCAGCAGGATGGGGGAGAGAATTGGAAGGGTAAAAGTGAGAAAACTCGTGGGTTGAGATAAAGACAGTTTAACAGGTAAAGCAAAGTAGAACAAGGAATTAATTCACTACTTCCCATCAGCAGGCAGGTGTTCAGCTATCTCCAGGAAAGCAGGGCTCCATCACACTTAATAGTGACTTGGGAAGACAAATGCTACCACTCTGAATGTCCCCTCTTTCTCCTTCTTCCCCCAGCTTTTAGTGCTGAGCATGATGTCATATGGTGTGGAATATCCCTTTGGTCAGTTGGGGTCAGCTGTGCTGGCTGTGTCTCCTCCCAATCTGTTGTGCATCCCCAGCCTCCTCGCTGGTGGGGTGGTGTGGGAGACAGAAAAGGCCTTGAGGCTGTGCGAGCGCTGCTCAGCAATAGCTAAAACATCCCTGTGTTATCAACACTGTTGTGGTCACAGATCCAAAACACAGAGCCATACAAGCTGCTATGAAGAAAATTAACTCTACCCCAGCCCAAACCAGTACAAATATTTATGCAGAACTGAGTAAAACTTGATACTGTTCAGCTTAGACCTCTGAGATGAAACAGGCCAGAAGTGCTATTGCTGTGCTTTTGTATCATTATCTCGTATTTATTTGCATTACCACGGTGCATCCCCACCACTTGCATTTGGCTTAGCTGGTTCTTCCAGAGGGGCACCCCAGCTGGCTCCAAATACTTGAGGAGCCAGAGGAGCCAGCATCCCTTTGGTAGTCTTTCCATGGGCTAATCATTTCCAACAGGAGTTGACAACACAGTGAACAGCAGCAACAGTGTGCCACAGGGGCACAAATCGGCCTTAATTGCCCTGAGCAGCCTCCCTGGGGACCCCCCACCCCACCAGCACTCTCTGCCCAGGCGGAGGCACAGGAGCTACTATTCAGCCAGGGCTTGACCCTGTTAGAGGCTGAAATACATAGCATGAAATTGTACTCATGTCACAGAATAACTGAGGCTGGCAGGGACCTCAGGAGGTCTCTAGTCTGATCCCAAGCAGGAATTCAGACCAGGTTTTGTCTACTCTGGCCTTGAAAACCTCCAAGGACTGGACGGCACAACCTCTCTGGACAGTCTGTTGCACTGCCTGGATGTCTCAACCCCTCTTGCTTTAACTTATGCCCATTGCTACTTGTCTTCCCACCCCACACTGTGAGAAGCCTGTCTCCTTGATGACCCCTCATAGGCACTGGAGGGGCTGTTAGGTGCCCCTGAAGGCATCCCTCCTCCAAGCTGAATCAGCCCAGTTACCCCTGCATCTCCCCATGGGGCAAGTGCTCTGGTCCTCACCACCTTGGAGGCCCTCCATGAGCTCCCTCCAGTTTGTCCATGCCCATCCTGTATTGAGGGGCCCAAAACTGGACACTCTATCCTAGATGTGGTCTAACAATTGCCAATTAACTCATCACTTCCCTCTATCTACCAGCCAAACTTCTGTTAATACAGCCCAAATGGGGAAATTATCCAGTCAAAAACCCCTAAAACAAATCCCACGTTTCTCAGGGTTTGTTTTTAAAGATAGCGGAGTTCCCAAATCCAGTTCACCTGTGGCTATGCCAGCATAACTGAGATGGTACTATGCCATGGTACTAGGACTGCATAGCCAAGGAGGGGAAGGAGCAATAACAAAGGGCCTGAGAAAAACCAATGCTGTGGGACACTGTGCTGAGGAATCCCAACCTGGTGTGTATCCCCAGACCCTGGCTTTTACTATGCTCTTTTCTTCCCAAGGAAGTAACTGCTTAGTACTTTAAGTTTTCTGCACATAAATGTCTCCACCTAGCAAAACGCATCACCCCACTCCATACAGTGCAAGCACAATTGGCTGCACCATAGGTTTAAATGCATGATTTCAGTAAAAAGGGCAGATGTTCAGAATATCTCCCATAAGTGACTTATTTGTGCTTCATGATAGCCAGTAAGGCAAGGCTGAAAAAAATAAATCATCTGATCAAATAGTGCCTGTGTGTAACTACCATACTTGTTCCACTTCTTTCAAAGTGCTTTGGATTCATCAATTACCATACTCAACCCCTTAGTTATTCAAAATAAGAATTAAACCATTAAAATGTCCATGACAATTTTAATATCTTATAATGCTGTTTGGGATGCATATTCTGAAATGCTGGCAAAATATATCATCTAGCCAAAAGGGCAAGCTTATCATTCATGACCCTATTAAAGATGATGTTCTAAATATAAAATGCACTGCTGGATTTGAAAATTATAAATATTCAGATGATCAATTTCCTTTGAATACTGTTCAAACCAGGCAATGCTACACTACAACCCAATGAAATCTAGTACCTGCTTCAATAAAAAAAAGGACAAGAAGAATTAATGATTGCAAGTTTATTATATGGAACAGCGAATTCCAGACAACTGAGTCACATAATAGACAATCAGTGCAACGGGAAGTCTCTTTTCTTTGTATAAACCAAGTCATCAAGCTGGTAAATTGACCCATGAACTTCATATTCCGTGGTACTCTGAAACAAATTAACACAATATGATATTTGATGTTGATATGTTGATCTGAATATGACTTTGTATTCAGTTATGCATGTCTGGTCCTTCCCAAAGTTAGAAACAAAATAGCTTCAAATTCTAGCACCAGAAGATTAAGATGGATGAGAGTTTGGAAATTCGGGTAAGTGCCCAGGTCTGTTATTTGTACTCAAACATAAATCCTCCCTCCTCACACAGTTCTCTTTCCACCATGTCCTAACTCCACTGTCCTTCTTTCAGGGTATGGAGGCATGGTGTGCATCTTGCAGCCGGGTTGGCTGTGGATAAAATTTACTGCTCTATGCAAGGCAAGGGCATCATTATAGAGTAGTGGCTTCTACACTAGCCATTTAATGAGATCTGTTTGATCTGTTCCACTAACACCAGAGTACTTCACATAGAGTACTGTGAAGCAAGTTTACTCTAATTGTTTTTGAACTGTTTTGCCCAAAAGCTATAGGGACTCTCTCTCTGTTTGGTTTATCTTTGTGGTTGTCAGCTCATGCTTCCAGTTTTTCTAAACAGCTCTGGGCGCACTACCTGTCCCTACAGGCTTCATAGCTATGAAACATTTCCCGCACACATGTGTACCTAACAACACAAGAACAGCTGCACTGGCTCAAACCAGAGACCCATCTAGCTCCTTATCTTCCTTTCATCTATGAGAAGCAATGGACACCCAGGGTAGTGCCGAAGACCAGAGCAAGCAAGTAACGATGCTGCTTTACAACACTCTAAGTGTTTGGTTCCTTTCTTTCTGAAATGGTTTAATCCTGAATATACAGCAAAGGTATTCTTTGCTTGAGTTTTCTTTGCAGTTTTTCTTTCCTATCCTTCTGTCCTGTCCCAAAAAAACCCAACCCTTTCAGTCAACAGCTGAAAGCAATTATGTTGCAAACAGAAAATTACGGTCTTTTATTGTGGGGTAAAAGATTGAAAAGGAGAGATGAAGGAGGAGACGCATGTACATTGACTGTCTTATCCATTTCCCATTAAAGCTCACTAAGACCTTTAATAGACACTTTCAAAGATTGATATGCAAGTGCTAGGTGATATTATTAGATCTCACTGTCTTCCTTCCTTACATCCCACCCCCGCTCTTTCTAGTTAATGTTTACCCCCAAACAGGTCCTAATTCTGATGTGAGGATGACTCCCACCTGCATGTAGAGATCTGTATTAGTAGGATTAGGTGACTGAAGGTCTCTTGGAACAGAGAGGAATCTAGCTTTTGTGTTCCAAGTACAATTTACACCCTCTGTTTTTAAACTTTATAATTTCTGTACCATTTCTATAATTTTGCAGAGGATGAAAACTCCTCCTTACTGAACCTTAAAGAGAGAAGAAAACAATCCTTTTGTCAAGAGCATACTGTAAGTCTCTGAGCATGACAAAAATGCATTTCTGCCCAGACACCTCCTAGTGACCATATGAAACATCCACATGGGTATCCAGGTTTGTACTAGGTTTGTAATACTTCTCAGTAACTCCTTCTGTCACGAGGATCATCGTTATTGATAAAAACAGAACAAATTCTTGTCACTTTTGGATGCCTACTTACCACTGCCTTCGATAGTTCTTCCATTTCGAGGCTGAAAAATATAATAATTAGATGGTTGTGCAGAAGTATTAGATGCCAGAGTTATAAGCACACCAAAATACATCTCCCATCATGCAGACAGAGTACATAAGAAGGCTGCAGTAAGATTTTCTTTAAAGGGACAACATATCAAATACCAGGGGATCCATGCAGGGTGGGTTTTGCCTTTGAGAAATATTCATTCAGCCTCTGTCCAAACAGCGAAACAGTCTGGCTTTAATTATTCTCATTAAGGGTCTTGATCCCAATTCATTGGGGTACTATGTAGATGCCTAAGAAAGAGCATATAAACACCAGCACTGAAAGTACCTGGCTGGACACACTTGAAGTGAGCTAAAATGTAAGTGACAGCTGAATGGCACTCTGGTTACTTACTACAACCTACTTCATAACTTTTTTTTAATGTGTTGAACATATTCTGCATTAGATCATGAAAGCCTGCATTAGATTCAGCAAGCCAATGGGTAAAAAACATGAGAGAAAAGACGATGATGTCCAGAATTTTGCTTTGGCTTTTCACCCTGTTATGCAGTGTGCCATCATATACTGGCCAGACCTTTCAGACCAAGTGGACATTCAGCTCACGCACATGTTTTATCTGGTGAATTTAGTATCAGTGCACCTTGGCAGTCTCAGAGATACACACCACGTACTGCTTGTCTTCAGATGATTTGGCTCAAGATAAAAACATTTGCAGAGTCACCTCTTCAAATAAAAAAGTGTTTAGTCCATTACTACCCCAGATGTCATTATCTTGTCATCTTTTAGTTGAACTAGAGCTTTTTAAGCAAATGGCTCCCTAAGCTTTCAAGCAAGGGATATTTAGCCTCTACTCAAAATAAATGCAGCAAGAATTTGTGAAGGGAAAGAGCTGCTTGTCTATGGATATATAACATTGTCTGTGATTCAGAATCTTTAAAAAGTAAGAGATTCAGATACCCTGAAAAGGAAAAAAAGGCCGTCCCAGAGTCCCATGACTATCCTGCAAAATAAAACACAAACAATAACAAAATCCTTTAAACTCAGTTCCATAGATCCGTTGACAAGTTTTGGTGTCATTCCATCAGAATATCAACAAATTCAGGGCCTTTTTCAGCAGCATGCAAACAACAAGATGTTGATAGTCCCCAATGCCCATTCATCTGGAATGCTGATTAACAATTAATACCCAAAGGGCACCATCAAGAACTGTCCATTCTGTCTAGTGTAAACATATTAAATTACCATCATTAAAGATTCACAGGCTTTAGAAAATGTATAAAAGCTTTACACATGGTGGATTGCTTTGCAGAAGCAGAGTCAGCACTGCTCACTTCCCAACCACTGAAAAAAAAAAAACCAAGCTGACTTTAAAAAAAAAAATGCAGCAAAAGGAACAGGGAAAGGGCCGTACTCCCCTGTCCATTGCTACTTGCTTGTCTTCCCATTTACATACCTTCTTTGTAAACTTTGCAGCAGCAATCTGTGATTCCTGCAAGTGGACAGTGTAAGTTAATCAAGATGCTGTCATTTCTTTGGTTTGTTACCGTAATCCTCCCTCACTGATGATGTTGCTTCACTCCATGTGAGAAGGGAGAGAATATTACACATATCACGGATACAAGAACAGCAGCAAACAGATCTTTTTAAAGATTGATTTTAATCCTGCCTTAACCAATGGTACCCCATTCGTTACCATCATTCAACACGCTTCCCTCGCTGTACAGCAGAGCACAGCTGTGCTCTGGGAGGTGAAGCAGAGCTCCACCTGGAGCGAACGCAGCAGCTCCATTCCTCAGGCTTGAATTGTACTGATAGTTCTTACCTTGTTAAAATGTGCCTGCTCTCCACCTTTCAGGCTGCCCCTGGTTTTAACCCAGGCATAATTGCTGGTTTTAAGCCTTCCCCTGCATCCTTTATTCTTCAGGAAATTGCTCATTTTTCTACTCAGCCTTACATCAAGGAATAGAAACTTCCCCGTGACTTCATGGGAGCAGACTGAGCTTGGAGTCTCACAAAGTCCTGAACCTGCAGTCTGATACATCTGTTTTGGGAGCCCTCCTGCCCGCACAATCCCGGCTGGGGATAGCTCTGTGTGCTGCAGCCGCGGTTACATCAGTGAACTGGTTTAGTTACCTGGGGTGGGCTTGAAAAACCAGCACATATAATGAGCAAGGATGTGAAGACAGGGGAGAAGACAGGGAAAGCATGTGGATTGGAAACTGGAGTGGAGGAATTTAAAAAGACAAAATATACAAGCTAGGAGGAGGGAATCAGGATTCATGGTACGAGATGAGGATTTCCTCTTGTTAAACTCTTCTTGGTTCAAGCCTCAAGGCAATGATTTATGGAGCAACTGACATCAACTTACAGGGCTGTGAAATACTATGGAAGAAAAAAGTGCTTGCTCAGTCAAGGTGCTTTAAAGGATGCAAAGGAGGAGACTACAAGAGAGAGATACTGTGAATGCTAGTTTTGTTCCGAGACGATTATTGCATACCAATCGAAGACAGACTGACTCATGACTTAGCCTGCAGTTTCAAATATCCTAGCTAATTTATAACAGATGAGAGTTTACTCTGTGGAAGAAGCATGGTAAAAACTGAGCTTCTAGATAGTGTGTTGGCTTGACTTTAGGATAGAAATTTCAGACTCTCATGGAGGCGGTTGCAACGTGGTTGGGTTTAGATATTTAGTTCTTTGATTCCTTTGAAAGTGCCATCTGCAAGATTTATCCAAAGATTAGACACTGAACTAAATAGTCTGCTAGCTCTCCCAAAAATTCCTCAGGTGGAGTTTCAGTCCCATTAATGCCAAAATTGCTATCTACTTTGCCTTTCATAGTGCTGAGGCATCAATCCTTCTCTTGAAACACTGTCTACCTTCTCTACATAATCTATAACTCTGACTGAATAAAAATTTTTTTTTTAAATCCACAGAAATATGGGGTTATGCAGAAAGCTGAAGTCCAGCTGAAGTCAGTAGGATTTTGTAACTGTTTCATTGGGTACACTACATGTGCAAACTCATGTTTGCAGTGTCTTCTCAAGATTCTTCATGGGCTGAGAAAGTACAACTTCATGTTACAAGAGATTTGACCAGCTGGGTAAAAATTTATACTTTTTGCATAGCTTTTTTTTCCATATCTCACATGTAGATTTGATCTACCACTTAATCAGACCAAACCGAGAAATCATATTGCAGATATGTAGCCAATATTAGTCATATCTCTTGAAAGGATATTGTATGAGATCCAGCTCCCAATCTTGAGGATGCATAACAAAGAGTGAATTTTTTGCAAAGTTAGTAACTGAAATAGTAACCAGGAATAGGGCTCCATGCAAAGTTACCTGCTGACTCTGGATGTCCCCTCATTAACTAAGCTGCAGAAGTATAGGAGTCAATACTGAACTCAAAACATTTATTAGACATTTAAGACTGAAATGCTTGAATTTTTTTTATACAATCAACTTCTGTATTGTAGAGTTTTATGGCTGCTTTAGGAAAGCATGCTTGGAGTTATAATAAGCTAAAGACACAGGAAAGAAGAGATATTGAAATACATGTCAAAATACTTTCTATTATTGTCTTGAAGGCTCTACTCATGATTTGAAAAAAAACAGAGGACTCAAACCCCAGAAGTAAACTGGCCTTTTTAACACACCCAGGGGCTGAGTGAACTTTATGGGAAAGGCTCTTAATAAACTGGTGATAATGAAAAAGTGATATAAAGCAGAACTGACATTGAGCTAGGTCCTAGTATGACTACACCAATGAGGAAGAGCTATACTCAATAACTCCTCAACTTAATCTTTTGGATCTGACTCAGAAATACAAAAAACCCAAGCTCAAGTAGAGTATTAAAATCAGTAAAGCAACTCATATGCTTCCATGTTCAGCATGAGCTTAAGTATGCTGTTGATCCAGAGTTGCATATATTTTTAGCATATGTAACCCTGTATTATTCAAAAGTGAGGGTCAGGTTGAAATACTGTCCCCAGCTGTATGTGAACTGTTTTAGTTACCTGGGGTGGGCTTACATTACATCCATGTAAGTGGATGTTTGGTTCTTGAGCTCTGAATTGGTAAAAAACAGCAATTTAATATATAATTTAATGGAGTTAAGAATTACATGTGAACTACTAAGGAAAAGAAAAAATCTTCTATATACTCTCCTACATCTTCTAAACCAGGATGATATTAGATTATACATTCTTGTTTGGAGAGAAATGTCAAGAAGTTGGTTTTGGAGGGGGTGCTTTTTAAGTTCAAGGAGGGAGGGGATGCTTTGAAGTAAAAGAAGCAATTACACCTTACCTCATTTGTATGCATGCTGTTGAATATGGAATAACAAAGATCCAAAACAGTGCTGGAGATCTGCAAAACCAAACAGTACTTTAATACATTTAGTGAGAGGATGTGGTATACACGGTTTGACAGAGAAGGGGCTTGATTCTGATCCCAGCGCAATGTAAATTGAACACGGTTCGACTAAAATCACTCAGAGCAGGGCAAGACTTACTGAAACTATTACGAGCTGAAAAACTCGTATTTTGTATGAGACGAATACACACGATACTACTAATGACTACAATATAGTCTTGTGCTATAGAGAGACCTAAATCAGCCTCTTACATTTAAAATACATTTTCCTATGCTAAGTGTTCTACAAATAGGTTTGGGCTTTGGCGTATTTGATCTACACTCAATTTCATCTATAAGCATTTCAGTCAATCAGTACCATAATCTTTAACCATATACTGAAATACACTGTCCCATACTCACTGCCACAGGACAAGGATTTGCTGATGCATGCAGTCACATTAGACAAGAAATAACTACAGCTCCAAAGGAAGTAAAGTGTAAGATATCTGAACAACTGGCTCTGAGAACTATTTTTCACCAGTCTTGGTTACAAAACTGAAAGATTTCCAAAAGAAAAAAAAAAAATCGGCACAAAAATGCTGAAAATTTCCAGATAATTGCTGGTCCTACAAAGGTTTTTTTTCTTTCCTTTGAAAATGAAAATGACCCTTGGGCTCGGTATCAAATGCAGTGGGGGTGGTCTTTCAAAGTTACTCAAGCAGTCTAAAGCTTTGCAAGCTCTGGGCTAGAGACACCACAGCAGAAACAAGCTGCAATTGCTCCCTTCTCCTCTGAGCACCATCCACCCACTACTGCAGAGCCGGGACCAGGCAGGACCCTGCCTTTAACTCCTACAGCACCAACCGGCACTTCGTGCTTCAGTGCTAGCTACCACTGTGATGGCAAGAAAAGCACATTTCTTTTTTCTTTCTCTAGGTCTGAGTTGGCTCTGCAGAGAGGAGAGCGCATACACCAGCAAACTTGCTTGGCTCTCCAGAGCCACTGGCTCTCTGGAGGAGGCTCTGCCACCTGCAGCCACTGATGCCGAGGGTTACATGGGACAATTAGTATGTCTGAGAGAGTCCCAGCAGATCAAACAGATTAGCAAAGTCAGTTTACCTGGGGTTGATTAGACAGTTCCATCCACTGACTGAAACACAGCGCCAGTTGCTTTAAAAAAGTAAAGATTAGACATTAACAGTGGGGCTTTCGTACCTTGGGACCTGCGTTTCAGCTCAGGGAGTCAGGGCCGGCTGGTCATCAGCCCACCTGGCTTTTGCTGACCCGGGTATCCTATTCCGCACACAGCCGGCATCACACCCCTGCCCATCCCTGTCCCCCCGAGCAGCCAAGGGGCTCAGCCTCCCTACCTCCCCGCCACCCACCCCAGGGATTTCACACCGCATTTCCAGGCCGTTGCCGATTTCCTACCGCATTTCCCTGCCGCGGGCGAGCCTCGTTCCCCACCTCCCTCGCCCAGCCCAGGCTGGACCGACTCAGCCGCGCACCTCCAGGGCGCACGGCTTTCAGGCGGGCTGGGGGAAGGCAGGGGCGGGCATACCTGGCTTGTGGGCAGCTCCGCGCCGTCCCTGGAGCTGGAGAAAGGCTGGGGGAACCCTGCGGGGACACGGGGGGACAGGGCTGTGCGGAGATGCCGCCGAGCCCAGCCCCGACGGCCCCCCTCGATGGGAGACGACCCTTCCCAAAGTTTGGGGCTTCGCTTGGGGGTCCGTCCCCCCCTTTCCCCGTGCTGGGGGCGGGACGTACCTGAGCCCCGCGGGAGGGCGCAGAGGCAGCAGGCGGCCAGCAGCCAGGGCAGGGCAGGGGGGGGCATGGCGGGGCGGCGGCGGGCAGGCCGTCTCGGTCGGGCCGCCTTTATGGGGCCGCGCCGAGCCCGGGCCGCCGCCGCCGAGCCAATGGGCGCCGGGGCGGCCCCGCTGCCGCTGCCGCTGCCGGGCACGCCGGCCCCCGCCACCGCCTCCCGCCGCTTCCCCGGCCCGGCCCGCCGCCACCCAGGAACCCCCGCCGGCGGGAGGGCCAGCGGGGCGGCTCCCGGGGTCCTGCGTTAGGCACCCCGTCAGAGCTGGTGGTCTGGAAGAGGTGACAGAAAGGAGGGAGGGAAGGGAAGCAGAGGCTGTGCAAGGAGAGGCGACGGAGGTGCTGGGATTTTCATTTTGAACAGAAAAAATCAGGTTCGTAGACGAGGGCTTACTGAGTCTTTGGGAAATATTTCTCCTCGTGGCAGCTTGGGAAATAAAGTTTGCCTTCTAATTAGAAGGGATGTGAACTTTCATATCAAACAAGTCCCGGCCCATCTTATTATATTTACCTTCGTGTGAAATAAGGAAAGCCATCCACCTCTCATTTCATTTCATAGCAGGTGTGGTTGTAGACAAGACATAGATCTGCTCATAACAGAAAGGTGATTCTCTATTCTTCCTCATTTAATCACTGGGTTTGACTTTGGAAAATGCTTCCCGGTTTCCTCCATGCTAGTTCTAAGGGCAGTGCTTTCTAATCAGATCTGAGACAGAGAAAGGCAGAGTCCTCTCAACTTCTTTTTCATAGACTTTGGGCCTGCTGAAGCAAATACATATCCTGTTGTCCAACTTCTCGCATATGTAGTAGAGATGTTTGGGAGGCAATGGCTGCATGTGGGATAGAAGACATAAAAAGCTGGAGAAGGTATCATTGGCACAGCAGCCCACCTCATCTCATAATGTCCCTCAATGGCTGTGCTGCACACTAAAAGGATGATGGCAGGACTGTTCCTGGTGGGAGCATCTCAGCATCTCAGAGCAGTCAGAGAGGAGACGCACCTGCTTTCCCGCGGAGAAGAAGAGGGGAGCCAGACTCCATGTGACTTCGTCAGCTCCACAGCTGTGTGTCCTGGGTACGTGAGGAGGCGCAGGAGCAGCCGAGTGACCCCAGCACCATTAGTTCACCCTTTGTTCCTTCCCCTGGGAAAGGCGGCTGTCTTTGCCTCATCACAGCCCTTTGGGTGCAATAATCTGAGCGAGGAGATGTCGGGAGAGGCCAGACGTTGCTGTAGCAGGCACTCAGCTGTCAGCGCCTTGCCCCTCTTGACTGGAAATGGGAGTTTCAAGACAGGACAGTATTCAAAGAGATTATTCCCTCTGACTGTAGAATTTTTACCCTTTGTGGGAGCTAAAGCAGATTGCAGCGAGTTCTGTGATCATGGTTTCTCACAGCAAATCCTCCCAGGCTTTGCGTAACAAGGAGATGCAGGGTGCTAAGAGTGAAGGGACTCTCTGTGTGTGTTAAATTTTCTCAGAAAAGGGAGGGTGGCATTTTATTTTTGATGGCAGCAAGAAGCAGGTTTCTGCTTGGTATACTGTAATTTATGCCAATGTAGTCACAGAAATATGAAAACAGAGACCCACTAGTGTGAGCTGGGCCCATCAGAGGTAGACAGGTAAAGACACTCTGAGGGATTACACAATTTCATATTAGCTATCTTCTTTCTGTCTTTTGACACTTATTTTAACTAAACCAAAAATTATTCTTCGTCAACATTGTTTCTGTTACTATGCTTATCACAGATTTTGCACCCAAATCACTCCCACACTACAGAAACATGGGATCTTAGAGAGCCATTCTAGATTCAATGCTTGTTACTAACTTTTTGAATACTAGCATATTAGATACTAGTACTTTTAAATACTATTTGCTACATTTTAGAGTTGAATACTATTAAATGGCTACCAAGTTGCTAGTGATTATTCACTGTAATGGGATGTGGTTCTCCAGCTTTCCCTGTCTGGTAAGGAAGGCTTCCTCAGGCTACTCATTATCTGCCTAAAATTCCACTTCTGTCCCACACAGCCTCTTAAATAATAGCCCCTTTCAAAGTATTTACCTATCTCTCAGTTTAGGAGTGTGAATTTTTTGCGATAGCATATGGAAAGGGGCATGTGATCATGCTGGATGGGTAAAACCTACACCTTATGAAGTAAAACAGTGGATGCTGCCTGAGCCTTTCCTTCCTCCTTCTCATGCCCAATGCAGGATCCTCTGCTTTATTGCACCCTTTCCCAGTGAGTACCCTAAATGTACCCCGTGCTCTCCTTCAGCAAATTTTGCCTACATGTTGGTCCTGTGAAGCCTGTGGAGTTACTCATTTGCTTCAAGTGAGGCTTATACTTAAAGATGAGATAAAAATTAAGTCATACAAGTTCCATTAAAAAATATCAGTACAACTTATTACCAAACTGAAAATAGTATTTTATCCGTGACCGTGCAGTATGAGGGAAGAATGAGGAAAAGTGTTTAGAAGTAAAATTTCAAATAGCTGAATGTGTCATATTGTGACCACATTCTCCTTCCTTAAATCAGAACTTTCTTCTGCTGCTGTACTTTTCATTTCATAGGTGTTAGCTAAAGTGCAGCTCCGCCAATGGATATATCAGCACCAAGCCACATTAATGAGCCATATTTTTACTGCACAAATGAAATTCCTCCTTTAAGATCCTACGTGCAGAGAGAGAAATAAGTTAAGAGTTTCAGTGCCCACAGTTATCCACAAACAAGTTAAAAATGAAGCTTTGGTGGGGGGTCAATGAGAAACAAGAGAATTTTTTATGGTGAGTCAGGAGGCTTGGCATATATTTAGCAACAGCAATATTATGGCACCCATAATTTTAGATTAAAACATGCTGTGATTGATAAATGAAGAATAAGAAGAAAATTTGGCTTCAACAGGCATAAGGGTGAAGGGCTGGCTTCCTTTTTGTGAATGATCTCTGTGATGAAAGATGAGAAAACCTGCAGAAGTTGGAAGGTATTTATTAGGCAAACCTGCCATAAAGCCTGCTCATCTGTATTAAATACGACACTGCCTGTTAATGCTGAATACAAGGCTCGTTTCCTGTGGTTTTAGTTAACACGCATTTACCTTTCCAGCACAGACAAGCAGTCCAAACAGTGAGAGCTTACCTCATTTTCTGTTTCTACATGGGCAAGGCTTCACTCAGCACTCAGAGCTGTGGGCCCAAACTTTGCTCTCACCAGCATGCACTGGTCATTCAATTTCTGGTGTTAAAAAAAACTGTGGGAAAAAAAAATCACACTTTTGTAAAATAGACATCTAGTCTATTTTTTGGTATAGGTATTGATTTGGTTGTCAGAACGTCAAATAAGTACAGAATAGTTAATTTTATTCTTTTGTTTGTGGTTGGATTGCTATACTTTAAAGACATAAAGCCATAGTCTTAAAGTTCAGTAGGGCAGCAAGTAAATAATTCAAGGGGATCAGTAAAAGCATGCCTCATACTGGTTGGGTTCAAAGACAAGACGCTAACCAGGAGTGTCAAAATGGAGGACAGATGCTAATGGGGAAGTTATGGAACTAGAGCAGGAATCTGAATGTTTCCATTCTTTTGGATAGTTTCTTGGCTAATTTCTTGGATAAACGTGATTTTATATCTGCTGTGTTCAGCCAGAGAAGTGGAAATTCCTCTGAAATGAAGCAATTTACATCTACCAGGTTGTACTGTATGGAAACAGTAGTGTGGCAATGGGCTACATTGGGCTATACTGGGCTGAAAGTTCATTGCAATTAGTATGCTTTGAGGCATTTGAAAAGATCTTCAATCTGGAACTTTCACTTGGCTTAATTTTATTTGGTGCTTCCCCAGTCAGACAGGGAAGCAGTATACTTTTCTGCTCAGGCAACCGGTGGGATAATTCAATCAGTTTCTGTGGTTGAGCTTTCATCAAGGATTTATCCAGAACGATTTGTTCCTGACTCCTTAGCTTGTGCCTTACCAGAAATTTCCGGGTGGTCTCCCAGTCAAATACTGGAGTGGCTGACACATACTTAGCATCGACAGCTGAACAGATCTGATTTTAATAGCTGAATTATAATGCCGACACTCATTCACCCACACCTCCTAGATCTGAACGATTTACTTTGTAGCTTTAATTTTCTTGGAGTGTAGTTATATGTAAATCATAATTTTGTGGTTATAGAGGGATTACCACAGTCTGTGGAAATGGATACCTGACAGCGATTACTAAAGGATATAGGCAAATATATATACCATACATCTCAGATTTCTGGCAAATACCCAAATCCTAAGTCTCCATTAGTATATGTGAAGAGAATATGTAAGGATATGTTAAAATAAATGTTTGTCTCACCACAAGCTGGCTACAGGGAGAACCGATCCCAGACCATTTTTACTACCCAACCAAGTTTCCTCAAATACCACTCACTCTAAACCCACGAGCCAGGGAGAAGAAACTACCAGATGACATCAATCCATTTCAATCTCATATGAGCCACCAACCCTCTGTTGGTGATATTGCTCATCATCTGCCTGAGTTTAAGACCATGCACAGAAACAACCCATCCAGGAAGCTGCGGTGTCAATAACTGGGAGCTCAGGCCTCTGGACACTCCAAGTTATGCATCTGTCACTGAGTGAGGAGCAAGGAGTTTAACCCAAAGCTTTGCTTCCCTTAGCCATATTTAGCAGCACTTACTCTGACAGAGATCTGAGTTGAGTGCCATTCAAAATGAGTAAGTACTTAAACACTGTCACTTACAATTATTGCTGAAGTTACCTGTATTTTTATTGTTAAGTAATTTGACTCATTTAATATGAAAGCAATTAATTTTCTCACTCTGTTTCAGGTCAAATGTATTTATACAGAATTTTACTGGCATTGAAAATTAACTGATTGCTTCCCTGACATGTTAAATTTCATTTGAATGAACTCTTGTATGTCTTCTGACTCCTGACAGCCATAAGACTTGAGCTAGCTTTCATTCTCCCCTTTGGCCAAAGTGGTTATGCCTGGACACTCATTGGCCTGAGTATTTTCTTATCTCATTAGATTATGTTACTCCGCAAATGCTTTACTGTAGCAACAAGCAAAAGCTTTTCAGCTTAGCATTTTATTGGCCTGAAAATACTGGAACTGTAAGTTTCATGGAAATGGCCACTCCTGAGTCTAGTGATCAGATCAGACTGGCAAACAACAAGAAACTAAGAGCCTAAGTGACATACTAAGTCTGTTTACACTATTTGGATTAGGGTCCAAAATAGCCCATCAGTAGTGGTGCCTCCCCTACAGCCTCTATTGAGAAGTGCATTTCACCCCTGAGGGGTGTTTCTGTACACAGAACACAGTGTATATATGACCCATTCCCTAAGGCAGATCGCAAAAGTTCTGCCTGGTCTGCCAGTAAGCAGCTGGCCAGAAGAATCACGGGCAAAAAAAAGGCAGGCTTTCCTTCGGAGAGGACTCTCTGTTTTACAGTTGAATGTATTCTTAGAGCTTTTAATCTCCTCAAATAAATTGGAATGCATTTTTTTAAATCATTGTCTTTTCCCAAGAGTCTGTGTGCAGAAGGACAGTGGCTTTTGTTATAGGCATAGAATTAAGGACTCAGTCTTACAGACTTTGGCTCCATTAACACCCTATTTACATATTTTCTTCTTGAGTTTAGTTGTTCCATGTTGGCCAAACCTTGAATTGAGAGGGCTCTCCCCGCTCAGGGGAGGACTCCATGCTTCCAAGAACTCCAGATCACGAGCGCTTCTGCTCACTCTGGTCTCTGCTCTGGAGACTGTGCGTTGTTGAGCTACTGCTGAACCCAACAGGGACCAAAGTTTCCAGTCAAAGATCCAGAGCCAGTCTTAGACATAAATGTCTAGAAAAAGAGTTCCTCTAATATGATGCCACAGCCAGGCAAGACAAGCGAGGGAGAATGATAGTGTGGTGGCGGGAATACAGACATTTTGTAGCTTCTACTCCCCATCTGCCTTTACTTTCTCTTCTTTATAACTATTTCTTGCCTGCAAAATGTTGTGTGTGTGATTGCTCTTGTGGACCACCCTTGGAAAAATGGCCTGGTAGGACAGGAATGTGAGTATCAACGGCATGTGTGAGCAGAGCGCCAGAAACTGTCTGCAAGGACGTTTGACTAAAGTGGTCCTGCTAAAGAGGAAGATGACCATCAGCAGTAACCAGGGAATTGGAGTGTTTTGAACCAAAGGAGTGACTTGAAAAGAAGTACAAAAGGTGCACCAAAATTTGTAACAGAGGGTAGTGCCCTGGGGATGGGAACAAAGCAGGGTTTGGCAGTGCCCGGGGTGGCCCCGCAGCACCACGGCCCCTGCCCAGCACAGAGGGTGCAGCATCCATGTGGGACGGGGGACACAGCTGGCACCCAGTGGGGGTGACCTGGTGGGTGCAGTGCAGAGGGACCCTGCGCCCGTGGCCCAACAGGGCTTCCTCAGTGGCATGGGGGTTCAGGGGCTGTCGGGAGCAGTAGGGGCGTCACTCACAGCCAGAGCAGACACATTCCCCAAAGGAGAAGTGGGCAAGGAGGGAAGCCCCGCAGCCAGGGCAGGGGGGTGGGCACTTGTCACTCCCGGTGTGGGATTTGAACTTTTGGGGATTAGTTATAGAAAGGTGTTCAAAAATTTGTAGAAGTTCAGTAACAATTTGTGAGTGTCTAGTGTTGTGGTTTATCTGTTGGTATTGATCTTGAATATATTATTCACCAATTGCTGGTTAATTATGTGCTGTTAATAAATCAATAAACCTCTTCAATCTTGATTTGGTTTACACTATGGGCAGTTTTTCCCTGTGATAGTTATGCACCTGAATGTCCCTCAATGTTGTGCATGAAATGCAATAAGGTGAGCTTTCTTTTCCCTTTTATAGTAACACATCTTGAGAATGCATCTTGTCTGTCTTACATGGCAACTGCTGCACTTTCTGCTGGCTCTGAAGGCTCCGAAATAAAGAAGGAATTATTCCAAAGCCAAAAATGAAGGGGGGGAAATTGAGAGAGAATAAGCATGACTTGAGGGAAATAATGACCAAGAATGGAGCAGAGAGCTAGGTCTCTCAGAGTGACTACCCACAGAGCAAACCAAGTTCTGACTCGGCAGAGGAGCGCTCTATCCCTCATATTCTCTCAAACACAGTACCTGCCTGTCTCAGCCCTACCACCAGAAACAAGCAGAGGCTGGAGCCCCTCTAGCATTCTTGTCTGCAAGAAACTGGAGAAGACAGACTTTCCTCCACAGTATCATTTGCTTTTAGACACCACACTTAAAAACAAGGAATGCTTATGTTTTTTACCTGGAAAAACTTAGTTGATGAAGAAGGAGGAAAAGCCAAAATTCAAAAAGAAAACAAGCAGCCACACGAATAGTCATGTCAGCCACCTTCTCCTAAGTACCTCTTACTGAGATGTACTCTTTAGCAGAGATGACACATTGGGACTCCATCTCCTCACTTGTTAATGTAAAAAGATACAGTGCAATAACTGGTGAATCCTGTTTGGTTTATCACTGCTAACCTCAGAGATTTGAGATGGCTAGAGGAATGTGACTCTCATGAAGCCACATGAAACTGGAGATCACGTTGTGCTTATTTACTTGGATGAACAGCCCTGAGACAGGAGAATTAATTGTATGCAATTTAAATTTTCTTTTTCTTTCTGTTGACAAAGTTATATTCCTGGCCAGCAATACAGCGTCTAAAGAACATAGTGTTTAAGGGAGGAGTGAGGAGGGCTGTAAAATTAAAAACCAATTCATCTATGATGAAATGCAGTAAGATATATGACTACAACATTAAAGAAGCCAATAAAGACTATATTAAAGCTTCATGATGCATAATAAAATTTCAAAATTTTGCATTGGATTGAGTGCATTGGATACATGTCCAAAATCCAAGCTATCAGTTGAAAAATATTTTTAAATGTCTTCTGTTCTACCTGAGAAATATATTTGTGAATTCAATTTGTTCTGGTTTTACATAAAAAAAAAAAAATTACACATGCACTTTACAGTGTAACCTGACAGGTTCTAGTCATTTGCTGAGTTTTTTGCACATGACAATGATGCTGCTACAGTCCATGATCTTCCCTGCAACTCTGAAAGGCAGTGCTGAAGTACCTTCAGTATCAAGCTATCATTAACAAGCATTTTTTAAAGCAGCTTTATTTTCACCATGGAATAAATAATGTGCTTCACTTATCCAGCTGTGAAATCCTAGTGGGAAAAAAAAAGGATTTTTCCTGGGGGAAGAGAGAGTTGGATAAGATGAAACCTGCATGCGGTGGCTTAACATTAACCTCTTACTGACTACAGTGTGACAATAAAACAAGGAAAGAAGCAATCAAGCAGAGGTCCCCGCCTTCTGTTCAGAGAAAATGTAGCCAAAATGACTTTCCCTATTCTAACTCCAGCAACATCATTGAGAGAACAGCAGAAATTGATTTGACCCAATAACTTCCGTAACACGAACTCATTTAGACAACAATAGTGCTAGGCACCATCTACCACCGTGAGTTATCCAAGAGAATGAAGCCCAGTGTGTTGCTGTTGTTATCGTTCCTGGAGAACAAAATAATCTGCTCTCTTTGCATTGCCTGGATCAACGAGTCGCTGCTCAGTGACATGGTTTCCTTAATGAAGTGAGTGCTCAAGGAAGCTGCATGTAAATTAGGAAATAAGGATGTCGCAACAAAGCACATGCTAACTGCTCTGGTGCTTTTTTTCAAACTGGGGAAAGCCTACTAGTTAAATGATGTCAAAAATAAAAGGACAGAATGTCTAGAGGGAATTGTAAGTGGGTGGATGGATGGCAGCCTCATCCTTTTCTGGGGATACAACTTAAAATAAAGACACTGTTGCTGGGGAAACGTGCCTAAATGGTGCAATGCTTCCAAATGCAGGGCTGGGGCGTCCCTTATACTAAAAAAAGAAATAGTTGTGATTCTATAAGATTCTTGTGAGCAGGGCCTAAAGATGAACAGAGGAGCTAGTGGCCTTCAGCAAGAGCTGACAGCCTAAGAAAGGGAAAGGTTTGGCTCCGAATGGTCACAAAAGATTGTATTCAATAAGAATTTATGATGTTGGATTACAAGAGGAGGAATGCTTAATACAGCTGATCTGGGCTACCCACAATATTTATAAAGGAACTGAGAACAGAGTTGTGTCAGTAGGATCTGTGCTCTGAGATGGTATCCTAGACTACTGAAAAATCCACTTCTTGTGATAATACTTAGTTCACATTTGAAAACCATGTCTTTGCTTGGCTTGGTAATTTTTTAATTCTTTTCATCATTTTAAGCTCCGTTGTAGATTTTGCAACATCAGCTGAAAAAAACATATCCTGATACTTTTTTGAACACTATAGTGATGGATATAAAGCATAGTCTAATACAATAAACAACAATGACTTTTTTCTTTGTTCGAAGTATAAAACTGGCACCTTCAATATTGCTATTTATCAAATACCAATTGCAATAGCAACAGTGACTTCTTCAATTAACTGTGTACTTTGTAACTGAGTATCTTATAACGCTTGTGAGAGACTGACTGTGAACACAGATTTAATCTCATTAACTTTCTTTCATTTAAGCTGAATACATAGCAAGAAGATGTAAAATCATTCTCCCGCTTTTTAGATGAAGAAATTCCTGGGGATAAGCCATGATGCTTCTCACGGTTGATCTGTCATCAAAACAGATGACTACTCTTAGGGTGAGCTAAATAAATCGAGAAGTTGGTTGATGACCATCAGTTATACTTGAGGAGATGTCAAAGCTTTATATTAAATGTTGAAATCATCTTATACTCTCAAGCCTTTTCCATGTAGTGAGGCTGAAAGCTGTGTCATAAAACTTTCTCTATTTACCCAACCCCCCATATTTTCAGGGCTCTCCTTGGTGGTGGTTGCCATAACTCATTAAAATACACTCATTTTAAAAATGGGACCTTTCAAATAGACAATCTCCCATGCGTTCTCACCTTAGTGAGAACAAGATTTTATTGTTGCAGCTCAAGACTGGCTGTGCACTAATGTCTTGGGAAACATTAAGCTGAAGGAAATAAAAATCTGCCACAGAAAATCAAGGTAAAGCTAGAAGATCTTGTGGGCCTGATGTCTCTGTTTTTCAAGGGCAAGAAACTTCAACATAAGTTTCAGTGGCTGAAGAATTCTGTTGGCCTCTGTGTTGCAACTCGAAAGGCCACATTCTCCGAATCAATTCAACTTCTCCCTCTTAGCTCTTCTTCCTATCCCTATTTCTGTCTACACGTTGACTGGGGAAGTTCCTCGTCCCTTTTTTCCCTCTTAATATTTTAGGATGTGAACATGCACAGTCAGTTCAAGTGTGCATAGTAACATCATTAACAGCTCACACTTGGGAAGGCAGCAGAATAATCCCCTGAAAACATAAGAAATTTTCACCTTGTTTTCCTCCTCTTCTTTTTAAATAAAGAATCAAGGAAGCTATGGACTAGGCTTCAGATTCTGTAAAAAAAAATAGGCTCTTAATTTCCATTTAAAACAGTCAGACATAAATAGCTCAAAAATTACTCTTGGTTGAGGACCATGCACCTGCAGGACCACACACTGAGGTAAGGCACAGGGGCTGCACCCTGCAGGAGGACACGGACCCTGGGGATGGAGCACAGACTGCCTTTGCACTGCTTTGGCCGGGAGGACATGCCACGAGCGGTGAAGTCAAGTCCCAACTCTCACAGACTTGCTTTCCTGAGTTCGGATTGTAAAGCGATGCCTGTCATTTTAGGATAACCCTTCCAGACTTACATCCCCTAGAATTTCTGGCATGAACATTTTTTTCTTGCCTTCACAAGAGTGGTGCTGTTTCTAGTTAATTACTGGAATATGGGAAACAAATGTTCAAATTCCTCCTGATAAATATCACATCTGCCACCTCCCAAGAGCCAGCCCCAACCAGCAAACTATAAACTATTTGAAGCACTCCACATCCCTGTGAAAGCTGTTCCACTTAATGTAAAACACTCTGATCCTACACGCATTCATTAGCAAATGGGACCCAGGTTCTGTGCCTCCCTCCGCCTCTCTTTTTCTCGTCTCACACTCCTGTGACCCAAGTCGCCCCTCAATCCTCCTTCAGGTGTTTCTGCTTGCCCCACAACTGGTCAGTTTTCTAACAGGGTGATAATCAAGCAGAAGACAACAGCTCTCCCGACCCTTGCTACAGCAGCACTACTGGTATCAGATCGGTCAGGAATTGTGTCTTCTGCTTAGCACGCTGTCCTTATGTGTTTCTTTAAGATTTGAGAGTGTGATCTCAAACACTGGCAAGGTAAAGTAGTGGCTCAGAGTAGCACAGCTACCTCCACCCAATACTCCCCTTTGAGAAACAACGACAAAAAAAAAATTCTTAAAAACCTGCCTCGCTTCTTTATCTGTGCCCAGAGCAGCTCTGGTGCTCTGTGTCTGCGCATTGCCAATCTTGCAACTCCTGGTGAGGCACAGCACGGCAGGGGCACGTGCAGCTTGGCCTCGTTGGAGCCTAAGTCACAGATGCAACAGTGAGCACCATACCTGCGGTGTCACAGCAACTTCTATCCTGGAAATAGCCTGGAACTAATTTGTCCCTTGGTGGATGCAGCAGCTGAATTTAAGACTCAGCTGCTTGCCAGTTTGACTCTCTCTGCCAGCCACAGAGAGAAATGAAAGTTGGTAAATCCAGCTGTCTGATTCAGGCCATGGGGAAAGGGGAGGGTTAAAAGAGAGCAGCACGTTACTTAGAAGTAAAGTAACTTGTTTTGAATACTAATTGATTCAGCCAATTGTCTTACTTTCTCTACTTTGGAAAATACCCATAACTGGGACTTAAAACTCAATTGTTATTTCTGATTTTTATTTAAGAATTGACTTATCTTGCTACACTGACATGATAATTTGCTTGTTGGCTGCACTCATTTTATGACCTATATAATTAATTTTGAATTATTTGGTTCAATTTTAATTGACATTGATTTGATAATTAAATGTAGTTCTTAGCTACTCTAGCCCAGTTCTGGCAACATGTTTGACTCATTGCTGTTAATAAACCCCTCAAAGCTGTTTTCCCTTTCAAACTACCAGCTCAGACTAAGTGTCTTAAGAATATAAGGTAAACTAGATGGTTCCGCTAATGATGTGCTTACCTCAGTCTAAACTTTTTGTGTCCTACTCAGAAGGCAATCAAATAGTGTAACGATATACAAAGATTTAACAATTTCCAAGGCACTTATCATGAGATAACACTTGCTTCTACCCTGAAATAAAAAAGTGGGCTTAATCTTTAAATGAAAACAAGTCTTATTTGCTGCTTATGGATCTGATCTTGCTCCTACTACAGCCAGTCTGATTTTGCTGCAGATATCAGCCCTAAGCCACCCTTCAACCCCTCCACACACCTCAGTCTTTCCTATACTCCAGCTAATTCAGACTTGCACCTTATAGGTCACTCCTTGCTCAAGTTATTTTACATGAAAAATAAGCCAGAAATTAATACTTTACTGTATTATATTAGATGTAACACTTCACAGGAATTAATATTTACACCATACTAGTAAATCCTGCATCTGTATGAGGCTGTACACCCCTGTTGGTATTGCTATATTCCTCAGTCTGATTTTTGTGATTGCTGCAGTGTCTCTTAACGACTGTAGAGGCCACAAGACACTCTATATGTTCTATCTTATATCAACCAGATCCACATTTAAACGAGCTTACTCAAGTTCCAGAAAGAGACAGAATCTGGTGATGAAGATCACACCCTAATAAATGTAATACGTGCCAGAGGTGCCATGTCTAACTAGTTGCAAAGCAAGGTACTTGTACACAAGAGATCTCCTTTGGTGATCAGTCACGCCTCAGAAATACAGCCATGAAGCAGATTGGTGATTTCACTAATAATGGCACTGCACTAGGAAAAGCATGTGTTCCTGCTCATTTAAATAAGATTTATTCTTCTTGAGTACTTGATGCTGAACAGGTGACTTGTCTTAAGGTCAGCTCTTATGGAGGCAAATCACGACTAAAAGGGCTACCAAGACTAATCCTAGTAACTGGCATTGGATTAAAACCTGAAATAACAACAAAGAGCAAAAAATAAACATAGCGTAAGTTTAACAATATGGGCAAGCCTATGCTTCTGCTGAATAGAATGAGCTTGGAAGGTCAAGGAAAACGAGGGTGCCTTCACTGTGATTAGGCTGGATGTGTTCAAATGCAAACTGCAGTATGGATGATTACTTAGCTTGTCCAAAACAGGGGCTCATTTAAACATTCTGGTGTGCTTAAATGCTATTTAGAATTAACTCAATCGGAGGGCAGCCAAGACCGCCTGCCACTGACAGATAATAATTTCTTAAAATGCTTGAATGTGCTCTTGGAGCTTAGGTGTTCAGTGTCACACCTGGTCCTCCTGACTGGCCAAGCTGCAAATGTTGATCTTTTGCAAGTAAGACTCTTCCAGGAGAAATGTCAAACCTGGAATAAAGATATACAAGAGTTATTAGGACATAAAAACCTTTTTTAATGGCATAAACATTGAACATGTTATTAAGCTGACATTTTCCAGTTTAGGCCCGTGTCCTTAGAGAAAAATGGGTGCGTCACTTCCACTGGTTTCACCGGCATATCTCTGAGGAAGCCGCAGTCATTCTAGAATGTCCCAGAGAGAGGAGGGTGACTTTTCACCAGCACAACTGTCCTTTATATTGCTTTATATTATTGCTCTGGCACTGTAAAAATTCTCTAGTATTAAAAAGAACCCAGACTCAAACATTGATTTTGCTGCCTATTTAACGCTCTAAACCCCACTACAGTTTAGCATTATTAATAGCAAGAATCCTGTTGGCCTGAACTAGCAACTGTATAATCCAACTGTACAGTTGCCTGTGCGACACATACTTCAACTTCATCAGACACTTTCAGGCCCAGTTACTGACAACAAAGCTTATTAACTGTGCTTAGTTTGGAAAATTGGTTCCTTTTATACTGGATTAATTATTATACATGTCCGTAACAGCATACTTGAAAGGTTAAAATACTTGGGCTGAGCCTGATAATCTGGCAGGAATTGGTTCCACAGCTGGAGACCACTATCAGCACAGCACTGAAGGTGCCGTTGTTAACATGTTTGCATTAGCCTGTTCTGCTCCGTAGGATGGCCACAGCGTCTGCACCAATGACAGCGTCCTTGGGCTTCCTTGGGCTTTCTTGGGCTTCCTTGGTCAGGCTCCAGCACAGCACACCATGGCAGTCAAGTCTGGAAAGGCATGGATCAGGGGGACTAAATCCCCCTCTAACAGGGAGGAGTGCTGCCTCTCGGTCATTCAATGAGGCGTCTGATGTTGCACATGCAGTCCTACTACCTGTAACTCAGGACTGGAAACCACGCAAGTTACATGTGCATGTGTGTCAGTGAGTCTTGGACTCAGGATCCATACAGTGATGCAGAGTATAAAATGAGAGGTTGGGAATTACGTGAGGTGACTATTTAAGTTAAGGTTGCCTGTTCTAACCTATGTTTCTTCTCCCGTGTTCTAGAAGAGGCACTAGTTTAAACTTGCTTGTACCAGTTTTGATTTGGACTCTAATAATAATTTACAAGATATTTTTTAGCTGTGAAAGCATTTTAAACTCTACTTCCATTGGATTATTTTCATTAGCTGGTAACTGGACGCACAGAGACAGACAGAAACTTCTACTACAATTCTGTCTCTTCTGAGTTTGTCCTGTCTTGAACTGTTGGCCCTGATCCTGCAGCAAGCTTCCCTGTGCTCCTCACAGACTTTATTAGGGTTTAGGGCATGACTTTATTAGGGCTCAAGTCTTCCATGGCAAATCAACTTCAAGGAACTGGATGTTATTTAGGTATTTACTTATCCACACAATCCCATAATTGGCAATTTTGCCTTATGTTCTCCACACAAGACCTCATAGGAAAATCAGGGTGAAGTGCTGTGTAGCCCGAACTGCAACAGTCTACTGCAGAGAGGGCCAACCCTGTGTAGTGCGGACATCAGACCACCTGGCCTGGGATTCAGGGATCATTCCCCAAAGCCTAAAAATCCACTTAGATTTCTCAGTCATGTTTTCTTCCTTGTGTGGATTTTGGGACTCCCACCTCTCCCATCAAAATTATCAAAATTATCCTGTTTGTCTGGGTCTTTCCAAGGACAGAACATACTTGGGAAGAAGATGCAGAGATGGAAAAAGAGATGAAGGCTGGAAGCGAGGGCTTCTCATGCAGCATGCCTGTATGACTAGTTTGGACTAATCAACAAGACTGTCTGTAGGATGCTGTTTACTCTGATTCTGATACCCTGCCTGAAAGGTGGGATTTCCCTGTGCCCCCCACTCAATCTACCAGTTCCCAGTGGGCAAATCAATTCCAGTGACCAGACACAAGAGGAGGTACTGCAGGACAGTTTTTGTGCTGGCTCAGGTAACAGGAGCACATCTTTCGGGGGCCAGGTGATAAAGCCCGTCCTTTGCGTTGCACCACCTCATTCCATACAGGAAGATGCGTCCCCAGCGCCTCCCTTCCATGAGCTTTAAAACGGGGTGGCTTTGTTCCGCTGTTGCCCCCTCCTCCCGGCACCGTCCAGAGTGCCACCACCTGCTCCACCGTGGGAGCTTCATTTCTGCAGAGTTTAGGGACCACCACCTCAGCACCCTGACACATCCCTACAGCTATGCCCTGCCATACGTCCCCAAAAGGAGCTGTTTAAAGAGCTGTTAAAAATAGATCCATCACCAGCACCTGGTTTTGATAGGATTTGTGGGTATCGGAGTCCTGCAAGTGCACAAAAGTCGCATTTATAACCTTCTTTTTTTGAAACACGAGCGTTAGGGGCCTATTAAAGGTATTTTTAACAGTAAAAGGAACAGGAGCGCACGTACACACGCATATGTACGTGAGCCCAGCCGAGCGCTGGCTGCGGTCCCCGCCAAGAACCACCAGCCACCCTGCGAACACTGGAAGCCACCGGAGGCGGCGGGGGCCGGGACCGGCGGCGGGGCTGGGCGACGAGGTGGGGCTGAGGCCGGTCAGAGGCAGCGCCGCCCTCCTCGCCGGGGGTCGCGGCCGGCCCGCCGGCTGAGGCGCCCCGCTCCCCCCCGAGGCGAGGCGGGGCGGGGAGAGGCGGGGAGCACAGCCCGCCCTCCCTCCCTCCCGCCTCCGGGCGGCCGGGCGCGGCGCTGCGTCTCCTCGGAGCTGAGCCGAGCCGAGCCGTCCCCGCGGCGGCCTTCACCTTCCTCTCCTTCCCGGCGGCGGGGCTGGGGGCGCGGCCGAGGCCGGGGCCTGCCCGCGGCGGGAGGAAATGGAGGCGGCGGCGGCAGGGCCGGGCGGCGGCAGCAGGGGCTGAGCGGGGGCGGGGAGGCGCCGCCGCCGTTGCCGCTGCCGCCGTCCGCAGCCGGCCGGGGGGGATGCAGCAGCAGCAGCAGCAGCAGCCGGGGCCGCCTGAGCGGGCCGGCCGCGCCGCCGAGTGAGGCGGGCCCCCGGCGGGAGCGGCGCCCCGCCGCGGGGGGCCGAGGCTGCGGGGAGCGGCGCTGGAGGGCCGGCCGGTAAGGCGGGGGGGGGGGGGGGCGCTGCGACGGAGGCCCGGTACCCGGGGCGGGGCCGGGCCGGGCCGGGCCGGGGCTGCGGGGGGAGGCCTGGTGGCCGGCAGCCCCGGGGAGAGGCTGCTCCGGCCGGTCGGGCGGGGAAGCCAGCGGGCGCCGCGGTCTTCCCTGTCATCCCCGCCCTGCTTCCTCCTCGGGAACGGGAAAAGTTTGCGCCTGTTTCGCCCCGGTGCGGAGCCCGGCTTGTGGGCTGGGGGTGAGCTTGGCCGCGGCCGTGCCCCGTCGTCCTGGCGGGGACCCCTCTGTTTTTATCCCCTCCCTCGGGCAGCGAACGGAGCCCCCGGGAAGCCGCGATGCCGGGGGAGAAGAGCTGCCGTTCCCGGCCGTGAAGAGCACGGGGTGCCCGGTGGAGCTGGACCCGGCGCCTGTCAAACAGGGCAGGGGGTGCTGGGCGGGCAGGCAGGGCCCCCTTCCCAGCCGGCGGGCCGCGGAGCTGGCGCGGCTGAGCCCGCCCCGGGCTGAGGCGGGGGGCTACCCGCCTGAGGCGGGGGCTGCCGCCGCCGCCGCTGCGCCGGGGGTTGGTTTTCCTCCTGCTGACAGGTGAGTTGTGCGTGCCCGGGGCGGACTGGGCTCTCCAGCGGTGGCAGAGACGATAGGCCTGTTAATGCTGCCCGGGGTGGAGGAAAGCCTTAGGAAAGAACCAGCATGCATGTTATAATGTATGTTATAACATTTAATAATGTACGTTATAACATAATGTACGTTATAACATTTAGCAGCACCACGCAACTTACCAAAGCAGTGTGCGATAGATTTTTAGTCCAAAATCTGTTTAAAAAGTGTAATAAATTGTCCAGATCTCTTAACTTTAAAAGATAACACAAAGGAGGCCTTGATGAAAATGGATTAGGTATCCCAGCTAGCTGTTGTTTGGCCTTTGTTACCAGTTCCATTTCAAATTACATCATTAGTCATGTGCTGATGGGCAAGCAGTTGGAAGTTTGAGGCTACCGGCGTGCCGCTGTCATTCACGATGCGTGCAGGGACTGTCCTGCCAAGGAGCCCCCGTCCAAGCAGCCTAAGCTGCAGAGCAGGGGCCGTGCACTGAGTTTTAATGTTGTTTAAATCTTCTATGCTTTGTCCTGTCATTCACATGAAGAACAGCAGGCATCCCCAAAGTACAAGTGGTTTTTCCAGGTAGCATGTTACTCGCAGGCCATAGGTCAAGCCTGCCACCCTTTGTGTCCTAATCTTTGGTTCGTCTTTGTGTGTGTGTTTGCGATCCCATTTTTGCTCATGCAAAACTGGCATCTGGCTGATCTGAGGGTTGGGTGGCCATTTGTCTTTGGGGTAAGTAGCCCAGGGAGGGAAGGACCGAGGAATGGATGGAGAGAGGGGTTTGGGGGATCTTGTGCTCCTAAAAACTGTCAAATCACAATAAGAGGGAGAAGGAGCAACCTGAAAAATCCCTGAGAAAATGGACTAAACCTTCAACAGCTTTCTTGTTTTTTCTACTTGCAAAGAAAAAATGTTTTAGGCAAGAAGTGAAAGACATATTTGGAAGCTGAAGGAAACTATTAAAGAGAAAAAACAAGCTAGTACATGTATTCACTAGAAAATAAGTAACAGGAGAGGCAACAGAAATGCAGTAAGATTGGAGATACAACAGAAAGTGCAACTACCCCATGTGAAATGATAAAAATATTAAAGAAGAAGCTAGAGAAAGGGAAACATAAACACATTATTTTAAAAACGTTATTGATTATTACATTTAAGTGAGCATAATGGTTGAGTTACTCCTGCATATAATTTTGAACAGTCCTGCTTCTTGATATAAGTAATGAGCTGCTGATATAGATGTTGTTTTGTTTGGGATGGTAGAAGTGAGTAAGAGTGACAGCCATTGTAATTACGTTATGATAAATCCTCTGACAAGACTCTTATATCGATGAGTATGATTGCAGATTTGCTGTGCGCATAAAAAAAAGGAGTAGACAAAACTGCATAATATTTTCCTCTCAGTTTCGACGTATTGAAGGCTAATAGTGGTTGTTATTGGGGATGTGACTGCAATTCTGTCCCCTTTCTGGTCTCAGAGTCCAGTCCTTGAGGTAAATAGTATACTGCTCGTAGGTGTCTTTGGCTGAAATGCTGTTCTCCTGTCCCTAGAGCACAGGATCTGGCAGCAGGGTCCTGTGTGCGCTAACTGCTTTTCAGGTCAGAGCACGTGGAAACTGCTTTCCCGATGTCATTTAACACAACTTCTTAGAAATCCAATACATAAATTACATAAGGGGATATAGATCAATAATCCTTACTGAATGGTGTGCATCCATCACCATTATAAAAGCGGGCAGACTAACAGCGATGCTACGAGTGTTGGAGGCCATTTCTATCATTCTTTATGTAGAACAAATGTACTGGGTTAGACAGAAGGGTCTGGTCCAGACCATTCGTCATGTCTCTGAAAAGCCTGCAGCTGATGGTTAGAAAGAGGTTTTCCTCCTGCAGAACGTTCTCTGCAAGCTTCTGTCAGTCTGTTGCCTTAAAGAGAGGTTAAATTGTATTTTGAATGTTGAATGGTTCTCATGGTTTTAGCAGAGCTACCCAAAAAGTAAAAATACTGTTGCTACGTTTTGTGTCCTGACATCTATTTTGCATTTTTCTCATTTGTGAGACTTGGAAAATTTTCCAAATTGTTGTGATGTCTGAAAGCAAAGGTGATAAATTTCAGTGCTCTAAATGGGAGATGGTAGATGTTGTGGCAGACTGAAAAATGAGGACCTTTGAGACCTGGTGGTTTTCAGCATGAATCTTAGGGCAAGCACTGCACTAGTGCAATGGTAGGATGAGAATAACTTTTGAATTACTTAGCTGGAAAGAGGTCAGTGCTCTAGAATTCACACTGTATTATTATTTGCCCTTCCTGGCCAACAGTTTTCCATGTTAAAGAAGAACACGTCTTGGACACTGCATGCTCAGTTGGCAGCTATGGAATTGCAGCAGAAAATGGGAGACGGCAAATATCATCTTTAGGAAGGTCACAGCGCTTGTAATTGTCCGAAAGACAGTTGATGCATCTTTTTACCTAAATGCAGTATTTTTAGGAGAAGTACTTAAAAATGAAATCATAAAAAAAGGGGAAAAAGAACCTCTCGCAAGCCAAACTGAAAAATATTGCACTGAGAAAATAAAAATAAGCCTGAACACTGCCATCCTAGCTAAAAAGTATAAATTCTGTTTTTCAGTTTGAGATATTATGTTCTTTTCCTCCTCTCACCCATTTCACGTACATCCTTAGGGTCCCAAATCTGTTTTGAACTGCTTGTCTGCCTGCACAGGCTTTTGACATACCCTGAAGATGTTTCACTTCTGTCAGCTACAGTGAGAACCCTTCCTGGAAACATTTGCATTGCTGCAAGGCAAAAGTTAGTTGGAAAAGCAATTGGCACCTGTAGCAGTAGTACTAATGTCGCAGGTGGACCTTCTGAAGCAACGCTGAAACCAGGCTCACTTCTGTTATTGAAGCTTTGTGGGAACAAAGAAGGTGGAATACTGGTATATGACTGAAAAACTTAATACAAAGTTTGCTTAGAAGTGTAGCATGTTTTTAGCATCTTAGCTGGGAATGAGGGCATCTCTCTTATTCCCTGGCAATTCACTCAAGTGGCAGTATAGGAAGTGGGATCACAAACCAGGCAGCTGTGACTCTCATTAAAGTTGCATGTGGCTACTTTAGGACTGATTTTGATCCTGTTGCTAGTTACATGGGTTTTTTTTGTTCTTCCAGAGGCTACAAGCACAAACCTCACAGGATTGTTGAGAGGATCTCATTGTATGAGATTTTTGTGTTAGATCCTCTTCGGTTAAGTGTTTTGAAGTTATGTTATATGTATCCTCAAAAGGAAGCATTCACTTATGTTTCAACTCTCCAGCACCTGAGTTCAGGCCCTCAGGTGTCTTATCTCTCCAGCAACAACTGAGACAATGGTGCTTTATTTCTGCAAGATCAAGCCTGAGGAGTCTCAGGTTTTGGTAGGTAGGCAGTGATGTTTGCTGTTAGTTTTTTGTTGTTTTTTTTTAAAGTTATGGAAGCTTAAATTTTGCAGTGTGGCTTTCACAGATACTTGGTGTGAGCCCCAGTGCTTCCCTGGGTGCATTGCCCATCAGAAGTTGAAAATTCAACGAAAGATGTAGCTTAAAATTACACATTTCTCTTAATGGCTGGGGACTTAATTTTTTTTGTAATTGGTTTCTTTATATTGCATCTTAACTTTTAACCATAAAAAATAATTTATTAGGATTACAGTTTCTACAGTCAAGCTAAGAAGTGCTCGGAGCACTCCAGCAAACTTAGAAACTGTGAGGCAGGGCAGACACCATGTGTTTGTAATACTGTGCAGTATTCTCATCCTCACTCTGGTTGGATTCAGTCACTACCTCTGGTTTCTTTGCACACTGAATCTGTGGTCTCAATTGTTTGGGTGACCCTTCCTGCGCTCTGGGGGAAGTCCTGTCTTTAAGACTTACCTGCAGGGATGCAGCTACAGGTAGCAGGCACTGCTGCAAGGAAACTCTTTTTACTATTTATGTGGATAGTGCTTAGCATGATGGAAATAAAAAAATTTTCCAGAACCTATGGTTGATACTTTGCTGGCAATAAAAGTGACACGATAAAAAGAGACATACATTTAAATATTTTGTCAGGTTAAGCTTAGTGTTCTGGCTCAGTAGCTTCCAGCCTGTAATTCATGTAGGCTGGGCAGGGGAGGAGTCCATGTTACATGTCATGAGCTGACTTGGGATAACTAAAAATACTGTTACTGTCACAGCTTGGTTGATCTGATGACTAGCTGCCACCAAGAGGGGAGCTTTCTTCATTCATCCTTCCTTTCCTACAGTGAGCCGTCTCGCAAAGTTAAATCGAAAAAGAAACTATACTTTAAAAAAATAGGGGTTTTGCTGGCTGTCTCCCTGAGCAGTCAGACAGATAGTGCTATTGCCAGCCCAAGGAGGGGACTGGGAATGTGTACGTGGGGGTGAAGGAGGAGCAAAGCCTCCCTTTGATAGCAGCCAGCGGTTACATTGCCTCAGCCTTAACATTGGTTAAACACCCAGCCAAAAAGTAAGAAGTAAAATCTACTGCTATGTTTTATGACACGCATACGTATTAGAGTTTTGTCATTTTGGTTATGGAAAATATTTTTCTAAACTGGAACAAAACTAATTAATGTGTCAATCTTTCTTCTTTCAAACAGGAAGCAACACCTTTATATGGCTCATGTCTGACAACATGCACCACCAGTGGCTGCTGCTAGCTGCATGCTTTTGGGTGATATTCATGTTCATGGTTGCTAGCAAGTTTATCACACTGACTTTTAAAGACCCAGATGGTAAGTTCAACTTTGATGTGAAACAGGAAATTGAATAGTGCTTCACACAAATAATCTTTCTGTGCAAAGTAGTTCTTGGCATGTTACCACTTCAGTAGGATTGAGAACAGAACAACTAAATTTCTAGAAGTGACAGTGCTGACATTCAGTTTCTGCTTTTCTTGGTAGAAGTCTGCAAAACTAACATCATGTCTTTTTTTTTTTGATGGTTAAGAACAGAGAGGATCATGTTTGGCAGTACTGTCTTGTGAGGTCCATTTTTTCAAATACACTCAGTTTCAGCATCTTGATCTACTAGAAGTTCTGTGCAAAATAACAGACCACAATTACCTATTTAAAGACAAAGGAAATTCAGAAGGAATTGAAGGGTTCATTTCACATACTGGTTTCTGTCCTCTTGTGACTGCTTGTTCCGTGGCTGCAATATTATATAAAACTTGTGGAAAGTTTTATTTCATTTGCAGTGCACTTAGCCTAGCCACCTCTGCCCTGCTTCTTGCATTCAGTTTTATCCTCTGCTGTTTGACTGACAAACAGCTTATAGGCTTTTGCTTAGCTTAAGTAGCCCAGATAGTATTAAGCTGATGAGGAATTTAAGCCATTTGATGACACCACACAGCATGTTACAATTTTCTGTCTGCTGAGGAGCTGCTGTTACGAAGCCATCCTACAGAGAGTTTAGGTTGAAGGTGATGACATAACTTACAGTCCTAAGAGATCTGTATTTTTGCATCTTCCTAAGATATGCAAAAAAGTTATGACTTCTGAAGCGCTGACATCACTAGTGCCATTTGTTTCAATGACTTGATAGTGGATAAATGTATTAGGTGTACCTTTTTAAATAGCATACCTCTGTGTGGAGATTTATTCAGCAAGTCTTACAGATGAGAACTGTAGGCTAACTTAGCTTTCCTTGGTCCCAGCTGTTTTTTGGGCCCTAGTACATCTGCAAATAAGCTGATCTTATGTTAGGTAGTTAAGTCTTCCAGTGTTTCATTCTATGCCAACTCTTGTTTCCCAGCTCATGTATTCTTTGAGTGGTTCTTCCCACCAGAATTTGTCAGGGGGATTAACTGTAGTTTAAAAAAAATTAGTAGTATACACCCTTTGCATTTACTTGCTTTTTATTATTTTGGTTTTCCAATTTTTCTCTTTTTTTTTTGTCTATGCTGAATCTTCCTTCCCCTTTGAATAGTTGTCTGAGCAGCAGATTGTGTAGTTTCTTAAGCTCCAGTCCTACAAAGGCATGGCTGTGTTTAAGTGTATGTATGTGTTGGAGATACCAGTGTTTGTACTGGGACTAATGAAGGGAAGTAATGTGAATATACCAACAGAATTTTGGAGAAAATCCCAACAGGATGGCCAGTCCTGGAGGAACTCTTCTAGGCTTAATAAAATATGGCTTGTCAGAAATTTTCCTTATTTGGATGTGTCTACTTAGCAGCTAGAACAAAACCATCAGATGCTTAATGAATCAATGTTCTCTTGTTTAAGCCTTTTACTGATGTCTTGGGTGCATGAGCAATGGGAACTTCTTAATGAGAAGAAGCAAGTTTCTGTCCATTCTCTCTAGTAGCATCTGCAGGCATGCTTTCACCCAGTGATAATGAAAGATAGTTTAACTGCGCTTGCACTGGGTCAGATTACTTTGATTTTACAAAAGGATGCCGTGAAGTAAGTCTGTGCACAACAATATTTACTGTAGCTGATTGCTGGGGTGCTTACACTGTTTTCAGTTTTAACGTGTTTTTCCATGCGTGCCCTTTGTTAAAATCCAGTGTAGGCAGAGTAGAGTACTCCCTTAAGAAAAGGCTGTGGCAGTACACGCATTTTCTCGACCATATAACAGTAAGCCACTGTGGATGCAGATGGAGGAAGATTATTCATAGAAGAAACTATATGAAGGGAAAAGTAGTCCAATGTGGATGGAAATAAATTTTCAGGGAGAAATCATGTTCTTTTTGCTTTGTGGTTAGGGAAAGCTGCTTCAAATTATTTTTGATCTTTCTGCACCATGTAAAGTAAAGCTACAGCCTTGTGTTATTTTTCAGTTTTCCTGTAGCCTACCAATGGCAAAAGATGCAAAGAGTTCTTCCCTTACATACTTTAATTTCATCTCAAACTATTAGCTGCCCTAAAATAATTTAAAAAAGAACAAGAGTGTCAGCTGAGTTTGTTCTTTCATTGTGGGAGTCTCTAAGGAAGGCCATCAGTCCAATAATAAAGGAAGAGGGGATCTTGTATTTATTGCTGGTTAGAGGTGTTTACTTAGAGCACCAAAGAAATAAAAGGTGGTCCTTAATGATGCTTTTCTTCTGCTAATGTCTAAGAGTTTACAACAGAAGAAACCTATCTACTAATAGGAAGGGAGGGAGAAACCTGATAGATTCAGGGTTTTTTTTATTTGGACATGCTTTGGGAAGTTTACTGAAAAATAAAATCTCCTACTGTCAAGTCCATATAGTTACACTCGATTGTCTACCAGTTGTGATATTTGGATTTGCACAGTTTGTTTAAAAAAGACCAAAATAAAAGATAATGGGCATGTTTCTTTGGTAAAACTCAACTGAAGTTGTGTCCAAAATTCCCACAGAGTACATCCTTTAAAATATTCATAGTCTGTCTCATATCTTGTGTACTACTTTCCCATGTGGAAACAAATCCCAATGTTTTGTAAGCTTAATACAGAAAGTGATGTTCAGTTGTGTTTTAAAGCAAAAATAGTTGCCTTCCCCCCACCTTCTGTAATGCTTTTATCTCTCTCCCTTCTTTAGGCTATGGTGCCAAGCAAGAGCCATTGATACTGACAGCTGTGACAAAAGTGGAAGAGGTACATGTGCCAGAGGAAGAACATTGGCCTGAAGAATTCCAGGTGCATACTGTTGAGATAAGGGTTACATGTATTAAAGAGTGGGAGAAAATAAGACATTAAGTAAGGGCTTCCTGTTGTTAAAAGGAATTGCTAGACAGGAATTATTTATTCAGACTGTTCTATTTAGATAGAGCCAACAGAATTAATGTTAGCTTCACAAAACTAGTTTGTTGCGGTAACCTGCTGTCTTGTTTCATCTGAATGATTCAAATTAATGTGTTTCCATTTCTAGGAGAAAATTGTTACAGTACTCCTTTATTTAGTCAGGACAGTCATTTTTGCTAGTCTTTTTAATATAATGGCCCAATTTTGGACTCCTGGTATTCTGCCTTGCCATAGCCATCAGGTTTGTGGTTATTGAGGGCAAGCCTGTGTCTTGTCTATTCTCTTCGTTCTCTGCTCAGTCTCTCTGATTCTTTTTATCAGTCTCCATTTCTTTTTCATGTTTTGTGCTCTTTGTGCTTCACGTCTCAGCATTTTTCCAAAGCAGAACATGAACACAATAGTATTCAATAACAGTGGGTCCTTTAGATACATAGTTCTGTGCTTTCAGAAATAAAGCACAACAAATGTGGTACCTGCTAATTTATTTTCAGGGAAACTCTGAAAATGCCTAATGCAAATGTAAATTTGAGACTAGTTGCACAGTGGGCTAAGGGCAATTTTTTTTCCATTGGTTACATAAGTTACCTTATGTTTAGAGTATTTTTGTGATGCAGCATGGAAGGTAGGTTTCTGTATAAACATGACACTTCTTGTTTTCATATGTAAAAAACCTGAAATTTAAGTTATCCTCAAAATACTTGGGAGAAACACTTTGTTCAGTGGAAGGCTGGCAGATCTGTGGAGTGGGTTTTAATATCTTCCTTTACTTGTATGGAAGAGGATAATAAGGTTTCTGGATCTAAAACTATTCCCGACAGCATGAAATGCAGAATAATATTAATCCTTGTTGCATGGAAAAGGAATTGTTTTGACAGATAAGCAATCTGTCAGGCTGTTCAGACTACATTCTGAGCAGGGGATATTGGAGAAGAGTAACAGAGAGAAAGAGCAGAATGAGAATTTTTTTTCCTTATGGAGGATTGGGACAAAAAGTAAAGTCGTTCCTTTTTCATGTGTAGCTTGGACACTGTACCTAAAATCATAGAATCACAGAATGGTTTCGGTTGGAAGGGACCCTTGAAGATCATCTGGTTCCAACCCCCCTGCCATGGGCAGAGACATCTTCCACTAGATCAGGTTGCTCAAAGCCCCGTCCAACCTGACCTTGAACACTTCCAGTGATGGGTCATTCACAGCTTCTCTGGGCAACCTGTTCCAGTGTCTCACCACCCTCATTGTAAAGAACTTCTTCCTTATATCTAATCTAAACCTGCCCTCTTTTAGTTTAAAACCATTACCCCTTGTCCTATCACTACAGGCCCTGGTAAAGTCTCTCTCTGTCTTTCTTATAAGCCCCCTGTAAGCATTGCAAGGCTGCAATAAGGTCTCCCCGCAGCCTTCTCTTCTCCAGGCTAAACAACCCCAACTCTCTCAGCCTGTCCTCATAGCAGAGGTATTCCAGCCCTCTGATCATTTTCGTGGCCCTCCTCTGGACCCGCTCCAACAGGTCCATATCTTTACTTGTACTGTGGGCCCCAGAGCTGGACGCAGTACTCCAGGTGGGGTCTCACCAGAGTGGAGTAGAGGGGCAGAATCACCTCTCTCGACCTGCTGGCCATGGTTTTTTTTTTTTTATACAGCCCACGATATGATTGGCTTTCTGGGCTGCAAGCACATATTGCCGGCACATACCCAATTTTTCATTCATCAGTATCCTCAAATCCTTCTCTGCAGGCCTGGTCTCAATTAGTACATCCCCTAGTCTGTATTGATATTGGGGATTGCCAACTGTGTAAATCAATTAGTGGAAGGGGGAAGATTTGTCAGTAGAAATTTAAAATTTCCCATCACCTGTTAATCAGACAAGCTCCTTTTTCCTCTCTCCCCACTAATCGTGAGGCAGAGGTCGTCGTGGTTCATGTCTTAGTCTCAGAAAAATGAGACATATCAAACAGTTCATTCATTTTTGGGGAGAGAAGTCCTGCCTACTTCTCTCATTTGCCATGGTAAGCACCGATGTTCATTGTGTGAATTTTTGTTCACTTAATTTTGTTGCAGCTTGGATAAATGGAAACACTGAATGCCTACACGTGCTAGAAAACAACACAGAACTTTTATCCTAAATTATTCTTTCCCAGCCAGATGGGTCAGCATCCTTAAGCCCCATCTTCTCAGAGATTAAAGCTTGATTTCTGTTTAAATTCCTGTCCCAGCCCCTCAGAAGCTTTCTTACTTGCTGTTGAAGCTTTGTGGGAGTTCCAGTATTTGGTCAAGGCATGTTGTATCCACACAGATAAGACCCTGCTGCTCTGCAGCGGATTTAAATTGTTGTATGGAAAAGTTCTTACTACTGTCTGCTACTATGTAATGACTTAAGAGTCGAACCAATGTGTACAATAGCAGCACAGGAAGAAAACTGTGTGCTACTCCTTTAGTTAATACATAGCAACGCTTTAATCATGAATCTGGGTGTCATTAGGATGCACAGTTTGGGTATTTTTATACTTCAGAATTTGATCTGAAAACTAAATTCTTGCACTTTTGTTTTTTCTTTCCCCTCTGCATTTCATAAAGCCAACTGGAAAAGCTTTTTCTGGAAATCTGATCCGCCAACCCCTGGTTCATATGGAAAGACTTGAGCTTCTCAGGAATGTCTGCAGAGACACTGCATTGAGAAATCTCTCTCACACTGCAGTTTCCAAATTCGTCTTGGACCGAATATTTGTGTGTGACAAGCACAAGATCCTGTTTTGTCAGACGCCAAAAGTGGGCAACACTCAGTGGAAAAAAGTCCTGATCGTTTTAAATGGTATCTACTCTGCTGTGGGTGTGTGGGTTTCTTTGAGGAGGAGGAAAGAACAGAATTGGTCCAACTGGGACAACACAAAAATGGATTTTTTTCTGCTTTTCTGTACACTGATACTTAATTTCAGCCTTTCATTCTTCACAGTTGCTTCTAATCCTTTCAAAACATCTCTTTTAAAGAAAATACACCTGTTCTTTCTGTGAAAATAAATACTGTTATTACTTGGCTCAAAAGTGATTTGAGTCACGAAAAAGTACCCATATGCATGTGGTAGGTAGATTTATTATCTTTGAAGGGGTGGCACTAACTTACAGAATTTGAAACAAGTAAATTACAAGGTATCACAATTCCCTAAGAAACAATAATATAAAATTTCTGACTTGAGGCCACTGACTTTTAACTAGGGGTTTTTTGGCATGAAGAAAGCTAGTTAAAACTTGGCAGCTGCCGTTGGTCTGTACTGCTGAAATCTTGTGTATATACTATCAGCGAGCCATCACAGGAGTTATGAAGATTCTGAGGTGCTTAAGGCAATAGTTTGGTCAACAAAGGTATGTTATAGAAGACTAAAAGAAGGAGTAAAGGGACTAGTGTGTTTGAATAACGATCTACAAGGTGATACCTCTTCTGGTATGCTAATAAAAATAACTCATTTCCTCAGGGTTTTCTGTTGTACCACTACGTGCACACAATAACTTGATCGTATTTAACATAACACACCTTTGTTTATCATGAGACCCTCTTGCCTGTCTGTGCATCAGGGCTGTGAATTTGCCACGTATAGTGAGGTCAGTTGAGGTCCTTGTGTGGTTTTGCAAGTGGCATAGCTCACCAAGATGTGCGCAAAACCTGAACGTTGTAAACCCAGCTTTCTTGTTAGAAGCACCCTGCGAACAGCCAGCTCTGTACTTGTGTTTTTATGTTTTTTTTTTACCTTGTGTGAGCTAGCTTGCACTCTTGGAACGAAACAGTCACAAATTGGCAAAGGAACTGTGTCCTTCAGCAAAACTTTTGTAGCAAGGAGTATGTCTTTAAAAACTTTAATAATAGTTTCAACTTTGATATATGGATGGGAGCTAAAAATCCAGAAGAGACATGCATGCACATAGGTATGGGCATGTGTCTTAAATACCTATGAAAGCTACACTCCAAGAAAGTACTAAACATGAAACTATATGAGTGCATTAGAAGTACCTGCTCTTACCAGAATTTAACAGCGATAACATGCAAAGAATAGCTCAGGACAGGCAGGGATGTATTGGCTGTGTTGAGTGGAGGATGCCTCATGTCTTACCAGAGGGAACCTTTCACCTTGAGCTTCCTAGTTGTGGCATGTTGGATAATGATAGAAAATTGTTGCCGTGTAAACACTGGTCTCTTCTGCCTTGAGCTGCCAGTGTACTAGTATCTGCTGGTGAAGACTACTGCTGCAGTTGACCTGACTTTCTCCTCTTTGGGTAGTTTCAGCAGGCAGGACTTATACTTGAGGGGGAATACTTTACATCCAAATACCTCAGTGGTATTTGGAGGTTCAGGATGGAGAAATGCAGCTGTGGCACTGTGGGGGAGCTAACTCTGCTACTGCTTCTACCAAATCTCTGCTCTGGATGAATGCAAGGTTTCCGTTTCTGAAGCTGTCTAATCTGACATCTGTTGTCCACATGTAATTCACCTACAGTACCAAAAAATATAATTAGAAAACTGAAATTAATAAAATACAACCACTACCACCCAAAAAAGAAATATTAGAAAACTGAGAATCTGAGCGGTGTGGATTATTCACTACAGTTCTGGAACAGAGAAGACCGTAGAGGCTTTCACCCAAAGAGCTTGTTTTGTAGCACCCTGTTCTTGTTGCGGGTTGGTACTCTGAAATGATGCTGTTGAAGGCTTATTCCTAAAGTCCAAGGGGCCCACATGAGATATTTCTCAAGGTCATAAAAACTTCCAGGATCAGGATCTTAAAATAAATGCATCAGAATTTAGTGACATTATTTTTCTTGTCAGCTTATGTGCTTGCAAAAATGAATATCTGGAGGCTTTCTATTGTTAATTTTAGTGCTTTTTAATCTGTGTAGTATTGTATGATTGGAATTTTTGTTTCAGCACAGCATAGTCATTAAAATAACTTCATGGATCCTGACAGCAGAGTGCTTTTGTGTTGAAGCAGTTCCAAAAGCAGCCCACAGCATTTATTTTTTGTTGGTGATAGAGACTCAGCCAAAAAGCTGGTTCCTTCTTTGGAGTTAATCCTCAGTCTTCCTCTATTTGTATGTGTGGGCAGAGGGAAAGAGAATGGGAACACTGAGGTGGGGAGTTATAGGCTTAGACATAATGGCTGATGAAATTTGCATAATGTGCTTTTCTGAGAGTTTTGAGGCCGTTTGGTCTTGGACCTTGATGTCACATACCCTAAAGAATTTTAACAGTTTTCAGCTTCGCAGTCAGAATCTTTCATCATTTAACAGTTTTAAACATAGTAACCGTAAATGCTAAAAATACAGGAAAGAGAAAGATAAAACAAAAAGCTGTCAGCCAAAGGCACGCATGCTTGTTCGTGCTCACTTTTTTCCCCCCTTGAAAGATTCACTTGCTCTCTCTTTTTGATTTGTCTAGGAGCATTTTCTTCCATAGAAGAGATCCCAGAAAATATTGTACATGATCATGAGAAGAATGGCCTTCCACGCTTGTCCTCCTTCAGTGACTCTGAAATTAAAAAACGGTAAGAGGTGGCTTCCCAGGGGTGTGGGAGGGGTTTGGAGTCAGTGGTGTTATGGACAATCAAGAGTATGGTTGAAGTCTACATCTGGAATTGAGGACAATGGGGTTTCTACTCCAGCACTTGTGTTATGGCACTATTCTGCTATCCTCACGGATGTTGCTGTGACTGCCTCCCTACTGGCTTTGGAGGAGAACACCTGTGTAATTGGTGATACACCCAACTCCCTCTGGATATAGCGTTTCTGTAGTTCAATGTGTACGTGTTACATAATTGACCTTCAGAAGGGAAGGTTTAGTTGGAAGGTCCACCCTGATGCCTTGTGTAGTAAATCTTACTGCCTGTCATTGCAGGCAGATTTACTTACTGAGATTGAAGTGGATAAATTTAAAATGTTAGTGCTCCTTAGCCCGAGAGTATTGTCCATTCAGCTGAACCATTTTATCCTCCTGTTTGGGTGTTTCTGGTTCTTCTCGGAGCAGAAAAAATACTTCTCGGCAGTAGAGCCTTCTAAATTACTTGGGCTAGATTTTTGACTGTGTCTGTTCTCATCTCTACTAGAGCCTATGCCATTTATAATCCCTGTAAGGGGTGGCAGCATGGAGAGAACAGGACATAAGATGACAGTGGACACTTGTAAGCTTGTGCTTGCATGGTTTTTGTGTGTATTAAGCCATTCTGAAGAGTCATCCCCTTATGCATGTGGTGTTAGCTATCAGTAGAGCTCAGTCCAAGGTTTGTTGCGTTCAGCAGTACAAATACATTTATCACAGCTGTGCCTGTGGAAATGGGGTCACTTAATTGTGTTGATAGTGTGCAAGAGAAAATACTGTCACCACGAGAATGTAGATCCCTTCTGCCCCACTGTGAACAGCCCTGCATAGAAAGTAACTGTTCACCTGGGGGATGAGCCATAGCTAGGGTATTTGAAGTTGAATGCCATTATGATTTGGGTTGTTGCAGTCAGCCCACCACAGAAGTTGTGCTGGAGATGCATAACACGGGTTTGGTTGGGAATTCTGAAATGTATTGTCAGAGAGTTTAGGTGTAGAGAGAGGGATGGTGTGGATCTGTTGATCTAATTTGCTAACCTCTAGCCCTGCCTGGTTAGGGGTAAGTCAGGAGAATCTGAAGATTGGTCCAAGTGCCTGTTGAGGCTGGAAAGAGTCCATCCACTTATTTCAGTGAGGATTGGCCTCTAAATCTCCCTTCTCAGCTCTTTACTGAAATAAACTTTGTTTTCAGTTTCCTCCTACAGATAATCTCTGACTACAGAATATTACAGTTCAGTGGTGTCACAACAAAATGCAAAATTCTGTTGAAAACTGTGGTCTCATGAAAGTAACGCTCTTGGCCATTATTGAAAGCATGACAACATCAAATAAAATACCAGATTTTTTTTTTTTACTTAAGCAGTGATTTGTCTAACTACCTGCCAGTGAAAAATGCAGCCCTCTGTATACATTTAGCTGCACCAAGCCACTTTCTCCATGTCTTTGTGTATTTTGCTTCTTGAGCTTGATCACATGGCATTACAAATATCTTTGACTCGGAGCTTTCAGCATCTTTTCAGCATCTTTTCAGCATCTTTCGTCTCCTGTTTATATGGATTGAGATAAACTAAGCTCCTCCAGTTTGAATAAAATGTGAAAACTAGGATGAACTATTTCCACTTTGTACTATATGCGAATACTGTTAGTAAAAAGACAGAAATTGTGTTTCTAGTCCTATTGATTATAATATTGGTAGACTACACAAGTGGTGCAAGATTCATATTGCTGTGTCTGTGGTCAGAGTTTATGTACATTTTGTAAGTCCTTGCTAAACATACTTTGAACACTTTGCTAAACACTTTCCTTCATTATTTAACTTCTTTTTTTTTTCCTTCCTCTGTTTAGACTGAATTTATACTTCAAGTTTTTTATTGTTAGAGATCCATTTGAAAGACTTATTTCTGCATTTAAAGACAAGTTTGTGCACAATCCTCGGTTTGAACCTTGGTACCGGCATGAAATTGCTCCTGGCATCATTCGGAAATATAGAAAGAATCGCACAGAGACCAAAGGGCTGCAGTTTGAGGATTTCGTGCGCTATCTGGGTGACCCTAACCACCGATGGCTGGATGTTCAGTTTGGTGACCACATCATTCATTGGGTAACATACGTGGAACTTTGCGCCCCCTGTGAAATCACATATAGTGTGATTGGACACCATGAAACCCTGGAGGACGATGCTCCGTATATCTTGAAAGCAGCCGGCATAGACCACCTGGTATCATACCCCACGATTCCACCAGGCATAACAGTGTACAACAAAACAAAAGTAGAGCGGTATTTTTCAGGAATTAGCAAAAGAGACATAAGACGCCTTTACGCACGGTTTGAGGGCGATTTTAAACTCTTTGGTTATCGGGAGCCAGATTTCTTGCTTAACTGACACCTAGGATAAGCTCTGAAGGAGTGTCTCATGGATTAATCTAAACCTGCGTGAATACCAGCTGCAACACTGACAGAGCTGAGAATGACCATTTGTTTTCTAGCTTTTTGATGTTGCTCCATTTTTCAGTGAAATATTTGTCATATGAACAAGTAGGGGCGTATAGTTGTTGTTTACTGACCATGTTTTCAATATGTGACGTTGCAATCTGTTAGGAATGAAGTCTCTGTTATCTGAAATACAGAATTCCACTTCTCCCCTCTTCCCTTTGGGAAAAAAAGAGGGAGAACGAATGGGCTGTGATCTTCCCCTCCGTCTCCCAGACAGAGTACCATTTTTAAAATGTTGTGAAGTATTTATAAAGATGGCAATTTCACTGTAGGTTAACTCTGACACGTGGGTGAACTTGATAATTCATGCTCATGAGAAAGGCATGTAGTCTCCCATTGAGCTTTGAAAATGAGAGGCCAGTACAGGACTAAAAGTTGATTCAAATGCTTGACAAGTAAAATCATCTAGGTTCTGTCATGTGGCTGCTATAATAACAGTAATGCTGATCTAATCCCATTTTTGTTTGTCACAAAATGAACCTAATTAGACAGAAGCTTTAGAGGTGTTAAAAAAGGGACTGGTTCCAGAGCCCAGTTCTCATTGTATTTTTGTCAAGTGTTTACTGTACTTACTACTGGTCTATTGAGCCTTATAATGCTACTTTTGATTTTCAAAATATTATTTAACTCCTGAATATGTAAGTTGTCTGAGAACACCAGATGCAAATAGAGCATAGAAGAAATATGAGACTGCTAGGGAAACTTTAACGAAAATTAATTTAAAATAAAGTATTAATTGTATTTGGAGGAGCACATATAGAAGTCATGAGATGCTCTCTAGATATCACACAATTTAACTTGTTTTGTCTTCTAACAGTTAAGATCAATAAAGAAGCCACAAAAACGGGATGTCATATAAAAGAGCTGCTAGAGTTACTTGGATTAACGATCTGCGTTTTTCTTATATCCAGCCTTGCTCAATGTTCAGTACATCAGAGAACAGAAAACTTACCCCCCTCTGAAAATTCATCTCTGCTAAAGGAGACAGGACGAATCCCTGATTTTTCGAGTGATTCACTGCCATGGTGTTCCAACTCAAAAATGCCCAACATTTGTGTTACCAATGGGGTGACTTGGCAACTTGCCAGGAGTTTGAATGTCACTTGAATTTGTGTACCCATTTTATGCATTAAAAAAAGAAAAACAGAACTGAATGGATGCAGCCATCGTATCTGCCTGTGCTCACATTGTGTCTCATAAAGAGCAGTCTCTTGTTTGAGTTCACCAGCAATAAAAATCAGTGTGCTGCCACCTCATCCCGCAGGCCATGGGAGAGAGAGACCACGGATCTGAAGTACAGGAATTGCTCTGTCACAGTGAGCATGTGAACTGTATTTTTTAAATCTTAGTCCTAAAAGATTAATTTTCAGATCAGCATAATGTTGCTGGCTAGAAATGCTAATGATGGCCAGTGCTATGGAATCTGCTCTTAAATCCAGCCACAGTATGTTTTTGATAGCTTCCTGTATCAACACAAGGAAGCATCTTGCACTTGTGAAAAAAGAAAGCTGTGCCAAGCTGACATGTGCTGCTACCCGCAAAAAGGAAGCCCTGTTGTAGCTGGACATGATTTCAGAAAGATCTCAACAGACTAATTGAAATAAGGGAGAATCATTAACTGGGCATCGTTAGCAAGAGAATAGTTCAGGGTGGCAGAGCTGAAAGGTGGGATTCTTTTCAAATTTTTTTTTTTAAAACAACAATTACAGTGCCCTAACTTGTTAGTTCTTAACCGATGATAAAAAGATGTTAACAGCTCCAGGTTTTTCTGTGGTTTTCTTAATATGGGAACTTAGCAAAATGTACTGTTAAATGCATTTTGGAGCTAATGACCTGATTGATTACCTCTCTGCTGATTTAAAATGTAACAGTGAATAATGTATAGTAAATTCAGGCCTTAAACTTTAATTCTAATAAAGATAAAGTAGAATTGTTTTCCTCTGAAAGCATAAGCTACTGATCACAGAACTCCAATGTATTTTTTTATTTTTCTTGGTAAATTACTTAATGTATCGATTGCTTAAATATTGCCAGGTGGAAAGTGCTGTGTAAATATTAAGTAATAATATTTTTTTTCTAATAGCTTTCTCTATGTTGAGTTCTCTCAGGCATCTGACAGCAAATGTGAACAGAGCTATGGACTGACATAGGCAGAGGTGTGTACTGCTCTCCCAGCTCCTGCACTTGTCAGGCTGGAGCTGGAACACTCGTTATCGTTTCTGCAACTCAAACACAAAGTTTCTCCTTTCAATGATACCCTCCTGAGCTATATTTTCTTTCTGGAAGTGTGGTTTTTTTCCTCATGTGGCTGAAGTAATGATGCTGTGATTTGGCCTGACTCTTGCAGAAACTTGGATACCATGAAAGCCCCTGGCAAGGTATGGTAGGGTCCAGTGCTGGTAGGGTGGCCAGAGCATATTGTGTTGGGGAGGAGGCTCTTGCCGTGCTAGTTATGGTGAATTAAATGCTTGTGTTTTGTTTTAGTTTAATTGTACTCTATACAAGGCTTTTACAAATTTAGTCCCAGTGGCATGCACGTATGTCATTTGATTGTTTGGATGTCATTTGCATACCGTTTTCAAACCGCAAGTGGTATTTATGTCATATTTTGGGAACTGCTGGCCCAGGTGTTATTTCTCTTTTCTTATTGTTGTTACAGCTTCAGAAAACAAACTTACATCCTTACTTTGTGCATATCTGTCTCTTTTTGTTGTCTCTCCTCAGCAGCTTTTGAATCCTTTGGCACATTTTACAAAGGAAAGTCGAGCTCTTAGGGATAGTGAGTTGCAGTAATCTTGAAAATGGGAGAGAAAATGTTCTTTGTACATCAGAAAGTCCGTGCTGTATGTTACCTTTAGGGAAAGTACAGACAGGAAACTGAGTTTTACTGTTTCTGCTCATCTTGGAGCTTCTTGTTTCTCATGGACTCCTTTCCCTAGTGCTCCGAGTCTGGCCTCTGATCTTGGCTAACAAAGACAAAAATCATGAATTATCTTCATGTTCCTTATAAAATTAAGGACACTTCTAGACATCAGCTGACTGGGGGTTTTTTGAGGTCTTGTTTTTTTTTGTTTTTTTTTTGTGTCTTCCTTGTGGTGAAAATGGATGCAGAATTCACTTGCTTGTGAACCAACTTTAAGGGCAATGCCTGTCCCCTTTTCTTTTAATTTGAGCACATAGTGTGTTATCACCGGTGTGTTTTCTGATCACGTGCCATGAAGATGTTTTTCTGTAGTTAAAAATATATGTGCAGTTTTTTATTTTGGGAACTGTTCCTTCAAAGAAGTAGCAATTCAAAAATGTCCTGAAAATATGTATTTTTCACAGATAAGCATGTTGTTTTCCTATTCATGCTCAGATGCTGCCCTGTTTGTACCGAGGGTAACAGCTCCCTGCTGCTACCGCTTGTCTCTGTCCTCAGATCAAGGAAGCTATCAGTCAGCTCTGGCTTTTGTGTAACATTACTTTTTCCTTGAGGTGTTAATAACTTTGTTGGCTGGGAAAGCCACCTTTGATCTTATCTGTGCTCCAGAAAGTTTGCCGAGAAAAGAGTGATTATATAGGGATTGCTTAAGCTTATTTTCTCAGATGAAAAAGGATGTCTCATCAGTGTATCTGCCTGTATCTGATATCCCTTGATTGACAGAGAGAGGGTGAATGATCTTTCTGCTTAATGGCCTTATCGTGATTTGCACTAAACCCCCATCCTATTATTATGGCAATGTGAAGGGACTTGGAAGGAGGTGTAAATTCAACGTGTGCTTATTTTAAATGTGAGAGTGTAAAGGAAACCTGACGTGGGAGTTGGGCCCTGAAGATTTATCGTGGCTAATTACTTGTTACATGTCATCTGCAGAGGCTGGTGCAGTTTCTTTGCAGCCTGTGCTTGAGAAGATTTATGCAAGGTAGAAAGAGGCTTGTGGGTGGTGGAAAATTCCCTTTCAGCCTAAGTTAGCTGTGCGTGTTCCTGGGCCGCTGCTGTGGGGAAGGTTTTAGAAGGAAATGATCCTATTAGCAGGAAAGCCTGCAGTGCTCAGGCTGGCGAGCGCAGAGTGCCTCCTTCCCGGAGGAGGAGCGAGTTCAGCTCGCGCTGATGTGCGCAGCTGACTTTGGTGCTGCCTTGTATAAATCTCTATTTTTGTGCTTTTAATGCAGTTGTGTGCAGCTGAGCTGTCGTCTTGCTTTGCTGCGTGTGGCAGTAGCCTGAGGTGCCTCACCTCATCGCCACCAGAGCAGCTTTGAAAGGCCTGCAGCCTGTTTTGCTATGCAGTAGGAGACGTTTCCCTTAGGAAGCGAGCAGCGTTAGGCCTGCAGCCATGCAGCTGGTGGCAACAGGCTGGTGTAAGCACAGAAATGGTGCTGTTCAGGGCTAGCTACTGTAAAATCATCACTTTCCCTATTAATGGAGGCAGGAGTGAAAGGGGAAAAAGACGTGTGTTTGCTTTGAGTCATAAAAAGGAACCACGCTGATAGAAATCCCAGGCTGGTAAACCCAGGCAAGGCAATGTCTGGGAGAGCAACGCTGAAAAAAGCCGTGGGCAGTCACTTTAAAGCCCCTGGAGATGCTGGACTCCATGTTGAAGGAAAGTTGTTGAAGCTTTATGGGAGGTGTTAGAGGAGCAAGCGTGCTCCCCCATATGGTGTATGCGCATGCCAGAGGAGCAGCTGCCAATGGGACAGCATGCACATGGCAGGCTGAGAGCATGAAGCATCTGCTGCTGGTGTCTATTTGAAATCACAGAATGGAAAAAAACAAGTGGAAAAGAGGTAATGAAAAAATAATCCTGAAAGTCACACACCTGGAAATGCAGTACCCACCCTAACTGCCAGAAATACATTGACTGCCCTGGATGTGTACAAGTCATTTCTGAGCAGTCTGTGGGACAAAAGCAAATCTGCAAATAGGAGGGTAAACATGGACCATAGGGCATCTGTACACACTCTGGAACGCGATTTAATGCTGAGAACCTAGCCAAGGCTCTCGATCGTGCCTAAGTAAATGGATCTCATCTAGGAAAAATGTATAGCTATGCTGGAAGCATACAAGGAGAAGAAAAAGCTCTTGTGGAATAACTGGCTCTTTCAACAGCTACGTGTTACGCACCTACTGTGATTTAAGAAGTAGGAACATTTAGTCTTGTAGATCTTTTTTCCTCCTGTCTACAGCCTTTCTGTTTTATTCAGTTTTCTTTCCCATGTCCCAAGAGGTCTTTGGATGATACACCACAGTATGATCCGTCATTCCTCTCTCGTCAGAAGGGCAGAAGAGGCTGTAGGAAATACAACATGTTCTCCGTAATTTTGAGGAGCACAGAGAAAATTCAGGGAGTTGTTATCAATCACGAATGACTTGTGACTGTGAAACATCAAGATTGCCTGAGCTAGTTCTTAGATGCTTCATGTGTTGGTCAGGAATTCACTTATGGAAAAATTATCTCTGTTCTGTTCTGTATTTGGCATCTTTGGTCTTATGTTTTGAATGGCTTCCAGTAAGGTTTTACAGCAAGTAAAACTTGAAATCTGCCATACTGCAAAGCTTCACTTTGGATCCACCTATTTTACTCTCATTCTCCTTTAAGCATTTTGTAGAGTAAGAGTCAGCTCTGCACTTTGTCAGTTTCCTTGGTTCCTGATTGTTCTTTGCAATGGTGTGCCGTTTGTACCTATGAAAAGGCAGCAAGCAAGAAGAGTCAGCAAAGACTCTGGAGAGAACAGGACTCCAAAGTGGACCTGTATTCGTATGCCTCTGTCCATTTCACAAGCTTCTTTCATCTGCCAGCATCTGTTTTCCTTTCATTATCTTTTTAGTCTAGCTCTTTGCTGTGAAACCCATCGCGATACGTATTTATGATTAGAATTATGGACTGAGAAACGTGTGAGAGGAAAGGGATTAGGGACAGAGTTGCGGCAAGAAAGAAAGAAGCAGCACGAGGAAGGGGCTTCCGCACCCCCTTTCACAGTTCCACACCATTCGCTCCATCTTGTATACTCCTGTTTGGCTGCTTTTAGGACCTAGGTTCTCGGCCTCTTGGCTAAGGTCAAGTGTAGCGTGTAGTGTAGGTGGGTTTCCTGTTGGTGTCTCAGTTGCGTGCATGCACGCACTTGCTCTTCTCTGGTGTCATTAGGATAGATTCTCGTAGGATAGACCTTTGTCCCGTCGAGCATTACAGGACTGCATAGCAAAGATGGAGCAAAGGTGTTATTTCCTTGCTTTCTAAGCAGTGGCAGTGTGTTGCTTTACTCCTCTTGACTACTAGACAGTATAAACGCAATTTCATTTTTCTGGAAGCTGATCGGTGGTAACAACAGTGTTTTAATCATGTTTTAATCTCAGCACACCCTTTAAATACATCTCTGTGTGACAGCAAGGTACTGCAGTAAATTGTAATTGGGTTTTGTGGGTTTAGGGTTGACTTAATAGGTTATCGGGAATGCCATTCTGATGGAAAACAACTTATGTGCATTACTACTATGTCCAGCTAAGGGTCTATCATATGATTGCTTGCCAGTCAGAAAAAAATCAGTTCATTAGATAGTGATACTTTTTTATTGTAATCCGCCTACTGATGGATTTGGGGCTTAAAATACAGCATGCTAGATTTGCTTTGTGCACTCCTCTCCTGTTCTGAAGTAGTATTGGCAGAGTTTTCCTACTTCCATTGTTCTGGGGCCTCTTTTCTGCAGCTTCTAGTTGGAACTGATTCAGGTGTAAACACTTTGCATTGGAAAGTATGTAATTGGACTGTCGGTAGGCCAGAAGGACAGTGTGAAGGCTTTAATGAAGAACGATAAGCCAGCAGCATAACATGGCTGTGAGAAAGGTACCACCCGATTCTGCATGCATCCAGCTAAATATTTCCAGTAATGACCAATAAAGATGAATATGGTGACTAAGGCTGTGGAGAGGCCTTGTCTTGACCCCGTTTCCAGTTCTGATCAGCTGTGATCAGGGGATCTCACACAGATGCAGAGACAGGCTGCTGGCGTTTGAGTGGACCGCAGAGTCCACCCCCCAGGCAGCCACCAGAACTCATTTAGCCTAAGAAAGGAGAAGGGGTATAACTGATGGCTAAACCTCTATTGGGGGAAATGAAGGAGTGGGAGAAGCTTACATCCAGAGAAGGAGGGGAGCCAGAAGACGATGGAGCCACAAAGACAAACCCATCTGAGTTGGCCAGGAGTCAGCTGAGGCTGGAAATTTGGAGGAGGTTTCCTACCTCGAGGCTCTGTCGTCATTTTGGTGTATATAAAGGAAGCAAAATAATACTAGGCTGCTATGCCACTGTCTGTTTAAGCAGCAGAGGCCTTGACTTCATGTCCCAGCTGATCCTTCAGGTCCCATCTCTTCTCTCAGACCAGCAAGCTGTGGCTGCGAGCAGGGCAGAGCAGGGCTGCTGTGCGAGTGCTGGGTGATCTGACTGGAGGAGAAGGATCAGCAGAGGCAGGTGGGGCCAATCTCACATGGCCACGTACATCCAGCCCAGTCTTGTATGCCAAGAGATGGGCTATAGCTGGGGAGCTGTTGCCATCTCCTGCCTCCTTATCTTCTTTAGCGCATGTTAGTTCTATTTGCAGATGATGGAAGAAATGTCAAATTTTGTAAGGAGCCAGGACTGTGGATTTAATTCCCTGACTTTGTTTTTTTTTAGTGGAAAGCTTGTGGTGCTTCCCCCTGTCCATGTTGGAGTTGGATGTCTTGACGCAAACAGAAGTGTTTCCTTGGTAGGAAACAAGAGGGAAGCTAAAGAGTATCATGGAGTAACTCTTCATTTAAAATTTTTGGGATCCCAGGCCCCTCTCCCTTCCTAATCCAAGGGAGAGATTGGGCAGCATGCTGAAACTAGACTTCTCTTCCAAATCCTGATCTCCCATCTCTAACTGACCAGACTGACTTGACTGTCAGCGTGGCACAGTGCACACAGACATCCGTGCAGTGTCATTGCTCGGCAGGACCTCTACAAGGCATCGCCACTGCAGGCTCTGCCAATCCTGCTCAAACAGGTATTGCCTCCTGAAAATGAATCATGGAGCTTCAATCCACCTCTTCTTCCCCACCCCTGAAGGGGAGAATAACAAGCACTTTCTGCAGAGGGGAGCTGTCATCATCAGACATGAAGAAGCAGTCTCTGGGGGACAATATACCAAGTAGATTTTATTGATGACTGTGCCCTGTAAACAAAACTTTTCCTGTGAGGCTGGGAGTATTGAAGATATTCGTAACGTGTTTAGAGAAGGTGAAAAGTTCCTGTAGGAGATAAAGCAGGAATAAAATATTAATGGCTCTACTACGAGCAGATACCTTTAAAAGGCATTTGTAACCTTTGGGTTCAATCATGCAGAGTGAACTTAGCATGTAGGCTGTCAGTGCCTACGGCTAATGCAGGTTACGCTGAATACTGTCAGGAGCTTAATTTGATGCATTATTTTAATTTTGCCCTGACGCATGAAGATCAGAGGTATACGTGGTTGTAATCGGTGCAGCAACATAATGCTCCAGACTGCGAGCGATGCTTTCATTGCCACCTGAAACTTTAACATGTAGTTGAGGGCTTTCTTTGTAATGTATCATTCTGAAACATATTGAGTCTGCTAAGCACTTCACTTGCGCTAAAGGCACAGAAAGATTTAGTGTATTCTCTACTCTACCTGAGAGGGCAGGCATGGGTGAGAGTCAGCGAACCTGGGGTTTTGTGGGGTTGCTTGAGTTTTGCTTTGTTTAACACCTGTGTTAGTTGAGGTGAGTTCTGCAAGCGTCACTGGATCCTAGAGCACCTCATCTTCAAGGAGGAGTTTACAAGTGGTGTAGGGCATTTGGCTGAGGCAGTTTCATTTACAGGATGTAGAGCTGATAGTGCCAGCTGCAATTAGGTTTCCTAAATGCTTTCTTTATAAATCTCTGGCTTTGATTACTTCTAATTTTACCGACTGTTTCTAAGAGCTACAACGGTTATGCCGTTTCTGGGAATACCCTTTAGGAAAATTACTTAGGTTGTGTTGTGCCCTTGATGGGAAAAAAAATCTTGGTGTGCTACACTGATCTCTTGCCAGGGATGACGGACTTAAAACTCAGTGAGAAGGTGAAGTCACTCTGTTGATTGAAATGTGCCTTTTGTTCTTTGTGGGATAAAACCACTGGGGAAATGACAAATCTTTGAAGAATTCAGGCCACACAAACTGGGAAAAGCCCTAGAGCTTAGTGGCTACATTCTTCATAGAGGGTATGACCTGTCCCAACCTGCAAATGGTGAAGAGGGCTCTTCCATCAATCACTGCTCCTCACTGCAACAGCCTGCTGCAGCCTCGGGTGCTAGACCCAAATAGTGAGCCAGTGGGGACTAGAGGGGCGAGGATAATTGGGGGGGAGTCTGGGCATGGATAAGGAGACCGAAAACTCCAGGGATGCTTGGGAAGGAAGAGTAATAGAACTGAGATCCCACAAGGTGGAGACGGAGGAGAAGCAAGGGATTGGCAGAGCAAGAAGACTAGCACTAAGAACCTGTGAAGGATGCTGGGGCTGACGGGACTTGCTTTGCTTTTTCCCTTTTTTTTTTTTTTTTTTTTTTTTTGCCTATGTCTAGCAATTTACATTCAGGAAGTGCCAAGTTTGCAACAACTGGTACCAAAGGCTGGAAAATACCAAAATTAGGGGCTTCCCCCTGCCCTTCTCTCCCACGCTTCTTAGCATAGGAGTTATTCTGGTTACATTGTCACATGCTATTTTTTCACAGAATTCATGTCTCGTTTATTGTACTGGAGAGATGGGTGCTCCTGCTTTGAGCAAGGTCTTGAAGAAGAGTAAGATGCTGGTGGTTCTGTTTTCTTATCTCTTGCAGAAGACAGAAGGTGCGTACTGAGAGAGGGGAGAACTGCGTGAAGAAAAAAGATAATCTTACAATGTCAGCAGTTGCCACAAAAGTTTTGCATGGTGCTAATTACATCATCTAACCCTGACTTCTCACAAGTGGTTGCTGGTGACAGGTTCCTCATTCTCTGACCGCAAGCCTTGGGATATGACTTGCACGAGCCCTGTTTGTTCACAGCTGCAACTGACGTCAGTCAAGGCTGTAGTCTGAATATAATATTCAGTCAGGTTTTAGGTGCCTCAGGTGACACTCCAAAATGGGTGGGTATTTCTTCCTTAGGCTTTCTGTACACCAGATCTCCACTTACAAGCTGGGTTAATGCATGTTTCTTCACCTCACAGGCATTTTGGGAAAATAATTACTGGCTGGAAAACTCTACAGGAATAGAAAAGGTGGTTTTTTTCCTCAGTCATGCTTTGGGCAGCGTCATATGAACATGACCTGAAGGACAAAACGAAGCATGGAAAAGGTGCCCAGCCATGGAGGAGGAGAGCCAGGCATAATGCATAGATGTGAGGGGACAGGTTAGGGAGCGGGACTTGCAGGCACATTTCCCTAGAGGCCAGGGCAGCTGGTATTAATGCTGGCTGTGAGGCTATGAAATCACAGGCTGTCTAGTGCAAGTTACAGTGCGGGTCAGGAGCGTGCCTTTGAAATGAAGCTCGGGGCTGACCCACCCCTTTGATTCTGTGGTTCACATGCCTTGCTGCTGGGGCACGAGAACTGGGCTCCTGAGCTGGACCTGAGATGTGTCCTCCCCTGAGCCAGGCCAGGCTACAGCCAGTCTGAAGGGAAACCACTCGAGTGTGGATGTAGCTTCCTCAGTGCCCTTGGCTCTTCAGACTGGCTCCTGTTGGGCCCCATCCCTTGCCAGCATGAATAAAGCCCTAGGATCTCTCTTTGTAAATTCCCACTTGTTTCAACAACTCTAATGCTACTGGACTTTTGACCGTGACTTTGCAAGCTTGACATTCAAGGTTGGTTTTGGGGAGAAGAGGGTTGGTGTGGATTAGGATGTACACAAATGGGCTCGGTGCGTTTCTTAAGGGACAGTCACACTAGTTCACTCTGGTGGTGAATATGTGAAAAGCATGTGTCAAAATAAAGCCACATCACAGAAATCCATTCATCTCAACCTTAATTCCAGGAACAGTTTCTCTATGTGATTCTGTTCTGTTATGGTACGTATATTAATGCACTGCACAAGTCTTCATATACTGCACAGATTTTTCTCACAAATGCTTGGGGCTGGAGGATGTTCATGCAGAGGGTGATGTGAGTGCAAGGCTGCTGCCTTGCATCAGTAGAAAATCATGGAGACCTCCCTGATGATGGGAAAAAGGCTAACACTAATGAATGAGGATCTAGGGAGCACCAGGGCAGTCAGCCTCCTCTCCGTCCCTTGGGCAGCAAGGATTGCACAGCACATGCCCTGGGAATCCATTTTCAGGCTTATGAAGGACCAGGCAGCCATCGGGATCAGTCAGCACGGCTTCACCACAGGCGCATCACACCTGGGCAGCCTGGCTGCCTTCTCTGTGGAGACAAGGGGACAGCAGCGGATATTGTTTATCTTATCTCTAAAATTACTTGTGACGTGGTCTCCCACAGGACTCTCATTTGAAAGCTGAGGAAACACAGGCTGGGTGAAGGAACTGGAAGATGGATCGGAAGTTGGCTGAACTGCTGGACTGAAGGGTACTTAATCAATGGCTCAATGTCCAGGTGGCACAGCGTAGCTAACAGAGCATCCCAAGGTCAATACAAGAGGTCAGTATTATTTGATATGTTCATCACTGATCTTGGATGATGAGCCAGAGTGCACCTTCAGCTATTTTGTAGATGACATTAAATTGCATGTTGGGCAGAGAAAGGTTTGCTATGCTGGATGGTAGAGCAGCATTGATAAACCTGAGGGTCGGGCCAGCGGAAACTTCATGAAGCTCAACAAGAAGTGCAGGGTTCAGCACCTAGGGCAGAACAATCCTAAGCATCAGCGCAGGGTAGGGACCCATTTGCTGGGGAGCACATAGTGTGTAAACTTAACTCCTCCCATCCCTTTTATATACAGTATGTTCCTCAGCTGCACAGACTATGTTCTTCAACTTCCTTATGGATGGCTGGCTATAGAAAAGATGGAATATCCTTGGAGCTGCAAGGATGACAGACAGTGGTCGCAAGGTTTGGCAAACTCTGTCTGGATATAAGAAAAGAGGCTCTTTACAGCGAGGGTGGGTCAGTGCTGGAGCAGGTGCCCAGGGTGGCTGAGGAATCACCATCCTTGAAGGTGTGCGAAACTCATCTGTACACAGCAACCTTCTCAAGTGAGTGCCTTCATCTAACTTTGAGTTTGGTCCTGCGTTGAGCAGGGTTTGGAATAGATGATCTCCGGAGATCCTTTCCAACCCACATTTTTCTATTATTATGGTCTGGGTAGGCAGTAAGCATAGTTTTCCTCAACTTCTTACCTTTATCTTTCTGTCCTTTTTCTCTTGAAAAGAAAAGTTATATGGAATAGGAGGAGCTCATGGAATATGCCTGTTGTAGTTCCATGAAGTGACCCATGCAGAAGGTGAAATGCTGGCCAAATGCCATTCACTGCAAATGGGCTAGACAGGGACACTTACGTGATCCTATCTGCTGCTAGCCTTTTCTCTCCACCTGATTAACATTACTCTCTCCAACCCCCTTGGCATGCAAACAAGGCACCTTGTAGAATTCCTCGCACTCAAAATCCCCTCTTTGAGACACAAACAAAACAACGCTCGCTTAGCTGTACTCTTGACCTCCTTACCTTGTTTTCCACCAGCACCTTCGTACCCAGGCAATGTGATCTCCTGCTCACACGCTGTTTTCCAAGTAACATATATTGGGTGTGACGTGCTGAGCAACACACAAACAGCAATTTCACTTGTCAGGAAGTTCCTCCGGGCAGCTCACGCTGTTGACTCACTGGCAGGTTTTTAACCTGGAGCACCACTGCTACGGACCCCGTTTTACTGGAGGACAGTACCTCTGGCAGACCTGAGCGGCACTGTGCGTGTGCTGGGCCTCCCAGAGATATACAGTAAGTGTCCGATGGCTGCTACGCATTGCCTTGATTGAAGCTTGACACCCACATAGCAACTGGGGTGCTCAGTGTGTGGTGGGAATGCAAACCGCTCTGTTTGTTAATAATCCTTTCACAGCTGCAGAAGCCATAAGCTATTTGTGTGAAGGTAATGAAATGTGCATGAAGAAAATCCTTGTAAACGGGTAATGGTTAGCATCCATCACTATTGCTTATTTAGCCTATCATGGGGTTTTTTTGGTCATTTTATGGGTTGGGAGGGGGGCCAGGGTCAGACTCTGGAAACAAAGAGAGTATTTTTTGTTAATTGAGAAAAATTATGTTTGCATTCTAAATTAAATCAGAATATCCTTAAGCTGCCCTGCTGTGAATGCTTTTACGCAGATCTTCTGGCAGCGAGTCAAGCATTGTCACCACTCCTGTGCCTAGCATTTGTTATTTAGGCATGTACTCAGGGATTTCTGGTGAAGACAGGGCAATATTAATGCCGCTGTGCAAGCCCCGAGTGAAACTTCACCCAAACATGGGCACACAACTCCAAGAGAGACTTTCCAACCAGAATGAGCGCAGAGAGACTAGAAAAAACTTGCATTCAGTATCCGCGTCCGAGACTGGTTCATAGGTTGTACAGAGACTCCATCTCTTCTGACTTTCTGCATCACAGAGCCATTAAGCAATAGTCCTGAATTGACTCTATTTTGACCACGGGTGCACGTTTAGGAAAGGGGAGGAGAAAGGAATCTGACCTGAATTTACAAAGGCCCATTAATGGAGAAGTCATCACAGCCCTTAGTAAAATGTCTTAGTTTTAATTACCTTCACAGGTAATTACCTTCCGTTGTCATCACAGTTAAATATTTATTGTTTATTTCTAGTCTAAACTTTCTTCAAGCTTCGTTTGTTGAAACCTGGGATGCTTCAGTTCGCTACAACCAGAGATTAGATATGATGGCTGTTCTGGCATAGATGGTGCCGGTGGAGGATCCCACACCCTACCATAACAATCTTTAGAAGTGGGAAGAACTGGGACTGACTTGTAGCAGTGGGGTTTCTGCCTTTCCTAATATTCTCACATACGTCACCGCTCCTGTAACCCTCCATGGAATAAGGCTCTGCTCCTGGCATGTGCTGCAAAAGCACTGTCAGCTTTTCAACTTCTTTGACTTCATATGTCAGTCCTGTGATACGTGGGCTCAAGAGAAATGGAAAGGGATAAATGTAAAAAAAATTGCACTTTGTTTCTCAACCTCTGTTTCCAGAAATTTGCTTTAAGAATCAAATCAGACTGACCAAGCCCGAAATAAAAGAGAGAGGCATTAGGAGCTCTCTTATTCCCTTGTGGTGTAAATCTAAAGCACTGGCATGGTATCCAGATGATGTTTAATTTTGCAGCTGTATAGCAGCAGTCTGTATCTTTCTGTAAATCACCTGCATCTATTCACACTTAACAGCACTGTTGTTTGTTCTCTTTGACCTGACAAACCAGAGATGCAAGGATTAGGTTTCCAGACACTGAGAGTCTTTTTCTTAGCAACCAGTTTGAATTTCAGTCTGAAGTGAGCCAGTTGATGGCCTAGTAAGGTATAGCACACCTTGGAACTAATTAGTCTTAAATGTACTTTTAAGTCATCAATGACACCTGCCTGTGCTACTCTACCTCGTTAGCTGGCATTGGCTCCATGGTACGTGAAATCTGCTGACTCTATTGAAGGGCTGGGCTTGCCGCCCTGCCCAGAAAAATAAGGAAGTTGAAAGACATTGTCTAAATAATGTTTAGAGAGGATCTGAGCCAAGCATTCTGGGGAGAAGAGACTGCTAGAAGAGGCGAGAGTGGTGTGGAGTCTGCTGATTACTGGTTTAATAAAACCAGAAAATAGATGTGTGTATGTATGCAGGGAGAATAAAGGTAGGCTATGTATCATGCACAGGTTGCTTGAGAGTAGGCTGGAAAAGGGCTTATTCATGTGGTAACATGTAAACTAATGGTCAGCTTTAGCAGTCAGCTGTGGCTATTCCATATCAGGACTTTTACGAATGGCCATTTAAAATACATCTCCCTATAGCTCTTAAAAGTAAGTACCATGTGTTTCTGTGACTGAGGAACTAGAAAATTTATACTCATGTGGTTGCATGAGTAGAAGGATGAGCTTTTATGTATGAGCTTCACACACATTTAAAAGCCATATCTGGCTCTGCACGGCCCTGCTAGCTGTTCAGAGTAAATTTTGCTGGAAACCTTAATGGCTTTAAAAGATCTCATTCTAAATATCTTGATGGAAGAGATTCTTAATGTGTTTTTACTTATTTTAATCACTGCTGCATTCATTAAAAAATACTTTGACTCAAAATGGCTACAAACTCCCTACCCCTATTTTTGTACTCTTTCAATTTCCGAAAGGTTTGCTTGTATACTAGCTAACACACTGCAATTGGAATTAATCACAGAAGTGTTTTTCCCTTCTCGTCTTGCTTCTTTTCAAATCATTAGTTTTAATGGGGAGATGGTGATGATTACACTGGCATCCACTTTCCAGTGCTGCTCTTTAGCTCCCGGACAGAGTGATTCACAAAATATCCATCCACTTGTTTATGACAGAGCTGATACCTGTATTTCGCTTGCACAGTCCTTTTAATAGAGGTTTCATTAAAGGGTCTGATCTAATCCTTTGAAGTTTTACTATTGCCTTCCTTAAAATCTGAATCAATCTTAAAACTGATCAGTTCTTGGCTGGATAACACCCAATGAATCTGGATGAAGGTGTTGAATAAAGCAGCATAAAGGCTTATCTTGGTTGCATCTGAGCCAACCTACATGCGTGTAACCTTATCTTTGGCTGCCAACTCCATAAAGTGATTTTGCTTGTCTTCAGTCATTAATGCATGAATCCAGTGCAGGTAGATTTAAAAAAAAAAAAAAAACACAACAAAAAAACAACCAAATCCAACGAAGCAAGCATTTTACCTTTTCTTCCTCTTCTTCCATTCTTCCATCTTTGTGGTCCTGTGGCTGATTTTAGGGGTTTTTTTTTTCCTCAAAATCCTTTCCATTCAAAATCTTGCTCATTTCTTCAAAGCAGAAAGACATTTGAGAAGACATCCCAGCCATTTGGAAAAGCCTGTTGTGGTTCATCCCCCCCATGGCACTGCTGCCTTGGAAGCTTAAAAGTGCTTGCCATCTTCAACCTCTCCTTCCCCAGCGACTGCAGGCTCTCACCTCCTGCCTTCTCTTACCCTTTACCTCATTCTTTCCCTCAGCTTCTCACCAGCCTACGTGGAAAACGTGACTTCTCGCAGCCGTCACACAACAGACAGGCCAGCCCCGCTCTGCAGAGCGCTGCCCTTCCTGCCTGCCTGCCCCTTCACCTCCAAATGCCATCAGTGTGCTACCCAGAGCCACTGACTTTTATTTTCCTCTAATTTTACTTTAGGTCCCCCCAGTCTGTTTTTGTCTCCTGCACAACATGTTTTGCTGTTACATCCTGTCATCCATGGAAGCTTTGTGACTGTTGCCTCCCGATTCCCCTTTCTTTCAGGTCCTAATCTCTTCTGTTCTGGCGCAGAAGGATGCTGTCCCTCAGAGCTTTCCTCTCTGGTGCCCCTTTGAGCAATGTCAGCCCCAAATACAGCTTTACCTATTATCTTCTTTCTCCCCACAGCTAAAGTAAGTCATGATGCATCCTCCTGACATGCCCTGGTAGGTAGCTAGCCATGGCCAAAAGGCTAGACCTTTTCACACTTCATCACAGCCATCCATATCGCTGTACTTGTAGCTCAGACCTGTAATCTTTGTTTCCTATGGTTTGGCCCTAATGTTCAAGCTTTGTCTAAATATTTCTATTCCTGCCTGCACTATGTTTTCCAGACGAGATCTCGTGTCTGACCACAGTCCCATATTATTTTCCTGGTCTCAGTCATGCTGTTCCCATATGACTGAAATGGCTGCTCCCCATCTCTGGTCTCTCTTCTGACTGTGCCCACCTCTTCTGTGTAAGCAGAAACCTCCCTCAGTCTCCTCCATAGCTTTGTTCAGCCCTGCTTGCCCCTGGCTTTTTGGTTTCTGAGGTAATGGATGCTCCCTTGGTGAAGGCCATTTCTGTGGTGGGGAAGGTGGCCGTGGTGCTGCCACCCTCCCTGATCTCCGGTGATGGAGGCAGGCGGTCCTGTTTGGGTCCTGGTGGCTGAGCGCGGGGAGATGTGTACAACCACACCTCCTGGCTGGGTGACACCATCATCCCTGCTGACCCCCGCCACGTAACGTCACTTTTCATCTTGGCTTGGCATCCACTGCCTCCTCCCGCTGCAGGAGAGTCCTGGCACACGGATTTGCATTTCTAGGGCAGCAAACATGCAGTTTGCCTTCTCAGCTGAGATGTTTGGAGCCAGCTCCCTCTCCAAGTCCCCCAGTGACCATCCAGGGATCTTCCCTGAGCACACGTTTCCACAGCACGGCCTGCTGAGTGGAAAAACTGAAGGCTCTGACTCAGAAATAGAGATGCCCTGATTTGGACAGGCTGATGAAATTCATCCCCTCGGCCGCACCCCACAGAACAGGGTGGCTGACCTTTCTGCTGAAGCAGCCTGCTCTGCTATGGCGACCCAAAATCAGTGTTTAATCAAAATACGAAAAACCACTGCACCATCCTTCCAATACTTGCCTCCACCAAAAAAAAAAAAAAAGACAAACGCTCATTGTTTAGGAGGTGGAAACTTGCCTTGTCCTGTCTGCTCTTGACTGGCAAAGAACAACAGTTGTTGTATTATTTTGCTATGTTTTCTCCAAATTTTATCTTCCAACCTGCCTTTGCATTTTGTAGGCTGCAAGACTTTTAGGGCCAGGGATGTCATCTGGAGGTTTCTAATGCTTGAGCTGATGATGGCAATGAGGTTCAAGGTGACGGGTGCTCTGTGAGGGGCCCACACTGAACACCTTACCAGGAATCACTTTACAAATAAAATTGGCTTGCTGCAGCATGGACTCCCAGAGTATTCCTTGAGTGGGGTCATGAAGACAGCAATCAGTAGCTTCCAGGGGGAACAAGACCACTGCTCTCCACCTGTAGGAACATGATCTCTTTTCTGCCTTAACACTGTCAGCTCTTCATAATGTTTTTTGCATCTGACCCACATTTAATTTTGTAAGCATAATGTCTGGGAGTTTCAGGAAAATGTGTCATAGGCTGACTCACAGTAAAGAAGCGATCAAAACAGGACAAGAAAGTTTCTTGCAGGCAAAACAGTTTCTCATGCGTGCATCTGATTGATGTTATTTGCCTTTCTCATGCTGGATTGCAACCGACCAAGAATTTTAAAGTGGCGAAAGAAATTCACCCTTGAGGTCCAGCTTTGCCTTCGGTGAATCCCAGGCAGCACTCCCGAAACGAAAGCCCCTATGCTGCTATTGATGAGGGCAGTATCTGGGCCTCAGCACATGAACCGTGGGAAGTCGTGACCGTAGATAGGATGCTTGAGCACAACACCAGAATGTCCTTCTCCAGGCTCCTAGAAAATCCGTTCCAGCGCACAGTCTCAGAGAAGACTTGCTGGTGTGTGGTGTCACATCAACACTGTAAAACTATAAGGGAATCCCGTCTGAAACGAGGCAGAGTGTTCCATTTCAATGGGTCCTTTTCAGCTAATAGTAGTAGTTGGAAAACAAGATGTCTCTCAGTGAAAAAATACCACGTGAAAAGATATGTAAGATTATATGTACACAAAAGTCAAGCATGACAAAAGTGAGATAAAACATCTGAGAAGATAATGATATCTTAGCAGGACTGGGAGAGAGCATACCTTGAGAAACGCTGATCCCTGTCCGTATTTCCTAGGTGGCCCATCTCCTCGAAGAATGTTTGTGCAGCACTCCAGAAATGGGAGAGGCCCCTGGACACCAACAGATGTCTCCTGTACCCACGGAGACGCCACCTGCTGTGCCCGCCATCCGGCTGGACAACCACCCATGTGGGCAGCTGGCACCAGGAGGGATTTGGGACGTCACCGACTGCAGCGTGCTATCCTGCTTTTTAAAATGAGCTCAATGCCAGATGCCAGAAAGGTCCTCTGCTGTGGTGTGTGTCATCTCACTGAACTTCAGGACTCCCTGGCACGACATGAGCCTGGGCGACAGCACTTTTCACCCAGGTGGTGTAAATGCTTGGGCCGTTAGCTTTTAGCCTGGTCCAGGTGCTGCTGCACCTAAGCGTGTGCAGCAGTCCGGAGGAGTGCGAGTGGGGCTTTGGTAAGCCACAGTTCAAATGGGGATTGCAACACAGGTGTAACTTGACCCAGTTTCACCACAGATTTGCTTGCAGAACCCCCTCCCACTCGGTGGGCAAGCTGACCCCAGGTATGCAGAGGTGGATGGAGATCAGCACCCAACAAGAGGATGTCCCGCTCCAACCCTGTGCGTGCCAAAAGCCCTGATGGCGCCAGCAACAGAGAGAAACACAGGTCCTGCTATTTCTCCAGGCATGTGAACCAGCGCAATGGAAAATATTTGTGATATTCTGAAAATCCAAGCTGATGCTTACTGAACAAGACTGAAAAATTCCCCATCTCTATGCTAGGAAATAGCAAAGCAACTGATGTGGAAAGAGACCTCCTTTGGGTGAGCTAACCGCGTCCACAGCTGCGTGTCCCAGGACAGCAGCCACCTCCCGGCCCACCGGGCGCTACTGCTGGCATCACCCTCCCTGTAACTCTCCGATTAGGAAATAGGTGCTGTCAGGAAAATTCGCAACTGGCTCATGCCGACCGAGGAGAGAGGCTCGGACACAAGGTAGAGAATTACAAGAGTAAATATTTATTCATGTGCATGAGGTGTCCCAGCCAAATTGGGGCACCCTGAATGTGGTTTCACACAGGGTTCTTACAGCCTTCAAACGTTCAGGTACAACACGATTTGACTAATCACCAACACCCACACTACCGAGTACTAATCATAGTAAAACTTTGCAAAGCAACGTTTTTGCAGCATTCTTGCTGCTTGTCTATTGATCCAGATATCCCTGGAGTCCGTCTTGCTAGAGTTACTTATCTAGGAAGCTAGACAACGCTGGGAGGGTTTCAAAGATGTGTTAGAGGGGGTAGGGTGCTGGCGGTATCTTGGTTGTCCCGGGGTATCCTTTATCCTTCATGGACAGCTCTAAGCTTCCAAGAAGCAAAGTCCTTATTTCCAGGGCTGGCCTGTCCTTTAGTTTGTTTTACTTAAGCCCAGTAAAATTTCACTGCCTCATTACATTACAGTGTATAATGTGAACTAATACATATATTAACAAAGTTAATACAGTTTCATACTGTAAAGACTGGTTGATATAATAGTTAGGAAAGGGGATTTTCTTAACAGTGCTTATCTCGGAGTGAGGAGCCACTTGCTCTGCGCGGCAGCTATGGGAAGGGAATCCAGTAGTGCACTTTAATTGGCTCCTTTTGCATCATAGGATGTGTTAATGATTTGTTGGACAATTATTAAGCTGTTTAATCTTCCAGTCAGCCTATGCAGGATGTAGTTCAGAATAATATCTTTTGTACATGATACATGTGTGTCACGTGGAAAAGAGAAGATGTGTCTCCCTGTCAGGGACGTTGCAAGGAAGCATGAGAACCTCCAGAAACAGTCTTAGCTCCTGCGATTCGCAGCTGCTGGATTAACATATTACACATCTTCTGGAGGAAAAAACAATCTTCATTATGTTTAACATCAACAGATTTTAGCTAGCACCTTTTTCATCACTGGCACTACCCTGCAACTTTCTTATAAAAATGATACTTCTGAAAAAAGGCTTTCTTTAAAAAAAAATAAAAATTTGTATTTCTGCTATTTCAGCTGCGGCAGAGTCATTAAGATGGCAAAGACTTTAGTAGTAATAATCATACAGTGACCTTTTGGAAGCTGGAAAGCTTGTAATAAATGAGGCAGTGATTCGGGAAGGAGAAAAACAGTAGAGTGCTGGCTGGAAGGACTGCATTCTGCACTCTGCCGCGGGTTTTCCTTGTGCCAAAGTGTAAGGCATTTACATCAGGCCTTGGGAGGGGGATGGCTAATTGTATAGCTCTTGTTTGCAGAGTGCTCAAGCTGAGGCCCAAAATCAGACCGAAGTCTCAGCACCTCTGTCCAGTTGCAGCTCAACCAAAGGAAGCTGTACTTCTGAAATAAGCTGCTTATCTGAAAAATCATATTCTGAAATTTCATCCACTAAATCGAGTGCCCCAAGTTAGTGGCCACTCTGGACTTAATTCACCTGTACCTCAACTTCCCATTTATAATCCTGCTACTCCAGCAAGGTATGACTAATACTAATTAAAAAGTGCAGGGAACTACACAGTGACCAGGGAGAACATTACTGTTTGGATGCCCATTAACTGAGTATCTTCTTTCCTGTGGCATGCATCCTGTAGGGAAAATAGTATGTGATTAATTAAAATCGTATCAGGCTAATGCACAAAGGAGACATTAAATAAGCATACACAGCCTTAATTATGCTGTATCCTAATTTTTGTGACTTTACTGACTTTACAACTTCAGTAACATTTTAGCGTGGTATGTGTGTGTGTGCCTGTGCACTCATTATATCCTAATTAACTTGTCCCGAAACAATAAAAGACAGATTTCCTCTACAAGATCATCAAAACAAACTGCAGTTTAACACTTCAAACTACCTTGGAATAGAAAAGTGTTAGAGGAATCAAAAAATGTCCTCCAAATATGTAAATGCTGTCCTTTCAAAGTTGCTTCATCTCCTCCTTTCCCCTTCAAACTTCAAGTAAAATTCTAGCCTGGGGAAAACCCTGGGAAAGCCGGGCCTCGGGAAGAAGTTGAAAATTAGGGTACAAACTTAAAGGAAACCTCGTATCAGCTGTGAAGTGTGCAACAGTGACTCAGTGGGGTAAGCACCTGTAATTCTCCCCTTGAGAAGCGGATGGACTTCTGCACGTTGCTTGAAAGAGCGTGATGAGGCCATTCCTAAGTGGAAGCATACTATTAACAGGAAAATATATACTGCTAACAGGGAGCACCTCTAACAGCCTGCCACATAGTGGCTAATTTGGGGTGACGGGTTTTTTTTTTTTTCCAAGGTGATGAAGGCAGCAGAAGTTTTGCCATGGTTTTGGTGAGTACAAGAGGAGGTCCTTCATCTCCTGCGGTAGGAAACATTTCAATCCTACACAGTAGCTACAGCTTTTCTTCAAATAAAAATTATAAATCAACTTTGGTGTTTCGGTCAGCTTTCAGATCCTTTATGAAAAATCCATTCTGCTTTGCGGCTGTCGCAATCAGTCGCTCGGAGTTCGTCCAACAAGAAGCCATAAACCACACAACCACGTCATGGGGCACCTGTTCCACCGGAGCTTCTTGGCAGGAGTCTCCTATGTCACGTTCGCTGACCTTGGATGAATAACCTGGGCATACGAATGATAACTTCAGTGAGAAGCATGAGCGTCTTAAGTATAGATCACGAATAATTTTACTTTAGTTTCTTTCCCCCTGTTTCTTGTTGTTTCTTAGGCTATCGTTCTTTCCTGCACAGTATTAACACTTGGGCCCAGGGAATTCTTACTGATGTCGCAGAAGGGAGCTGTATCAAGGCAGCTTTTTTGCTCAGACAGGGAAACAGTGGATACAAGTGCAGGGTAATGCCATGGCCAGATGTACAAATGAACCATGTTCTGGAGCAAGAAGACCTGCGAAAAAACATGGGCCCCAAAATACGCACTGAGGAGAAGAGTGACAGACGTGTGCTCAGATGCTGGTGGAAAGCAGTTCTGAACCTGGGAGGAAGGAAAAAGATGGCATGCTGAGTCAGTTTGAACAGCAGCGAGGTAGTTTTGTTCCCTTGCAAATAGATGTCTTGGAAAAAATAGAGGCTGCATGCCAAGAGGCTATTGATCCTGTTGCTAAATAAAGTGGTAGCCTCACTTAGCGGTAGGTTCTTTTAGAAGCACCTGCTAAGCGTTGATGAGGAAAGGACCGCAGCCCTCCCGGCACGCCGGCACGGCACGACACGAGCGCAGCAGCAAATGGAGGGGCTGGCTGGCCACGTTCGGTACCGCCACCCGTGCCGGCGCCCCCCCGGCTGCCCATCAGAAGGGATGGCTGGAGGCGAAGGGCCCTCACGCAGCAATCCCAGGACGCATGGGGAGAGGCGGCGTGGCAGGACGGACTCGCCTGCTCCCTCCTTCCGCAGGAAAGCAAGGAGGGCTGCTGGGGACTTCCCAGCCAAAGCACCTAATGGCCAGGGGAGCGGGACGGGAGCAATCAGCAAAAATGCTGCCGCTCCTTGTCAGGGTCCCAGGAACCAGAGAACAGCACCGGGGGTGGCTCAAGCGGCGAGCCCACGTTTTCATCATCTGTCCAAGATCCTGTGGCTTGTCCTTGATACAGCAGAGCAGAACTAGTCGCACCTCTGTGTGACGGATCACGTCCCCAGCTGACTTTGATAAAACGGCAATGGGATTCAATCCCATCATAATTCCAAGTGAAAATTTCAAGAATGATGAAATAGTGACGGGATGCTGAGGTCGGCTTCTGGATAGAAACCTTGGGCCAAGGAGGGTGCTGCAAGTGTCGGACCGGTGAGCATTGCTCAAAGAACCATTATTAGAAACGTTAGTAGTGCAAAATGGGTAAGTCGTGGAACAACTTAAGGCACACACACTGTTTTGCAAAGCGACTGTAGTTCTACTGCCATCATCCCCCTGCTGCTTTATTGATCTAGACATCCCTGGAGTCACTCTTGCTACCGTTTCTTATCTCCGATGCCAGGTAAGGGGAGGGTTTCACAGAGATGTCGGAGGGGCTAGAACGTTGGCATTACTTCAGTAGTCCAGGGGTATCCTGTATCCTTCGTGGATGGCTTTAAGATTCCGAGAAACAAAAGTCCTTATGTTCCGGGTGGGGGCTGCCCTGCCTCTCCTTGCCATGGGCTGGGGTCCTTCGGCCAAGCTTGCTTCACTGTGAACATTGATGCTTACTTTAGCATGACTGTGCAGTATATGATGTAAACTATATATACCTTAAGAAAGTTAATACAATTTCATACCATTAAGAAAGTTGGTGCAATTTCATACTATAAAGACTAATTGGTACAATAATTAAGGAATGAGATTTTCCTAACGGGCTAAGAGGCTGTCGTTTGGGGGCTTAAGGCCTAGTGGGAGAGAGGCAAAAACCAGAATACCCTCCGCTGTCCAGCTGCAATCCAAGAACCCGCGGCCACCTCCTGGCTCGACTGACAGGCTCTCCACTCCTCCGAACGGTTTGTTTACAGCTGTGCCTAAAATAAACGCTGCCTTTTTTTTTTTTTTTTTTTTTTTTACTCCTGTTATTCCTGCAGAGCAAGTTGGGATTCCTTTCTGACTCACGCATGATTAACTAACTTCCAGCTGCATTATCTTTATTGTTGCTGCCGATGCACAAGCCAGCGCTCAGCACGACTCGCAGATCCCAAGCTGAGCTGGCAAGGCTGCCGCTTTACAGAAAAGGATTTTTTCTGAGAGTTGTGGGGTTTGGGAATTTTTTTTTTTTTAATTTATCTAAGAGAGAACACGTGCTCGCTTTCTCGGGGACCGGGGAAACACGGCCACACAACAACCGACCGCGTACCCCCACCCGCCCCGCCCGCTGCGCAGGGGCCGCGCCCGGCAGCCGGGCGGCGCCGGGGAGGGGGTGTGTGCGCGGTGTGTCCCGGCGCCGGGGGGGGTCCCGGCGGCGGCGGCAGCCGCGCCCGGCGGGAGAGGCGGGGAGTCCCGGCGAGGCCGCGGTTGAGGCCGGGCACCAGGAAACGGGAAGGAAGAGGCTGAGCCCCGCAGGAGCCGCACAGCGGAACCCCCGCCCCGCTCCGACGGCAGCGGGGAGCCGCCGCCGGCGGCGGGCCGGGCGCACGTGCGGGCGGGGCGGCGCGGCGGCGGGCGGGCACGTGCGGCACCGGCACCTGGCGGCGGCCGGGCCCGGAGGGAGGGCGGGAAGCAGGGCGGGAGCGCGCCCCGGGGGAGGGCGGCCGGTTGTGTAAGCCACCTCCGGCCGCCCCTTACATAAGCCGGGAGCCGGGCCCGCGGGGGCGGTGCGAGCCGCCCCCCGTCTCCCCCCCCGCCCCTCCGCCGTCCTCCCCGCCCGGGAGCCGCCCCCCGCTGCAGCCGTGTGGCCCGCCCCCTCCCTTCCGTCGCCGTCCCCTCCCAGGAAGGAGCCGGAGTCGGCAGCGCCGCGGGCCCGGCATGGAGTAGAGCGGCCCGGGGCCGGCGGCGCCGCGCGGGCATGGAGCTGGGCCCGGGGCCCTGCGCGCTGCCCCCCGCCGCCGGGGCCGGGGCCGCCACCGCGGCGGCGGGGGGACCCTGCGCCGAGATGCTGCAGGTGGCGGAGGAGGCCTTCCGCGGCGGCAACTTCGAGCTGGCGGCCGAGATCTACGGCTCGGAGCTGGCGGGGCTGCCGCAGCCCGAGCGGGGCCTGTGCCTCCGCCGCGCCGACGCGCTGGCCCGGGCCGGCCGCATGGCCGAGGCGCTGGACGCCTACGGCGCGGCGGCGCGGCTGGCGCGGCTGCGGCCCGAGGAGCTGCGGGAGCTGGCCGAGAGCTTCGCCCTCAGCATCCGCGACAAGGAGCTGCGCCTCCCGCCCTGGAGGAGCGGCGGGCTCGGCGGCGGGGCGGAGGGCGAGGGGCTGGGCGACCCGGCGTGCTGCCGCCCGCCCGAGCTCTTCGCCTGCCCGCTCTGCCGGCGGCTGCTGTGCGAGCCGGTGACCCTGCACTGCGGGCACACCCACTGCCGCCGCTGCGCCGAGCCCGGCGACTGCGGCCGCTGCCACCGCCCGCGCCGCCCCGCCGAGACCGGCCCCGCCGCCGCCGCCGCCTCGCCGCTGTCGCCCGCCGCCCGCCCGCGGGTCAACGTGGTGCTGGGCAACCTGCTGCACAAGTGGTTCGGCCCCGAGAGCCGGGCGCGGCGGCTCCGCGCCGAGGGCGACGCGCTGCGGGAGCGCCAGGAGCTGCCGGCCGCCCTGGAGAAGTACAACCAGGCCCTGGAGACGGGTGAGCGGCGGCGGCGGCGGGGGGAGCGGGGCGGGGGGGGTGGCGGCGGAGGAGGAGGGGGTGGGGGGGGCAGCGCTGCCCGCCGACCACGGGCCGCCCCCCCCACCCGCGGCGGCCGGGCGGGGAGGGGACTTGTGGTGAATGGTGGGAGAGGGCACCTGGGGGAAGTTTTGAGAATGAATCCTCCCAGCGGGTCCCCCCCCCGCCCCTTAAGTGAATGGCTATTTTCGTTCCGCTGTTATTTTTGTCCTTGCTCAGAAGGTGCCTGGCGTTTAACTGCCTGCAGTCGATGACTCATTATGCAGTATTTCTAGAAAACCCGCTTTCCCATTTGTGGGGAAACCATCTTTTAGTGAAGGACAGGCGGCAGTGGCCGCGTTAAGCCCTGCCGCGGCTTCGTGGAGGGAATCGATGTCTGGGTCGGATTCATTCAGCTGCGCGCAGTTGCATCTTCAGCAAAACGCAGCCTTTGAAAACACCTAATGAAGTATTAATAGGCGTAAAGGCTCAGAAAATTTCCTTTATCCTACACCGTGCAAGATAAATCTGCATTTTGACTCGTGGAGATCGTCTGCCCGTGTTTTGAGCGTAACCTTTAGAGGCATGCGGTATTTCTCTGTGCAAAGTATTCTCTGAAGAGCCCGGGCTTCAATAAAAATAAAGGCATGGCCTAGCCTTCCTCCTCTGCCACACCGATGGCAGCCTTCGTTTATCAAAACCGGGTTGTTTTCAGTCTCTGAGCCGAGTAGTAGGTGGGTCCTGCTCGCTCGGTTGTAGCCTTGTAGTAATGCGTGCGTGCCTGCTCCCTGCAAGCGGCGGGGGTGGTGCAGCTCCCTCCCTCGCTCAGGCGCCTGGAGAGAGGGATGGAGCTGGGAAGAGCCGGGATCTCAGCAAATCCCCCGGGATCTGCCGCTCCCCCGGCCTGAGCGTGATAGGTGTCCGGTTTAATTGGGGAGGAAGGGGGCAAAAAGCCTTGGTCGTGTTAAAAGAGATGAAATCCTGTGGGTAAATCTCTTCGGAAGACAAATGTAGGGAAAACTGTGCCTCTTCTCTTGAAGAGCTCCTTCCCTACTTTGAGTGAAATTGCTTTCCTTGTTCCTAGTTTTTACATCTAGGGATAAATGGCTGTGATCCCCCCCCCCTTACTATTTTGCTGGCTGCTGTGGAGAGAAAGAGACCATTATGCTAGTCCCTGACTCGCTTTCATTTTTTGCCGCGGTTGCATGATAGGCATCTGAGATACACGACGAGCCTGGGATAGCATAGGGTACTATTGCCTCGCGGCTGATGTTGGCCATGGAAACCGTTAGTTTGGCTATTTATTCCCCTTTTCCAGCTAGGTGTTTCTGATTTTCAGTCCTAGCTGAGTCCTCTCTGTAAAACTATTAGGCGGTTTAGCTGAAGTAATCTCTGTTAAAGTAGGGCAGGACGGAGAGCTCAAGAAGGAAGGTGAAGCAGGAGGGGAGAGGCTTGATGTAGGTCACTGGTGGATGCAGTGAGTTTTCAGCGTTGGAGCCTCTCAAAGTTTTGGGTTCAGGGTCCCGCTGCTGGGGAAAATAGCATCTCGTCAATGAAATAAGTGCTTGATAGGATTTTGAGAGAACTGTTTCTCACTGTCGCATGGGCTTCTTGCTGTGCCTGCATGGGGGTGAAAGGAGAGAGAAGACCCTAGCGCGCTGCTAGTGCTCTCAAACAGCCTGTCCTTCCCCCTCCTGTCCCTGCAGCACCTATCTCCAGCCGTGGCTGCTGTGCGTCAGGGCCTCAAGATAGCTCCCTTGCAGTGTCCTTATTTCTGTCTTCTCTGATTTCCCAAGCACGCTGGGAGTCTGTTCAGAAACTCCTCACTCTGTCAGTGACGCTAAAATTGCTTAATAAGATTTTAAAAAAATTCTAATTAAAAATAATAGCAGATATCATGCTGGATTTTGAAATCCTAAAACCATAGGCTGACGTGTTGTAACATCCCAGCAGCGGATCCAAATTCCTGTTGCTGAAGGACAGCCCACCCCCCAGCCCTTCACCTTTTTTCCGGTTTCGTGTGTGCGGATGCCATTTCTCGCAGGTCAAACTGCTGTCTGAGCCTTGTGTTCTGAAATTCTTACCACATGCTTATCAGGTACTGCCTTTTGGCTTGCTGGAGTTGCCTTCTTGCTTTCCAGCCAAGTATTGCAGTAAATAGGAGGGGGAAAAAAAAAAAAAGAAAAACATGGCTGTTTTCTAACTGTTCAGGACCTCTTAAGTGCTAGCATATGGGCAACTTGAAATACTTATGAACCACTGTCAGGTATTTAAGGCTTTTAAAGTGTGAGAAAATAACTGCTTTTTTTAACCTCCAAATGCTTATGTATTATATTGAGAGTCAAGGGCGTGGGTATCCTTTTCACTTCGTTTCAGAGACTGAAGGCACATGAACACATTGATTATACAGTTGCTGTATAAAGTTAGGTAAAACTCCAGGCTTCTTGGCAGGGCGTGCGGTTCAGTGGGATTTTTTTACTGGTGTTTCTTGTGGAGTACTTTCCTGCTTCATCTGCAACAACTGGTTTTGTGTGATGTAATATTAAAGCAAGTTTTCCAGTTACTGATCACGTCTCTCATTCTGGTTGCAACCTTCTGTCTTCTGATTTGCATTTTAGTTCTCGACGTGCTTCAAGTCTAAACTTATAAAAGGCAACTGTTGTGTAGCCAGTACACTTGTTTCCAGTACAATCCGGAGTATCTGCTCCTGATTTCAGGTCTCAGAAGAGATCTGCATGCCTTCAAGTTGTCAACTTTTTCCAGTTGAACTAGTTAGTCTTGCAAAAGCTTACTCTTAGCAAGCATGTTCATCTTTTGTCCTTACCTATCGGATCTGCAATGCCCACGCTGCTCCTGTGTTAGCTCTGATAGTCTGCTATGGATTCAAGTGCAGTTGTGTGGGGTTTTTTTGTTGTTGTTTTTAAGAAAATGAGCTTTGCTATTTGATCCTTCTAGTCCTCTTGAGATACCCACAGCTTGGTGGCCTCTGCTGTTTTAAACAAAGTCGCTGGCTTTTTTTGCTGCCATAGACATTGGAATAGATTCCCCATTATTGCAAGGTATCTAATTACCACAGCTTCAAAGCAAGCACATGTCAGGCTGCTTGAAAGGAAGCATTTGTTTCCAGCTGGATCGCTCTTTGTGCCAAGCTTTATGCTGTTCAGCCATCATAAGATCAAGTATTGTCCAAATCTCTCTCTCAGGGCTGTTCCCCACACCGATAAAATTCAGACAGCTGGGCTATCAGAGGTGGGCCTCCTCTCTGCTGTCCCTTCTCTTCTAACTGGTTGTCTGATTATATGAAGTCTTAGGTCAATTAAACTGAAATATATTATCAGATATGCGTGCAGGGTTGGTTTCGTGTTGTGGTTGGTTGTTTTTTTTTTTTGTTTGTTTGGGTTTGGGGCTTTTTTGTGCAGAAGGTGTTTTCTGCACCCTTTTTCCTCTCACCTCCTGCTCTCTGATGGAGATGCTCTCTGGAGGGACTGTGCCTGGGAGGAGTACGGTTGGTTCTGTGTATCTGGGTTTACAGACCCTTTAAGCTGTATGCCTGAAAGTATATAAGCTAGATTTTGGTGACAAATTAATGTAGGTATTTTGAGGATATGCTTTTGGGAGTGTGTTCTGGATTTTTTATTCTAGAAAGCAATTCCCAATTACAGAGGTAGCAGGTGGCTGTTGCTTCATAGGGAAGATAATGAAGAGGGCTTTGCCCAAGTACCATGCATAACTTTATATGACCAAAGACTGTATCATGGCAGGGGTGGGAGCATGACAACAAAGTTCACTCTTAGGCAACAGTATTTATCAAAAAATACTGTCTTGTGCAGGCCAAATAGGAGCATATTGTACACTTTGTGCTAGTCTGCTGGTTTTAAAATTAGATGCTTTACGCCTCTGAAGCAGACCAAGCTCTCCTTGGGGTGAGGGTGCACTCGTAAGCAAACACAGACGCAGAGTATAAGGAGGTTTGGGTGGCAGTGGCTCATGCCTTCAGCTGGCTCTTCTCTGGGCCTTTCTTTGTACCGAGACAGCCTCTTAGCATCCTGTGCCTTTCCTGTAAATAAGACTGAAGATGCCTACTTGGAGATAAAAAGCCCAGCGGTGCAGTCCTCTGATGCTTGCTGTTGTTTTTGACGGTGCTCGTTCCTGAGCTGTGTTGCGGTTCCAGGTCTCCGTTGGTCTCTCATGCCAGCGCGCAGGGCTGCGGCCCTGCTGGGAAGGGCTGTCCCCCCGCTGCGCCCGCCTAACCCTCATCCTGACCGTGCTTCTTTGGGCAAGGAGGGGTGACTATGCTTTGGCTCCCGCAGCACGATGAAGAAGGTGCTTGTTTGCCTGCTGCGTGTTCTGCAATCGTGTCTGGCTTCCAGGGTAGTGGCACACATGTATCTGGACACCAGCGTGCCAGGATACCTTGTTTCTGCGTGAGGCACACTGGCTCCGGCCTGTAATTACTCACAGCTGCAAAGCACCCCTTTGGAGTCTGCCAAGCCTGAGAAGTGTCGCTGTCTCCGGAGAGCGGTAAAAGCTGGAGCGATCCCCCGGAGTTGTTGTGTTTACTTCTGGTGTGATGGGCTCTTTCTGAGCAGAAATAGGTTTCACATAGCTGCTCAAATTGCCCAGCGTTTTAATTCCTCACACTCCACAGGGGGTTCAGAAGAAGTTTGTAAGAGGTAAAGCTCAGCTGTATCAGAGTTTTAAAACATGGTGGAGTTAATGATGGTTATATGTGCAAAGGGGGCGTTTTCTTCCCAAGCCCTCTGCGCGGATCTCCATTTCCAATGGGTAAAGAATGGCCCAGGAAAGGCCAAGGAGAGGAGGTGAGTTTGTATCAAGCCTGATGTAGTGTCAGAGGTAGCATGCCACAGAGCAAATGAGGGAGATGCTGCTGGAGATGCTCTGTCTCTCATCTCCTGGGGTGGAGAGCCGCACGCTGACCCCCAGCCTACGAGGTGGTGTTCGGGGTGTTGCTAGAAATAAAATGCAGGAGCTTTCTTGAGCTTTGGTGGAAAGAGGAAGATCTACCTCTCTTGGCCAGACCTTGAGGGAGAAAGGTTTCTCCCCTCTCATCCCAGCAGAGGTTCACCATAATTGGCCTGATCCAAAAGAAAGCTTAATGTGGCCATTCAGCACTAATTTATTTTGTGGTCAAGCAATTCATGGAAATTTATCTGGTGCCTTCTGAATTCTCTCTTCATAAGAATTGAATTAAGGGGGCAGGGCAGGCCAGGAGGCCGTAGGAAAGAGCTGTAAAGGGAGCATCAGGCATGCAAGGATGAGGTCTCAGGCCAAAATACACCTATTCTCAAGCAGATGGAGCCTCTTGGGATGGTAGTTCAGTGCCGGTTCCTGCTCCTCAGCCTTGCTCACTGGGCTGTTCTAGGTAGCGTGCTGGGGGTTCACCTCCTCGAGGTCACCATACCCCCATTGCCCTCCTGTGCCAAGCATTGAGTTTGTGGTGAGGGGCTTGGTGCTGCCTCCATGCTCCTGGGATTGTGGCTGCTGCTTTGCCATTTTAAAAAAAAAAAAAAAAAGCCATGGTAGACAGCTGTCATGACTCCTGGAACAGCAAATGGTTTAGTCATTTCAATAATTTATCAGAAGAATATTTAATTTTGTAGCTCCTAAAGGAAAATGTGACTTCTAAGTGAAGACTGAGAGGTAGTCTTTCTGAAATTACATGCTACAAAAAATAGTAGATGCTTGCTGCTTAGAGGATTTGTGCTAAAAAAGGAACTTTCCCATCACTCTGTAAAAGCGCCTCTTGGAATCCGCTTAAAGCATGTCTCCAAAACCTGTTTGTTCTGTTTTACAGGGGCAGAAAAATGTGTAAAAGTAGGAGTCAATGTTACCTAGAGACTGTTGCAGTAGTCTGAGTGTTATTTTTAAACTTAAAATATTTTGCAGACTTCTGTCCCTCAGCCAGCTCTCCCCCCCCCTTACTTTTTTACTGAGGTAGTGCTTGAAAAATAGTAGTAAATACTTCATATATGACACCACTGGCAACGTGTCAAGTACTTTGGAGCAGGAGCTCGTATTACTCCTGATTTGTAAAGAGCTTGCAGTTGAAAGCTCAGATCCTGTAGTTGGATCTCTGGCAGTTTTGCCCGCTTGCAGAGGGTCTGCTGAAGGCAGAGGCTTTGCAGGGCTGCAAGACTAGGGCCATGGCAGACAGGAGGCTTGTCCATCACGGGCATGAAGGGGAGGAGGTGGCATGATGCACAATAGACAGTCTTTGGGTGTGGGGTTTTTTGGTGTTTTTTTTTTTTTTTTTTTAAGTAGCTAACATTGCTCATCTAACTTACAGTTATGTACCACTTACGGTAGGGTGCGTATTCCTCCCCCATGTATGTAACCCAGATGTAATTCCCTTTAAATAATTGAACTACTTCAGCAGTCCTAGAGAATGAACTATACCTACGTATCAGAAAGTCTGAAGAATTTTTGAAGTCTCTTCAAACAGCATATTCTTTCTTTTGCTGTGATAAAATATAACGGGATGTCTTTTGCTTTTGGAAGAAGACATTTATAGAACTGACTTGCACTTCCTAATCTGAAAATTAGTAGGATACCGCACCACTCCTTTTCTCTTTCACAAATGTATTAAGTGATCAGCTCTATTTGGGGACAGAAGCAGTGAGGTAATAACTGAGAAACAAGAAGGTCCTTCTTGCAACAGAGAGTCAGAAATTCTGGGCTGAAATAAGCTTTAACTGGAAAAAGAGAAGGTTATAGAGACCTGAAGAGTAACTGGTAGAAATGTACTTATGTACTGATCGTGATGAAGCGGGCAACTGGGTTATCACTGGTAAAGTCGTATTACGATAGAATATCTGACTGTAAATTGACCTTGTTAACTCTGGTCACGGCAGACCTACTTGGCTGGTGCCGCCTGGCTGTGAAGCACATGTCTTTGGAGTCTCCTTGCAATCACAGGTTCATGTGTACCTATCGCAGCTCCACATTTCTTGGGGGGGGGGGGCGGGGGTGGGGTGGTGGTGTCAGGACTTTTCCTTGGGTGCTTTGGAGATCAGGCAGGGGGTTGACCTCTTGGAGTGTTTTAGTTTTGAAGCTTACTTGTTATGTCAATCCATAGGCATCTTGCTTTGGGACAGTCTCTGTATCTGCTGTTTGAGAGGATACTTCAGTTCTGACCAAAGCTTTGGTAGGAAACCTTACCCAAACCCCGAACTAAATGCTGGGAGAACTAGTAAGCCTTGAAAACGAGTCACATTTGAGTACTTAATGGTTTTACGATACTAGTGCCAAGCAGCCACAGATGGACTTGGGGTATGTCACCTGAAGCAGTGCCCAAATATCCGAAGGGTAGAGTGGGAAATGAAAATACAGGGAGGAGGTGTTGATTCATGCTATTTTATCTGGAAAGAGTAGCATGCATCTAGGGAAGTGTTGAAAGATTAGGATTTGAACAGGAGGGAGCAACAATCTAATGTATTGCACCTAGCTCTACACTGGGACATTCTTGAATTGAGGACTTTTGCCATACCATGCAATTTATCAATTGATGGGTTTGTAAGGAAGGTTATCACTGGCTTTGCAGTTGTGGAGATGCAAACTAAACTGTAGGTTAATGTAATTGGTCTGGCACGCTTCTGCCTCAGGAGGCTAGAGGTATAACATGAAAGCAAGGGTGCAAAGTTAGCTGCACCTTCTTTGTAGCAGCTCTTCTTCCAGGTAGCGTGTAACCTCCCTTACGGTGTTTCTCCTGAGTAATGATGGGAGCAGTGATTAGCTGTGCTTAGCAGTGATGACAGCCCAGCTTTAAATAATGTATGGAGCTTCCTAGTTGAGGACTTACTGAGCCTGAAATAAAACCATTGGGAATCCAAAGCATTTTGTCCAACACACAGAAAAATCTGTGTTCTTAAGTCTGGACTTCTGAACAGCAAAATACAGAGGCCTGGAAAGAAGTTAATTCAGTCTTAAATTTTATGTTCTTAAGAATAATCCAGCCTATTTGTTGCCAGTGTCCTTTCCTTCAGTCAAAGTGATAATACAGGGGAGTTTCTTGATGCCTCCCTGTCCCCCCAGACCAGAGAGCACCTTGGTGAGCACGCTGCAGGGCAAAGAAGTGAGTGGGTGGATATCCTGTATTTTTGGGTGGGACAGCAATGGGAGAGGGTTGCAGCTTCAATTCTGCCAGTGAAGTGGTGGCTGTAATTTGTCCACCCTGGTTTAAACAGGTCTCCTGCTTTTTCATCTCGGTGCGCTTAGGTTGTGTGTAGAGATGAAATCCCAGTCAGGCATGGACCAGCTCTGTAGCTGTGTAGTGCAAAGGAGCCATACTAGAGCTCTCTGGTGGTGTCTGAATTGGCTTCCCTGTGGAGGTGAGGGGAGAGAAAACCTTGGCTTGGGGTGGCTTTTTGAAATTTGTAATGGGCACTTCTGAACGAAGAAAAGTATGAAGAAGAACACTTCATATCTGCATGAAGATAAAAGAAAATAAATAGAGCTTGATGGGAGACAGACTCTATCGGAGGAGGAGATGTGTTTTATTACGCCGGCTGTGGGCAGCATGAGTGTGGATGAGCAAAGAGGCCTTTGCTCGCGCAATCCAGCTGCTGCCTGGTGGTGCAGGCTCTGCGCAGAGGGTGGCGGTGCCCACACTCCTCCTCCTCCCCGCAGCCAATTTCAAGAACTCCTAAACTCCTATGCTGCTGTGTCTGCCAGTGTTGGTCACCCAGTGGAAATAGGCGTTACGTTTGCCTGCGCAGTACTGCTTGCAAGCATCCCCTTCCTAATCACAGTTGAAGCGTGCTTGGTTGCAAGAGTGGGCTTACGGAGGAAGAGGCTTCCTTCTTTGCATCCTCTGTGCGCTAAAACCTCTTGCACGCTTCCTCTGGGCTCTTTGGTTACTTCACCTCCTGAAGACTGCCAGTGATGTAAATGCAGGGAGGAAAATCCACGATACTCAGAAAAGATTATTTTTTTAAAAAATCCAGTTATTAATCCGATTAAGGCGGACTAATAAGTGAGAAAATGTGGTCTTGCTGATTGCAAGTATGCATCATGTTCATTGTCCCTCTTAATCAGTTTTGGGAAGCTGACCTTGTTTTTCATCTTGTCTGTAGAAGGAAGTTTTACTTGAACGTCCTGAATGTCTTTACTGCTTCTGTTGATTATTTTGTCAAGCATGCTCCTTCCCCTGCCCCGCAACCAAACAACCCCTGTGCACCCATTTCTTGTGCATGGACTTGTCATGCTTTCATGAAGTCTGAAAGAGAAAAACTAGCTTGCTATTCAGTTAATTACTAAATCCTGCTAATACTCACTGAAATGAAAATAAATGTTTCATATTATTTTTAAAGCTTATGAAAAGGCTTTCAATACTGAATTGTTCAGAATTGAATGCATAACGTAACAAAGCAAGCCAAATTTCTTCCTCTCTCCAGCAGCAGAAGTTTTTTTAAAATGTGGGAAAAATTTCTCCTGAAGTCCTGCGCAGGCTGGCTCTTGCTAGTAAGACTGAAAGGTGTTTTTGTAATGACACTATTTCTGCTGATGCATTTAGGAAATATGCTTAGGATTGAAATAGATTTGAATAATACGTGCTCTTCTAGGAAGAAATGTCAGATAAGGAGGATTAGTGAGTTCTAGCAACTTTCAACTTGTTCTTTATGTACTGAGTTCCTAGAAGAAATCTCAGCGTAGTTTATTACAGTAAAACTTTTATCGTCATCTATGGTCAGTTTTGGCAAATTCTGTAATTGCGGTAATTGCCTTCCTGGCACAAGGAGATTTTGGGGAGTCTTGTTCTCCTGTCAGCCTCCTGAACGCAAGCAGCATAGGTTGTTTTTTGGTGGTTTTTTTTTTTTTTTTTAAAGACTTGAATGCTTGGGCATATCTGGAAAAGTAATTTTGGGTGTTAGCTTCTGCATAAGTAAAAGTGCAATCTAGCAAACATCTGCAAATGAGTGCAAAGGTGGTGTGAGCGGAAAGTGAATGATTTTGGAAAATCCAAGCTGGTAGCCATGCTCTGGGTAGGCAGTACTTGGCGGTCCCAAGGAGGGTCCAGGAGGCGGAAGAGCCACCAAGCCCCTTGGCTCTGGGTGCTGCTCCGGCCAGGGTTTGTCTGTTGCCGTGGGATTATGGCTGGGACGGAGGGAGGGAGCCATGTGGGAAAGCTCCCAGGACCTGTGGCTCTGAGGAAGTCTCTGTGTCCCGGCTGCCTGGAGCCGCAGAGCCTGGGAGCCTCAGCGGTGGATCCGTGATGCTGACAAGGACATAAATTTTGCTGTGCAGCTGCAGGCTCCCAGAAGAGTTTGCTTCAGGAAATGCCATCTGCTGGTATTGTGGAAACAGCAAAATTCTCTACGCTTTTCTTTTTTAATTTGGCCTGAAATAATAAGTCATTTCATAAAAGAAATATTTTCTTCTTTAACGTCCAGAAGAAAGAATGGGTGCATTATTTTAAAACAAACTATTGGCTATTGTATGACTTTTTTTTTTTCCCTCAATAAACTTGACAGTTATTATAGTATACCAGCATCTAGCAGTGTTCACAAACTCTGTATGTCCTCAAGCCCTGTCTATCCACCTTCTGTGACTAATTCTTTTCATCATGGCACATGCGGTGGCGTGGAACAACTCGATATCACAGTGCTTATAGAAACCCTGTAGTTATTTAGGCTGTAGCTGGATATTCACTTTTTCTTCCCACTTCCACACATACTCTTACGTTGGAGTCAGCCAGCTGATGCCGTAGTTCCACTGACAGAGCATATGATGTTTCAGTCCATCTAGCCTTGCCCTAGGACCAGCTGTGGACCCTCCTGGGATGGTCTCGCCAGCAGCAGGAGGCTGGGGATGCAGGGACATGGGGGTCGGGCGCGGAGGTGGCGAGCTTTCGGGCTGTGCCGCCATGTCTCTGAGTGGGGTGAGCTTGAATGAAGGAGGCTGGGCACCGCTCCAGCTACGGCATCTTGTCTAGCCACTTCATCTCCCTATAGGAAACCTGTTATACTGTAGTCCCTTAAACACTGCTCTCTTTAGCAAAGCTGGGGTTTTTTACCCCATCTTTCTCAGTTAACTAAACATTCCTTGCCAGTTACTCATTAAGATGGGCCACGCCTTATGCTTTCTTGATTGAGATTTCTTGATTACGCTTTTTTGATTGAGACTCAGTGAATAAGAGGTACAAGCCCTGAATACGTGTAGCTCTTTCTGGTTTGCCTTGGGGTTTTTTTCAGTAGCTTGTTATTTTCCCTTTGTGTTGTGAGAGCCTTTGGGCTCTGCTTCGGGGGGGACTTGCAGCCTTTCCCACACCATTGTGGCTTAAAACTTTTGCAATGGTGACGAGACCCCGAAAAAGAGCCGATAAAGCTGTTCTCTCCCTGAGTCTGCTGAATGTATGAAAGGCGCTAGGAAGCGTCGGCGTGGCTGAAGCGTGCAGTAGCGAACAGAAGCAGGAAGCTGGCGCGCCTGCCCCCTCGTCTCGCGCTGCTTCCTTCCCTTTCTCCCCTGGTGCCAAAAAATGCCCTGCCCGGCGCGCTGCCCCGGCTGCTTGCTGCACCTTCGCCCCTCAGCATCCTCTGCACAAATACCCCGCAGCAGGTACAATGATGGAAATATGGAGTATGCACTGGGATTTAATGCAAACAGAAGACACAGTCTGTTTAAATGGTAGCTAAATTAAATAACTTTAGATTGGAGCATCTACTAAAAGAAAAAAAAGAAGCTTGCTTCTGAAGATCTTAGGTTAATTGTTTTCAATTTCATTTAACTTGCAGTCTTTTTAAGAATTACTAGCTAAAAGTGTGGATCATTTGCAGCAGGCTGCATGTGTAACAAAAAAAAAAAAAAAAAAAAAAAAAAACAACAACAACAAACCAACCAACAAGCAAAACGCCAAAACCGAACAAAAAAACCCCGCAGTGTGAACTAGCTTTTGCAGAGCTCCTTATTTTAGGTATAGTCTCTAGCCGTCACTGTCTGGGACCGTTGGGGCAGCATCAACCCTGGTATGTCATTCTGCAATTAGTATATCTGGCGTCAGTCCACACTATAGCCAGAAAAGGCAGTAGTCCTTGCTGCTGCTTTCTTTCTCATCCCTTGTCCTGGCACTTGGGTTTGCATGGCTGTACAGTGAACCAGTTGAGGGGAAACTGATCCTCTTAAACCTTTTTATTTATTTGTTTTGATTGGATTAGCTTTCAGTCAATTGATTCTTTGCTCTGGTTCTCTGTGCAACCACGCGAACCTGGTTTGCTGCATGAGCGCTAGCCTCAGCTTGAGGGAGGGGAGGAGGTGGAAGGGGGATGTAGGCTTGGGCCATCCCTCCTGGTAGGTGCTTGAACTTAATGAGCAGTGGCACCTTCAGCACTTACGAACTTACTCTGTGCCTCCATGCACACTTGGGTGTGTGCCTGGGCTTTGTATGGGCAATGTGCTCTTACTGAGGATGTGTTTAGGATGCTTGTGCCGAAATAAGATGCAAACAGTGAAGCCAAAGCAGGCTAGAGAGAGCAGGAGAGGTAGGGAGACAAGAGCCCTGCATAGGGATGTACAGGAGGTGACACTTGCAGGAAAAGTCTTGAGAACTAGCTTGGAGGTGAAGTTTAAAATTTGTGGAAATGAGGCAGTACTGTCTCTCGGCACACCTTGGAACCTTTTTAAAGTTTAATCCCAGTTATGACTGTTTTAACCAACTCATGTTTGGGTAAGGGTTACTGCACTTAGCTGCCACCATCTGGCAGCCAGCTTCCAGCCCTCCAGAGACTTTTCCTGGCACATGGAGGACAAGAGTGACCAAGAACAAATTGCACCTAAATCTCATCTCCTCAGATGAGATAACTGCTTTCGTGGGCAAAGGGAAGGGCATTGTTTGGGGCTCAGTGGTTTGTTTTTTGGTTTTTTTTTTTGTTTTTGCAAGGCTGCTGATGCAGCCTGCCATAGCATCCTGGGGAGGTAGAGCTGGGATGGGCTGGACCTTCAGCAGCACAGGGTGGTTAATGGCTTGAGGGCTGCTGGGTGGATGCCTACCAGTGGCATTGCTCAGGTGTTGGTAATGGGGCTGACGCAGTTCAACACCTTGTTAACAGACTCCATGAGCAGGCAGAGTGCACTGTCAGCAAGTTTGTCCGTGACATCAAACTGGGGGAGGAAGAAGTGTTTGGTGTGCTGGAGGGCAGGGCTGTCGTTCAGACGGACAATATGGGGCATGGGCTGACCAGTCTTGCCGACTTCAGCAAAGGCAAGTGCACCTGGGACAGAATAACCCCGTGCAACAGGAGGGGCTGGGCTTGACAGCAGCACTGCAGAATAGACCTGGAGGTCCTGGTGGACAAGCTGAACGTGGATCAGCCAAAGTTTTTTCTGTGGTTCTACGAAATTTTATGTTGGGGCTAGATTTCCATCTTAAAATGTGTTATAGGGACTTCAGGAAAGGACAGAATAATAATGCTTGAGATGTTCATAATCCACGCAAACTGAACGGTTCATGAGTGCGTGGGTACTGAGGCAATGTGTGTGATCATGAGAGGTTTGCCTGCCCTGAGGAGGGCGAGGTACACAGGTGGCAAGTGGATATGAAATGTGAAGGCTGCATGCATTTTTCTTAATGAGAGGCTTACAGGAACATTTTAGCTGAAGTCCTGTGTTGGTGATTTCTTTCAGCCAAAGCCACGCTGGGGGGAGAAACACTTGGGGCCTTTTTTCTTTTTGCTTTCTTAAGTGTCCTGTAAGCAAAGTGAGGGAAAGAGCAGGTGGCATCCTGTATGTGAATATGAAATCTGTCCTGCTAGATGAAATGCAGAGGTTGTTTCCAGGCTGAGAGGAATATGTTTTGAGAAGGAAAAAAGGAAGGAATTGCCTTTTTTCCGTTACAGGAGAGTACAAATGTAACCATTGTGCAGTAGTGCTTTTTAGGTTACTCTGGCTGGAAATTAGGTTACTGTATTTAACACGTACTAGTGCTTCTTTTAATGGAGTTCCTTGTAACCTTTTTTGTTTTCCAGCTCCTTGCAAGTGTTCACTAATAGCACAGCGAGCAGAACTCTGTACGTCAATGAAAAACTACCAGCAAGCTCTTCATGACGCAGACGTCCTCTGCCGAAACAAACCCCACTGGCCTGCGGTACGGTGCTTGCATGTCGTAAAGATCAAAATGAAAACTACTTGTTCTCAGGGCTTCTCTCTGTGGTGGGGACAGCGCTGCTGAGGGCATTGTTGGAAGAACATCGTGGCATTGTGAGAGCTGGGAATGTCTACCAAAAGCTAAGTTCTTCATAGGAGAAGTCCTTGGAAGGTCCTTAGCGTGTCTCCAGCCAGTGGGATTTCAGTGGTGGGCAGCTGGTGATGTGGTTTTGTTTGTGCTGGTGCCCATCGATCTGTTGGGGTTAGTTCTGGAGCTTGGCAGTGCAATTGGGTCCGTAAGGCCTCTGGCAGCCTGGGATCGCCCTGCAGTTCCCTCTGGGATGGTGTGTCCCAGGCAGTGGGTGGTTTTGATGATCTGCTGTCGAATGTGTCTTTCTGAGGAGCACCCAGACTGTATTTCAGGATTATTCCCTTACCCCCACCCTTAATACTAAGGGTTCATATCTGTGATTCCTACCTGCGTCATGGTGATTCATAGAGGCGGTTGGGATTTTTTTTTCATAATGAGGAGGTGCTACAAGGAGCACTGGTTCGTGGGCAGTCTGAAGCAAGCATCAGAAATGATGTTATGAGAGAGAAATGGAAGAAGCACATGGTGCCCCTTGTTACTGCTGGTTGCCTGAGGCTAGACTGGGTGTCCGACAGCTCGCCCCACCTAGGATTACACCTCTGGTCAGTCCCTCACCCATCAGTAGCAAAACTGCAGCACAGGTTTGACCAGATAAAGCCCCTGGGTGCTACGGGGAGAGAGGGTAGCACAGGGAGTTGGGGAAGGGTTTTAGGCAGACTTTGGCTTCCTTGCGAAGACTAAGGAGGTGTTGCATGAACCCCTCGGCTGTCTGTCTCAGCACAGGGGGCTGCAGCTAGCTCTCTGTTTCCAGCTGGGGATGACATGGGGCGAGCAGAGAGGTGCTATCTGAAGCATCTAGTTTCTGATGAGTTAGATACTTGTCTCTGAAGGCTATCTGTCTTGTCACCCATTAAAACCTTTCCTGTTTGAAGGCAGTTCATAATCTTCCCCCTGCCTCCAGTTTGCCTTTCTGTCTAGGATCATTTCTCATCAAGTCAGGAATCCATCTCAGGTGGCATTGGCCGGGTTTCTGTGCAGAGGGAGAAAGATGAATTACACACGTTCAAATGTTTTCTTGAAGTGTCTTCTCTGTTTGCCTTGAATCCATGGAAATGTGATGCATGTCAGCTGTAGGCGGATAAAGATTTCATTAATCACATCTCTGAAGAATGCTAATTGAAAATGAAATTGTTATCATGGCATAACCATCAGTGTCACAGATGCATTTCACTTGTGCTTGCGTGCCTGTGCGAGAACATCCACGTAAGCTGTGCTGATCCAGAATCCATGTACTCCAGGAATCTGGGCATCTGCTTTGTTTTGTATCTTGTGGCATCTAATCCAGTGACAGAGATTAGGTCAAGCATGCACTGTGTAGTTAAAAAACTGACCATAAAATTTAACTCCTTCTGGGAGGCAAGCGTTCACCTACCAGTACCTTTTGGCTTATTGATAACTGAAATGTAATGGCTCGGTGAGCTACTGCTGAAGCTCTTGGGTCCACTGTAGTCATTAGAGCAATAGACAAGGTGGTTTCTTTTCAGCAGCTGTGAAAACCAGGTCCTTGGACTCTCTGAGGCAGGGAGAAGTTTCCAGTTGTACTTTTATGTGGCAGATAGATGCTTTCCTGCCTAGATCCTGCATGCTGCACAAGGTCCTGCCGGGACCTTACCCTTCAATCCGATGCTTGTAAGGGCCATGTGAAAGTAGGAAAGGGAAGGTGGCAGCAGTAGTCTCTGAAGTGTAGGGGCTTCTAGTCCCTGGGTCTAACTTCTGGTGTTGGATCTTCAGGTATTTTGTCTGTAGACAGCCCAGCTCAGTCCTCCCTTCCAGCTTGGATAGGAAACTTGCAGCCCCAAAGGACAAGGCTGAACGACCTTGTAGCCGCCCCAGTGCAGTGGAGTAATCCTGACGGCACGTTAGGATCTCTCTAAAAAGGGTTTACAGCAGCTGTGCAAGCATCAAGATAAGAAGGTCAGGGTCAGGCCTCACAATACCTCTCTTCTTATGTTTTTCTTTTCCTGAATGCAGTATCTCACCTTGAGAGACTGGGGTGTACTGGGACTTCTTGTTCAGGTCACCAAATGACATATGTTAATTAACCTGTCCGACACAGTGCCTGTTACTTGCTTTTGGTACAAACCCCCTTCTTCTGGACAGTAGAAGGATAAAGATCTTAACGGGCCTCAGTGTGAAGGGCAACACTGAAAGAGCAAGGGAGGTGCCTGCTCAGGAAGATTATGTGATACCGGATCTTTTGGCATTAATATGAAGAATAGAAAAGTGCATCTGCTTATTGAACCAGTCTCTTAGACTAGTGTCATTGTACTTTCAGCACAGCCTAGAGGTGTTCATGTGGATCAGAGGTGGACTTGCAGAGCACACTTCTGTCTAACAAGCAAAAGGCAAATGTTTAAATGCACACTTAGTTTCTTTTCATTGTTAAGGAAGTAATTTCCATAGTCAGATTTGAACTGCATATTGGTATCCGTGGGGAAATTCAGAGATGAGGCGTTCCTCTCTTGCTACTAGTAACAAGTAAAGTAGGACTTGTCCCCAAGCTGACTACCCTACCTGTTGGCCATTGTTACTCTAGGATGTGGGAGAGGGAGGATGGGCTAAAAGGTTTCAGGTTAAGCATTGATAAGTTGCCCTAAATTCATCATGTTGTTGGTCTTCTCTAACCAAATAAAATAGGTGAAAAATCATCTCTGTCCTGGTAAGGCACCCAGGAGAAGTGAGAGTGTCCTGAACCTAAAATCTTTTGCTCCCTTAGCTGCCACCTCCAGCCTGCCCATGCCACTGCCTTTCCCATGCAGCTTCATTACTGTTGGTTTGCCCTGGTATGTGAAACCATTCTCTGGGGTATCGAGCCCTGTGGGATATGTAGTAGTCTTGGTCCCTGGGGAGACAAGTACCCCTCCTCATTCTGCATCACATCCCCCCTGAGGAAAGGAGTGGTGTCTTTGGCAGGGGGTGATACAGCAGTGGGTTCCTGGGGGATCTTCTTCCAGCAGACGGGACTGACTTTCCTTCAGTTGTGTGGATCAAAGAGGTTGTTACCCAAAAAGCGTCTTATTCTTCACTTGCAGAATGGCGTGAACTTCCAAGTGTGTTTGCTGGATTCTTGCTGCCACTTCAGAAATGATCTCTAGATTTGTACGTTTCCTTTGTGTGAACAGGGCCATTATGTGAAAGCAAAAGCTCTTTCTGGATTGGAAAGGACTGAGGAAGCATTGAAGGAGTTTCTCTATTGTGTTGCCTTAAATCCGGAATGGAGCTCAATGAAGAAAGAAGCCCAAAAGGTATAAAATGTATTTACTGGCCACTTCTTGGCCATCATGCTGCCCTTACTCCTGCAGCTAAGTAAAATTCTTGTTATTTCAGGTGATAGTAAACAGCCAAAGGATAATTTGATTCAGTAGACTCTCCAATAAACCTTATTAGCATTATGCTGTGCGTGGCGCCTCTTGGGTTTGGTTGATGCCTTAACCAGAGGGATTGTATATTTGTGGATTCCACTGCAAATCTGTAGGTCTTGCCACTGCTGTTTCTAGATTACACTTGCAGTATGTTGGCCAGATTTGAGTACACCTAGATTTCGTAGGCTTGAGGCTGCTTATTTTAGTAGCCATCAGAAAACCACTTTTAAGTGGGAAACAGCAGAGGCTTAAGATGGGGGAGCTGTGTGCTGCCCTGTCCTGGAAAAATCCTGCAGTCTGTAGCAGTTTGCGTGGCTTCCCATAAGGGACACACTGCTAACCAGCCATTGTCAGGTTCTCCAGGACTGTACATACAAGCAGGTTTCTATAAAAAAGAAACGGGGATTCGGCAAGGCGCTTGGTGGGGACTGGTGAGAGGGGGAACAGGCTCTACACAGCTTTTAGCTAGAGGTGAAATCTGCTTGAGGATAGAGGAGATGGATACGGAGGATGAGGAGAACCAAAACACATCTCTCAACCAGTTTTGATACGAGAGCGTGGTTTGAAGACTTTTGGAGGCGGGGGTCTGAGGGTCAGAGTGGAGAGGGGTGGAGGTAGGAGAAGGATGCAACAGGGTGCCCCTGAGGAGCAGAGGCCTTCGGGGAGAGCAGTGGACACCAGCAGAGCACCTTGGGGTGTGTCTGTGGTTGTGGTGGGGACTGCCATTCAAGTTTCCTGTGGGCACTGGGGAACACAGGATGTCCTGGTGGTTGCAAGCTTCTTGGCATCCAGAAGCTGTGCAGTTTGTGTATCTGTGTTCGTACAAACATAAATATCTGTGTTGTAATTACTATTGTTTTTTCTTTTTGTTTTCTCTCTAATTGACTAGATAATGTGTGAGATGTTTTTCCCAGCCTTTGAAAATGTGCATGATAGTCTAACAGCACCTTTCTCTAGTCGAACATCCCATACAAGATTGAAACCTGCATTTCTGAGTAGCATAAACACGCAGTCAGCTGCAGAAGATAGCTCTATTGCTGGGTCCTCAAAGGTAAAGTAAAAAGCATTCAACGTAAAAATACCAAAAGTAACACAAGGATCTGTCTGATCTGTGTGACATTGTCTTTGTCTGCACTTACTTTCACGGTAAGCCTGTTTTCTCCGTTGCTGTTGGATCTCTTGTTGGGATGTACATCCTTGGAAAAATAAGAGAATGAAACTCTTCAGAAAACAATGTGGTGCCTTCATGTGGGTGTTGGTTATATTTGTGGGGTTTTTTTCCCCTCTGTGCTTTTTATGCATGCAGGAACATAATTTCTAGAGACAGGAGCTGTAGGGAGAGGTGTGTCCCTATTTCATGCAACTGGAGAGTGGCCTTCTTTGATATGGACCTTTCTCCCTCGCTAAGCTCTTTGTAGGGACATTGATCTATTGCTGATGTATACAACTAATACAAAAAAAACCAAAGCAAAATTGTCTCATACTGTATATAACTGTTCTTAATTTTTTTAGGATACTGTGTTCAGGTTAACAAAAACGCCGTCCCAAGAATCTGATGTATTTAGAAGTACTGATTCTCCTGTTTCCCATCATGTTCTGGATTTCTATTTTGAAGACAACAAGAAGTCTTTGGGAGCTATTCTCTCCAGTTTACCTGGGGTTGGCTTAAAAAGAAAGCTGTCCAGTGATATGAGGGATTTACAAAGCTTGGATGTCCCCAGTAAGATTCCTAAAAAAGGTTTGTGTTGTGGCTTAGAAAGGGGATTTCTTTTGCACATACTTAAAAATTATAAACTTTTTTCCTCCTCCCTTTTTATAGGTGTCAGTGAAACATTTCCCTACAGGGACTGGAATTATAGTTTGTTGTCTGGTGTGTCTGTTTCTGCTGCATCAGCCTATTTACCTTATTCCAGAGCAGTTTCAATTCATTCAGTGAACACTGTATTTTTCTTTCTCAAATGGGCCATTTCCAGTGTGTAATCCACTAACAGTTTAGTCTTTGTGTCCCTGGTGCCGTTTCCATTTTCTAGGTCTCAGAGGTATAGCTGAACTTCATTATCTTTCTATATGAAGGAAAGATGCAGTAAGCCTGGAAACTAATCTTTAACTGGCACCAGAAACAGTCACGTGCAACTTTACATGAAATTTTCCAAGCAAACAAAGAAGCCTTTTGAAGGGTAATAAGCCCCCCCAGTTTTCTGTCACTTGATAGCTGTGCTTACAATTGGTATGCTTCTCAAGCTTCTAACAAAGACCTCCAAAGTGTTTTCAGTACCCTGGGATAAAAATGCTGAAGGCAATATATTGCACTGAGTAGTGAAATGCTGCTATATTGGTGCGCATTTTTTCCTTAAAAGAAAAAAAAAACCCAAACAACACCTTCTTGACAAATCTGACTTCTGCCTTGAAATATTAAAGTCTTCAAGTGCTGCTGTCTGTCTGCCTCCTCTGCAAATGATCAGTGTATGGCTGGTTTCTGATCACGTTGCTGTGAAGGGAAAAACCCTGTACTTGCCTGTGAACTGCAGACTCAGTAAATAGATTGTGAAATCTGACCCGCCTGTATCTTCACAGCGAAGGCCAGAGATCGTGTTTTACCCATAACCATTAATTTCTGGTCTGTGCTAGATCCCGATGCCATGTTACTATTTGCAGAATTAACACAGTTAGGTTCTGGCTATTACTAAATGCTAACATGCGAGATGTAGGTTAAAGATAAGGCTGTTTTTCTTTGTAGGCCACACAACAGTGGTGTCCTCTCCCCTATCCTGTCTGTGCTCAAGATAAACCAGATGCTGAGTTATCCTTTAACAAAACATCCTAGTGTTTTAACTTAACATAAAAAACTCAGCACTTTTTTTTTAAAATGGTCAAGAATTTAGGACATGGAGGCAGCATTCATGGCTCTGTTGCAACTTATCGCTGAGCAACAAAGATGCAGATTGTAAAAATTGCAGAATCTGCTTGTATAAATGTCATCAGAAGCTTGAGCTGATAGCTCTTGAGTTTAAATGCTGCTGCTGTGAAGTTTGAAGCCCATACACTTTAAGTGTGTTAACTACAGGGATACGTACCACCCCCAAAAAACCAGGGTGGGCAGAATTTTAAGTGAAGTGTTTTGTCTCCGTGTTTGCAGAGTACTGAGCTAGTGCAATCAGTATTAGCTAATGCAGCTCCAGTAGTCCTTAAACTTTAAGCTGTCTGAAACATGGGATTTCCACAGCAGCCTAGTCTAGAAGAATGTAAGCTTTTTTTATACTTGTAAGAAAAATTACCCCTGCTGAGAAATCTATAATAAACACTGATGAAATAGTTTGACTGTGTGTAAACAAATTAAATTCTGGACTTAATGTACTTTAAAACATCTGGCCTGGCTGATGTGGGAGTGGTGATGGTGGTGGGAAAGCAATAGCAGAGTATTTTAAAAACTGGACTTTTAAAAAACAAAAAAATAAAAAAGCAACCATTTTTGGAGAAGCAAATCATGGGTATTCAGCTCTAAAGCGCTTTCTCTGGCCATAGACATCATCCTCTGCTCTCCAAAAGATTTCCTGCCAGAAATTCTAAAACTTAGATGGAAAATATGTTTGTTTGGAACAAAACTTCAAAAAAGAAAAGAGATAAATTAGATTGTTTATGGAGAAACAACTTAAACAGCATCTGAAATTGCAGTAATACTTAAATATTCACTATAATCATCTTACCTACTTAGATGCAGATGTTTTACCTGAAAACACCACGATCACTTCAAGTGAAATACCAACAACTCTGGTGGATGCGTCGGACTTTGAGTGCTCCCTCTGCATGAGGTATGACTGCGTTGACCTGGGATTAAGATCGGAAAGCCTTTCTAGCTGAAAAAGTTTTCATGGTGTCAGAAGGGAAACCTGCCAGGGAATGTCTAAACCATTACTCTGTTTCCTTTTTCCTGAACTTTGCATCTGGTGAATCTTTACAGATGTGGTTTTCTCCATTATGCATGGTTTTCTCCATTGTTTACCACTTCTAAAAATGAAAACCTTTTTTATATCCTTAGACAAAACTGTCACCTGTGATTTATACAAAAGCAGGAAAGGAAGAGGTGGCTGGATCTAGTCACTCCTTTCCATGGTTTGGGAATCTGCATTGTTTATGTTGGCAGCTCAGCTTTTTTGTTCCGTGTTTTTGTGTTCAGGTTGTTCTACGAACCTGTTACCACTCCCTGTGGACACACCTTTTGCCTCAAATGCCTTGAGCGTTGCCTTGACCATAATCCGCATTGCCCACTCTGCAAAGAAAAGCTGTCAGAAGTAAGTGTGTCCTTGCCCTAATTAACAAAAAATACAAAGCTGTGTTCTTCTGAAAGCACACATGTGGGGATTTTCTGTGCTTTACTCGCAGACCAGAACACCACAGTAGTACTCACAGCATCAAGCTGTGCACAGACCTCAGTTACTCCAGAATATGTTTTGTCATTCCTTGGAAGACACGTGTGGTTTGGTGGTGCTGAAAGGAATTGAGGATTTCAGTGTCATGTCAAGCTCATGCCTGGGGGGTCCCAACCATAGCCCTATTCCTACCACTTCTCCAGTCTGTATCTCTATCTGCGGTGAAAGACGAATGGTCGCTCCTTGGCCAAAACTTCTGCTCTGGCAGACATACCGTGTCTCATATGTGGAGTACTTCTTGGGGAGCAGTAACCTGGCAGCTCTAGGTGAAAATAATATACGTATCTTCCGCAAAAGGGAGGAGGGACTGCCTTTTCTTGGTGGTAGTACAACTCCTGCCAAAAAAAGGGCACAGGCTTATAGTTAAATGGGCACTGAAGTGAACCTCATATCCTAAAGTGGAAGTTTTGATACCTGAAGGCTGGAAAGGAGGACAAATCAGTACAATCCTGAACTAACATGCTGTTTGGCCTTAGGAAAGGGGATGGATTGGGAGTAAGAGATGTTACCTGACTTATTGTTATCAGACTTAGGTGTTGACTCTTCCTTGCAGTTTCTGGCAAGCAGAACTTACAAGAAGACCGTCCTTACAGAAGAACTGATAGTCCGTTACTTGCCAGAGGAATTATCTGAAAGGAAGAAAGTTTATGAGGAAGAAATGAAGGAATTGTCAAAGTAGGCTCTCATTTTACTACTGACAGCTGTTATAAAAACGTATTTTTAATCTAAATTACTTGAAGAAGCTTCATTTGCTTATGAAAACGGACAAAATGAATGAATTTCTAAATGAACATGCCAGATGTTTTGTATTTTTGACATGTTTGTTGCAGATAAACAAGAAACAATATGCTTGGATGGTAGAGAGGCACAACAATATTCTTAAAATAAAGATAACTGCTTTTTCCTCTGAAACAGTATAATAGCTTTAAAAGTTATAATGGGGATTTTCTGGGAGTAGAAGCCCAATTATAAATGGGTTATGCTTCAGGTTGAGAGAAGTTCAAGGATTCAATGTTGTCAGTGACTTGTGGATCTTATGCTACAAGTCAGCTAAAAAGAAAAATAAAACATGCAATTAAGCCTGAAAAAATAATAATAAGGATTACTGGGCTTCTTCAAAATTAAAGGGCTTTACTGAGCTGAATTCTCTGCCACCTTGTTTTGAACATGGTTAGTTCTTAGGTACTATATTGCCATAAAAAGTTATCACCAGAATCTTACTACTTGTATTTAAGTATTGATATACACACATTTGGTAAATTGGCTATTTCCTGACTTTTCCTCTATGAAAGTAGATTAGAGGGATTGTTTATTTAATGTACTAACAGAAAGAGTCTTGAAATGTGTTTGTCTTTTAAAAATGGCAAACTTCAACCAGATACCCATTTACAAAGAATGAGTCTAAAGAAACCACTGGATGCAGTGTCGTATTAAGGGTTTATGCTGAATATAGCAGTACCCAGAAAAACTGATTTTTTTTTTTTAACAATTATCTTACAGTTTGAATAAAGATGTTCCCATCTTCGTATGCACCATGGCCTTCCCTACCATCCCTTGCCCACTCCATGTCTTTGAACCTCGTTATCGTCTAATGATAAGAAGATGCATGGAAACTGGTACCAAGCAGTTTGGCATGTGCTTAGCTGATGAATTAAAAGGGTAAGAAGATGAGCTGAGGATGTCCTGTTGTTGCAGAGGCTGTTGTGACGCTAATGGAGTACTACAGCGCAGTATACTTGTCTCCCCAAACCACTGCAGTTCCTTCCAGTCCTGTATGAACCAATACAGAAGTGGCTGGCTTTTTAGTTTCGTATATTAAACATTCCTTTTGACACAAAGATGTAATTTTTATTGCTCCCCTGTTGGATGGATAGGAAGAATACAACTCAACCTGCTATACAGGCTCCAAAAATAGCACTTAATTGTCTCTGTGGTTGGAAAGCTTTCTAGCCTGTTTGTTCTAGTGAAAGCTGACTGTCTGGATGAGGTTGCTCCTCTGTCTGCTTGTTTTTTTTTTTTTTTTTTTTAAAAAAAACCTGCATAGTTTTCCTGCATAGGTGGTATCATTTGAATGAGACAAAGTATACCCTTGGCTGAGAAGCCTGTTCTGCTGCTGAACGTTGAATATTGATGTTTGTCTTTACTGCTGTGTTGCAATGTCTAAACTACCTGCAGTAAGTGGGTTACATTGTCTTTCTATATGATTTTACCTTTAATTCATTTTTGTGAATTGTGACACTGGTGTGTTTCCAGTTCCCTATGCAGAGACATAATACTAATCATTAGATGAAAACTTTCAGGTTTTTAAGTCCTTTATAGGTAATAGTTTTTTGGGTGAAGGGGATAAGAGGAAGCTCATGGGAAAAAATGAGGTGGTCTTAAGGAAAGGTCTACCTTACGAGATGTAATAGATAGTTGCTGACTTCAGAAGATGCGTTAGAGTGATGCAGACCATAGAATGGATGACCAGTGTGGGAATTTTTAAGAATACATTAGACAGGCATCTTCAGGAACAGCCTTTTTGTAGGTGATTATCACTGGAGGTGAGAAGAGGGCACTCATACCGGGACTTGGCAGCCTTTCCTTGTCCTTGTTTGTTTTTTTATTTTTTTTATTTTTTTTTTCCCTTTTCCTCCTTCCTTCCTCCCAGACTGGACGGTAAGGTGGCAGTAAGAACACAGGAGATGCTACAGCTTCCAGTTGGCTCTGGCTGTGCTTCATGCCATTTGGCATGCTGTCGGTGCTGCACTCTGTGGAGTTCAGGCTCCAACAGCAGCTGATGCTCCACAGTCCCTTCCAGGCCTGTTACCAATTTTCTGGAAGCAAATACTTGTAAGAGTGAGGACAAAATGACCCTAGGACATGAGTGATAACTCCCCTTACATCTGTGAAGCTTGTGGAAGAGCCAAACTTACTTGTAGTCAGGTCTAATACAGAGAGCTGAGGGGTTACAATCCCAAAAACACAAGAATTGATTTATTAAATAGTGTCATAAAAGGTATTTTAAAATGTAACCAGTACAGTTAGATTTTATGTCCTGTCTGTTTTGAGTTTACTGAAATAACTCAAGCATGGTAACTTCTACTTAAATCAAACACTGATGTGCAGGAAGCCTTCATCTGTAGACACCTGGCAGGCTGTTGTAGCTTCTTACACAAGTAAGGAAGTTCTTTTTGTTTATTCAGAATTGTGAAATCAACTGGGAATAGAAAAAAGTGGGGAAACTTATTTTGCCTCATCTACTAAGATGTGGATATGGAAGGCTGAGATTCATACCTCCCTTGAAAAACGCAGTGACAAGATATGTTCAGTTCATCACTTTGCTCTATTTCTCCACTTTAAATTAAAACTGGAAGAAGAATTGCTTATAAACTTCCAATGTGTCAGTACATTTTATACTCATCTTTCTTGTCTCTCTTTGATTAAAGTCACTTTCTATCCAAAAGTAACTTTTCAAAGAATGACAAAAAAAACCCCCATCACCAAAATCCTTAATTTAAAAAATTGTTATGTAGCTGTTTAAATAGTGTTTAGTCTAATATTGCTATAATAAACTTGCTTGTAATCCCATTGTAGAGCACCAGGGTTTAGCTGTGTGCAGCTGTGCTGCTCTTGCTCTTCCTCGGTTTGTTTTGTACAATGGTGGGGAGAGAACGGTTGTTCACAGTGGTCAGCTTTTTTTGTCCTCTCCCAAACCATGATTTCTGGTTAAGTAGAAACAGGACTCATTTCCCCAGAGTGCTGCTGTTTCTTCATCACTCTGATGTAAGAAATGGCCAAGCGCTGGTACAACAAGTGTTTCCCTGATGAAACATTTATGAGACCCTGCAGGGATTTGGTATCTTGAGCTGAGGCTAGGTACAGTGCCTTCTCCTGGTTAGCAGTAGGCTGAGGTACAGAGCTGCAAATGTTGGCAGATGAATACATCATGGTGAGGAGTCATTGTGCAATCAGCCTCCCTAGTGAACTCACTACTGCACAAATGTAGAGTAGGTGAGCCTCATAGTGTTAAGTAAAAATTTATTCCATGCTTGTTTACAGGACGTGATTAAACCCTGCACCTACTTTAAATATAACAGATACAAATGTGCTTTTGTAAAGGTTTTTGGGGTTTTTTTGCTTTTGTGTTTTTGGGTTTTTTTTTTTAACTTAAAGGATACAAGTGCAAGAAAAATCTTGCTATATAGAAGCCTTTTCCTTCTAAAGCCTGTAATCTCTGCTTACACCTCGGAGCAGGGGGATAGTCCTCCCAGCCCTGCATTTGTTCCTCAGTTTCTGCACTTCCTTATGGTATCTTTACCCATTTTGTTTTCTTTGCAGACCAGGTGAATTTGCCACCAGCAGCTGGCAACTCCCAGCATGAAACATGCTCCATGTAGTTCCCTGTCCCTTCCCAACCCGCCCTGCCCCCCCCAGATATTAACACTCCGAAAATGCTGCTGCCCTGGACCTCTGAGGGAAGGCAGGGGTGGGGGTTGTGTGGCTTATGTGAATAAGCAGAAATGTATTGTCACCACAGCAGGATCCTCTTTCAAATAAAAAGTGGTGAATTAGGCCCAGTATTTGTCCTGATGTGTATAAACACTTGTTGATGACTTCCACTTTTATGCCCTTCTGTCATTTCAGATTTGCAGATCATGGCTGTATATTAGAGATCAGGGACGTAAAGTTTTTTCCTGATGGACGCTCAGTTGTTGATACAGTTGGTGTCCGTCGTTTTAGGGTCTTAAGCCATGGCCAGCGAGATGGATATAACACAGCAAACATCGAGTATCTTGAAGATAAAAAGGTGATCTATGGTGCAAAGTTATTCATACCCATGTATTGCTGGATTCACTTAAATAGCCTTTCCTTGTTGCATTTCAAGCTAGCTGTGCCTTATTTTTAAACCAATATCATTATAAATACTAAAGCTCTATTTTGAAAACCATGGAACAAACTTTGTCTCTTCCTTCCCTTTCTTCCTTTCTGCCCTAATAATTATCTCTGCTTGAAGTGTTGCCCTCCCTTCATGGATCTCAAAGTAGCTTCTGAGACTCAGGTGCTGAGGTCTGTCATGATGTGTAGGTGAGGTCAGAGTGACGTTTTAAAACTGGTATGGACTTAAAATCCTTGTAAGCACATGTGCCTCTGTTGTTAGAGAACTGAGTATTCTCTTCTTACACTGAACAGACAGTTGGCAGACTTCATATGACCTCCAAGCTCTGGTTTACAGAACAGGTCCTCAAACAAATGCGGGAGTCCGCTCTTAAAATGAGATCTTAGTGACATGTAGTTAACCATGCCTGTACAAGCATCCATCAGAGCTGGCTGAAAGCAGAGAAATGCACAGAGGGGAGTAGTGTTTTAAAACAAGTCCTCTTGTAAAACCTGTGAGGTGCTTGTGGTGGGTGTTGGCCAAAGGGTGGGTTTTTGGTCATGCTTAATGATGACTTCCTGGATCATCTTTAGAGCATGTCTATAAAACCCTGATCCCTCTTAACATTGAGTTTAGTAGTAATCTCATGCCAATTGATGAAGTCCAGTCCGGTCATAGAGCTCTTCAGCACGCTCTCATAGTTGAAGTGCAAGTCCATAAAGTCTCAATAGGGTTTTTCTAACTTGTGTGGGATGATGCAGTTGTTTGCCAGGGCAGGAAAGGCAGATCACGTGGAGGTGCCTTTCCCTGCAAAAGGTCGGAGTAGGCAGTCTGCTCGGAGCGAGGGCTCTGCTGTGCTTAAATCCCCAGTGAGGGCAGTGGAACACAGGTGTCCAGGCATTGTTTGTAGATGGTGCCAGAGACCCACCTCTTCATAATTAGGGTGAGATTTAGCTTGTCTCACTTGAGAGGCTGACATCTGTGTTCAGCACCCTACGTTCATGTTATACCTGATGGTGAGATATCTCACTCCAAAGCTGTATATTTTATCTGCTCTGTCTTAGATACCTGCCTTAAGATGAGATTAATTGCCCTCTAGAGCTGTTTCTCCTCGACTGTGAAGGGCATCCAGAGCAGCTAGCTCAGATGTGCATCTGAGCAGCACAGGTGAATCACACCATTGGTGTGTACAGATTACAGGGGGAAAAAAAAAACCAAAACAACCCCAAAACAAAAAAAACAAAACAAACAAAAAACCAAACAAACAAAAAAATAAATCACCAATTTGTAGTGGGTTTTGCTTATGCTTTTTTCTTTTCCTTAATGGCTAATAGTCAGGCCTGTGCAACTAAAGCACTTGTGCCTCAGCGAGGGTCTTTTTTTTTCTGTCCGTTCCTGGTATTGGGAGAGCATCCGCTTTCCCTGCTTCCTGCCTGCTCAGGTGTCTGCCCTGCTCCTCGGCTGTCCTACTGTGGCCATAACACTTCTATAAAATACTGCTGATCTCTAAATGCTGTAGACCCTCCGTCTCTGTGCTTGGTGGCAGTGTTTCTTTTGTTTTGCTGGACGATATAACAATGTTCAGAGGTCCTGTGACAGGGAGTCAAGGTTATGGGTTTGAGATGATTAATATGATGTCCTGGGATTAGAGAGCAGATTCTTCTGTTGTGCCATAGGAGTGGATATTAACAAGGCAGTAACTGCTCCAAGAAATGTCACTTCAGAATACCTAGGGGAGGGTAAAAAGACTCGAGCATCACAGGTTTGAAATCTGAGACTTGGGTACAGTTTGCTTAGATAAGGACATTTGAACAGCTGTAGTCACTGCGTTATTTTGCTTCGCTTGCTTCTGGGGAAGCGTATGGACTCCACAGTATCAAACCTGTTTTGTTTCATCTCCCTTCTTTTAACAATAAGGTTGAAGGACCGGAATATGAAGAACTTGTCCGCCTTCATGACTCAGTTTATGATCAAGCTGTTGCCTGGTTTACTTCTCTTAAAGACAATATGAAAGTGCAAATTCTAAATCATTTTGGGTCCATGCCAGGAAAAGAGCCAGAGCCACAGGTAATAAAACCATCCTACTTATGCATCCTTATTCTATATGTAATTTTTAGCGAAGACTATTTTCTGACAGGTTTTTGCTGTGTGTTTGTGCATTCTAAGCTCTTCTTATTTACCCAGTTTTGGTCTATTAGCATGAAGCATGGAAAACAATTAATCAATGGAAAGCATATATCAATGTAAGCTGGTACCTGAAGAGATCAGGCTTAATGGTGCATATAGACAAGGAGAGCACCTGAAATTAAGTGTTTAGTTGCTGCTTGAACTGTTTGTTTTATGGTGACTTTCTTAGCAAATAGAAGGTAAAAAGGATGTCGGTGTTCTTTGTGGGGCAGTGCTGGTGAATACATGATTGCATGTCTTTCCATCCTTTTGCAGAGCAACCCCAGTGGTCCTGCCTGGTACTGGTGGCTCTTGGCAGTGTTGCCTCTGGAAAACAGAGCTCAGCTGGCTATATTGGCTATGACCTCCCTTAAAGATCGTCTTATTGCCATCAGACGCGTATTGATATTTGTGACTCGCAAAAGACCCAGATAACGTGGACTTCAGTAGTGAGTGGGCACTGAAAACATCTCACGACAAGTTGTTCTGGGGGAGGGCAAAGGGGGAGGGTTGTTTTTTGTTTTTTTTTAAAGATTCCTTCAAAAAGGAACAGCCCTTTCTGATTGCGTCCAGCATCCATCGATTGCATCGGTTTGTTATCCTGGGTATTCGCCAAACCTTGCACTCTCTCCTGTTGTCCTGGTGAAATCTGAGCCTCTACAAAGCTGTGCTACAGTTAGAGCAAAGCTGATAGATGTGGATAATTGCTTTAAAGTACTATGATAGAGTTGATGTTTCTAGCCTGCAAGAGAGTTAAGTACTAGAGTAGCACCATTGGCCTGCATGCGATTTGGATTTCCACTTGGTAGGAAAAGGAAACTGGACAGTGGATTGAAGAGGTGTTTCCTAGACTTTCTGGAACGTAGTGAACAGAAGAGGAGTTATGCTGCCTGGCAGAAGTATGCATGAAGACTATGACCGACAGTATGCTCTGTTAGTGAATCGGTAGGCAGTCTGTCATACACCCACATCTCTTTTTTCAGCAAATAGCAGTCTGTGAGGAAAAAAAAATTAAGCCGTTTGTGGTCAAGGCATCTGAGGATGTTTATCTGAAAGAATAATAGCTACTGAATAAGTACACTATTTAGTAGCCTGAGGTAATCCCTCGTGTTGTGATTTATGTGTTGTAGCGGATTGAGTATGCACAAAATATTTGGAAAGGTGTACTTTGGTTTATTTGAAAAGAAAAATCAAAGTAATCCCAGCTCGTCTTATTGCTAAATTCAGATCAGACCAGCTCCCTAAAGTATGATAAACTCTGCTGTGAAATAATGATTTCACCCCAAGTACGAGGAAGGCATGCTGCAGTTTGTTCTGAATGCCTGTTCTGCACGTGGGACCGGTGAGGATGAAATGCGGGGAGATTTCCGTCTCCCTCCTGCCTGCAGTGTTATGCCAACTTCCCATTACATTGGAGTGATCTCTACTGAACATGTTTCAAACCGAAAGTATTGTAGTTCAGTACCAGTTGCTGTATGTGGTGGAAATCAGTCCACAATAACACCGTGAAAGGAGGCACAAACCGAACCTATAAAGGCAAGTCTCAATGCAAGCTTAAGTCAGGTGTTAACCTTCATTTGTCTTTTTGATTATTTTTTATGTATTGTTTTGTTAATATCTAACTTTGATAGCTATTAAATTGATCGCTTGTCAGTCAAATGATCAACACTTGCTCAACTGCCAATGAAAAAAACTAACAGTGTTACCAATTCAATTGGCATAGTTTCCTATAAGTAGAACTGATACTACCAACAGAAAAAAAAAGTTGACTTGAATCTCCATGTGCTGCAAGCATAGCAAGACCAATGTAAAGACTTGTTCATGCGCAGAAGTCTGGTAAGAAGAAATGGCTGTTTACCTAAATGGTCAAAGTGCCTGGTTTCTTTTTTTAGTTCTTTTGTCCTTATTTGTCAATGAAGATGTATTTAAACTTTTTTTTTTTTTCAATTTGCACATGAGTTCTGGAAGAAGACTGCATTAAAATGCAGTGATTAAGATATATTACCTGCTCTCTTTGGGTATTGTAGTCATAACCTGTGTGGTCTGGGAAACAAAAATACAGAATTTTTTTCCTTTCAGCAAATGGCTACCACAAATGGTTTCTGTAACATACCCTGAATGTACTGTAACTGCCTCTACCTTGAACACGCCTTTTCTATTTAAATAGTTTGTAAGTATATTCTCTGAATTGTGAAGTGCATAACTTACAACCAATGATGTCATAACCTCTACAGTAGCCTTCTGCAAGTTCTGCTACCCTCACCAAAATACTCAAAATTCAAGTTGAATGCATTTCCTCCAGGATTTGATGATGATGATGAAGAGGAATTAACTGAAGTATAAAGGAATTGTTCTATATATGGGGGAGGAAATGCCAGAAGTCAATAGGTCTTCAGCCCACCGTCAGCTGAGCTACCGAAGGGTGGTTTCGCAAACTAGTTCTCAGACCAGAAGATGGATTGTATCTGCTCTCGCAATCCTTTCTGTTCAGCTTCCTGTTCTTCCCGTCCCTTTCCATGCTGTGTATTTCTTCTAGACTCACTCATCTTGCTCCTTTGTGTGTCTGGCCTAGTTTTGAGTATTACTAGTTTAGCTGCAAGGGGACGCTGATGGTATTTGTATATTGCTGGTCCCTGATCTTACATGTGCTTAATTTTACATATAGGAGTGCGTTTAAGAAAACAAAAAATAAATATCAAGGTGCTAGTTAGTGTCTTCTTGGCTTTGCCTCAGTAACTAATGTGAATATTCTTTGCAAAAGTGATTTTTCAAGATACCTACTTTTGAGGTACTTCTGAGAGGAAACCCTATGGAACAAGAGAGGTTGTTTACTGCTGTTCTGTAATGTGTAAAGACACATTTTACATGGAAAGTGACATTACTGTGTTCATGAAGGTCTGCATAATTAATGGAATGATAGTTATCGAAGAGAAAGCTGAACTGTAGAGGGATTTTTTTTTAGTCAAGGTTTAAAGCGGTTTGTGAATATTTCAGTGACTGATGTTTTGGATAAATGATAACAACGTAGGAATTGTCTGTGTATGGATGCAAATAATCATATTAGCAGCCCAAAGCTGACATTTCTTCCAAAACATTGAATGCTGATCAAATAGCAAAGCTTTAATAAATAAAGAAAAATAAAAAATCACCACTGCCCTCTGGTACTTGCTTTCTAAGGGAAAGTACCGATTTCATTGTTACCAAATTATCTCTGCCATATAATCTCTACAGCATCCAGTAGTACCTCATGGGAAAAGCTAGCTATCTCATTTCTCTCTAGAGGAAATGTCCACATTACGGCCGATCTACGCTTAGGTGTAACTTGTCGCCAAGGTACATGTGGAAGCATTGGAGCTGAGCTCCTGGAAGAGATAGACAGGATTCGTTGCCTTTCTAGCTCATTACACTTTTCTTGCTTGCTGTCCAAGCAAGGATGCTGGGATATATGATGAGTCTTTTCACTGTGGTGAATGTGGCCCTTCTTTATACATCATAAAGAGGCCAAAAAAAAAAAAAAATCCCTCTACCTCTACACCTGTTGTTCACCTGTAAAGCTTCAAGCTACAAAATGATATATATATTTTAACCTTTTTTTGTCTTTCAGAAGCATACTAATTGTTTGCCACTGAGGCCTTTTATCTACTGTATTTTAATATGTTCATTTGATAGTCATTGAGATCTCTTTGTACTTCTAACCTGTAGATCTTGTCATGTTTCTTACTGCTCCTTTTTCCTCGTTCTCCAGTCCACTTTTAAATTGATAAATAGAAAGCTGTACACTCTCTATTCCTATTACATTTTACACTAGTGGAACTGGTATTTTGGTAGCGCCTTAATTTTGCAGTTGTGAAATGATTGTATCAACTCTTATCTGGGGCTTCTGACCAGATTTAAACGAGTATGTTTAATGTAGATAAACTTGAAACCATTTTTTACTGTTTTAAAGCTAGTTATGAAATGGAGTGTGTACATATGTATAAATATAAATTATTAATCTGCACCTTTTTGTATCTAGTAAATACAGGAGAAGTTCATGTTCTAACCACATTTGGCACTTCTTGTTGCATAAGCAAAGCCAAAACTTTTTTTAAAAATTGCAATGTTCATTTCATGTATATTTGCAATATTCATGGGAAATGTATTTAATTTATGTGATATTTGGAATAAAACAAGTTGAATTTATAAGAGTGTGAGTTTATGGGACAGCTTTATCACTCTGTGAGGGCTAAGAGCTAGAGCCATGGTAAATATGGTCTGAACAGAAAAAAGCTGCTGATGTGCCGCTGTCAGAAGGGGGATGATGCCTTGAGTTCCCCAACAGGAGCCCAAGGGATGAGAATGGGCCCCGTGAGGTTTTAAGAAGCAAATGGCAATCCCAGAAGCAGTGGTTAGATTGTTGCAGTTCATAAGTTGCATGGCAAAGATTTTAGCCCTGGTGCAGGAGAAGTGGGGGAGGCTGCAGAGGATGCAGCACGGTGGGGTTTGCTGGGGACCCGGGACAGCCTGAGGCACTGCATGTGAATGGGAGGGGCAGATTTTAAGGGGAGCAGGAGGTCTCCAAAATGGGAGGGAGGTAAGGAGCCCTCAGCAGTGGTGGGATGGGGGAGATGAAGGCTGAACTCCCCCAGGGTGCGATGTGACAGAGGTGGGAGAAGGGTCATGCGGTTGGCTCTTCCTTTTGTAGCCCTTAGCCCTAAGGGTGACCTGACTGGTCCCGCGGAATAAATTCTGAAAAATATTGTTACCGTTAAGAACACAAAATGCTTTATTGACTAAGCCCAGTGACAGAAAAAGCCTTCAGGGTGCTGCAAGGTAGAGGTGACGTTCCACGCCAAGCTGCTGGGCATGGTTGGCACCGGCACGGGGGGCGGTGGGGCACCGGCCAGGCTGCTGCAGCAGCAGCAAAATGCAGTTGAGCCAGATTGTGGAAAGCATATCCCATCCCTCAGCTACGTCTTGCTGCCAGCTGAGCAAAAGCACTCTGAAGGCATTTTTTGTAAATACTAGCTTTTTTTTTTTTTTTTTGCTTTTGGTGTTGGATTGACTTTGGCCTTATTTATGCTACATTTGTGCCTGTATTCACTGAATATTTGAGCAAACAAACATCAGTTATAGGACTGCTCTTTTAAAAGAAGTTGCACGGGTGTGTTGGAGTACGCGTATAAATGATGCTTGAGCTGTTTTGGTACGCTAGACAACAGTGTTCTTTAAACATCACTGCTTTCACCAAAGGAAGGAGGTGGGTAAAGATGACTGACCTACCTTTTTATTATCCAGATCCTTGCGTGCCTCAAGACTTTGAGAGCAATAAAAGCAAAATAACTGCATGAAGTTAGTAAATATTAATAGGATTTTTTTTCTCACCCTGCATATCCTTTGCTAGCTGATGTCAAGCCCTGGAAAGGCAGTATATCAGATTGTGCCCTTTTCCCTGAGCCTTGGAGTGATACTACTCCTAGAGCATGGAAACCTTAGTGGTCTGTTGTCCTCTTTGCATTTGCTTTCTGCTTCATCAAACCATGAACCTGAAATAGCGCCGCTTAATTCTGTCCAGTAGCACTTACATTTGGAAGCACTTGCTGGAAGCTGTTGGCTATTGAGCCATAGAATAAGAAAAATTAGTAATCTGAACCAAAAAAACTGGGACTGTGTATCGGGGGGGAATGTGAATCCACACCAGCACTTTCCTTAGTTCCTTTAACAAATGTGTATACTACACTTGCAGCTAAAGGACAAGCATGTTTTTAATCGCATTTACGTTACATGGTAGGAACAAGTTGTTTCTAAGTTGAGATGAGTATCACTTGCTGTCAACTTTTACAGCTCTGTTCTGCCATTTGTTGGGTTCGACCTTGTCTGCTAAATTTGGGACTCCATGCATTCATGGAAGAAATGTCTTCACTTTTAAATGTCGCTTACATTTTATTCTCATCTGCTGCTTTTTTTTTGTGCAACAGCCACATTGGAGCACTGCCCCAGGGAGGACCTGGACCTTGAACACAGAAGCTGGACCAGAAGCTGGTCCTAGGGGCGAGGCCAGTTAACCTCACCATAGACCAAGTTAGAGAAACAGCTCTGGTCCCCTTTCCTCCACCCAGTGTATTCCAGAGGCAGAGCTGAAAATTCTCAAGTTATACTCCTGATGTCCATGCAGGCTTGAGGATGGTATACTGCAAGTGCCCAAGAGCATACTTTTCTTTAACCATAGCAACAGCCAAAGAGAAACACCTCTGTGCAGCTGCTTCAGTCCATCCACCCATTCGTGTTCACCGCGGTATGATATCCTCCCCCTGTGAGCTGAGGCTCACGGATCCTATGCGAGACTTGCCGCTCATCGTGGCTGTGGTCTTTCCTGTCATTCCCAGCCCCTTCTCATCACGAGCCCTTGTTCTTCCCTTGCCGATCTGCTGCTTTTCTTTTCAAGGAAGAAAAGGGATAAAAGTTAAGAAATGAACCAACCATCCAGGAAAGTTCTGCTGGCCAGTGGCTCCAGTTGCCAGTTTTTTAGCCGAAGCTGCAGTCGGAGAGCAGGTTCAGGCAGCAGGACCCCTCATGTCCTGTCAGAGCAGATCTGACAGGGAAAGGAAGAAGCTTTTAAAGCAGAAGGAGGAAGGAATATGTAATGTGATGTCCTTCATCATAAGAGGACATCTTATCCATCTTTGAGCCTAGGCTCAGCCCTGCCCTGGAGCAAGTACCTCATGTTTTCTGCTGGTGGCTGAGGCACCTCACAGTGCTTGCTGGCTGCACTTGTTGGCTAACAGAAGACGGTTTCTAGCAGATGGAGTTGCTGTGGCTAAGTAGTCACAGTATCAGAAAATGCCTCAGTAAGTGTTTCGTGCCAGCTTAATTTTCTTTTATCTGAAATTATTTGGCTTGGACAGAAGGAGGCAAGATCATCCATTGCCTGAATGGGAGTCCACCTAGCAAAAGCCCTTGCCCAGCACCAATCTGATTTCCCCGTTCCCTCTCTGTGAATGTTTTGCAGTGCTCAGGTAAGACCTATCCCCATGAGGCTGCATGGAGATCTGAACCTACCACCAACATGTCTTAGCAGTTCCAGCTAAACCACCAGTGATGTTCTCTGTTACAGAGAACAGGTCCTATATCAAGATGTGTAACAAGGCTGTCAAGGTAAGGTTGGTTTCTGCAACTCACGTACATGCCACTGGAGCCCAAGCTGCATCAGGGGCTTCGCTAAAGGATGACTGTTCCTGACACCTTCAGGCAGCTGCCTTGCCTGGAGCCCTGCCTGTACTTTCAGCAAACACCGTGCTGGAGCATCTGGAAACAATGCTGTTCTCTACAGGCGCATCAACAGGTGCTTCTTCATGTGGAGCACTCTGAGATCAACTTCTATTTAAGTAAATCTGTGAGGTCCTGTGTGGAAGTAGGACACACAGGATGCAGACTCAAAGCTTAATTGCCAATGGAGCCTGAGGTTCAAATAGAGGTATTCAAAGAAAACAAAAGTTACTTACCCAGAATCAGAAATCACTGACTGTGTGCCACATGCGTTTCCATCCCAGCCTCCTCCTCCTCCTCGTGGTTCTTTGTTTCCATGGTCTCTGCTGGAAGTAGAGTGCAGGAGGGCACGTGAGGGAGCACCCGAACCCCAAGCACTGTGCTTCGCAATGGAAGAACTGTTTGGAAGAGATGAAGTTACTTTAGAGTAAGCTTTTATTCTCTTTTACTCACTGTTGATACGAATTAGCTCTCTGTCCCCTCTCTCCTGACGCCAGGTTTAACTACGAAGCTCAGGATTAAGCACATTTGATTCCAACAGCAGAGTAAATCCTCCATAAGAAGCGGATGATGTTCCAGGTGGCCTAATGTCCTTTCTGAACGCTGACTAGTACCAGACACTTGAAAAGTACAAGAAATGCTTGAATGGGAAAAATTAAAAGAATCTGGCAAGATATTTCTCCCAAATCCCTCAATGTGAGGCTTCTGTACGTCCTGGAAAGCTTTTTCTTTTCCTCTTCCAAACTTGTGGTATATAGAATTTGAGGTAGGCTCTGACCTTTAGCAAGTAATGCACTATAGTCATAGCATTCATAAAAACCAATCCATTCCTTCTTTAATCCTGCAATATTGTGACCTCAGTGGCATGGTGTATCACCAAATTCCTCAAATTAATTGTACACAGGGATCTTTTTATTTCTCCTCTTTTTTTGTTTGTGTTTTGTTTTTGTCTGGTCTCTGAATTTCTATTATCTCTGGTATGTTTTCTTTTGCTAGAGAAGCCCAGATTGATCACACTTTCCTAAATGAAGGAACTGAAAAAAAATGCGCCTCCCACTCTTCGCACATCCGAGTGTTTTGTTTGCTGTGTAGATAGTTACGGGATGGCATTCAGAAGCTGTGTGTCTGAATCGCAGGCTCCTCATTTTGCAGAGGTGCCTCCTTACCAGATGGTGCTTTCAAGCAAGTAATTTTCTTGTTTACTTTGCAGCAATCAACTCCGCGTAAGTGTCAGCTTTCGCTGCACCTTTTCAAATACTGTCATTACATGCTAATTCTACAGTGCAGAGGCTTCTTGATTTTATCTTTATGGGTAATAACAGATAATTCCTCTTGGAGGATATGCACCAAGACATCAGTAAGAGTTGATGTCCTTCCAGTTGTAAGACAGCCTGGGCATACCACTTTTTTTTTTTTTTTTAGGAGAGATATCTAGCCCATTTTAGAGAGCCAGCTGCTGATAGCAGTTTGCCTTTTGCTCAGCACTCTGTTACTTCTGCACTTAGTGCTGTAAAACTCTTGGCACGGAGGAGTTAAATATTTCTGAGCTCTCACTTGAGTCATCTGTCCCCGCGTCGGAGTGGGTTTGCTTGCAAGCACGTATGGGATTGGAGCCGGTCCTGGAACAGGAATACGTGGCTCACGTCTGACATGCACCCGCTCAGGCAGAAATCAAGGAACAGCCACTGCAAATAAGAACTCACTGAGAGGGGAAGGGACGCACAGGACTTGGGGAGGATTAGCTAAGGACACTTTGTCACTTCACCTTCATTCATTTGAGGTGGAAGAAGGAATACAGGGAAAGCGGGGACGTTTTTGGCTCTGCCTCTATTCATAAACTGTGTGTGAGATTGTTCTCTGGCACAAGCACTGCCTGGCACAGAGCAGCCGTGTGTGTCCATAGTGTTAAATCCTCTTTCCCACCCAAAATGTGCAGCTTCACACAAACTACTTATTGGGAACGGTCCCTGTGTTGTGCTAACTCCTGAGCTGTGGCTGCAGATTTGAGGGGGCGAGTGAGGGTGGTAATGTTATCTGGCAGGAGCCAAAAGCTTTCCTCAGCTCTTCTTAATTTGCTTGTACAGACATAGTCTTGATGGTGGTTTTTTAGGTAACGAGAAGTTTCACAACGAGGGGCTCTGGGTGTGGGAGGGGGTGAGCACAGCTGGGAGTGGGGCTGTGAGGGAAGCAGTTTGGCTCTGGCTGGCTTCGGATATGATGCTAGTGACTGGCATAGGGAGTCCTAGCAGGCATCTCCTAGACAAGCACATACACAAGGTTTTACAGTGCTCTGGCTTGATCTCCCTAAAGGAAGTATAAGGTCTTGGTCTGCTAAGTGTGCGGGAAGGGGGAGAAGTGGAGGACTGGAGAAGCAGTGATAAATTTTGGATGAAATCACAGAGAAGTACCCTAAGGGGTTTGTCTGTTTGTCACGTTTCACGTTGAACGAGGAGAGGATACGAGCCCAGGCTCGTGCATATGGGGCTGATGATGACCAAAGAGCCTGGACTACACTGCACCAAAAAGGAGAGTAAGGCCACCAGTCTGGACTGGAATAAAGGCCAGTCTGGCCCAGTGCCCTGTTTTCAGCAGTAGCCAAAAAACCCAGGGGAGAACAGGGCAATACTAATACTTCTCCTCCCAGCCTCCAGCACCGAAGGGACTTCCTGAGCCAGATGTGATGCCCGTGTGTTTCAGAGCCCTTAGTAGATCTCTATTCCGTATTTTTTACAGCACCTTTTTGAACCCATGGGGACTTTCATCATCCACAGCCTTGTTTGGTGAGGATGTCCACAGGCTGGCTGGAGGGTGCGTGAAGGACTACTTTTCATTTTGGACTAGGATCTTACTAGCTTCCCTTTGTGCTCCCTAACCCTTGTATTTGAAGATTAAAGGTAAACTGCAGGGGCTTGGTCTGTTTAAGGCTCAGGTGGGGGAGGATGGGCTAGTGAAGGCAAACTTTTGGAAGAAGTCATGGGCAGGTGGCCCTAACAGCTCACCAGTTCTCTCTTCTGATACAGGAACTAAGAGACACCAACAGGAGGCACCAGGAGATGAACAAGGGAAGGGATTCTTCCTCCAAGCCCTCAATCTATTTTTTTTCCACTTTTGTTGCACTGCTGGTGCTGGCATAGAGCTTTATCAGACCAGAGAGCCCAGGCTCAGTTACTCTCTCTTAGATACCACCTGTAATTCCTCATAGTCAGCCTTCACCCGTATGGCCCTGAACGGCTCAGCATTATCAAGAGAAAAGAGGCATCTCCGTGTACAAGGTCTGTGGTGGGTTCATGGAGGCCCAAGTGAGCCAAGCAGCCAGGCAACCCCAAAGGCAGCTGGATTGATGGTCTTTGCCAGAATAAGTCAGAGATGTCTCTGCTGGCAGCAGAGTTTGCATGATGTGGCAGAAGCATATTTTTAGCCTTTTATTATTCCTGTTCTACAGGCAATTTTGCCATTTCCTTTGCCCACAGCTTTAGAAAGCCAAACAGCTAGCAACGCAGAACAGATGGTAGAGAGAAATCTGCCTGCAGCACCCCAACGAAGCAGAAGATGTTTCTGCTATCTGTGAGGGAAGTGGCCACAAAATACAGATGCTAATCAGACTAAAACCATGCATCTCAGTCCCCTTCAATTTGCCGTTGGAAGGTGGCAGCTGAGAGGTCACCTCTGAGCTTTAGGAGCATCAGCTGGCAGCAGACCATGCTAGCATTAGCAGTTAGGCACTGTAGGAATACTTGACTGTTACCTAGTAGTTGGGAGAGTCAGAGATGCTCCCAGGTCTCGCTCTGTGCACCCCGCAGCTGTTCTGGCCCAGAGCTGGGCCTGTCTTGTATGCTGGCTTCTTCTTCTGCCCTTCCTCTGGATCCCATGTTTCTGTCACCTGTTGCAGGCTAACACCTTTCTTCCCCTCTCTCCCAGCCTATTCGAAGCATGCCAGTGACAGCGAGCTATTCACAAGACAAGGAAAAGAGAAATAATGCTGGAGACTTCCTGGCATGGTTTGACTGCTATAAGCAGTGCTGATTCTGCTGCGAGCTGGATGCGGTCACAGCTGGGTGGGAGGGCTGGCAGGAGAGACCTGGGTAACCACACCGTGCCAGAGGGAGCATGTGTCTTGCAGCTGGGGCTGCTCCCCTGATTCTTCCACCTCTACAGCCATGCCTTTGGGGATGAGAAGGAAAGCTCAGTGGAACAAGGTCTAGTTAAAGTATTCTTCATTAGCTTGACTAACCTGATCTCCTTCTATGACAAGATGAACTGCTTAGTGGATGAGGGAAAGGCTGTGGATGTTATTTACCTGGACTTTAGTAAGGCCTTTGACACCGTTTCCCAGAACATTCTCATGGAGAAACTGGCTGCTCATGGCTTGGACGGGCATACGCTTTGCTGGGCAAAAAACTGGCTGGATGGCCAGGCTCAAAGAGTTGTGGTGAATGGAGTTAAATCCAGTTGGTGGCCGGTCACAAGTGGTGTTTCCCAGGGTTCAATACTGGGGCCAGTCCTGTTTAACATCTTTCGCAACGATCTGGATGAGGGCATTGAGTGCACCCTCAGTAAGTTTGCAGATGACACCAAGTTGGGCGGGAGCATTGATCTGCTGGAGGGTAAGAAGGCCCTACAGAGAGATCTGGACAAGCTGGATCGATGGCCCGAGGCCAACTGTATGAGGTTCAACACGGCTGAGTGCTGGGTCCTGCACTTCGGTCACAACAACTCCATGCAACGCTACAGGCTTGGGGAAGAGTGGCTGGAAAGCAGCCTGGCTGAAAAGGACCTGGGGGTGTTGGTCCATACCCAGCTGAATATGAGCCAGCAGTGTGCCCAGGTGGCCAAGAAGGCCAATGGCATCCTGGCTTGTATCAGGAATAGTGTGGCCAGCAGGACCAGGGAGGTGATCGTCCTCCTGTACTTGGCACTGGTGAAGCTGCACCTTGAGTACTGTGTTCAGTTTTGGGCCCCTCACTTCAAGAAGGACATTGAGGTGCTGGAGTGTGTCCAGAGAAGGGCAACGAAGCTGGTGAAGGGTCTAGAGCACAAGTCTTATGAGGAACGGCTGAGGGAACTGGGGTTGTTTAATCTGGAGAAAAGAAGGCTGAGGGGAGACCTTGTCACTCTCTACAACAACCTGAAAGGAGGTTGTAGAGAGGTGGGGGTCGGTCTCTTCTCCCAAGCAACAAGTGATAGGATGAGAGGAAATGGCCTCAAGCTGCGCCAGGGGAGGTTAGGTTGGATATTAGGAAAAATTTCTTCACCGAAAGGGTAGTCAGGCATTGGAACTGGCTGCCCAGGGAAGTGGTTGAATCCCCACCCCTGGAGGTATTTAAAAGATGGGTAGATGTGGTGCTTAGGGACACAGTTTAGTGGTGATCTTGGCAGTGCTAGGTTTACAGTTGGACTTGATGATCTTAAGGGTCTTTTCCAACCTAAACGATTCTATGATTCTAGGATTCATCGAAATGTTTTCCTTCTGAAAGCTTCTAAATCTAGCAATCCTTTGCTGAGTTTCCCTGCTCTTCTTTCCCTACAGCTTTTCTGTCTGTCTTTCTTTTTCTTGTACTGGCAGGCAAAGGAGTTGGAGGGTAAGGAGGGGAGCAGGGGGAGGCTGAAAAGAAACCAGAACTTCGGTGGTTTTGCTGAGCCACCTCACTGCCATCCCAACCTGACTTACTACCCTCCTCCGCTCACTCCAGCCCCTCCTGAACAACACAGGAGGTTGCGGAGCTGTGTGTAGCTGAGCTGTGTGTAGCTGATCTTTGTGTAGCTGTCGTTATGGCCAGCACAGTAAACCTTTATTTTAGTTATTACTGGTTACTCAGCTCTTCTTGTTTCATACCGTCTAACAGGAACACCAGGCTGACTTGTCACCCTGTCTTCTCTCACCTCCGCTTAGCTCTTGGCTCTTGCACAGGCAAAAAGCCTGCTGCCTGCGCTGCACCGAGCCAACCCAAGGGCCTCATCCTGACCCTACCCTTTAACCACTCCCAGGCACCGAGGGAAAGAGCCCTACAGCAATCCTTTGCACTGCGCTGCGTCCCACCAACTCTGTTCCTGCCAATAACTTTATGCCTTCGAGGGCTGTACAGGTGCAAATGTTTTTCCTAGGCACATTTGTGCAGACAGTCATTGCCTGTATGTTCTGTGTCCCTCTGGGAGTTTTAGTATAATATTTGTACTTTGGGAAAATTCAGCTCTTTTCTCCTTGGAGGCAGGAGTCCCCTGTGAGTTCCCAGAAGCAGCTTGGGAACAGCCCTGCAAACCTACCTGCATCTACGCATCCTGCTCAGCAGCCAACAGAGAAACTCAGTCCCTGATTGCTTCTGGAAAGAGGCACTGAGGCTCCTTTTAATGCTTCATTTCTCTTGCTAGATTTTTGGACAGGAAACCATGCCTGGAAGCAAGGCTGTGCCTCTGCTTTCAGCCACACCAGTAAGCACCCAGTGCCAGATGACTGAAACCAGCTTCCTCTCCCTACAGCTACTGGGAGGTAAATACATTATCCCGCCCCATGCTGCAGACTGCTGGGACTGAACCACAACCAGCCACTGCCAGAGACTGTGTTATGTTGCAATTGCTACTTATTATTGTGGTTAAAATATACCCAGCGCGTGTAAAACATGAAATAATCCCTCCCATCTTTCTAGAGGGCTCTGAGTGTCACTGCCAGCAATGACAGCAACAGTGGGACTCTGTAAGGTCTCATGGCTGGAGGAACAACCCTTCCCACCACAAAATTTTAAGCCGCTTGGTGATTTTAGCAAGGTTTCCAGCCACACAGAAGTCTCAGTTCTTGTAACTGATGAAAATTGGTGGCCAAGAAGAGGAGAGAGATGCCCTTAATTCCAATTCCAGTTCCTACTAAGGAAAAAATCTGCATTTTTAGATACTATCAATCAAGCAGAAGAAATAAATATTGAGAAAACTAGGCTGGGATGGTTCTGAGTGCCCTGGGAACTACTTGTTTTAGTAGTAAATCTGCCGTGTCATCTTGTTCCCTCAGAGCATGACTAATCCCTACAGTACACAGCAAGGGCCTGGCTGTCGCTCCGACCCAGCGCTGGTTGTAGCAGGCAGTACGGCAGTGAGCCTGGGCTTTTGGCATTTTCATCTTGTGCTCAGGCCACTTGGTGAGGTGCTCAGAGCTCCTCTCGGACCCTGCGTCGCCTGTGCCTGCTCTCTTTCTGGTTAGCAAAGATTGCACTGCAATTTTAAAGCTAAACAGGAGAGCAACGAAGAGCAGCACAGACCTTGTAACTGCTGGCAGCATCACTTTTTTTTGGCCTCAGTACCTATGAACAAGCCTTCCCTTCTTGTCTCTTAAAGTCAGACAGACCCATCTTATCTTCCTCTGCCCTGGTTCTGCTGGGCTTTTTTCCGCTTTTGCTCCCACGGCAACCCTTATAAGCCTGGACCGACTCCCTGAGCACCAGCAGGCGTTCCAGAGAGGAGAGCAGCAATTGCATGTTGTACCGCTGTTTTCTCTCGGCAAACACGTTGTCTTTGGGGAAGGGGGGGTCAGTCTGACCAGAGCAGTATTTGGCCTCTGGACTTGTGAGTGACTCAGCACTGCTTTTATCTTTGTAGCCTTCCAGGCAGGAGCCTGGCGATCCTGCCATTGTGTCCCTCCTGCCCCCTTGCCCAGGCTACGACAGTTTTTCCTTTACCCTTCTGCCAAGCAGCGGGACACGGCGATGCGGCTCTGACAAATGAGTGTCGCCTGGGGGTGCAGCGCCCTGATGCTGGCCGTGCGCTGGTAGAGCAATTTAGCCCAGGAATCATGGGGACGCTGTGTCTCAGCCTCTTTTCTCAAGGAGAACTTCATGTCTCAAACATGGTCCAGGAGGACAATTATGTTACTGTAAACGACCGTGCATCACTTTAAAGAAAGGTAATTAAACATCAGAAGGCCAGAGACTTGTATTAATGACAAGAGGGCTCAATCAAAAGCTGTGGGGACAGTGACACTGCCTAGGTGAAATGCTGATCCCCTGGCTGTGCTGCTGCCATGCTGCTGTTTCTGAAACTTGAGAGGGAGGTTTTGAGACCTGTGGAAATTTTGAAATTATATTAAGTGATGAATGTTAAGAAGTAATTACAGGAAAAGAAAAACAAGCAGAATGAACTGTGAGTTTTTGTCCCTTCCTCCCCCATGTGAAAAGGTAATGGAATATGGTCTCCTGGTGTAGTATAATGCTTTAAGTACTGTGTGTCCCAGTTTCACAGTGCTCAGTACAATGTGTACAAAAACAAATATGAGTATGTTGTGGTTAGGCTGTTTATCAGCTATCTATCTGCTTTACTGAATATGTATTTCTATATATGTGCTATTTTCACTGTGAAGTAACTGTATAAGGAAAGGAAAGAAAAAAATCCATTACCAGTCAATTAAATTTCACAGGGTCCTGAAAAAAGCTGCAGAGGACAGTCAATGTCAGGAAGCTAAACTATTGCATTTTTTTTCTTTCTTTTTAAAGGATGAAATCATTCTTTGTTTTTTGGGGGGCGATGTTCTTTGTGTTAATAAGTAGCCCCTGGATAAAGAAAGCAACTACAGTGTCATTTTGCAAAGCTTGCTGTGTCTCCTATCCTCTGCTATAAGCCCTCCGATTATGGGATTATTGTATAGCGTTGGCATCATTCAGCCAGTGCTAATAGCTGAAATTGACGGCATGTGCCAAAACTCCATTAACAAACACTGGTTCACATTTCAAATGACTGCTCATTTCAGCCAAGCGTGTGCTCCTTTTTATTTGCTGTTCATGAAACAGATTGCTTTTTTACATAAATGTAAATTGTTGCTTATGCCTACATCATGATGTATATGGAAGGGGTATTTATTCTTTCTTCTGCTTCATGGCATTCTGTTTGTGGTCCCTTCAGGCTACTCACATTATCGTGGGACTTTGATCCTTCACCTACTGCAGACACTGACTGGTCAAAGCAAAGACTGCGAAAAGCTTCTAGGCTCAGTGGTTGGTGTATGCTTTGCAGATTTTCCCTTCCATGTCCTCCAGCCCAACTGTAATTGTGCAGGGTAACCTTAACCTTCTTCAGCCCTCCTTTTGCTGGCCGGAGCAGGACAGTTTCCTCCGCTGATGGTCAAAGTAGGCTATCTCTGCATCTGATGCTCTTTTGAGTTCCTGTGTCTTTAATATACATGCCTAGAAATGCACACTTTATTATATTCCAGTATTTCCCCACCTGCATGAGACATATCTCCCTCAAGACTGAATCTTCCCCTTAATGGATCCCAGTGCCATTGGTGGGTCATGATAAGCTCACTCTTTCTTTCTCTCCTTTCATCATTTCCAGGTTTCAGTTCCTACCTTCCAGGTGACTTTTCATTGCTAGTTCCCAAATATATTTTGCATGATTGAGTTTCATTTCCATTCAGTTCAGTCCTGTGGATCTTCAGGCACAATATCCTTGTCCTCCTCTGTACCGATGCCTTTCAGCTTTGTAAAACACTCCCATGCTTATGTAAACCTCAGGAGTTATTAAACAGAAAGGACTTCTCCCAAGACTGATCCTTGAGAAAAAACACTAGGTATTTTTTCCCATCTCCAGCCACATAATTCCTTTTCAACTTGCCATTAGTACATCTCATAAGCCTTATGATTTGTCCATTCATCACCATCTCCTTGAGCTTTATTGCTAGGATCCCATGTTGAACTGTGTCAAAACCAAATGAGACTAACTCAGGATAACTTCCTGATGCAGCTGGTAAGCGAGCCAACCAGGGGAGATGCCCTGCTGGACCTGCTGTTCACGAACAGAGAAGGCCTGGTGGGTGATGTGGTGGTCGGAGGCTGTCTTGGGCACAGCGACCATGAAATGGTAGAGTTTTCGATTCTTGGAGAAGTAAGGAGGGGGGCCAGCAAAACCACTACCCTGAATTTCAGAAGGGCAGACTTTGGCTTGTTTAGGAGTTTGGTTAACAGAGTCCCTTGGGAGGCAGTCCTGAAGGGCAAGGGAGTCCAGGAAGGCTGGATGTTATTCAAGAGGGAAGTCTTAAAGGCACAGGAGCAGGCTGTCCCCATGTGCCGCAAGTTGAGCAGGCGGGGGAGAAGACCGGCCTGGCTGAACAGAGAGCTCTGTCTGGAGCTCAGGAAGAAAAGGAGAACCTACCACCTTTGGAAGAAGGGGCAGGTGACTCAGGAGGACTACAAGGATGTGGTGAGGTTATGGAGGGAAAAGATTAGAAAGGCGAAGGCCCAGCTAGAACTTAAACTGGCCACCGCCGTCAAAGATAACAAAAAATGCTTCTACAAATATATCAGCGACAAAAGGAGGGCTAAGGAGAATCTCCCTCCTTTGTTGGATGCAGAGGGAAACTTGGCCACGAAGGATGAGGAGAAGGCTGAGGTACTTAATGCCTTCTTTGCCTCAGTCTTTAATAGTTGGACTGGTCATCCTCAGGGTTTTCATGCCCCTGAGCCGGGAGATGGAGAAAGGACACCGAATGTAGTCCCAGTTGTCGAAGAGGTGGCAGTCACCGGCCTGCTCCTCCACCTAGATGCCCACAAGTCAATGGGGCCAGACAGGATCCACCCAAGGATACTGAGGGAGCTGGCGGAGGAGCTTGCCAAGCCACTCTCCATCATTTATCAGCAGTCCTGGTCAACGGGGGAGGTCCCAGATGACTGGAAGTTAGCTAATGTGATGCCCCTCTACAAGAAGGGTCAGAAGGAGGATCCAGGGAACTACAGGCCTGTCAGCCTGACCTCGGTGCCGGGGAAGGTCATGGAACAGATCATCCTGAGTGCCATTATGTGGCACATGCGGGACAACTGGGGGATCAGGCTCAGCCAGCATGGGTCCTGCTTCACTAACCTGGTCTCCTTCTATGACAAGGTGACCCGCTTAGTAGATGAGGGGAAGGCTACTTGGACTTTAGTAAGGCATTTGACACCGTCTCCCACAGCATTCTCCTGCAGAAGCTGGCTGCTCACAGCTTGGATAAGTGCACTCTGCGCTGGGTTAAAAACTGGCTGGACGGCCGAGCCCAGAGAGTGGTGGTGAATGGAGTCAAAGCCAGTTGGCAGCCGGTCACGAGTGGTGTTCCCCAGGGCTCAGTGTTGGGACCGGTCCTGTTTAATATCTTTATTGGTGATCTGGATGAGGGGATTGAGTGCACCCTCAGTAAGTTTGCAGATGACACCAAGTTGGGTGAGAGTGTTGATCTGCTGGAGGGTAGGAAGGCCCTGCAGAGGGACCTGGACAGGCTGGATTGTTGGGCCGGGGCCAACTGTATGAGATTCAACAAGGCCAAGTGCCGGGTCCTGCACTTGGGTCACAACAACTCCATGCAACGCTACAGGCTTGGGGAGGAGTGGCTGGAAAGCAGCCTGGCTGAAAAGGACCTGGGGGTGATGGTTGACAGCTGCCTAAACATGAGCCAACAGTGTGCCCAGGTGGCCAAGAGGGCCAATGGCATCCTGGCTTGTATCAGGAATAGTGTGGCCAGCAGGACCAGGGAGGTGATAGTGCCCCTGGATTCGGCACTGGTGAGGCCGCACCTCGAATACTGTGTTCAGTTTTGGGCCCCTCACTTCAAGAAGGACATCGGGGTGCTGGAGCGTGTCCAGAGAAGGGCAACGAGGTTGGTGGAGGGTCTAGAGAATAAGTCTTATGAGGAACGGCTGAGTGAGCTGGGATTGTTTAGTTTGGAGAAGAGGAGGCTGAGGGGAGACCTTATTGCCCTCTACAACTACCTGAAAGGAGGTTGTAGAGAGGTGGGGGTCGGTCTCTTCTCCCAAGCAACAAGCGATAGGACGAGAGGAAATGGCCTCAAGCTGCGCCAGGGAAAGTTTAGGTTGGATATTAGGGAAAACTTCACTGAAAGAGTAGTCAGGCATTGGAACTGGCTGCCCAGGGAAGTGGTTGAATCCCCATCCCTGGAGGTATTTAAAAGACGGGTAGACGTGGTGCTTAAGGACATGGTTTAGTGGTGGATTTGGCAGTGGTAGGTTAACGGTTGGACCTGATGATCCTAAGGGTCTTTTCCAACCTTAACAATTCTATGATTCTATAATTAATTTCTTAGACCAAGGAGATGCAGCAGTCTGGTTAGTCTCTGTTGATTTTATCCCATTTTTCATTTAACTCCAGGTCTTTAGTTATCTTTTCATTTCAGGACTGCTCTAAAGTCTTACACACTGTTAAGGTCAGCTTGATAGGCTTGTAGGTACCTAAATAGTTCTCTCTCTTCTTAAATATTGTCATTACAATGTTTTCAGAAGGTAGCATTCCTAACTGGATAGATACATGAAAAAAAACTCCATCCACCATAAAAAAAAACAGCGTGCATTCACTCCTTCAGGAGTAAGGTAATTTGATATCTCTGTAGTTAATTGAATAAAGAGCCATGACCTTTTTTTTCTGTATTTTAAATCTCCTTATCCATATCACATTTAACCTCTGGTGTACATCAGTGTCCTTATTGAAAATTACAACCTTACCCAGACTCTCTCTCCGCCACCCTTAGCCACTAGTTCCTTCTTCTATTAATTTTATTTATGATTTTAAAAGCTCTTTTCCTATCTGTTGGCATACCTTTTGCAAGGTACACAGGTTTTGACAACAGAGGTCTGGCAAATCTTCCAGCGACGATCAGATGTTGGTTCCCTGTGTTTATTCATCCTGTCTTTCTGCAAAAGCTACCAGCCATTTTAGCAGAGCGTAGATGAGACTCAGCTGCTCTGGTACAAACCCGAGGCTCTTAGCTAACTGCAGACCAGACATCTGTCTGTGACTTTGAGAAGCCATGGCATGGGGCCTAAACCCAAATCTAAAATGGCACAACATCCAGCTGGAAACCAAAAAGAGAGGCACGGTACAAAACATCCTGTGACAGCAGTCCAAAGATACCTTTTGTGTCTGAAGTAATGACAGGTCTGAAAAGGCTTTGAAGTCAAAAGACAAATTTGTTAGCCCAGGTGTGGTTATTACTGACTCATTAGAAACCAACTTCATGGTTCGTGGCATTTTTAATTAAGGAAGCACAAACAAGCTGCTTTTGCTCAAACAGATGCAATGGCTTTAATTAGAAATACCAAAATCTGTTTGTGACTTCTCGATATGGCAGGATGCTTAATTAGTAAACCCAAGGCCCATCCATTTCTTTTTTAAAACAATAACAACTCTCTTCTTCTAAAATAACATCTATGTAGTATTTTCCTTTCTAATTTAAAGATCTGGTACGCTGAAATTAGAGGCCTAGTCATAAACTTGGCCAAGGGAGAAGGGGCTACCTTAAACGGGTTATTCTTTTATAAACAGTAACAAATGTATTAGAAATGCCAAAACCAGATCCAAAACTACAACCAGGTTAAAGTAACTTGAGTTAGAAAAGATTTTAGAAATTTCCACAAGAGGTCACTGTTATCATTAGCAATAGATAAATAGACCTCATTTTAGGACTTGAGAACCGGGCATCATTTCTCCCTTAGAAAAAACCTAAGGTCGTTCAGAATAAATATTCCCCACATAATATCTCCCTCATCTGTCTCACAAAATGAATCTACTGAGAGAACAGTTTTTTATTCCTAAACTCATCATAGGAATCCTAGATTTTAAAGATGCTGAGACTATCCTACGTCTTCCTTGTCAATGACCTTCGCAAATCAAGACATTTTAATTAGAAGGATTTACAAGGACGTGCTCACGGTTCTGTTCATGGTTTCTCAGGGTACTACGGCAAAAAAAAAATATACAAATAAGCATTGCAATTTTGTCTGTCTTAGGTTGGCAGAGGATGGCAACCTCACTGTGTTACAGGTTCCTTGTCCTAGCCGGGGCCTTTTCTTAACTTAAAAGACAAACGGACTGGGGAAAATGTGTGACATTGCTACTAGAAGTAAAAGCATCCATTAGAATATCAGATCCATAAATTCCCTTAGAGAGAGGTTATATGAAATAGCAAGCTGATATCCTGACAGTAAAATCTGGTGGTAAAAAAGGGCCAGTTTTGAACTGGGACCTCTGGAATGCCAAAATTTCAATCACCCAGAAATATAGGGGCTGCCTGTAAATTCCACGTTGCCAAACACAAGGGGAGAGTGGGATTCATGTTATTTGAGCATTCTCCTCTTTCAACAAAATTGCTTTCCGTTACCTTGAAAGAATTGCCGAAAAGCAGCATATTTGAATGATTACCATGCACACAAGAGTGCCTTTCCTTTCTAGGTCCTCATATGAAATGGAAAAGGAAGGTAGGGAGGTCAGCGTAATGTGCTGTAGATGGTAATTCGTAGCAGCAGCGCTGCCTGCTTAGCGTGATGGCTTCAAAGTATTCTGCTGTCAAACGGAGGCAGTCATTCCTCACAAAAACAGCAGCCCGCTGCCTCAGAAGGAAACAGGATGGAAAGAGCAGAGGGATATTACTTTAGGACAGATGCAGATCAAATGAAGCAGTGCTTTGACTCGGGCTTTCTGCCCAAATGACAGTGTAACTGCTGTGTTAATGGAAACCCTGAAGGTGGAATGAATATGGGCCCTTCTCCGTGCAGGCAATCACTGGACCAGAGTAATTCTATACCGTGATTGAGGCGCAGACAACAAGAGACAAAAATAGACTTCGCTCTTTTTTTTCAGCATCAATTGTGTGCCTACGGAAAGTGCTTAGGTAAAATCTTCCACTCCATACCAAAGAAAATTGCTCCTTAACCTCCAGGTAAGTTGGTCCAAGAGCATTTCTAGTCAACACCTCTAACTGACCTTCTCTACCTGAGCAAATTGGCTATAATAACTGCTGCAGAATACATCATCTCCCAATAGCTGCTTGGGAGTAGTTCCCACTAGGGCATGCTATTTGAAGAAAAGCCACTGTATTTCCAGAGGGCTGTGATTATTCAGGAGAAATAATCTTTTTCAGGAAAGCAAAGCCACCTGGTGAGCTATTCCAGAGCAGCTATTGCAGCATGTTTGTTTTGGAATAGCTATTCTGGTCTAAAAACACCGGAGGATTACCAGTTAACCTAACGTTCACATCCTGCCCCCCACCCCAGGCTGGCGGGGAGTGTGCAATTGTGCACCTATTTAGGCAATTATGTGGATAAATTATGCAGCCAGGCACTGAGAAGGTTTAGTGGTGCATGACTCTTCTTGCTCACAGGGTAAAATATTGACCAAATTTTGTAGTACTTCGTACAGTTTGGACCATCTCATGGCTAGAACTGGATCCTCCCAACCTAGAATACAATCCAGTCATGAAAGAGGGGAACAGGGTAATAGGTTGTTAACAGGCAATGCATTAAGACCAAAATATCTCTCAGATAAGCCCTTTTCACGTGACTGTCTCATATAGTTCAGGCAAAACCATTTGCATTACTGGTATCTCTCAACCCATTATGCTTTGGCCCTTGGCTATAAAATATAAGGCTGCTTTTGTTATTGAAGTGGACAACTTCTATTTCTCTTTATGTATCTTAAAATCTTTAAACCTCCCTTTTGACAAAGATCATTGATATCTGTGACTTTTTCCTGTGAAAAAGCGTTATTACAAACTGTGTCCACCACTACAATTACTTGAGAGTGACATGAAATATTGCTTGTTTGTGAGCTCGCTTGTAAACGGTTTTTACAGTTGCTGGAAAGCACAGCAGCATCTGAGCCCAGGCATCGGAGGGGCAAATCTTGCGAGTGAGAGAAGAGCAGGGATGGCAGCACAGCACAGAGCTGGAAATCCTTTTGTGGTGGTTTTCCTGTGGAAAGTGAAGAAATATTCTGCTGAAACACAATTAAGTGAAAGACAAATGCTAAAACTGGTGCTTTGAAAAATGAACGTAAACCTTTCTAGGCCATCTGTTTCCTAAATCTGGGAGGCAATCCAGTCTGGAAGCGTGTTCCCAAACACCTTTCATGGTCAGCAAGGGGTTTGTCCCACCTGAAGGTGAATTTTTTCCCAGGACTAGGTGCCCAGTAGTGCTCCTGAGCTAATCATATTACCTTAGATAATACCTAAAGGAAAGGAACTTGAGGGATTTTTTTTCCTGCTTCAGCTATAGTTACTATAAGGAAGGGAAATCTGTGGGGTGCACTCAGATATACCTTGTCATTGAAATCCACATCTGTGACACAGTTTGATTCACAGTCACTGAATATTAGAAAGGCAATGTTCATGATAGTGATCAATATATGTGCTGCATTTAATGATGGTAGTTCAGATAATTAGGAAGGACGCCTAGAATGAAGCTGGCATCTGAAACCTGCAGGTTTCCCTTCAGAGAAAGGCATAAAGGAGTAAAGCAGGGGGAATTAGCAGATTTGTCTTTCAAGCCCTGTGGAAAGATCCTCTTCGCCAGTGGCAGAGGCTCTATCAATCGGAGGGGGAAAGGGATGCAGCCTTTGAATGCCTTTGCTTTCTTACCCCATAGAGCTTTGGATCATATCAAATGAGGGACATTGGCAAGGATGTGTGTGCGCACACAACAACAGCAGGTAAGGACATTGTAGCCACCAGAAAGAAAGGTTTCTTCCATTCAGCCCTTGTAATCCTGGACAGGACTTTATTTAGATGTTTCTAATTACCACAGTATGTTTAAATAGATATCCAGCGAAATCAGCAGGGAGCAACAGATCTCCTCACTGCCTGGCAGGGCTGATGATGACAAGGGTCATGTAATGGCTTAATATGATGCCACTTAATATCCTACTTAAGCAATGTAATTATGGGGTTTATTTGATAGAGCAAGAAGGTTTATCTCCTGCAGAAATCATGAATGAGATTGCCAGATGCAGGTGCTGCTGGGTTACAAGATTCATTTTTTATATTATATAGTTTTTACAGCCTTGTCCACTCGGGTGATTTTCATTTTCTAAATCCAATGCAGTCTGTCTCTTCAGTCTGTCTCTTCAGTCTGTCTCAGTGGTGCCCCTGTATAAATAAGCCACTTTCCTCTAGTAGTTGGCAGCTCTCATTACAAATATTTTCTGCCAGCTGCTCTTGGAAGATTTCTTTATTTTAGCTCTTCACAACAAAATGGAGATCTCAGACACTCATCCCATGTTTTAACATAGTATGCCTCAAAGGAAGTGACTCAGTCTTTGTATACAGTCTTAGTCGACAACAAAGTTTTCGTGTAGGAACATAAAAAAGAGATTTATGTAACTAATATAACACTGAAAACAAACAAGCCCTCCAACCAAGTTCAAAGCACCAGGTTAACACATACTTTCTAAATAAATATAGTGCTTTCAAATTTGTCTAGACCTCATGATTTAAATCTTAAGATGCTCAAAGAACTTGGGGGGGGCGGGCGGCTAAAATTTCAGAGCCATTGGGGATTTTCTGTAAGAATTCGCAAATGCCGGGCTCTTGCCACATCTTCTGAAGGAGTGTAAAAGGAGAGGTAGGGTGCCTATCGCTGAAGGCAGGGGGCAGGAGCCTCTGGGGAAGTGTAGACCCATCAGCGCAACACCAATTCCTGCAAAAAATACCGAAGCAAATAATCAGACACCTGGAAGGGAGCAGGGAAGGAGCAGCTGCCAACATGGATTTGTCAAACCGGTCTTATTTTCTTATGTGACAGGGTGACAGATCTCACTGACAGAAGCAAATGCATGTCTGGTCACAGCGTCTCCCGCAGAGCGCTCACAGGCAAGCACAGCAAGTGTGTGGTCTAGACAGATCTACTGCATGGTGGGCACAAAACGGGCTGGAAAACGTTACTCAGAGAGTACTGGTGATTAGCTCATTATCAAAATGGAAGTTTTGATCAAGAAGGGCTCGGCAGGAGGCTGCTGTGGCCCTGTGATTGCTCAGTGTCTCTGGCAGCGAAGCCAACAGTGCCGATGACGGACTCGAGAATGAGCCTGTCGCATTTACAGACAGCAGCAAGGGGCAAGCACCCTCCCTGGTGCTGGGGGCAGGCTTCAAATGGCTTGATATGTTTGAGATACGGCCCCCAAAAAAAGAAAAAGAAAAAATACACAATTTAACAGGGAAATGTCCAAAGTACAAATGGCAAATGCCAGAGAGGGACCAGCTCTGCAAATAAATAAATCTATAAATCAAAAAAATCTCGAAACTGTAGTGGATCAAATGATCAGTGGATCAGTCTACTGTGTCATGCTGTAATGAAAAAGGTAAACCTCATATACCCGCATGTACGTAAGAACACGTAAAGTAACATTTTCGCTCTGTTCAGCACCGGCATGGCCTCAGCTGGAAGGCTATGTCAGGTTTGGGGTACTGCACTTGAAGAAAGGTGAGACCCAGCTGGAGACAACTCAGAAGAGACCACTGAAAAAGGCAGAACCAAGAAAACACGACCTGTTAGCCAAGTCTGAAAGAAATGGGTGTGGTTTAGCCTTAGGAGAGACAGCTAATCTGCCCTTCATGCCTCTCGCGGAGGAGACAACTAGGACGGGACCAACGTTTCAGCGATGATGGTGTGGGTTAGACACAATACCAGCCCTCCCTTACTGTGGCAGAGGCTGTCAGGAGAGGTTGTCAGGCCTCGTTACCGGCAGCTGAAGAAGAGCTGAGACAGACATCTCTGGGGAGCAGCCCGCACGCAGCAGACCCCAAAGCGGGTCAGGGAGGTGGTAGGTGACCCCGCAAGGAGGGCAGCCAGCTCTGCTGGAGCGACCCAGCAGCTGCCAGTGCCCGTACACAGGTTTAAAGACATCCACAGTTTTGCTGAAACTGGTGGTCAGGACAGTCACCCTTCTTCCAGGCTGAGCTCTTACACACTGCTTGCTCCTTCTGCTAAGTGATGAGAAAAATAATGGAAAATGTTGCTGAAAGGCATCAAGTTGTACTTGGCACCTGGGAGGTGGCTGGGGCCAAGGGACCACCTGCGAGTAGGGACCTCGCTGCGCACGAGTGCTTCTACCTTGACGTCTGCGCGACAATAATCTGCGTTTGTGTCAGCACCTCTCTCCAAACTTCTGCAAGATTTATCTGTATGTTACTCAAACAGCACAATTACAACAAGGTGTTTTTTTACAAGAAAGTGCTGGTTAAAGTATTGAGTGTTCAAAGAATTAACCCTGGGAGGGAGAAACCAATGAGTCATGGGCTGTGTGGAGTCCTGCAGTTTGAAACCCTGAAAGATATGTAAGTATCTTGCAGTGAGCTGAGGTGCGGGGCCTTAACATCTAACCTATCTTAAAATAGGCAGTCTCTTGCCTTGCTCCCTGTTTCTCCATCTAGTCAGAGGGCACATTCACCAAACATCTTAGGCTTTAAAAGACAGCAATGAAAAGAGCCTGCTGCCATCCTCACCTCAAGAAGAAACAGCTTTCTGTCCCTGGGGAGATCACAGGTTTGTGGCAAACTAAGGGGAAGGACTTCCCGCTCTGCCTGCCAGCCTTTGAAAGCCGTATCGTGCCCTGCTGGCTGGCACGGCCAAGGAACTGGTCCTCTTCATGCCCGCGGGGAATTAAGTCTGGCTGGAGGAACACAGAAAATCTGAAGCGATTCAGACAAGCATGACTCAGCCACCCTGTCACAGCAAGTTTATAATGCTGAGGAAGAAATTTACTCTTGAACATATTTTAATTGACACACCAGATTACAGACACTGAAAGAATATCTTTCAAAATAAAACATGACAGACTTTCAACATCTGGTCTAATTCCCTGCAACTATACTAGCAGATGTAAACTGTTATGCATTCTATTAGCAAATATCCTTCCTTTATTTCCTTTTTCTAAGTATATGAATGTACTTGTATATATTTTTATTACAGCTATAATAATCTATCTTAATTTTATATATTCACACTTGAATTCTGGATTTAAACAAAAACTGCTCATGGTGCGCAAAATTCTGCTCGTAGAAATGGGTAGGAGTTTTGCTAATTACTTATGTGGGGCTAGGATTTTGCTCAATAAGATTATGCATGTCTCAGGAGTTTCCAGAAGCAATATAAACTGTGAGACTGAAGCTGAAGTTGTGTTTATAGGCACCATAATTGCACCAGAAAAAAATCTGAGTATTTTGTTGTTGTTGAGCTTATTTGCATTTTTTCTGGAGCTGATTGAATGAGGACTGCTTGTGAGCCCTTATTTTGGCTGTTTCCTGGTGATCAGAGGATGACAGAGTGGAAGAGCTGTGCCAGCTTCACTCACTACACCCTGTCCCATGAGCCCTCAGGCAGGGCTTGCATGGTCCAAGGCGGGGGTGCTCCCAGGACTGGGAGGTAAAACTTGCCAAGCTGCTGGTTCAGCTGATTTTTTTGATTTTTTTTTTATTTTTATTTTTTCCTACCTGCAGCGGTTCTGCCTGAAGAAGATGCCCAGCTTCTGCCGCCCTTAGACCTGCCAGCTCTCTCGTCCTGTGCGCACTCCCTAACCCCCTGTCAGCCTCAAAAGCTGACTTAGCAGAGACCTACCATTTCTGGCTCATTTTCACATGGGTAGCTCAGTTGGTAAATTCGGGGGGGCAGTAACTTCCAGCAAAGCAGTGGTGACAAGTACTTGGGGCTGGTGACCTTAGCCACTGGAACAGAAGCAGCCAGGACGGGATGTGTCCCATCCTTTGCCCCATCACCCAGTACAGCCAGTGTTAAAATCCCTGCTCTTATTGACCATGTAGAATTGGTTTGGTAGAGCATTGCTCAAAGCATCTAGCACACTTCGCAGACAAACTGCGTTAATGGAGTAGGAGGGGGAAGCCAGCCTTCCAAACAGCAGTAGGCCGTCAACAGATGCATCATTGTGCTCATTCATCCAACATCAGCCTCTCCAAATATCTAAGTTAAAAAGCAAGCTTTGAAGCCAGCCTGGGAGGTAAAAATTGAAGGAGATGAGAAATTTGCATCTTTTTGTGCATTCAGTCAAAACTGCTCCTGCAAAAACACATAAAAGCCCCTAACCATTATGGATTTGTATATGTAAATTTAATTCTTCAGTTGCTTTATGGTAAGACACAGAAACCTGTCAACAGAAGCACTGTCACTATGTTCCATTAGCATGTATTTATTTACATGACTATCAGAAGCCAACCACTTAAATAAATCATTGTTAGGGAAGTGGACTACTTAAAGAATGCGTGGCCCATTCGCCCATAAAACACTAATTATCACAGCAGCACCTCTCCAATGAATCACCAGTAATGAGACACCATTATGGAAAGTATCAATTTTCAGTGCAACCCAGCCACACTGTACCTGGTCAAGTAATTTTACCGAAGTGCCTAACAAATAAACCTTTTCCATGAAAATACATTGTTCTCTGAGCAAAATCATTTTCTAAGAGGGCTCAGGGATTTTTTGCAATTTATATTATGAACAAATAACACCTCAATCTGTGTGTTGCTTATTGCTGTTTGGAAATGTGCGTAGCTCTTTTTACTTACAACAAGAAGAATTCTGTCAAAACCTTTCATCCTCAGGTATGAGGTCACTTTTGTACATCCGTGCTGCTTACCAGAAAGGAAGAAGATTCACAAGGCCTTTAAAAGCAAATGTAATGTGATTTCATGATGTTGATACCCAAGTGAAAATATTCTCTGTCCAATACTTCTAGCCGCTTTTTGGTAGCATCCGGAGGCAGTGTATCTTTGTCACGAGGCAGACAAAACAGCTTTTTCAGATTTCCTGGAAGTCTTCGTAGGATTCCCATGGGGAGCATATTTCCATACACTGAGGGGGAGAAGAGGTAGTTTAATACTGGTTCGGAATGGGACAGGACTTTGATTCATGGAAAAAAATCTGCCTTCACTGAAAAGCAGATATCTATCTTGGATCTTCTACGTGAGTCAAGAGTCCCTCCTCTGAAGCAGCTGCTGTCTCCATCTCTGCCCTGACAGCCTGCGACGTTACAGAGAATCAGGTCATTGCCACAGCTCATTGCAACCTTCAGCTTCATTTTAATGAGAGGAAATGGTGCCTCTTGCTGCGTAACATCTAGAAGGAAATCTCCCCATCTTTCTTCGGGAGGAAAGCAAGCAAGGGGGGAAGTCCATGGCTGCATGGTACTCAGAGGCCACGGGCAGGAGGTGGCAGCCCCGGGCGGTGACAAGTTCATAAAGCAGGTGCCTTGACAGCATATCAGGTAACCTCCACCAGCGCTGCAGCTGGCAATGCTTTCCGGGCCATGGAAGCAGGCAGCGAGGGGAAAGGCAGTGCTTGTGTTAAGCTAGGGAACTTTTTACACTATTTAAGCCCTGGTGTCAGGATGAACAAAGCTGGGCAAAGATACTATTATGCCAACAAATTCCAGAGATTGGCTACCTCCTATGTACATTAATGAGACAAAGCAGGTCCAGGCTCATATTCATGGTTAGTACTTATCATGGGGGCTCTAGAAAAGAGAAGATACTACAGTTTTTCTCATTCTTGATCTATGTGCAGACGGAGGACCTGTTATAAAGAAATATTCAATGATGAACACATGGCATCAGTCAATAAAGAGGATGGAATATTTCTTCCTGTCTGCTCCACTTTCAGCGCCTGGTTTGATTTTGAAATGCATTCTTGTGGAACTATGGGTATGGGCTTCTGCATCCTGTGAGGACCACAGCTGTGCACTCACATGCATCACAGTTCTGCATGTCTCATGTATATAGACAGATTTCCCTGAAAAATCAATTTTCTGGGTTGCTCCCTGTGGGCTCTGTCACTAGCTGATAATTTTGGTCACTTTTTGTGTTTCCAAGAGCACCTCCTGAGTGCCCATGGGATGCACATAGATAGCCATGCACTGCTTTTGTCTTGCAACATCTACATGAAGTAGCTTATTTTGGACGTTTGTTTTTGTGAGGGACCCGTGTCTACCTGTGATGAGGTTGGGAGCAAGTTAGCAGGGCATTTATGTTCTTCTTGCGTTTCCTCAAGCAGCTGTCTCTTCCTGATCCTCTTGTGTGAATGCTAGTGTTTCTGCCTTAATCAAATCTCCTTGCTCAGGTCTTCATTGCTAAACATCTTCTTGCTTTCTTCTCCCAGACATATCTGTGCCAAGGATATAGGTGTATCACAAGAGGATAGGTATTTACTAGTTTTTCAGGCTGAATGGGCACTTAATGGGCATGCTGCTTGCTTCACACCAAAAAAGCATAGGCTTGGCAAGTAGGATATTATGGGGTCTGATTTATCACAGATTCATTTGTCATGGATTCAAGCAGATGGCATGAGGCCGGAGCAGTGGGTGCTCGTCCTCCAATGCACAGGGCCCTGTGGCCGCAGGCAAGGCAGGCCCACAGCTCTCATCCAGGGCCTGTTCACGGGTGCTGCCTTTTGTGGCTGCTTAATTGCTCCTGCCACAATCCAATGTGTAATTCAAAACCGCTGGTGGGCAGCTCCGCTTTTGGCAGGACGGGAGCCTTCTCTGATCCATGAAATACTTCTGGCTGTTGACTCCACGCATCAGGTTTCTCCCTGCAGAAACCCCAAGGCAGCGGTGACTGTAGACTTCATGCGTTGTTTTTTTTAACCTTCATTTCTCACGTAGCTACCCCTTGTCAAGCTTGGGCCTGGTCCAGGGAACAAGACTTACCCCTACATTCTTAAAAAACATCATATATCTTGTTTTTGAATTATACACCCAAGTGAGCTATAAATGGAGAGTAACTGCCATACGCAAGAACAAAGGGGTTTGCTGAGCAGTGATAAATAATAAATTGCCCAGGAAAAATGCATCCCCTACCTTGGGTTTTGTTTTGCTTTAGCTTAGCACAATTTCCACAAAATTTTGGCAATCACGCTGCCATTATCTTTTCATGACGGAGGCCCTAGGAACTTGTTCAGCCCACAGCGAGAGCCCTTTATGTACCTACTAATGTGTTGGTTCACAGACAGACGGAGGGAGGCTGCTGATCTGAATAGCAATCAGATGCCAGCATACGCTGCCTCTCTACGAGAGCTGTGGACATTAATAATGTCTCTGGGGAGTGGCTGCAGCTGTAATAAAGAAAAGATATCTGCAGTGTTTGCACAGCTCTCTTCATTCATCCTGATATGTAGTGAAGTGTGATAATAAGGACTTTACAAAATCTGACAGTCTTGGGGGGGGGCATTCATCATGGGGGGAAAAAGAGGGAAGAAACATTTGTTTCTGCTAGACATAGTTGAAACACAGTGATATTTTTTAAAAGAAGTGACCCTCTGGTTTTTGGTGTTTTATTTTTTTTTGTACATGAAACAACAGTCACACCATGGTCCTTTCTGAATATAACCTAAGGGGTTTTGATTTGGAGCTCTGACTCTGGAAAAATGTTACGTCACAGGCCTGCATGCACGCTTTAATCCTTCATCCACAACAACAGTCGTGATTAAAGCAAGCTCAGAAAAAATGATTGCTTCTCCTCTGAACGCCCAGATACTACAAGGAATCAGTTACATGGTGAAAAACTAAAACTGGCTATCTGATAGTTTTGACAGTGCTTTAGACCAGCTACTGTGAATGCAAAGTGTCCTGGATCCGGCCCTTTGTGCCTCCTCCAAGACGTCAGGAGCTAAGGGTCAGCCAGTGTATGCAGGTTGAGCACGGGGGACTTGCACTGGTACATAACCTTCTGGGGCTTCAACAGCTGCTCACCTTCACAGAGAAAAGCAACTCCCCAGGTGCCCTCTTGAGACCTGCAGGGGCTGAGCTGGGATGCGGTCCGCAGCATTTCCCTCCCTGGAAAGCACAGGCAGCTGCCCATGGGCCAGGTCACAGGCAGGCTCTGGGTCTCAGCGTTAAATTGCACCTCGCTAGGGTTAAGCAGACACAAGGGGAGACTCAAGGCACAGCAAGGCATTGTATTTACAATCTAGTATTTTTCTTTTGGAGGCTTTTGGGCACTTAACTGTTTAATGTTACAACAGCATGCACTCATCTCCTTGCTCCAAAGATGAGGGAGAATTCAGAAACACCAAGACAAAAGCCATTTACCAGCTCTGTGACCCAGATCTTTGACTTGCATGGCAGGCATGTCTGAGCCCCAGCAAAGAGGAGGAGATACGTGTCTGCAGTGGCAGCCCAAGGAGGTGGAGAGCAGAAGGCACCCCAAGGCACCTGGAGCATGAGAAAGTCTCCTTACAGCAAAGTTTAAAGTGCCTAAACGTTGATTTCAGTGCAAAATCACCAATTTCTACGAGCAGTATCACTGGCCACCACTAAGAACCTGGAGCAGCTCCATAGCCTCTATCACTTTCAGCAGAGTAAATGCAAGATGGGAAAGCACTTGTGGATGACAGAAGCGCCTCTGTAATTAAATGCAAGAAAGTTTGCGCAAATGCAAACGTAAACATGCACAGTGTCAAAACAGGGAAAATTTAATGGCTTATAGCAGTATTGCCAGCTCTTTTTATGAATCGCTGCCTAATTGAGACTTTAAAAAAAAATCTCAGTTGCTGGAGTCTTTTGATTATGGGAGAATCTCATCTTTCACTTCAAATAACAGTTGGACTGCTAGTCCTTTTGGCTGAGTAAAAATATCCTGAAATTACAATTTACAGAGTCAGAAGCTAAAAGACAAATAAAAGGAGCCCGGCATTTATTAATTTTAAAATTCTTTTGACTCTTAATTCAATTGATGTTTTCAAGGCCAGTGTTGCAGTTTCATGAACTCTTCAGTTTTAGCTCATCTGAGCATCTCACACATGCTCAGTGTAAGATTTTTCTTCACATAGCAAGTACATGACAGGCGTAAGGGTAGGAGTAATCCTGCATGCGCATATTAATGCCTTCCTACATTTTCTGAAGATATCAGGAAGGTGGATGTCAAAAAAGAAAGTCCCTAAGTATAAAAATGTCAGTGGTTTCTTGTACAGGTTTGTTGTTTTGGTGGTTTTTTTTTTTAGTTTATGACAAGCTGAGAGGTAGCGCTGGGCACATCCTTAGCGCAAGTCACCAGGCTGCCTTTGCATCACCCTGGGCATGGTCTGGGGCAAGAAGAGCTGCACAAAACCAGTTTGAGATGAAAATGGATGTTCTCACAAAACTATGAGCTGCTCCGCTGGCTAACGCTCCCGTCTGGAGGGCAGCAGTACTCCACTGCAAATGCTTTTCTTCACTGTCAATGAGCAATTCAGCGAACAACATGATCCCTCGTCTGCTGGCTCATGTTTGAGTTGGTTCCAACTCGTGATTATCCAGGCTTGGCTTAATTCAGAAAGTATGTCTGAAACGCTCCACCAGCAGCAGTAACAGCAGCCGGGCAGCCAGGTTGGATGAGCGCTGTCACTCAATAGCGTGGCTGTGCGGTGGGGGCCTTCTCCCACGTTGCCATCAGTAGCATCACCTTCCTTCCCACCACACGGAGAGATTTCGGACCAAGCCCAGCAAGAGTTGGGAGGGCGCGGGCGGGAGGACATTTAAGCCATGGCAAAGGGAGCTCTCAGTGGGGTGCCATAGGCAGTGAGCATTAATGAAAAGTGGGATGCAAACCCATCCATCTCTGTTTCACATTTCCCAGCCTTGGAGACAGGAACTGTTCTAATTGCAAGAGAGGGTTTGCAGGATGTGTGGCAGAATGGTTGGTACTTGCTTACATTTATTTTTCTCAGCAGGTGGAGAGCAGACAAACAAAGCCTCGGAGCCCCCATGGTCCTGCTTAAATCTGAGCAGATCACAGGGCCCGTGCCAGTGTCTCGCTCCAACTAAACATACCTGTGCCTGTGCGGGTCAGGCGGTCACCTTTGTGCTTTCACAGCAGTGCAGGCATCTGTCAATCCTCCAATATGTGCTTCAGGCCTGGCTTATATATGTCTAACTGATTAATTAATCTCTGTGCAGCAACTGGAAAATGTAAAGTGCTACATAAAAGATAAGTATTACTATTACTAAATCTGTACTCGACGAATGTGACTTGACATAAAGTGGCAGGTTTTATCTCACTCATTGCTACTATCTGAAAGAGGCCATTGAGAGCAAATTTCTGGAGCATAATTTATTCTATAGACATAGTGGGATAAGTGGTGCACGCGAGCAACTTACGCTGCATGCACCACGGGAAGCGCTTTGCCGACAGAATACATGATGATTTTTTTTTCACACGTTGCTCCACTACCTGTGACTCAGAGGCTCAAATGCAGGGGCATCAGATGGGTACGCTGTGCTCCCTTGGGAAATTTGGACTAGTAAATCAATCGCGGCATATGGTTGCAGAGCCCCCAGCAAGACGCGGAGGGTGGGGTGTTGCGGGAGCGTGGCAGACTGTAATGGCAGAGGCGTGACTGGAAAGCAGTGACATTCGGGGTGCCGCTGAGGGGGTGCTGGAGAGAATGAGAGGAGATAGGTGGCATGACAGCAGCCGATGGTGTGGCTGGAGGGTTGCAGTGCTTAACCCCCTCTGGTTGGGCGTTTCTTACAGTGTTCATTGGCTGGGCAGAAGGAGCAAGGGTGGTCGGGAAGGTGAGCTGGGAAGCAACGCGACTGGTAAATACGTGTATGAACTAATACTTACATCTCATGCACTTGTGGAGAGCCTAGAGCTATAGGGAGTCAATCCTGACTATTCCCTCTAGGCCATATGGTAATATAAATATTTAATAATAACAATAATAATAGTAAAGAGCTTTGAAAATGAAGAACTCTGTAGGCAGTTATTTTTAATAGGAGTATAGAATATGTGTGACTTAATGGCTACTAAGTACTTTCAATTGATTTGAGTCTACGAAGACAACCTGAGCACATACACGAGAAATCGTGCCTGTGTTGCTTCAGCAGGAAAGCGGGTCAGAATCCCGCTCCTGGATAAACACCCATCGCTCCGAATGAAGTAGGTCTCCCTTGTCCAAATACTGTGTCTTGGATCTGAAGTAGTGCAAAACTGTTTTCAACTGTGCTTAATTGGTCAGTATTCAAATAAGTGAAATACAAAAGCAGTGGGAAGACAACCTTATTAGTTTTCATGGGAATAAGGAGGAAGGGTGAGAGTTCCTTCTGCTGATATTAAACCCCTGCAGATACCCAGGTATGCCCCAAACTGTCTCTGAAACAGCAATGAAATGGTGTGCCGCACAATCTGAACTCTTCCACTCCCTGCCTTTGCACTGAAGTCTAGCAGCTTAGTGTCTCACTTAATTTCTTTGAATTTGGTCGTCTTTAAAGAAAAATATGTGTTGTGTCTTTTGCTTTTTTCAACCTTTCACATTTCGTGGCATCTTTTTGCAAAATAATGAAGGAACCAATCCTGGCTCTTGTGCACGGAGAAACTGCTCACATGAGCACAGCTTCTGACTTCTGCCCTTGCCCTGGTTTCTCAGTCCCTGCAGCCACAGCCTAATAGCATGCATGTGTTTGACTGCTGTAACGTATGCTGGAGGGTGTAAATCCATCTGGTTAGTGGTTTAAACCTCACTTTCTTAGTAAGTCAGGTGATACAAGGCTCTGCTTAGGATCAAGATCCCTCCCCTAACAGATGCAGTTTTTTGTTTCAGCCTTCAAAGCTTTCCCTAGCATTCTCTCTGGTCATTCCTGTTACTCATCTTCCAGGGCTTCCCAAAGCTGTATAGAAAGTTCCTCACTTTTAAAGAGGTTTAAGTTAATAAATGACAAATCCAGCCACTGTCAGGTAATGTGTCATAGCCTGAGGAAAAGAGAAAGGTCATGAGCAAACCTCAGACGCAGAATATGTGGTTTCCTTGAAAAGCCTCAAATGCACCGGGAGAAATTTTTCCTCTTGTGCCAAGCAAGGTTTCTGGACAAGTTCCTGAGCATCACTTTATTGTAGATCTCTTTCAAAGTCCTGAAATCTGCACTTAGAAAATTTAGCTGGCCTCTGAATTCACAGGAGAAACAAAACTAAAGTAACTGTAAGGAGAAGGGGAAAGAAAAAGCCTCTGAGAAAATGTGTCTCTTTTTTTATTCTTATTCAAAGCTACCAAGAGTGTGAGGAAGTGCTGCGTAAAAGCAACGAGAGGGGGCTGAGGGAGTGCCAAATGGAGGCAAAGGCAGGGGAAGAGCCAGGAAGAAGGGAATCTATGCTTCCAGCATCAAACTGGTGTGCTACTTCTCACCATATTTCAAATTTTTTTTCCTCATGTTAGCTTATTTGGTTATCATCCCAGTTGTCAGCAGCAATGCCACGCAGGATTTGCTTGGCAGACAAAGCTGGTTATACCAGGGAAAACTGGAAAGAAATTTTGTGGGATCCAAAGTTAGCTGATGCACCAGAAACCCTGGCATGCTGTGAAGGTGGTGTCCTGGAGTCCCTAGGGCCTTAGGTGATGAGTACAGAAAAGATGCTAGTTTAACCTGGTGAAGGTCAAAGGCAAGACAGGACCTTAAGAAGATCCTAATCAATGACTTTATTATGCAAGATCTTGAACGTGATCCTGAAGTTCATACCAGGGTTTAATACAAAGCTCACTGACTGCATTTAGTCTTAGGTGAAACTTGTGGTATAAACCTCTCATTCCCTTAGAGAGAAATAGCAGATGTGGCTCCAAGCTTCTCAGCCACCAAGGTGGACTGAGCATTACCCCCAGGTGGAGCTACACTTGACCTGGCCACTCCTTTAGCAGGAGGAGATGGGGGAACGCAAGATGGAGAGCAAGGATGAAAGCCTGAATGAGGAGGGCTCTCTTGTCCCGCTTTTGCCAGTGAGAGGGGATGGAGAAATTGGGCAACTTCTTTGGTTGGGCACCTGTTTTCAACTCTGGTTGCAAATTCCAGTTTCAACCCCTTCTCCCTCCTAGCCACAATGTGTCCATTTGTCCAGCGCTCAGAGCAGCAGAGGCGATGGGCCGTGGGGGATCACAGCAGGTTTGCTGTCCCTGGCAGCCTCCTGCCCTGTGCCCATGCCTGCAGCTCATCATTGGCAATGCTGCCTCCTGTGATGGGGCAGGAGGTGAACGCTGAACTCTGTCTGCAAGTGGCTTACTTGTTCCACAGCCATGCAACCTCGCATCTCTCCAGATGCTCTTCAGGTGTGTATGCAGGGGAGAGATTTTTAGCTGTCTCAGCATCCCAGAAAATGTTTGGGTTTGTTTCTTCTTTTTTTCTTTTGGAAAGTTGTTGTTCCAATTCTTATTTCATTTTTTTATAGTCAGTCTCTCTGAGTACATTACTACCTCTCAGTTTGCAACGGTTTGTAACTGTGTGCCTTTACATTAAGGTGCTGTAGAGGAGAGTTATTTGATTCAGTATCAAACTGTGCAATATAAAATTATGGAGTAGTCTTATTATTGAAATAACTCTTTGGTGTCTCTTACATTCTGATGTTGGACTTCTTCCATTTATTGCTGTATAGTCCTGCATTTGGAAGTAATTTGTGTCTTGGAACAGCAACCTGAAATTATTGGCCAGCATTGTGTATAATGTAACGAGTGCTAGACATTTATAAGCTTAGCGGGTTTGTCAGGAGAGTATCAGCCTCCGCTCCTCACCATATTACCAGAGGTGTTCTGGCTGACCCTACGGTTGCCCCAGAGTTTTAGTCATCTCGAAGTTTTAGCTTCAAAATCAATACAAGTTTCAATTATGTTTATATATCTTCAGCCATAATAGAAAGCAGTGGTCTCTGCATCCATCTGATGTTGGAGGCAATATTATCTAACAGCTGACAGAGCAGACAGGAGCTCGGCTGGCTTGGGCATGCTCTGCTGAAATGGATTTTGAGACCCTGAACAGAGCATTTAGTTTTTGTGCTTCTTTCACAGTCCATAAAATGGGTGAGGTGGGTGTGAAGAGGATGGAGGAAGAAAGCAGGGAGAAAAATTCCTTCTTCTTGAGAAGCTTCATTTGTTATTATTTGCACAAAACTCTAGATGAAGTGTTGTTGCATACATGGCAAATAGATGCTGCTGTAGTAGACACTTGAAAGAGAGTCTGTCTAGAGGTGGAGTTTTGCACCATACTTGGAGACCTTCCTGATGGCAGATGAGAGAGGCAGGATCTGTTGCAATCCACGCAGTACGGACACGTGCACAAATTCTTATTAGAAAGTCAGAGAAGCCCATGCCATGGGCTCAAAGGCCCATCGAGGGGAGTGTAGCTGAAGGATTCAAGCATAACATCTTGCTTTAGCTGGGCTGCTTCCACTGATATAGTGCATATATGTTATTTGGGCACCACACACAAAAAAAAAATGCAAACAAATGCATGCAAAATGTGATAATTGGTTCGCTTCTCCAGTATGGTTTATTCAAACTAAACAGATGTGCTTCACTTTCCAGAGAAATCTCCATTTCTTGTGTTTGCAGTTTGAAAGGCACTTTGAACATACCCAAGCCACTTGATGTGGAAAAGGAAATGTTATCAGAAAATCAGATTGGACATTGCTTTGTTATAATTCTCTTAACATATAACAGTCATTGACCTACAAATACAATAGCTGTTGCCTTAATAGTGTTTTTCAGTAACGTAGATAAACACTGCTAGTAAAGAGTTGTCTTCCACGTTGGCTTCTGTTTCGTTTCCTGGACAGATGATGGCATTGTAGCCCTGCTGTATTCTGCAAACCCAGCCAAGGTACTCCCAGAGCGAGATCTTGATTTGATTGTGCTATGCACGCTTTAGCAGCTTAAGATTTTGCCTTTTGCTTTTCATGTCTTCAGTGAAACAGATGAATGCTATAATAGCAGTACTTTCTAAAAGGAAGACATGAAATTCCTACATTTATAATAAAAAAGTGTTACCAACCTCATTGTAATTCAGACTTGAACTGTTCACCCTGTGCACGTCCAGAAACTCATTCTCTAATACTAGATGCAATGATCTCTGGAGGGAAGTTTTCCATCTGTTTCCTTATGATGTTAAGCTGTTAGTGCTGTTCATTATTTATTACATCTACTGGTGTATGTTAAGCTATGATTTTCTTCTTGTCTGGTATTAAGAATTCGACTTGGTTAGTGTAAAAAAACCCCTAGGATTTGCATATTACACATTGATATTTAGCGTATTTGGGGTGGGGGGAGATAGGGGACTGTAATTGCTCCCAAGCTGCTTTTGTGCTAGCAGATAATTTATATTTAATTCAGTGATACAGAGCTAAATTAACCACTTAAAATGGAGATAAATATAGCCGCGCTATATATAGGTGGAATCTGCCACCCATACTCAGATTGAAGAGCATTATCTCTGCTTGATATCATAGGACTACTGCAGGGTAAGATGCTTCTCAGTATGAGCAAGGTAGGCAGAATCGGGCCCATCATAAATATGTATGAGTATATATTTTACCTATATGAATGAAAGAGCGTATATGAGAGAGAGGGCTTTTTAAAATATGAGTATGTAGTTACCAATGTGCATACTAAGCAAAAGCTCACATGCATATGGCTTATTCTGTGTATTTTCATGTCTTCTATTACAGGAAGGTATGGAGGACTTTGATTATTATGTTGTTCTATATAGAATAAATGACTAATTCTCTCTTTGGGCTGAGGAATGGTTCAGCCCGATTCCCTGTTCCTTCACAGAAATTATTACCTTTTTCTGGAAATGGAATTCTTGTTGAGTTTATCCTATTTCATCGCTGGTTGCATTAAATACTAACAACAGTTTAGGTGTCACAACATAGCTGGGAGGGATAGCGTTTGTGTTATTATTTGCAATGATTGTATCAGGGACGGCTCTTTGCATTCAGCATCTTGCTCACAGAAATATCTTAGAAGATGTACAGAAATAAGATCAGTATCTTATTACACTGTAATTAAAGTATCAGTTTGGGCTCTGAAACATTATCTGGATCACCCATTGAGGTTACTCTTAACAATACCGATTCCTTTGGAATAAATATATGTGTTTCCAAACTGCATAATGGGAAGTTTTAGCATATCATTCTCACATGTAGTGTCTTTTGATGTGATGGAGAATTGTAGATGAACCGAAATGTTCGCTTTCCTGTCATGTAGCTGGTTCTTTATCATAATATAGATGTTATTAAGATAAAATCTGTCTCTCCATATTGTAGTATTATAAAGCTCAGAATTAGAAATGCTTTATCATTTCTGAAGAACAAAGACTATGACTGCTTTAAGCAATATCAAAGTCAGACTACTTTTATCAGGGGGGAACATGAAGGAAAGCACCAGTATTTGCCAAAGCATAAGTTAATTCTTGTCAGACTTAACACAGGATGTTTGCAATTACCAGACAAAATAATCACTGAAAGATAAAACAAATAAGCTTTCCTAGTGCTTTTTTCGCACTTTTATTAAGTGGTAGCAGAAATCACCTACCTGGGAACAAGATTGCTTGATTGTGCATCTGCTCTTTCGACTTCCAAGTCAGGTGCTTATTTGGGGTAAATCAACAGTGCTTTGACAAGCCAGTGGAGCTACGTTGACCTACACCTTCTAAGCTATATATATAGTATACTAGATTGGTAAACATAAAGGTATTATTAAGGTGCCCTGGGCACCCGAAAAAATGTTGCTTTTGCACCCATTGGAGATCACCTCTATAGCACTGCACCCATTGGAGCCATTTGGGAGGGAAAGTTTAGATGCAGTGATTGATAGATTGCAATCTATCTTTTCACAGTGGCATCATCCAGCAGTTTTTGGAAAAGGACCTGGGAAAGTGGTTAGTCCCCAGAAAGTCGCAAGGCTCTCTTGCAATCCCCTAAACCTACCCTCTGTGCTGAGGATCTGGAGATCATCTCTATAAGTTGTCTCTTACAAAGACCTGCTCCCCCCCCTGCCCCCTCAGCATTGTTTGCCTTTCAGATGGTTTTAAAGGGAAGTTGTGGTACTAAATGAACGGGGCGGGGGGGTGTGCAATCAAGCAGTGCGAAGCCAGGAAATGTCGGCGCTGGGGTTATGTATGCAGTCACTGAGCAACCATCAGGAACCGTGGGAGTAACTTCTCATGGCCTGCGAGCAAGGCATTGCAACCCTGATCTACTTGGTTACAATCTGCGGCTTTACTAGTTATTTTTCAGACTATGCATTTTGTGTTAAAAGAGTCAGAGGCAATGTACATGGTCTGAGATAGAGCATTGCTGGGATGCCGCCCCAGTGTGCGACACTGCCTGTTTGCAGGGCGAGCAGGCTCAGGCCTTCTTGACCAAAAATGGTTCTTTGGGGTCTGTCCCAGGCTCCCTTCACACTGGGGAGAAAAAGCTCATGAAGAAGAGGCTGATTCCCCTGGCTTAAATGCCTGTGCTGGTTGAAATGAATCACTGACCTTTTTTGGGTCTGTTTTTTTTTATTCCATTAACTATAAGGGAAGGTCAGAGTGATAGCTTGGAAGGAGACATGTGAAGGTGATACCTCCTGCTGAACTTCAGTCCCAGTGCTGCAGGAAAATGCTGAACCACATCTATCCACGCTCTGCTCAGGCCAGTGATGCTGAAACAAGATGGAGTTTGCAGCATCTCTGCTTTCCACACTGAGCTGCTGGCTGGACACAGAATTTCATACTGACCCCACAAATGAAAGGCATAGCCATTGTTGGTGCTCCTCCTAGTGTGTGTTATGGCCTTGCTGCACCATTGTTCTGCAAGCAGCATGTTTGGTCCAAGTCATTTAACTTATAGTGGTGCAGTCGTCTTCTTCAGGTGTCCTTCCACCACAGCTATTTTCTCCCTGTTGGACATGTTCTTTAGTCCTGTCTGGGCATTGCCAAACCCTCCCAAGAGCTGGCAGCCCACCGATAGATGCTCTTTGTCTGTGTTTCCCCATGCTCTCACGTGACTATATCCATAGCTAGTCATATGTGACTATCTAGTTAGTGTTCAAGGGTGGTTCAGACATCTCCGGGTCAGGCTTTCCCACACAACCAGGCACTTTGGCAACAGCAGTGATCATGTCACTTCAATCATGGCCAGTTTCTGGAGACCATGAAATTAATCCTTAGTATCAAAGTGCATCAGGTTTTAGTTTAAATGTCTTTGGGGTTTGGTTTCTTTTTTACTATGTTTTGATAACCAGTTAAACAGACAAATGTAAGCGTCCACAAATATTAGAACAAAAAAGATTATATATTATGGTTTGTAACCTGCTCTTTCACAACAGAAGTACATCTGTTGAGCCTCACTGAGTTTGTGTGAAAAACTTTTAGAACATTGGATGTCAGGAAATGACGTATGAAAGTGTGGAGGCTGCTTCCCTGCTGCTAACAGGGATTTACAACATAACCTATGGCAATTCCTGCATGTTGCCTTGTATTGCACTGGATATCAAGCATTGTGACCTAACCACAAATCAAATTATTTTGATATCAGTTGGGATGGATTCTTAACTATCAATATAGATTTTCACTTTTTTTACAGTCAGTTCTTCAGTATTTTCAGTTCACCCAAAACATGAGTTCCCAGAATCATGTACTTTTGTAAAATCCCACATGCCAGTGAGAGACAGAAAGAATGGGAGAGAGAAATGGAGAGAGAATTCTAGCACTTGCTTCTTCAGGAATAAGTTGAATATATAATTTAAAAAAAGTTCCCAAACAAGTAGATAGAGCTCTTAAAGGATTCTAATAAAGATATAAGATTTTTAACCCTTACAGTTTGCAATGCTGCATGATATGCCATTGCTTCGGAGAACCAAGCACATGCTGGCAACAGCTTAGATGATCTGAAAGCACTTTCTTCAGCCCCTGCAAAGGTGGAGCTACCTCCCTTTGCTAATTAAAGATCCAGCCACGTTACCACATTTGTAGATGCAGAAAGTGCCTTGGCTTCCTCAGCCTGAGGATGCTCAATAAGTCATGAGATCCTGACCGTGTTAAAATAGGGTGAGAGAGGAGGATGGGCTAGCAGAGAGGGGATAGCCAAGAGTGTGACAGTAAGAGCAGCTACATGAGATTGAGTGCTTCACCTACATACAGGCCAGGGAGGCTGAAGGAATTAGACAGAAGTTATCATCTAAGACAAAGCACTATTGAATGCTCACTTTCCATTTCTTCAAAAAGGCACCTGGGAAGACCAGGAAATGAAAAGCCTGAAAATGGAAACCCCTGACCCACCCTTTCCTCCTGCTGTTTTCTAGGCAGAGAGCATGGCAGAGCATGACCACTGGCTCTGCTCAGGCAAAAAGGCTTGATAACTCTGTGCATCTTCTTTGTGATGGTCTTAGGAGACGCATAATTATGTGAGAAACCGGAATGAGAGACTCCTTCAGAGTTTCCCAGGATAGTACACTGTAAGGACTTCGGAGTTCTGGATTTGCCAACTATATACTCATGCATATATAAAAAGGTTTATTTATTTTATCTTGTTAAATATGCTTTTAGCAGGTGGATTACACCATCATGGTAGTAACGCTCTGAAACTGCAACTAACATGGCACTTATGTTCTAAACCCTTATTTTCAGTCACATAACTTTCTGAGAAAAGTAGCTTTTGCATTGATTTATCATGTTCCACCTGGGACCAGACACAATCATTTTGCAGACGAAAGGGAAGTTTTATTAACATCCATCCAGTCACTTAGCCAATTCAGAGTTCTCTGACTGAGAAAAAGCCATTTTCACATTTAAATCCAGCACATAAATTCTGGGGGCTGAGATAACTCCAGACTTGTTTGGTTACAAAAAAAAATACCAGTTTCACCCGGGTTGAGTGGAATCTTCAGCTTTTCCCTTTCTGGAAAAGAAATGACAAGTTTAGAAAGAACAAGATAGCATCGCGTGTGTCCATGCTCACACATCTGTGTGTGTGCATGTATGGACCAATTTCAAAAACAAATTTGCACAGGCAACATCTTGAACACAGGTCCCAGGTCTTGAAAGGATCATAAACACATGCCAGTCTTTAATCTTCTCCCCCAAACTGCCCCCACACAGAAAGTGCTTAAGTCTGTGCTAAACTGGAGTCTTGATAACTTAAAAGAAGGGAGATATTAATTATGAGGGTTGACAAATCTCCTTAGCTTTTTGACTGTTACCTGCACAGCGGTTGATAAAATGTTCAAGCTAATGGTATAAAGAAGTCAAATAATGATATTGCAGACTTACAGGTTTATCCTGGGATTAATAAATTACAGGAGTCCACAGTGAGTTGTGTTTGAAGGGATAGCAGCTGGATCCTTGAAAACAGATGGCCTTCCTTGTCTAAGTAGGCTTGATCTTGTCTAACCTTAAAAGCTAAGCAGGTTTGGGTCTGAAAGATCCACCAGAGAATATCTGATGCTCTAGGTTGTTGCTTTTCTATAGCAGCAATTGCTGCTTATAATGTGATATGAAATTTAATGAGAATTTTGTAAAAATAAATAAATAAATGCAAAAATGATAACTTGATTTTATGTTTTTCATATTATTCCTGGTAGCATATTGCTGGAAATTTGCTGTGTTCTCAGGATGATAGGAATTTAATACAAGCTTCCTTTGCCTTAGTACACGGTGCTTTGTTCAAATGGCAAAAAATTACCAGCCGGCTGCTGTGACCTGCAGCATGAGTTTTGAGAAAGATTGCTCGTGAACTGGAGAAATTTAAAAATTACTTAAAAATTCCAGATCGTCTGTATTTATAGTATTTGTTATTTCATGAGCAGCATTTTGGGCTGTAGGTTTTCCTTTTTTTTTTTTTTTTGTATATGGTTTTGAATGTACCTTTCTTATAGGTTTTCTTAAAAATCTGAGCTGTTAACACACTGCAGCATGACCATTTAATCACAATCACTTAACATCTATGCACATAATAGTCCAGTTCGCAGCTACTTATTTGCACTCCTAACAGAGCTGGGTATGGCCACAGGAGGCTGCAAGGCTCTGTACAGCTCATTTTGTGCGTGCCAAGGAAGTCGAGAGGAGGTCAGGTTCCTCCTCCAGCTCCTGAACCATTCTTGGGTGGGCAGGCTCCTGCCAGACAAAATCACATGCAGTCGTCGTCCTTAGGAACTCGGTTATTCAGCTTTTGAGGAGCAAATTTTCAGCTTATCATTTTGTATTTTTTTTTTTTTTGTGGGAAAGTGGCAGTTACTGAGCCAATGTTACTTGATTTTCTAAAAACTGGGATCAGTAAAGATTTGCCTTTGGCTTTGGGGAGAGCAGCATGAAGCCCTAAGGCAACTGGGGAACATTTATAGGTGACCGCTGTAGCTGGCTGCTGCTGAATGCTGACTGCTCACATGACAAACACTGGTGTTCAAGACTGATCAGATTAATTAGTCTGTCAGCATGGAAGGATCTGTTTTATAGCCACTTGACTATTTGTTATGGGGCTTTTTTTTTTTTCTCTGAGTACTGTTAACCAAATACAAATGCTTGAAAATTGCACTATTCATGAATCAAGTGAATATGGAGGGAATAATTGTCACTTCCCTAAAATGCAACAATCCAAAATGCTTTATATAAGCATATAGGATTAGAAAAATGCTGTTCTTTTCTGGTAATTTATTTTATATTGTACTGTATGATAGTCAGTGTGGTAAAGACCTATATCAATTATAGCATTTCATTACACAGTAGCACAAAACATAACGTTGTATAATAGTTTGCTTGCTCGAGAATAGGCAACTCTCTCTCAGAACCCCCCCTCAGAAAACTACAGTTAAATTACATCAAATGCCTCATACTGTTGCAAGCAAAAAAATCATTTTTATAGAATCCAATTGAGCAAAATTAATTACTTCTACATAAGCCACGTTTCAAAACCAGAAAATTTTACAACCAACCCAAAATCTCGTAAATGCTAATTTTATGCATGTCATAGAATTTCTGATGACAAAATAAAACCTTTATCTTACAATAGTTTCATACTGAATTCTTAAAAAGGACAAGTTTACAAGCAAGGATAATATACATGTATTTATATAGATGTATTTCCCTATCTCCAAAGTGCATAAATGTATGCAGATGCATATGCACAACATATGTGTGTGTGATCACGAGTCCATCTGCAGACAGTGATAGTGTTATACTAGCTAGTAGTTGCTTGCAAGATGTCATACCTCACTTGCATGTGCCTTTATTTTTGTAAATATTTTTGTCAATGTAACAGAAGCAGTTTTTAGTAAAAATCTCTGCTCTTAAAAATCATAAGATCCTGTCCTCTGAGGTGATGTTGATCAGTTTTGTAATTTTGATATGATGAGATAAAGAGGCAAACAAGAAAGCAGTAAAAACAGTGAAATTCTCTCTCCACTAAAGAAGCTCTTAAAACTATAGGTCACGTAGGTTTCTGTTACAGAAATACTTTCACAAGTATTACACAAACTACCAGATAACTCAAGAGACTGATGAAATCTTATGCATTAATAGAGCAGAAAAGTCATGAGTGGAGTATCAAAAATACTCCTTAAAAGTAAAACTTTTAGTGATTTCCTTAATTTTAATATTCATGGAAATACCAGGTAAAGTTATGGCTACGTACTAAACTGCCATCTGATTAAATGACCAATTTATAAAGACTTTTTTTACTAATAACATCTTCATGTCTGCTCTATGTATAAAATAAGATGATATGACAACGGTCTTCATAGGAGCCACAGAGAAAAAAAAAATTGTAGCTATGTGTTTTGCCTCAAAGGAAAAAGGCAGGTGACCCTACTGGCTGTGAGAACAGCTGTGACAGTAGTACTTTGCATTTCTACAGTGCTTTTCACATCACAATTTCAAGGGAAAAAAAAAGGACTGGTTAATGTATCCTCCCCTCGGGTGCTAAGTCTTGTTGTCCCTATCTATGTTTGAGGAAATTTTTGAGCACTCCTTGGAAAGTTTAAATTCCTTTGGTTTTTGGGAACCCGGCTTAAGCTGGAGTAGACCATATGTCCCAAGGTCCCATGATTCCCCCCACTCCATATGTGGGAAAGCCTTTTTGAGGCTTCTTTCCAGTACAATCTTCATTCACTTTGGAGACTGGTGGAAAAGGATTTCAGAAAGTGTCCCAAACATTGCAAACATTTACTGGTCCCTAAACCTTCCTATGAGACCAGAATGAGTCCCAGCTCACTGATGCAGCAGCAGCAAGTCTTGCCAGAGAGATGAAGACTATGCGGAGGATGAAGGAGAGAGAGAAATGAGTAGTCTGGGGAAGCAGGTAGGTTTATCAGCCCTGAGTCCAGCTACCCAGATGCTGTTACAAGCACTGTGTAGTACAGCATCAACAACTGCATTTGTTGCTTCCCCAAAGGGAGACCTTGATATACTCATTTGTGCATTGGTGGAGTAAGCAAATATTAAAATTGACACATTGTAAGAGGGTTTTCTCAGCTGCACTGAATAAAAGAAAAAAAAAACCCCAAAGCTTTGTCAGGTTGAATAAACCACTAGGATGAAGGGAGCAAAGTGATAAAGACCTAGATCCAAGCTACAGAAACAAACATGAAAACACTTTTTTTTAAAGTGAACGGGGTGTTGGGTCAGCCAGCCACTGCGTCTGAACTATGTTTTTGAATGAATGTGTGATATTACAAAAACAGCTTCCCTGATGGAAAAATGGGGGGCAAAGCTGTTGTACTTCCTAGTGCAAAACAACTTTGAATGGCAACACCAATTACTGGATGATACTGGCATATTCAGTTGATCATAGTTCAGTGATTTTTTAATTTTTTTAAAAATAATTAATACAAAATACTATAAATAAATATCTTGAAAATCAGATTTAGACCTAAATAAGTGTTACCAAAACATAGGTGACACTGGAAAAAAGTACCTGATTTTGAATAATTGGCCTACAAAATAGAATCATGCTATTGTTCACTTACTTTAGAAGGGGAATCATATGTATATATAATTTTCAGTCTGTTCTATATGTTACTATTCAACTAATCTTTAAATATATATATGTGTGTGTATATATGCGCACCAGTTAATGGCTTTGGTTTTCACTTTCAACTGGAAACTTTAAAACATTTCCTATATCTTTGGAAGTTATTTACCAAACAGTAGAAAAGTGTAGCACAGAACAGTTACGTTTTCATAGTCTCTCTCTGTTTACTGCTACCTCATAGAATAGTTATTTGCCAACACTTCACTTTCATAAGAATTTATAACTGCCAAGATTATACTTCCAGGAAAGCCAGTGAAAAAGTTGATTTCAATGGGAGAAAGTTAGCCCAATGTTTAGCTTCTTTTTTTAAAAAAGAAAAAACCAACAAAACAACCCAAACTGCCAAATCCTGATTATTTCAGAACTTAGCAAAACTTATAACATTGTTTTTCTTTTTGTTCATGGAATTCTACTGTAGCTCTTTGAGATGTAAATTTGACCTGATGACTCCTTTCTCTGGCTAATTAACACCTGCTTCACCATTCTGCTTTAGGATTATAATTGGCTCAACTTGCACAGTGAGCTTAAGAATATACTTTTCTCTTAATTGTTTGACTTCATAAAAAAGTTCAGTATTTAGCATTGTTTGCCTCTGCTAAAGAGATAAGTAAATTTTGGGCACGTGTTCCAGCGAATCATTTAAGTGGGTTCACACCTTAAAATGTGTGAAAAGCCCCATGGGCTTCTCCCACCTAGGTCATATTCATCACTGTGATATTTAAATGATAAACAAATTTATTTCATAACTTTGCTTTCCCTTTCCATCTTTCCTACTCACCTTCTCCTCCTTCCCCTCTCACATACTAGGTCTTCCTATGCTTTACTGGGGGCAAGCCCAGCCCAGTAAAGCATTTTGTTTGGAAAACAGCTGAATTTGTATAGTATTCTTACCGGTGATGCTGTAGGTGTAGTATTCACGGGGTACTGTGCAAGGAAAGATCCTAAGGAGAGCTGCTGCATTTTACTGCACCACTCAACATCGCTAGGAAAAGTCAGCAAGTTTTCAGGCTCTCTTAAACTCCCAAGACCTTTGCCCACTTTTTCCAGCGATAGCTGATGTTCAATACAGGGAATCTCCTTTCCCCACGAGCCTTGTGTTTGTTAGGTTTGGGGCCATTCTGGTACCTCTGAGTGAACTCTGCCAGTTTGGGCCAGCCACTGAGATCTGGGCCAGCAAATCTCTCAAGTACTGTGCTAGTGCAACAAGGCAATACTTTGAGCTGAGGTTAAGGTGGGTCTATGCTGTGACAGGAGAGGCCTCTCTAGGCCCAGTTCCGCTCGTATTGCTCGAACAAGCAACAATAATGAAGGAGATCTGACCCATAATGCATCTTCAAAGGTGCTGAGAGACCTTTATATGAGTTGCTTTCACAGTGTTCCTTGGAGTTATTATTGGTTCCACCTACACTAATTCACTCTCACGGAGCCTGACCCAGAAAAGAACTAGTCCATGTTTCATCTGACACTATCCTCAAAATTAATAAAAATGAGTGAAAAATAGCTGAAGAGGTTATTTTCTAATGTCTACCTTCAATTGGAAAAGGAAATTTAATTTTTTTTTTCTTTTACCTCCATCTAGTATTTTGCCAGGTATAAGCCTTAATTCTGTTCACTGAAAAAAGTATAATACTGCAATATCTGGGCACAAAAATTGCAAAGTGGAACAACCGCATCCAGCAGTCTTTACTCGGTCTTTATACAAAGGTCCTTGTTAAAATGTCAGTAAGGCAATTTTAAAAGAACCTCCTGAGGGACTGGGTCAAGTTAAGGTATTTTGGCATCCACAAAATAGAGCAGTGCCATGAAAGCTCAGAAAAGGCTGTTAAAGCTTGAAAACCAGCAAGATGTTGTGTAGGTGTGTTTGTGAAAGAGAGAAGCATGCAAGAAAGCGCCCAGGGAAGTCTCACTCACCCGGAACTAGAAGCAGATTGAAAACTGTGTGGGGCTGACAGACTGAGCAGGATCTCAGTAGTCTTAATAAGCCTGGAAAAATACTTGCCATGCTTACCAAGCCAAAGTGACGTCTGTTATCTCCTGGTTCCTTCTTGTGTCCACTTATAAGATTTAAGTTTCACGCCCTCACTTCACTGTTAGGGTGGAGACATGTTTTATTATACTGAAAATTCTCATCAGCGACTATTGCACACTTCTTTTCTCTGGCTGCATAGAGTGGTCACAACCTTGTTGCCTATCCACAATGGCTAAAGACAGATTATGTCTGTTGCAGGAAAAAACAAATCAGGATCAAAGCAGCTTATTGATTTATTAACAGCACCTAATTAACCAGCAATCAGTGAACAATACTTTGGGGATCAATACCAGCAGTACAACAGATAAACCACAGCACTAGACTCTCCCACATATGACATAGCATTTACATGACTTCAAGCACGCCAGCAGCTCCTTTGAAACCAAATCTGTTGCTACATCAAGGCCATACAGAACTACTTTTCCAAATTATTTGCTTTTAGCTCATATAGATTAATTAATTTCTTGAAGTGGTATGATGCCATAGTAACACTATCCGGTATTATGAAGGTATATGGAGATGCCTAGAATCGAAGCCCTTTGGTTGAATCCAGATACAGAAGCAAAGCTTTCAGTGCTGTGATCAGCTCTCCCTACGTTTGATCCTGACCAGGACTGCCCATTCAAAATGGAACGTGAGAAGCCAGCATGAGCAAGGGTTGCCCTGTCAGAGAAGCTGATACAGAAACATTTTTTCCTATTTTTTACTTTTACTTGCAACAACAAACTTTCAAAGATACGGGCGTGTATAACTCCAAGTCCAAGGCACTTAATTGCAGATGCTGGGTTCTTTGGGGGGTGGGGGATTTTTTTGGAGTTGGGGGTAAGGTTGTTCTGGAAGTGAATGACTTCTGCGGAGTAAAAGGCCAAGGGATGCAAGTGATATGGGGAAATTTCAAATGCATTTTCTTTCATCTTTTTCTCAGCACCACCACATGGAATTGAATGCCAGATCTTCATTTCTTTCTGTATTGGCATAAAACCTCTTTACTCTTCCTTTTTGCAGTCACTTTCTTCTAGTGTTGATGAATGTCGTACAAACAGCGCAAGCATAATAAATTGGTTCTTAATTTCCTTCTAGCTGATCCTGGATTTGGCTGGTGGCTATAAGTGAAGTAAATGTACTAGAACAATAAATGGTAGGTTTTGAAAATAAGGATCTGATTGTCATAGCCAAATAGTCATTATGAGTGTTAATCACCAAAACTGAATTCCAGCGTATACTTAACTGCACACCTGTCTGACATCTGGAAAATTGAACTAATCTATTTTCTGAAACGAACTCCAACTTGGAAATCACATTTGTGCTTGGCAGTGTTATGCCTACTATTGTTACAAATAGCCCTGAAGATGATTAGAACGGAAAGGAAATAAAGGCAATATCTCCTTTGTTTTTGCGGGCTGTGTATTTTGTGGGTTTGACAGCATTGGGAGGGAGTTATTTGCCTTGTTTTGTCAGTATATAGCTCACACGTGGCACCGAGTGGGCTCCTGCACTGCTTGCCCCAGGCTCTGCAAGCAGATAGTTACAGCATAGCTTTTGGGAAGCCGAAACGGCAGGAGGATTGGCAGCAGGGCTGGGCAGGGGGAGCGACCAGGGATGGAGGAGCGAACCCCACCGTTCGGTGTGTTGCTCCATCCCTTCCAACTGCACTTGCGACAACAGAGTGAGCTGGGGAAGGCTTCATGCTGTGCCTTTCGAAAGCATTGCAAACTCCTCTGGAAGATTTTGTCAGATTAAAATGGTCAATTTGTTAGTGGCAGTGTTTCAAAATCTTCAAAGTCTTCAGGTGAGTTTGTCTATCTTGAACAAAAAAGGAGAGAAATACATTTCGTCACCTAGAGCTTCTCAGGACTCCTCTTGAGCCCACCAGCATCCAAATACAGGTGTTGCTGGCAAACCATAAAAGTAGTGCCCAAGACTCAGTGTGCCAGAGATTAAATGAACACATTCATCTTAATGTGAATTCGTCTTACATCAGCTACTTTTTTTTTTTTATAGCTGCTAATTCTTCTCTCTGTAAATAAAACAGTATACCTTTTATCACTGGAAGTGACAGTTATTATAACATAATGTTGTATTTTCTGTCTTAAAAAAATCTAGAGAATCTTATGGGACAATGTATTTCTTCCATATGTCTTAGTTGTTTTGTCATAATAGCAGTAACTAAAAAAAATTACACATTACAAAAACTGAATCAGGCAACTGATTTTAATTTTGGAATTTTTAGCCCTCTCATAATGTGTGATTGAAAGTTTGTGAGGTGCTCAGTGTGGTTTATAAAACCCTGTCAAGCGCCTGTAACTTTGGCAAAGAAAGACTTCTTAATACACAGTTTTTAATGTGAAATTACTATATTTTCAGTTAGCAAGAGAGGTCTTTTTCAGCAGCTAAAATTAACTGTTGAAAAACGTTGGAAATGTGCATGGTAATGAGTTCATTCCTGTCAAAATGAAATCATTAATATTAATTTTTACTCTCCTCTGAGTGACTCCTGCACCATTTTTCAAGTTAGAAAAGAAGTTAACGAATTTGCAAGACTGTTTCCTGCCGTATAGGGTTAGCTGGTCTCCCACCACCAGCAAAAGACTATTTTAGGTCTTGACTTCTCCTTTGAAAACTTCTTACTTCAGTGTTTAACTTTTCCTCTGATTATTTACAGGCAAAACCATTAAAATTACTGTACGCCTGTTTACTTCTAAAACACATGGGATGTACAGACCTTGAGATTGCCATAATATGGTCTTTCAAAAGGTTGTTTTTTTTTTTACCAGCTAAGTAGAGCAATACGTCTCAGTTCAGACTGTTCTCAAAGGACCTGTTTTCACTGTAGTCAATGGAAAAATTCCCATTGATTTCAGCATGGCTGGATCAAGTCCAAAGTTCAGACATTTCCAAGAGGTCTCCAAGTACAGCAAAAAAATAAGAGGATTTGAAGGCTCTTGATTCACTACAAGATCTACAAGATTTCAGTAGGTATTTAATCTACGCTGATTTAATTACACTTAAGCGTAAAACTAAATATAAGCATGAATTTAAATGTCTTCATTTAAAAGTTCTATTTATTTTTAAAAAATCACACACCATACTACAGTTGTGCTTACCAAGCAGGCAGGTGACATGGAGTCTCAGTGAAAATAGCTCTTAACAATAAAAAGGTTTCGTTTCTGTGCTAAAAAGTACAATTTTAATTCCACACTACCTCATAAAACTTTTAAAAGATGGCATTAACAGTGGTGTCTTTTCAATTTAAAAATGTCCTCATATTTTTAACTGGATGTACCTTGTTGGCTTTTGTTTTAATTTGGGGGGGAAGGGGAAATGATCAACTTTTATTCTCGTTTAATGCTAACTAAATATTCCTTAGCTACTGAAGTGACTTAATGACATGAGTATGTGGTCTTATCAAAGTCCCATTATTGTTCTGACAGTATCTCATTTGTATGCAAATCCACTTGCATGCAACTTATTCTTTGGCAAATGGTGCTAGCAAGCCAGCGAGCTTCGTTTTAATTATGTGCATGTCTCTGCGTAGTATATTTGTTACTGCATAGGAACATTATGCTGCTGTAACAACCACTGTACCTTATATCATGCTTATGAACAGTGGTGCAGATCATCCTGCAATTTTTATCGTGAGTGATAGACATGCTCTGTCAGTTGCTGTCACCCAAGGGTAATCACAATACATAAGGCGTCCTTTTTAATAATATATTAATGGGACACTTTTTTGTGATTTCCCATCTTTTTCATAACGATGTTCACTGGATATCTGTTCAGTCGGTGCCTTACCTTCTCTTACTTTGCGTATTCTTGACCATTAAGAAAAAATAATCCTGTTAGACACAAACTGAAGGGGATACCCCCATGCAGCCACAGGGTAGAGGACAGCTTCTGCTTAGTAGATGTAGGCTAGCATCAGAGGACAGCTGGTGTCAGTAGGTGTGCAGTGGGGGAGAGGAATGGGGTGTATATGTATACCCGATAGTGGGTGTCTACCCAAAAGTAAGGAGAGCCTGTTAAGTGATTTACAGGGCACCTTTCTGACACCTCTGAGAAGGGCTTCCCAGGAGACGTGGCCCCTGGCCGTGTTTCCGCAGTCTCCTGGCTGGGGGAGCCAGCCCCTCTCCTTGAGGCCCTGGAGGGGAACCCATCCTTCTCTGTGCTTCATCCGGCTCGCAATATAAAGCTAACTCTGCTTCCTGTCAAGAAGCCAGCTCAATCACTTGTGATACAATCCATGCTAGGGGAACGCTCTACAGGGATGAATATTGTCAGAGCTGGAAAAATGGCTTCAGAACTGCATGATTTCAGAAAAAAAAGAACTGTGTCAATGTCCCAGCTTCAAGCCAGGAACATTTTATTATGAATCTTCAGAGAAAAAAAGTGAATCTATCGGGAGAAGCACAATGATGCAAAATCAGCCAGCAGAAATAGAGAGGCATAGAGAAATACAGAGGCAAGCAATGTCCTCCTCTGAATGTAGGCTCAGCTTATATGGTTAAATGTATGTGGATGTGACTCTATAGCGCATCTACATGTGGTGCTGCGGTTTGATCTGTTTAGGAAGACAGGGCTGGAGGAGCTGCCTAGGTCATTATCTCCAGTGCTCTGCAATTGCTTACATCCCTGTATATGTTTATGTACATCCCTGTGCACGGGAAGCATAAAATCTGCATACCTCCAAAGTTACCTGCATCTAGAGAAACATTTTCTGGCAGCTGGGAAAGAGAGGCTCTAGTCAAACAAGACAACAAAACTTCTGCAATTACTAATAAACCTGACAAACTGATTTATGGCTGTTTTTCTTGCTGTGATTTGTTGACAGATTGTTCTTTATGCAAAAATTACCAAGGTTTAAATCTGTATCATATGGTCTCTAATTCAACTGACAATATGTTACCAATTAAATTCCGCTTAAGCTATCATCAACTAGCGAACCACAGACTGTGTTAAAGAGAATGACAGTCAGATAGCCAGTAAAATCATTTGTGCCATGATACTGAAGGCTGGCCTATAAAGGAGGGACATTAAATAACCATACAAAAAATAAAAAGAGCTTTTTTTTCTGTAGTGAAAATGAAACTGCTGCCGGTTTTGCATTTAGTGCATCTCCTGTTGGGGAAATAGAGATGGGATTCCTGTCCTTGGTATCCTATGCTGTTCTCACGTGCAGGAGGAGTGGCACAGCAAGGTCAGTGGTTAGTGGGAACAGTATTAATGAACTGTCCCTTCATTTGATCTTAAATTGCCCTTTGCCTTGATTTTGGCCCTTGCTCTTCAGTATTGTTGTTTCCATTTGTAGGGAGAGGACATATTTAATGCCAGGCAAAAGAGTTGATCCCATGGAAAAAAGAGGGTGTTTCTAAATGAGTTTCACTTCCCCAAGTCATTTTCTTCTTGACTAAGGTGGCAGAAGGGCCCAGCACAGAGAGTAACATTGAATGGCATAAAGAAAAATGCGGGTCCTCACTCCAAATATTGACCTTGGCAGCGCACAGCATGGGGCAGGGCACAATCCCTTCCTTTCCAAATTCACATAGGCAACCTCACCCAGAAGAGAGGCATTTTAAATGTTGCCATGAGGTAAAAACTGCTACACGTCAAGGACTGTGAGAGCTAAAAAAACATATGTGCTTTTCTGAGCAGCCATTATCTGGGTTTGTTCCAGGAGAGGTGATAACTTCCTCAGAGCCGGAGCTCTGCAGCGTGAAGTGGGCTGAGGTCGGCTTACGCGGTGGAGGTGGGCTGATCTGCTTTCTTGGCTTAAACATGGTAGTGCCAAAGCGTGGGGTTTAAACAGTATGGTGGGAGCTCGTCCGTAAATGCTGCATTGTATGGAGCTTCCTGCTGAGAGTTTTATCTGTCTCCTTATCTCAGCTTTAATGTTGCAGTTGTGTATTAAGTGTATGTGTGCTCCAGAGAATGGGTAGTAATCTTTGTTTAGAAAATAGAGTCTATCACTATTAACCCTAGTGAATTGAAAATTTACTCCTTTTCCTACTATATCATCACCGCAGTCATTATTTACTTAAGAGCTTTTAAATGTTTTGCTGCCTGTGCTGATGACTGCGGTGTCCTAGCCAGGGACTAGGATTTGGGATCTCGTCGTGAGGTGTCTCTAATGGATGCTTGAACTCCCCTTTCTTTCTGTACATTGCAATACAACATCATAAGCCAAAAAAACCCCATTGAGAAGCAACAAAAATCATAACACTTTCAAAAATACAAATATCCCTCTTACGGAAGATTACAATGTAAATCAGGCAACTATTATTTCTCTGTCAGTATAAGAATTTAAAAAGAATTTGCACATGATAAGAGGCATCCTCTAAGGATGACAAATTAGGCATAATAAAACAGTTAGGAGAGAACATAAATAAGAAGGCATTTGGGGCAAATCCTCTTCTTCCTCTGCAGTCACGCAAATAAACAGTTTGGGAGATATACGTCCCTGCTTACAACATGATAGCCAGTCCCAGAGAGGCCGTTAGAGATCCCATCAACTCCCTTGTGCCAGCTCTCCTCCACAGAAAGGAAGGAGGGGAACAGCAAAGTCTTCAGTGCCCGCTCCACATCATGACTCCACAGTCACGAATGTGAGGAATTGCGCTGCCATCTTACACCTCTCCTTCATGGGATGGCACACTGTGCTTGCTCTATGGGTGGCTGGGTTGGTGTCCTGGTTTCGGCTGGGATGGAGTTGGTTTTCTTCCTGGTAGCCGGTATGGGGCTGTGTTTTGGGTTTAGGTTGAGAACAATGTCGATGATACACTGACGTTCTGGTTCTTGTTAAGTAGTGCTAAGTACTTGCTAAGTGGTGCTCACACTGGTCAAGGACCTTTCAGCTTCCCATGCTCTGCCAGGGGCACGGGAGGCTGGGAGGGGGCACAGCCGGGGCAGCTGACTCAGACTGGGCGGGGGCTATTCCATACCACGTGATGTCATGCTCAGTATATAAGCAGGGGAGTTGGCCGGGGAGGGGTTCGATTGCTGCTTGGGGGACGTGCTGGGCATCGATCGGCGGGTGGTGAGCAATTGTACAGTGTACCGCTTGCTTTGTATTACTACTGTTCTATTTTTTTTTTTATTTTACTTTAGTTATTAAACTGTTTTTATCTCAACCCACGAGTTTTCCCCTTTTGCCCTTCCAATCCTCTCCCCCATCCCACCCGTGGGGGGTAAGCGAGCAGCTGCGTGGTGCTTAGTTGCTGGCTGGGGTTAAACCACGGCAGTTGGAAAGACCCAGAGTAGAACAGGCTGCCCCTCTGGTCAGAAAATTAATATAATGGTTACGTATAAAACCAGATCTATGCATCTGTAACGTCTATATGCATTTCTCGAGGTCTTCATCAGCTCTTGTCTGTGCAGGAATATTCTGGTGTAACTCAACTGAATTCAGTTGAACTGCTTCACGTGTGCTCCTGTTGAAGAGTCAGTCCCTGCGCTACCTGATAAACTCCTTCATGCATCAGCATTGTCAGGATGTAGTGGTTTTGCCTGTTATTTTAATCTTGCCTAGGCATCTGCATGTGGTGCTGGAGAAAAAGGCAACCCTGCAACATCAGGCGAAGCCCTTGCTGACTGCTCTGCTACAGTACGTTTGTCAGTGCTTTCTGCTGCTCTGCCTTCTCGTTAGGATTTTTCCCAGCTTATTTTATAGGTTGCCTTGCAGACCATGTGGGAATGCAGATCACTTCTTCTTCTGAAGTCAGTCAGAGGGGATGTCACACCAGGAACAAGGATAGCTTTCTCTTCTCCATTTGCTCTTTAGGAAGCTGACACTGCAGTAGCCCTGTGAGCCTCAGGTCTCTGCAGCCTGACTCTACGGGGTCTGGCAGACTGCACGTTGCCTCCAGATTTGTGTATCTGAACTGCTGTGTGTGCAGGAGTAAGATCCGGGATCCAGGACCTACTCCTCATAGTCCCTCCTGCCCCCAATTTCCCCTCCCATGGATGAGCTCAGCATCAGAGTGCAATGTTCATTTATGGAGGAGAGGGGAGAGAACAGTCACCTCATCTCAGTGCAGATAGTGTTTTATTATAGGCAAGAAGAGGACTGGATGGAGAAGTTACAAACCATTTCTTCTGAAGTGCTGGGTGGTCTCTTGGGGATCATGTGCAGCTGATACAAGTCATGGTAAACTTTGGTGTAAATCAGCACATCCTGGCCCCAGGATTAACCATAATGGTCCCTCTGCTGACCCCCATCTCAGCATGGCATGGGCCCGGCATAGCCCTCCACTCTGGCTCTGGAGGGGACCGTGTGTTTTGGGCTGCTGCTGAAGTGGGACATGTAAAGACCCCAATGGAAACCTTCCTCCTTGGCTGTCATACCCCACACAGGGGCTCTGCTTGTCGTTGCAGAGATTGCCATGCTCCTCCCTACTCCCAGGTCACTGAGCAGATGGAAGCATGTGGTTTTTAATATGCCGGATTGACAGTGGCCAGTATTACAATTAGGAACACTTAGGAATACAAGATTGCCATCATTCACTGTGATTACAGAGAAGTGACATCAAAACACCAAAACTTCAGGAACGTCTTTCTGACTTACATAGTAGCTTTTTTTCCTCCTTGCTTGATTTTTCAGATGAAGCTAGATTTGTTCAGAGGCTCGCTGCTGGTGAATACATGTATTAGTTAGACATAACAAACAGCAGGCTCCATGGTATTTTGCAAGATTTTCCTTCCAGCTCTACCAGCAAACAACAGAGATAACCGCTGCCTCCCAAATTTCCACGCTCTGTTTCTTTTTAGAGTAGTCTCTTTTAAGAGGAAAAAAATTAATTGGTACCACAGATGGACAATTACCCAGTGGCATCGAAGCTGCATGTGCACATAGGAAGGGTATAGGGAAAACAGAATCTGCACCATCTAAAATGGTGGCACCATCTAGTCCCCAGCCAGTATGTCTGCTACGTTTCCTAATTTATGCAGTGATTTAACATTACAGTGGGTCCAGCTCATTGAAGCAAATTTATATGCAGGAGCACTCTTTTAATCTTAGACTTAAAATAATTTTAATTAATAATAGCTTCCTTTTCCAGTCTGTCAACATATCTGCACCTCTTGGCTTTTTAAGAATTAAAGTAAATATCGAAATAAAAATACTAAATTATTACCAGGCAACCAGAACAAAGAAAACATCAGAATCCTCAAGTCTAGAGATGTGAAAAATGGCCTGGAGTTTTCAACTCTGTCCTGTCCACTCAACACAACTATAGCGGGTCCCATCTTATTTAAGGCTTGCTAATTTAACTAAATATTGAAATGAAATAATGAAAATATGATAATAGACCATCTCATCCTTTATTCTTTCAGTCTCTGAAGGTGTGAGGTTTCTTTCTCAACCTGCAACTGCTAACAAATATCACCTTCATGACTTTGTCTGTGGCATTTATCCTGCTACTCCTATAATTTTGCTTCCTCTTCACTGGAGACAGCTGCTGTACGTGGGTAGCTCTTCTGCAGCATGGTAGGAAATTATCAAAAAGCTTGTTGCTGATGCTAATGGAGCTGGTCTAGCTGCTGACACAGAACATATGGCTTTACGGGATTTCAGATCCAAAATGCTGACCCCCTCTCTCAGGAGCAAGGAGTGTGGTGTTCTGGAGGACTGAGCTCAGCTACCTCCTTGCTGTAGGAGAGTGAGAGATATACGGGCTATTTCACCCCCCTTGGCTGAGAAGGGAAAGTTTGCAAATCTACACTTCCTTCATCCAACTTTTAAAGAAAACAAACCAAAAAAAGTTGTGTTCAGAAACCACCATGCAGGTTCCAATAGGGTTAAAATTTCCCCAGCAGTGTGCCTTTTGGAGGTTTGGGGTTTTTTAATATTACTTGGATAAAAAACGAATGAGGATAAGACATGTATTTTTCTTTTTCTAAGGATGTACTCATTTAATGGTTAAACTTGAAAAGGGGCTACTAGAAGCATCCTGAATTACAGTTTAACTGAGTTTAAAATTCCAGTTGCTTATAGCTTAAAAAAAAAGTGTCTTAAACCAAATGGTCTCAGTGGGGTGATGCATGGGCAAAATGTAAAATGACACATAATGAAATAAAGTAATTTTATTTGCAAACCTATTCGAAAGGCTGGTACAGAACATAACGATCAAGCAGAAGCAGTCTGGCATTTCTCTTGGTGTTCTTCTGCAGAATTATGTGACCCAAGAAAGAAAACATTAAGATGTTCTGATTTCACCCTATAGGACAGAGAAATACACTTTGGTTAATGCTTACCATAATTCTATCTACTTGGCTCAGACAGTTATATTTTTATGAATCTTACGTTACTTTCTGTCACCCTCTAGGCAACAATACAGAGTTATTACAGTATAAAGGAAAATGCTTCCTGTTGAGCTTGTACTTGAACAAGTCTTAACCAAGTGGAAGCTCTTAATAAAAGGGTAAATATACTAAGGAATAAACAGGTAGAGTGAATAAAAAGGAATACTGGCTTTATGGACACTCAGGTTGATGGCATAGACCAGCGAAATACAGAAAACTCTAAGGTAAAGCTGACATGCTAAGCTACATCAGAAATCTGAAGGAGTTAGAATTTTGTTAAGTGAATTTAGTGCTCATTAAGGGATTTGCGGTGTCAGCATTATAAAGCAAAGTCCTCTCTCGCCCTCAGAATTGGAACAGCACAGCGCAGCAATATTAATTCCGCGGCCGTTCCCTTCTTGGCCTCTCCAATAAAATTATTACCCAGGGACCCAATTGTTCGGCACTGCTCGGCAAGCACCTCCTCACAAGGAACTGAGCTGAGATCACCGTCTCTTTTAGCGTTTCACAAGGCTTGTGACACCTTGTGTCACACTGGGCTTGAAACACAGACGACTTCCACCTTTAGATTAAAGGAAAATATTGTGAATTACTCTTGTTGCTTTCTTTAAGTTGGTCGGTGCTTTATGTCTCCCTGAAATACCCACACAAATGGTTTCCTTCTGCTTTATATCTCTCTCCCATAATTTTTTCCCCTTGTTCCCAGCCCAGTTACTTTGACTAGAAGTTTATTTTGCACAGCATAGGAAATAGCCACAAAGACTAACCGGACTTAGGAAAAGATATCGGTGCGTAGTTTTTCAAGTTAGTTACGTGGAGCATGGATCTAGTTGTACAGAAAACACTGATGAGGTTGAAAAAAATGTACTTGCTCTCTCTGTGTATCTTTCTCTCTTAGCCAAAAGCCAGCTCAATATAGTTTTCATTCTACTGGAAACTTCACAATGAGTATACAAGTATATTGCAACCCCTTTTTCCCCTGTGGCCCCATGTGGCTTTTTAAGCCCAGATATTAAGCCTTCCTCAGCATTACCTTATCCTTTCATCCAGACATCATTCAAAGGTACAGTTGACTTTCTAAATTACATCATATGTAAGTAGATTTATTTTTCCTTTTCTGCAGATATAGTTTAATTTCCTTTTCCAATTTGCATGGGTGCACACTCATAAATTTTAAATATATTTAACCTCTTTTCAAAAGATCCTTTGAATTTCTCTAAGGTCTGTGCCCTTTAAGTTGGATACACAATCTTTTGTACATAAAAAACCCACTAAGATGTCCAGAAATATTGCTTTAAACACCTTACTGCCTTTCCAAAAGGCCCTCTTTTTCCCTCATGAAACAAAACATTCCCCTGGATAACGCTCCTGGTAGCCCAGAAACAAGGGCTTCAGCTGAGAGATGTTTACTGAGGCTTTGCTGAGCACGCAGTTCATCGAGTATCAAGATAGTGAGGGAAGGGTGGCTGGGCTGCTGTGGACCCAAACAGCAATCCCGCAAGCCCAGGAACCGACCAGAGCCGGCAGCTGCTAGAGGAAGGCAGAGGAAACATTTTGACACGGCAGTGATGGGCTGGCTGACTTGCACCCATGGCAAGTCCTTTGTCACCTTCTGAGGTGTTAGCAATTGATGAAAGGATCCCACCCTAAACTGCTGGGTTTTTTTTTTAAGTGCCTGCTATTTCTGAATTGTCCCCTTGTCACCTGGGCAGATCATTACCACCATCATCTCTGGTTCCTCACTGTTAGATGCCCCTCTGGGAAGTCCAGATCTATACCTGCTTTCCTACCAAATGATGCTGCTGGACTATTTCCTTGACTCTAACAACCCTTGTCAAAGAGCAGGGTGAGGTGTGGGAGGCAAAGGACCTGCCTCCCAAGCTGAGCACCTGCATTTGGTTTTGGAGAAGAGTAGCTGCCGGGGACTCATATTCAGTCCAGGTGGTGGTTGCAACCTCCATGTCCCGTTTGGGTGACCTGTCTGTGACCGCAAGTGGGGGACAGCCCCTTTCAGATACCAGAGGAGACGACCTGGGGACCACAACACGTGATAACGGGCCAGCACTGCAATGTGATGTTGGCCATACCCCTTTCCCCACTCCATGCCCCACAGCAGGTCCTGGCTGCTGGTACTTAACCCCAGCTCGCAGCAGCACCGGAGACCCCCGAAAAGCACACACGAGCCCCTGTGGTTGTTCAGCAAGGACCACCTGCCTCTCCTCCTTGTTTTGCTTTGTAAATGTAATTATCCCAAAACATATATATATATATATAAAAATATTAAAAAAATCATAATCTTTCCCAGATGTCTCAGTGCTGGCTTTGCTCAGGGCTTGCCCGCATGGTGCAGGCAGTGGCTTGAGATGGGGAACATTCACAGCTCAGTCCCTGCCTGCTTCCACGCTGCGCCAGGCGCCAGGCGCGGCGTGGAGGCAGGCAGGGACTGAGCTGTGCACCACTGCCTTTGTCTCCGGCTTGCCTTTGCCTGCTCGGCGAAGGCAGCCAGGCAGCAACCTTCATCATGAGGAGGTTTTCTTCAGGGAGCCGCTGCTTCAAGAGATGCTCTGAAAGGAGGCAACCTTAAAACTGGTGCAGTCACCGAGAATTATAATTACGGCATTTATTAAAGCCGTTTACAAGGCAGGAACATAAGATAAAAGGAAACATGTAGTAATCGCTTAACCAAATCTGACACCGCTCACAAATTCAGAAATCTTTGGAGGAAAGATGAAGGAGAGGTTAAAAACCTTTTTCTTTCGGATCCAAGGGGCACCGTGTGCCGCTGCCACATCCGCTGCTCCCTTGACTGCTTTGCGAGATGGCCCCTGACATCTGTTGGGGGGTGACCGGCAGGCATGGGTGACGGGGAGGTGTCGCCAGGGACACGCTCTTCGCTGCCCCCCACGCCCCTCGTGCCTGACCCCGACCTGCAGAACCCTCGCCGAGCTCTCACTCTAGAGGACGGCATGTACCTGCCATGCTCATCGCCAGTGCTGCGGGTCGTGCCCTCCCCATCGCCAAGAAAGCCACCGTCCGGTAAAAGGGCTTTGTTCGACCTGAACCCCAGGGAAAGCCCTCTCACAGCCCTGGGTTCAATCCTTTTGTTTCCAGGTTAAAAACTTGACCTTCCCTCCCCTGAGCCTGAAACGGCCCTTGTAGCACTTCTGTTCAGCAATTACATTTTCTTTTTAAACCTTTCTTTGGGTCTCAGGCGACAAAAGGACTTTCATAATATAAATAGGTCTCAAAGCCTTTTGTGTGGGGCAAAAATTATAGGAAAGAGAAAAAAAAAAAGATCTGTGTCTCTCTAATTGGCATAATTCCTTCAGCCCTGGCTCATGATTTAAGATGGATCAATTCTGCAGCTGACATGATAGATGTTGTCATCAATACGCGGAAGCAGCGATTTATATTTCTTCGTTCGGGGACACAGCCATCCACCTACCTCCGTGGGGGTCCTACGTATGAATCAAGAGCAATATGTGGCCAGTAGACTAAGACTTGACTTAGACTTCCAGCCATGCAACTTATTAAAATAATAAATATTTTCATTATCCAGAGAATCCATTATAGTTCTCTGTTTTAGCTATTGTTAACTAATAATTTGGATTAATTACCAAGCTAAATCATTAAAAATTAAATCCATATATTTTGCTTCTTTAAAAGAGCGATAGTTTGCAACCATTTGTGTATTACGCATGTTAAGTGGGAGGGCGATGAAATATGTTGTGTTAACTTAACTTTGACAGCATCTGTATCCATGCCATATTACGCTCTGGTCTTATCAAATCTCAGAAGCGACAGTGTATAAATAGACTGTGATGATATTTGCCGGAGAGAAATCATTCACAATATTTTTGGCATCTTCTGTAGTGACTAGAGAAGAACTACCTAACGAATATAGCATATAATAATTCAATAAAGGGGTATAGAAGAGCATGGAATTGAGGAGCACTTATACATGCTGAGTCAGAGTTAAGGTTAGGCATACGTTAGCGATCAGACATGAACACAACTTTCGTCCTAAGGAATTTCAAAGCAGATTGCAAGTTTAAATGAACAGGGAAACCCAATTCAGAGCTCATTTCCCTCTCTGCTGAAGCAACAACAGCCATTGCACTGGAACTTAGCAGTTACTTAATGAGACATTATCGAGTTGAAGACCTATAGATACAGGGGGAAAGTAAAGCTATTCAGGGAGTAAAATTATTTATGAATGTACATTTTATTACGTTATGAGTACTAAACTATGGGCTGTTCAACTGCTCAAACTGCAAGTTGCTGAGCTGAATACAGGAAAAACAGTGAAACTGAACAGGCTGTGATATACAGGTGGCTAGACTAGATAATCCAGTGGGTTTGCCTTGCTGTAAACCCTGTGAGGTTACAAAAAGAACTACATTTAAAACTCCTTTACACTTAAGCCTTTAAGTATCTAATTAAAGTGGAACACTATTTAAATTTAAATAGCAAACCTATTATAAAGTATATTCGATAGACTACTTTAGAGTCCCCCGGACAAACAAAACGCATCCTAAAGCACTGAGGGACTGATTCTGCAACACCCACTCTAATTTAGGATCCCTTGCCCCTGTGGAGCCAGTGCCCAGCTGAAATAGGTACTACATAGTATGGTGATAAGTTGCTGAAGCAAGACTCAATAATGGTTCTTGGCTTTTTCATTCTTTGGAAGAGATTTGTGTCTGAGCTTGATGTAAACACTCACCAAGGAACCATATATGTGCTGTCCCAGCCCATACAAGAGCTCAGAGCAGCTGCTGGAGCTGCCCTGGGACGACTGCCTCGCAATGAGTGCTAGAAGTGCATCGCACACTGAAACAAGTGTGACTGTGCTTGGTAGCCCTCCCCTTGAGCAATGTAGCAAGCTGCCCTCCAAAGGAATTGCTGATGGGTTAGGCTGTTTGGACTAGAGCAGGCATGGATTTACTGGTGAGAAGCGATGAGATGTAACAGCCCCCAGTTCGTCTTCGAAACTGCAAGGTGCAACATGCACGGTCTAATCCTGGACCATGCTGTGTATACACATCTGTGCGGCTGCCCCAAAACTGCTGAAGTCCACAGGCAAAAGAAAAGTCTGACCATGTCCCACCACCTCTGCACTGGTGTGTCAAAAGTGGGGTAAGACATAGAAAATCACATTCTTGAGATACGCTGTACTGATGCTAAGGAATTTCCTACACTGGTCACCTCCAGAACTCCTCTCCTGTTCTTTGAAAGCATTCAGCTAAGGTCTTATGAATTCGCTGGGAATTCATTTCTCCCTGGGTACATATTTTAAAGGTAGGTTATACCAAAGAGATACTATGGCGATATTTTTCGTAGAGGATGTTGACTAAGAATGTAGTATTTCTCACCTCCCCCTTATTTTATATTGCATTAAAATTATCCTTACTCTTCCTCAGGCAGTTGCTATGCCACACTCAAGACAGAGAGTCTGAGAAGTGGGAAATGTCAACTTTTAAGATGACGTTCAGCTTTCTTGTTACATGCATTCTTTATGTAATGGATTTGAATTACACACTGTTCCTAGGCCTTCAGCTCTTCTTAGAAAGTCTGCTTGACTGGGCACAGTTGCTTGCTTATTCTTAATGAAGAGCTGCTAACAGCAGAAAGAGCACAATGAGGGGGCAAGCAATGTCTACATGAATCATTAAAAATATGTGTACGATGAGCAGGATTAGATAGCACATGGCATATTTTCATTTATATAACGCCATGCTTTCCTAAAGAGGTAGGCTTCACTCCCTACAGGAGCTGAAAATATGTTGACAAGTCACACAGCAAGGGGATGACGGGGGGAACCGGTGGCTGTGGGGAAGCCGTGGGTTGCAACAGGCAGCATGGAAGGTGTTCCTTCAGGCATGGGCCTGAACTCTTTTAAACAGTTTGCATTAATTTACTGTATGTTACGGATACAATCATACCACATTTGGTGATAGATGGGACATTTTTAAGTAAGAAAGCAGCAGGTGAGGTTACTATTCGATGGCTGGCAAGCGGAAAGGATTTGAGTGAGTGAGACTGTGGAGCACAGAGGATGCTCCAGCCACAGGGACCAACCACAGTGTTATGCCGAGGCATTAGCAGAGGAACGCAGCAAAGCCACAAGCCTTCCCAGCCAGGCACATCGCAGAGGAAGAAAAATTGGGGGTGGAAGGGTAACCTGTAGGTGAAGTCTCACATACAAGGAGTTTCAAAAATGCCAACGAGGCCAGAGGAGAAAAGGGGAAGCTTCCAGCACTTGGCAGCTAACCAAAACAGTTGAGATTTTCAGTTGACATTAATTTCAATGCAATTAGTCTTGATGTTTTCTGCTCCGCGTGAGAAGAGAATCACGGCCATGATGGGAAAGAAAAGAACACCACAATAATAATATACATGCAAGAAATGTAAAAAAAACCCTTGTGCGTAAAAACATATTAAAAACATAAAACATACTGCCTATGTTGCTATCATTATGTATTACTGTTCATGCTGTTTGTTTACTTTTTCTATGGATCTCAGTTTGGATGATGAATTTAGCCTACAGAATTTCACTTCCAAGTTTCCAAGTGTTTGCGAGCTGCCACTTGTGAGCATTGCAGTCCACCTCGCGCTTTACAGAATGACCTATGGTCAGCTCCAGTGCTGATGTAAAGCGGGTCTACCTCTAGTGATTTAGTCCAGAAAGACAGCCTAAGCCTCCCCTGCCGTACATACCATTTCGAGGGTGATTTAAGCACTTCTGCAAATCACTGTGTAAGCTGGGACTCAGGGAGAGAATCAGGGCCATACTGCAATGTGGGTTGCAAAATCTCCCCTTAAAATAAGAAGAGTGAGGCAGCACAGGCCGTGGCTTAAAAAGGTCAGTGTAAATATGCTGCCCTTCATTCATTCACACGTAAGTAATGTATTTGCTGAGAACGTTACCTGCTTTGCAGGCTCAGCCTTCAGCCACGCTGAGCTTTACCCCAGCTAACAGAAAAGGCTGTTTTCAGGTGATTTTATGTATCCATTAATACTGGACCAAGCCTGGCATCTGAACTGGCCAGATTTTTTTCGTTTTCATCTTCATTTGCTCTGGTTAGACAGGGAGTGCCGCAAGCCTTCCCGAGCCCGGGACACATCCTTCTCCATCCCGCTGGGAAAGGTGAGGCGACAGAGCTGGCAGGAGCCAGCTCCCGTGGGTCCCTCCAGGCTGAAGATGCGCCACATCCACAGGGTCGGGGGACTTCTGGCAGTAGGAGGCAGCACCACCTTGGCTGTGCAAGGGAACAGAAGCAGCTCTGGAGTGGCTCGGGATTTTCAGATGGCTTGCCGAAAGGGGCGTACAAACGTACGGGTTTTCAAACCTTTCCTTTGGAGTGTGCTGTGGCTGCAGCTTGTGCAGGGTTACCAACCCTAAATTAAATCGAGCTAACTCAGGGACGAGTAACATACAGCCACAAAACCAGTCCAGAAACCTGCATAAATACTTGAGCCTGTGCGCTGCTCTGGGCTGCCAGGGCTACACGCACGTTGGGGTGCCACTAGCCAGCTGCAAGCTGGGTTGGGTTGGTCTCCAAGAGCAGGGATCTCCCAGTGTGGGATCGCCCTGTGGATATTCGCCTTGGCACTGCCACATGAATAGCCCCCTCTTTTCATCACAAATTTTGCACATTTCTTCTCCCCGTCTGCAATGACATGGCACTTCTCTGGCAGCTGCTCACTGCTTAGCTGAAAAGCCCAATATTCTGGAAAGTATTTAATGTGTGTTAACCTCTCTTAATGTGATTCAGCAACTACAAATCAGGAGAGCCTGCCTCCCCTGGCCAGCCAGATATCACAGCCAGTGCTTCACGCAGGCTGGACAGTGCGGGGCGTCTTACTCTCTTTGGGTGGCAAGCACCGATGATTGGTACTTTTATTTTTAACCAGAGATCGCTCATTTTTAAAGGCTTCGTGCAGTCCAGGGACCTTTAATCTGATGTGCAGATCTAGGTGGACCCAGATGTAGATGGAGCTTGTAGGAGCTGCGATTTGCACAGGTGCAGCTTATTACACATCTAAGGAGGAATCGGTGCAAAAACGCATTAACCCAACCCCAGACCCCGCGCCTCAACTGCTGCAAGGCTGCCGGCCCCACGGGCAGAGAGGGCCCAGGCTGCCACCCCGGGCTGCCGCCTTCCAGCGCTGTGGGACGGCGGCCGTGGCCTGTCCCACGATAAACCTGTCCCGATTTCTCCCCGCTGTTGTCTCCATCCTGATGACCACGACGCGTGGGCTGCTGGCTGGCCGGTGCGCCAAGGCCCACCCAAGGGCAGCCTGCCGGCCCACGCCCCACGGGGCCGAGGGACGGGGACCACGCGTGGAGGAGGAGGAGGAGGAGGAGAAGGAAGAGGGGGGAAAAAAAATCAAACCCAAAGCCAACTTGGGCCGGGCAAACCTCTCGGGGTGCAAGTTCCCACCAACTCCCCCCGTGGGGCGGGCCCGGCCCGCCCCTCCGCGCCGGGCGGGCGCTGCGCGGGCGCGGGCGCAACGTGCGCGGGGCGGGCGCCGCCTCGGCCGCGCTGCCGGCGCGCGGGGGGGAGGGAGGAGGCGCGGGGGAGCGGGGCGGGAGCGGAGCGCGGCGGCGGCGGCCGAGCCGATCCCAGCCGCGCCGCTTGCAAAGGAGCGGTGGCACGGGGGTTTTGGGGGGTTTGCTTTTTTTTTTTAGGGGGAAGGTGGTGGTGGGGTCCGTCCCCGCCCGCGCGTTGTGCGGAGAGGGGCCGGCGGCGGCGGCGCCGGGGGTGCTCCGCGCCCTCGCCCTGCCCGCGGTGCAGTTAAGATGCGCCCCGGACGCCGTGTGGTTGCAGCGCGGCGGCGCTGACATCGCTCACCATGGACAGCTTCGACTTAGCTCTCCTTCAGGAGTGGGACCTGGACTCTCTGTGGTGAGTGGTGCCTCCGCCTCCCCCCGGGCGCGGGGAGCAGCAGCCGGGAGGGGGGCAGGATCTGCGGGGGGTGCTGTAACGGGGGAGTGCTACAGCGGGGGGTGTGCGGTAACTGAAGGGGTGTGCAGTAACTGGGGGACGTGCAATAATTGGGGGGAGGGGGTTGTACAATATTTGGGGTGGGTGTGCACTTACCTGGAGGGGTGCAATAAATTGGGGGTGCGGTAATAGTGGCTGTGCAATAAGGGGGGTGCGGTGGCTCGGGGCTGCAATAACTGGGGCGGCGGGTGCGTTAGCAAGAGAGGGTGCAGTACCCCGGGAGGTGTCTCCCTTGCCACTTGCTCTCCCAGCATCGGTGGCCCGGGAGGGGCAGAGGGAAGGGTGCCCCCCTCCTCTGGCTGCCAGGGTGGGTCCGGGAGGTGAATGTTTGGCTGCGGAGTCTCTTGCCCCCCCTACCCCCCAGCTCCCCCCAGTAATCCCCTGTGCTCACCCGCCATTGGCGCCCCGGGCTGCTCTCCCGGAGCTCGTCCCCCATCCCTCCTGCACGCCCCTTTCACACCCCCCCACCTCGCCCCGCAACTCCCCCCCGGGCCGCCTTCATTGCCCCCCCGACGCCCCTCTCCTCTGCTCTCTCCTGCCCCTTCCCGCTCCCCGCCCCCATCGCATGCCCTTGACCTCCCCCTGCGCACCCCCGTCCCTGCCCGCCCCGGCAGCGGGTGCGGAGCTGCCAGGGAGGAGGGGAAACAATTTCTAGAAATGTCATTAGCGGCTGGAGGTGGGAAGCGCTGCCCTCCCCCCCCGCACCACCCTCCCCGAGCCGCTGCCTCTGCCAAGTCCCGGAGTTTGCTGCGGGAGGCACGCCGCCCCCGGGCGGCCGCCGCTCCCCGCCGCCGGCCCGCCACGGCTCGGCCCGGCCCCGGGCCGGCGGGACCCCGTCGGGGCCGGCTGGGGTCCGCGGCGGGGTGGTGGCGGGGACGCGCTCCGTGGCAGTCACCGCCGGGGCCGCCCGCTGTGCGGGGAGGGACCCCCGGGGCAGCGCCGGGACCCCCGGGACGACGCCGCCGTTGGGAGCCCGCGGTGGGACGCGGACCCCGCGGTGGGAGGCGGGCGGCGTGCCGCGGGGCCCCGGCGCCCCCACCCGTGGGCAGGCGGTGTCCGCCTTCCCCCGCGGGGCGGGCGCCCCGTCGGGCTGGGTGCGCTCAGCCGCGGCGCGGTGCCGCGCTCAGGCGGGGCAGCGGTGGCAGCGTGCGCCCGGCCGGCCGGATCGGCGGTTTGGGCAGCTGAGGTTACTTTTGCCTGAAATCAGGTAACGGTATAGCTTTTTTTTTTTTTTAACACGTCAGGTGATCGGTATCTTCTGTCAGTGGGGTGCGTGTTCGGCAGCGCCGGCTTATCTCTTCGGTGGCAGGTGTAACGAAATCAGCCGGGCCAGCCGGGCCCGTTAGTGAGCCGCTTCTTACAAAAGACCTCAGGATGATGAGAACAGCTTGCACTGCATAATACGGGTGCTTGTAAATGCATACACTGATAACATCCAGCCTAATAAAACTTTTATATTGCTAGGGGAACTTTAAAGAGCACGTATAATACAAAATTAGTTACTACCCCATAAAAGTTTTTAATTACAGTGTTTCTGCCTGTGACACAAGTTAAGATTATGTCCTCATTTCAATTATAAATACCAATATTCAGTTTATATCCAAACCATAACATTTATCTCTGGCCTGATTCTAAGTTTTCAGTCCATACGCATGCTTTTACGCTCAATTTACATGTTTTTTCTATTAAACAAGAATGGGAGAAATAATACTTTCACACATTTGAATGTTTTTCCTTTTCTCCTTGAATGAAGACAAACTTTTGGGGGAATTTTCTTTTTCCAGCGCAAGTGTGCTCTTCATTAGTTGGTTCTGCAAGCTGGCTATTGGAGTTAATATTGAATTTGAAAAGCTAACAATGTAACTCTGGAAAGCTAGGGCTTTAGGCTGTGTCTGGCAATTGCTCCTTTTCATAACCTTTTTAGCATGCTTTTCGACTATTGTGGAACTACTTTCAAATGACTGTGGTCGCCATAAAGCTCCTGTATGGGTCCAAAAAGACATCAACCATTTTCCAGCTGACTTACCTGCTTAAAAATATCTGTATTTGCGCTACAAGCTATCTTGTGGTTTCATAGATCTTGTTGTTTGTTTTCCTCTATAGCTGTTACAGTGTAGAAGGTAGGTTCAACAGAAAGGCTCCCAATAGCACATTAAAGCCATTGCATAGTGGCAGGCCTGCATTCATTGCTAAACTCTCCCCCCGTGTAGGGGTTGAACCCACAAATGTCCAGCACAGTGCTAGCGAGAGGATCACACTGACTTTAAGTGGAGCTCATCGGGGGAGCAGGGGGTTTGCAGGTGTTTGCTCTTGCGTGTTTGCGTCCTTTTGGGGCACTGTGTTTCGTTGACTGGCTTTGGCTTGGAGTATCTGAGATCATGGGCTGGAAGTTTATCATGAAGCAGCTGTTTTGGCAAATGGTTCGGAACAGTCATTTTGAAAAGTCGTACGAGCAGGATTAAACAAAAACTTACTTTCACTTAGTGAAAGCTTCTAAAGTCCGTCGTGAAGGCCAGCGGTGCCTCGGCGCTGCAGCGGCTGTGGCAAAGGGCCCTGGGTTGATCTCCCATCGCAGGCAGGGCGCGTGCGTCACACTGCCATCCCGCCATCCTGCCTCCTCGCAGCTCGACAAGGGGCAGCTTATGGACGTTCTTGAGAAACCTGATTTGAATACTGTACTAAACTGACCAAAACAAAGCTGGCATGTTAATTTTAACCTCTGAAGGCTTGTCAGGATGCCTTCAAAGGAGTGCAGTTGTTGCCAAAAAGGGAAATAAAATATACCACATAGATAGGAAGTACTTTATGGCAAACAGCAACACTTAGGAGATTTAATTTTCTTTGCGCGAGAATGAATGTTGTCCTTTATTCTTTTGAATGTAGTCATACCGGCAATTTGTGCACTTAATTTATGACCAAAAGTCCACTTTTTGCAGTATTTGGTGAACGTTTTGCTTAAAAGTGCAGTAATTAAATATTAACGTGCTGTTCTAAAGTGCTTTTTTTTTATTTGGTATGTTCTTGGAAAATCAAAAGGGGTTTCCAGATGAACAGCAGCATGCTAATCAATTCTCATTGATTGCTGCTTTTATGCTATTAATGAATTTGCTCTCCAATTAATACATGCTATGACTTTTACTTTGCTGTAGCATAAAAAATGTAATAATATATCGTGTCATGGCTATAAGACAGTATTTAACTAGTAAACTGCAATGGGAGAATATTATAAGCTGTTTTCTACTAAACAGTAGTTTTTCCAGGCTGTATTGATGCCAATAACACTTCTTCTTCCCAGAAAACTACTATAATTCAAATAGTGAAAGCTGAGTACAAACTCAAATAGAAATTTTAAGAAAACGTACCAATCAGTGGCGTAAACAAAACTCGTGCCCATTTGGTAAGCTTTTTCTGGAACACTTTGGGATGATCAGCCCAACTTAACTCAAGGTGTTGTTACCGCTGACTAACACAGTTATCCCAAACACACGGCACTAATGACTTTGAACCACAGCCCCATCTCCTGTTTTTCTTTCTCCATGCATTTGTTTGTATGCTCTATGTGTAGCTTTACTTGTCCGGACTCAAGGATGTGGATTCTCCAGTGCCTTATAGCTTTGTATTTGTTTACACTGGACAAAGAGAGATGGAAAGTCTCAGTTAGAGGTGGTTTATATGCCTCTTGTTCAGCAGAAAACATACTACACATGACAGAAAGCAGCAAATGAGCAGACCAAAGGATGTAACTGGAGTGCCAGGACTAGTTCTGCATTACAGGCATTTGTGTTGTTATTTGCCTTATTTAACAAATCTAGATGAAAATTCAGCCAAGTCCTTAACTCTGTGCTTACGTTTAGGCACAGCGATAGCCCTGGTGAAGACCACTTAGTAAAGGCTCTCCTCACATGCATATGTAAGATACGTGCGTAGGCTGAGTTTTTTTCCCATTCATTAAAAACAATTAGCAGATTTATTAAAGCACTTACTGTGTTGTACCAAACAAGAAAATAATTTTGAGTGTAATATGTTTGTTAGCCACAAACAAACCAGTGTTTGTTTAGGGAAAAGAAGCCAAGCATGTAATTAGTTTATTTGGTACTTATCTGATACTTCTGGATATTTTGAGTTAGCATCAGTTTTGTAGGAGTTGGATAGTCATGTAAAAAATGTATAGCTGTATAGCTTCCAAGCTGAGATCAATATCAAATGCCACAGTGTAAGGTGGCCCAGTGTGTTTTACAGACCACATATTGAATTACTCGTTCATTTGCTATCTTTGGGTCTGTTCCTGCTCCATTTGAAGTCAATGAGAGTTTTGTTTGGAAGTTGCTATTAACAAAAAGTGGCCAGACATCCAGAAGTCTTATAAATGAACCTTTTGTAACTTCTTGATCCCAGGTTCTCTAGCTTTTAGTCACTACATTTTATATTTGTGTGAGTCAAGATTTTTTTCTCATGTCGTGCAGTGTTTACTGGAGACAATTTTAGAAAGCTAATTCTACAAATGCTTCTTCAGTCAGAGTAGAATATAAAGATATTTATTTTCAGATAACAGTAAGCAGCTGCTTTGGGGGGAGAGGGGTCACTCCAGCCGTTCTCTCAGTGGGGTTAGAGACTGGACCAGCTTAGCCTTTTTACAGACAATACACTGCAATAATACCTCCCTCTCCCAAAAAATTAAGTTAGTGTCTTCTTTTATCTCCCGTTTCCTTTACAGCTCTACTCCCACCTGTGTCTTGGACTTTGTCCCTTATTTCTTTCCTTTCAGCTCTTGGCCTCTTTCTACCAATAATGCTTGAAATCCTATTTGTCTCCTTCTTATTTCTATCTTTGTGGTGTTTCCCACTCTGCCTTCCACCCAGCGTCAACTCACAGTTACCACCTTCCCCTCATTGAGATCCCATCTAAAAATTTGCTCTTTCTGTGATGATTATAAGTTGTGAGCAAACAATAACACGAGTAATAACTATAGACTGTTCCCTTCTCCTGCTTTCACAGCATCGTCTCTCTTCCTGATGGCTGTTTTTTAGGCTGGAAGCCCTTTGGGTCAGGAATTACTTTTATTGTTTGAGGATTTTTTTTCTTACAGCACTGAACAAATTGTATGTGCTAAACATTATAAATAATAAGAAGAGCAAGCTTTTCATGGTCATAATACTTTATAAACACCAGCTAAATAATAACATTTTAAGAATGCGTCTGTCGTGCCATGTGAGTGCTCATTTGCTGGATGTAATGTACCACATCCTCCTCGTTTGGTTTAACTCTCCACCGAGTCTAGAGGCTTTGCCAGTTTATAGCAGATGAAGATCTGGCCCATCACCTCTGATTTGCAGTACTCAGTCACTTTTCTGAAGAACAATTATTTTTTTAACCTTCTGCTTTGTTTTTGTCTGAGAAATGAAATTTTGATACATCAGTAGGACAGTGAGTGTGCTTTCATCTCTCTCCCCCTCCCCGAGGACTGTTTGAACACCCACACCCACTTGTGTGATGCAGGAGGAGAACAGCCCTTTGGGCTTTCCTCCTAACACTCAGACTTGTAGATTTGTGTTCCTCTGGGTATGTTTTCCATCAGAAGTCGAGGCAGAAACTTTACTAGGTTATTGGAGAAGGATTCGGAAGAGGGCATGAGGTACGTGCGGTATTTCCAATTCTATGGGAATATTTCAAGGAAAATAGCAGGTTTCTTAAAACTAGTGGAAGAGAAATATGGGCCATTAAGCAAAAAAAAAAAGACAGAAGAAATACTGGCTGTGGGAACATCTTGTCATCCATATATTAGGAATAACATCATACTCAACTCCACAATACTCTCATTAAAGAAAGCAACTGTTTAATTGCAAGGTTTTTAACCTCATATAATAAATTAATCTTTTTGCGTCATATTTATGACTAGGAAACAACAAAGCATGGACAACAAGAGCTCTAGCAATTATTCACAGCATATGTTCAGAGATACCTTAAACTCTGATTATACCTTTATTAACAATAGGAGTAATAAAGTAAAATCAATAGAAATGAAGAAAGACTGATATTATGTACAGCTAGAAAACAAGGTTAAATTCTGTGTGAGATGGTGTCTCACCTAACAGACTGATCAAGTTGTAATTTTGAAGTAACAACCTCACAAAATGAGATTTCAAAAAACCAGTATTTTCTAGGAAACCCAGGTAAAATTTCTTTGTATACAGGTTGGTTAGCTGTAAGGCTAATTCCAGTGGAAAATCACAAGTTCTTTGTGAACAACTGAAAGTAGGAAAAGGGAAAGTGGTAACCAAGCTTCCTTGGTTTTGATCAAAACTATCTCTTCAGAAAGCCTGCCCTGCTGGGAAATTAGTATTTCAGTGATGCTGCTGGGGGCTGGATTTGCTGGCTGTCCGCTCCCGGGGAGCCCGCCAGTCCCTGCTCTGGCCGAACCCACCGTGTTCACATCGTTACCAGGGGGCTACTCACTGGCCTTCCATTTCTTAAAATCAACGTTAAGACACCAATGATGCTTGCTGGTGCTGCCTAAGGCCCCAGCAGCGCAAAACCGGACACTTGTAGCTTAATACCCAGGTAATAATCTATATAATTTCTGAACAATTTGTGGGTAACTATGAATTTATATTTAGGAGAAAGAGTGAATGAGCTGTAGCAACAGTTAAATGAACATGATGATAATTATTAATATTCTGTGCTAAGCGTTTTCTATGTCTTTCCGAAGGTAAAAATGCATAATATAGCTACTTGTTTTCCTCTCTTACAGCTTGGTATCTCAGCTTTCCCAATACCTTAAGCAAATAAAAAGTACATGTTAGTAACTTGACTGTGTTTTATCCTCTTAGGAAGATTTTAACCTACATGCATGTACCAAGGACCTGGATACGGGTGTATCTTGGGAAATATGACAGTAGGAATGCAATTTAAACTTATCCTCAGAGATCCTTTAGGTATTTTTTAAAAAATAAATTAGTTCCAATGCAGCAGTGGTGGTCTCAGCAGTCAGGAAACACTTAAAATTGTGCAGAAGGGACCAGAAATCTTTGCTAAGAAGCTTTTTGTTGCTATGTTTTGTTTCTCAATAAAGATGATCCACAACTGTAAGTACTTAAAACTAAAAACAAGAGGGTTGTATCTGACAAAGCTGCACAACATCTTAATGTAACCCAGTCTTTCCGTGTGGTTGTTTTCACATGTTTCAGACAAAAGAAAGAGTCCTTTGTGGCGCAGCCTGGTTTGACTGAATGGCAGGAGTGGACAAATAGAGGATGAAGGTGGTATCTTCTTACACCATGTTTTGATTGCTTTGAGCTGTGATCACTTCTTATTGCATGTATCACTTTTGAAATCCATTAGGGTGAGACTGGTGGCCTTCCTAGTCCATGCATTGCCATGGTGGTGCAGTCTAGGTGCCAGGGTATTGTGATGATCTATGGTGGTATGAAAAATGCAAATACAACAGACAGACAGATCAGGAGGAAAAAGCATTGGTGAAGTATGCATTTGCAGAGTTCAGATTCAGAAGCCATCCCAGCAGTGGTCTCTCCTACCATCCATCTCCCGGTTTCTATCCTTGGTCACTTCTTTGCTTTGGTCACTGTGAAGGTTTTGGGGAGCCTGCTCTGATGTACAGGTGTTGGCAGATATCCTAAACCTCCTCTGTGGGGGTTTAGCTTTTGTTCTGATGTTGCTAAGTGGTGTCTACCTCCTAGCAATGCATCAAGAGACAGTTGATTCTTTCTGTCATTGGCTGCTTCTGATTGACCAGGAGGGTTCATCTCTCAGCTCTGTCAATTTTAGGAGGGAATGGTGTAATTTTAATGTTTTTGTGCTCCTTTGTCTTACAACAGCAAGTGTAGTAGATGGTTGAACCTCAGTCCAGAAAAAATGAACAGTTTATTGACAGAGATACTCTGGAGAAGATAATTATATTGATATGCATCCAATAGAAGACACTTTTTTACATTTTTCTTTTTTCTGAAGTAGTCAGGTAGGGAACCTGCCATGTCATCAACTGTTTTTAAAGGACAAAGTAACAATAAAAGCTAAGTGTGCATTTCTTCATTTGTGTTTGGCAAAGAGTGTGTAACATTTTCTGCAGGATGATGACCTTGAGTTAACTAAATGTCACCAGTTTAAAGAGTAAATTAATGTTACAATGTGCTTTGTTTGTGGTTAGGCCTGAAGACTGTCAGGAATTTCTTAGTACAAAAGGTGATTGTGTGCTAGTCCATTTACTCACGCTCCCTGCAAGAAAACCGCCGTGATCCCAACTGATCTGAATTAGTAGCACCACGTTGCCTTGAGTGCTTGGGAATACCCACGTGCTTGCAGCTAGCTTGTGGATCTCTACCCCTTTCACTGTGTAGATGGGTCCAAAAGGGCCATGGGACCGTACATTTCTCCTAGGTCATTGCTGCTGCTCTCAGATAAATGAACTTTTTTCTAAGAAGGAGTGAATACCTCCAAAACCCAGTCATGCTCTATCATAAATGTGGCAAGGGTTTTGGGTTTGAGATTTTTGTCACTGTCACTGACAATGAAAATCTGTTCCAAAACCATAGCATTGGTAGGAAAAATATTTCCAATATATGCGGCTTAACGTACCCATGGCCGTTTAGAACGGTCGATTCTGCAACATCTGAGGTAAAATGGTGTTGAGATAACCCCAATAAAGGAAAGCATAGATAAATGTTTTTGCTTTGGGACCTGCATTGGCTTTTGTAGATCCAAGCAAAGTATCTCTTTACGATGTTCTTCAAGGCTTCACATTGCACAAGAACTTACTGGCTTGGGTGCATGGCTACGCAAACATGATTACATACGATGTGGTAAAAATGCAACCTTTTTTTTTGTTGTTGTTGTTCTTAGAAGTATATAAGTAGCAATATCTTGAACTAATTACAGCTGATGTAAAGCACATTTAAGGAAACCCATTAGCAGAGAATTAGAACTAGAGCAGATTAGCTATTCTTTAATGGCCTTGACTGTAGATCTTTTGATGCCTTCGTAGCTTTTCTAACAGTCATTGCTCATCTGTCTTGACTAAATGACTGAGAAGCTTCTTTCAAGTCACAGTCTGGTTGTAATGTGAAAAAAATCGCTGTTTTCAGCTGAAAAAATGATTATCTGGAAAGGTAAACTCTACTGAGTTCTGTACTGCATTTGTTGTTGAGATGTAAAGCATTATTTTATTGCTCAATGTGACTGTATAATAGAAAGAGCAATCTCTAATATGCTTCCTTGAAGCTATTAATTATTTACTTTCTTGCAATACAGATCATAGACAATTCTACACGACTTCCCTTCTTACAGACTTTCTTGTCTCTCTCTCTATTTTTGTATGCTTTGCAAATGCCTGTAAATTCATTTTCACCGAAAGGGGAAGTAAGTAATTTAGTCTATTGCAGCTGTTTCATAATTAATTAATTTCAATTTAAAACAATCAAGTAGTGCCCATCCATTGTTCTGTGTGCTTTTCTGAGGCATTAAGATTCACAATATCAAAATAAGTTCCAGATGGAAGAACATACTTTATAATCAGAGAAAAAAATCTGGTTTTGTCAAAAACCTGAGGAGTCCTGCCTTGATCAAAACAGAAAGTATTATGCTTAAGCACATTTTTCAAGTTTTGAGCAATTAGTTTAAGAATTACTTAAAAGTGCCAATTTGAAATGATATATTGGACATTAACTTATAAATAGAACTGTAGAGTGAGAGAAACAGTGATGCAGGGCTATTTATTCATTTGTTTCCTCAAATACTCCGGGCATCTGTTAAAATGTAACAAGGCTTAGCACATTTTCCAATTTTTGGCACTCTGTTTTCTATGATAAAGAGAAATATTTGCAATGATAAATCATTTCTTTGCTAATAATCAATAAATAACCCATTCTTCTGAGAAAAAAATTATGGTAAAAAGAAATGAAAAATATTAAGCAGAAGGAAAGATCATCAAAACGGTACACTGAGAAATTCTGTATGTTCCTATACTTTAATAAATATTAGGGTTTGCAGAAGAACTTTTAACATGGCAGTTTGCAAGAAGAATAAAAGGTCTTTTTTGAACATGAAAGACACTTATGTAAGAGGTTTATATTATGTAAATGTTACTGTTATTGGCGATAGCCCATTATAAAGGAACACTTTTTATTCAGAAAAGCATTTGCAAATAATGGGATAGATGCAGCAGTCTCTAGTCCTGACTTGGACAACTTTCTCTTTGAAGTCAATGGAAGTTTTGCCTGAATAAAGGTGTAAGGAATTAGCCCATTCATTATTATCTGAATTACATCAAGAGCTGACTGCTAAACAATAAAATCATGATTCATAACATAACGGCTTCACTTAATTCTTTTGTAGTCTTAATATATCTCATTATATGGTACTTCTGTTCTTTCCTCTCTGTGCAGTATTCAAATTAATAACAACCACCTTTACATAACTGATGGTTAGACATGTTTTGCTGCCTTAGCAAGATCAAAGGATTTTATATACCCTTTTTGGATAGATACCAAGAATAGGGTGATCAATCTCCTCTGTAACCATTAAGCACAGTGTAAATATCTCAGGGTACCCAATTAGACACAAGTGGTTTGCCAGATGCTGAGAGCATCACCAGTTGTCAAGAGCTTCCCCAGTCTGTGGGACAGTCCAGAATTTATTAGGGATTAGTGGTGGTCTGAGTTGTCACTCTACTGATTTGTGCTCGTTCAGCTGTGCCCTGCCGTAAGCAGCCTGCATGATATGTGGAGATAAGGTTCAAGTGACAGATACTTCACTTCCCCCCAGGCACCTTTGGGTGGGAAGGAGGCAGGGATGGACACTGGTGCTCCAGTTCCTCTCCTGTGACCAGAGAGGAATGGGGGTTATAGTAAGTGAGACAGCAAAATTAGAAGGGCATAAGAGAAGGACACTGAAGAGAACAGCCCAAGAAACGGGACCCCCAAAAGGCTTTAATACGAAGCTGGAGTTAACCCCTCACCAGGAAGCCATCTGCAGCCTTCAGGCTTTAAGAATTCTTTTTATCTAGAGATGTAATTGAAACAAGATGTGTAACAGCTGCAAGATGTCAGGTTTGTCAAAGTAACTAGAAAAATGAGTTCTGTGACACACTCACACACAGCAAAGTAACCTATAGCTAAAAAAAAAAAAAGGAATGAATTATCCTATGGGTTAAAAAGAGGAAGGAAAATAATCAAATAATGAAAGTTGCAGTTAATTCTGGAGCATGGATGATTCGAAATTAAACTACAATGAAGGTTTCCCAGAAGAGGAAACGTCCTAACTCTTTACCCCAATAGAAACAATAGTGAAACTCCTCATGTTCCCATCATAACCATATTTCTTTGATGGACTGGAATGGCTAGTGCTCTGCGCTGACTCCAGGAGAGGCTGGCAGCTATGTTATTTTACCCTTCTACCTGTTGCTGTTGTTATTCACATGCATTACCATTGGACTTTGCATCTGAAGGTAGGGTCCCAGATTTGCCGCACTAGGTGCTGTTCAGACACAGGACAAAGAGCCACTCATGGGACTAAAAACTTTGCAGACAAAGTGAAAGACAAAAGAAAATGATGGATGTAGGTAAAACTGGTCAGGAAGAAAAGACATTTTAATCATCCAAATAAACAGTGGTCACAGCAAACCACCAGCCTGACAGTGCTGCCAAATGCAAGAGTGTGAGCATGATGGAAAAAATCAGAACTTTGTTTTCAAGAACCTCAAAAAGAACAATGAAGCAATTTTGTGCATGTTTATGAGGACTCCTCCCAAGCATGAGTGACAGCGCAGGGGTACCCTGAAGGTGTTAGTTGGAAACTTGGAGAGTGAATTGCCCTAATGGGTCAAGAGAAGACTGGAGTCAGCCTTTTTTGTAATAACTTTTGGTAATGACTTTTCATAATGATGGGAATAGGCCACAAAGGGCCTTCAGGGTGAGGAAAGTGGGAACCAGCAAAGAGCTGTAAAGAAAAGGGGCTCATAGTCAAAGCATCCTGCCTGGCAAATGCTGTTTGCTCAGCTGGAGCTGACTCTCATCTATGAAGTCCAATTGTGCAAACTGAGGCATGTGTAGCAGCAGCAAAATGCCCTTGCCCAAAGATCTCAGTAGATGAGTAAGCTAAGACTCAGTCAGTAATGCATTGTAGTTTAGAGCTACCATAACTGCAACGTGTTAAAGTTCTGCAGGTTCCCTGGTGTAGGACAGTATATCTCAGTGCCAGGGAGTTATTCATGGGAGGGTTGGAGCCTGAGGTCATACGAGATGAATGCACTTGAGCAATCTCCATGATCTGACACAAAGAAATGCCTCCTCCATGCACATGATACTGGAACCTGCCAAATTACCAAAAGCAACTGCTACAGAGTCAGGTTGAAGGTAACGGGTTCAGCTGCAGGAACGTCGGGGAAGCCAGGCCTTGTGTGGTGGAGGCACAAGACGTTGTTCTGGGGGCCGAAAGCCATGGGCTGGGTGAATGAAGCAAGCCCCCTGTTCTGGGTAGGATCAGAAGGGATGGTACCTGAAGAAGCATCTCAGGGATGTGGGAGTGCTCCCTGGGGCCGTACCCAGAGATGCGGGTAACCTCTCTCTTGCCTGGGAGCCCTTTCACAATGAGCGAGGAGAGAGACTCCTCAGGGCTCAGCGTACTGAAATGCTGATAACTACTGGGGATTCTTCAAGGCACTCCAGCACCTCATCAGAATACGTGTGGCACCAATGGGAACTAATTAAATATACCTATTGCCGTACTACTATGGAGTACTACTCCAGCACGGCTGCTTCGGATCAGAGCGAGTCTTGGAGCCCACACCTGGATGCCAGTCAAATATACCCTAATTCCCATTTTCAGAAATAACTTGGAAACATGCTTCTCACTGAAAGCCTTAAAGAAAATGGAATTCTGATTTTTTGAACAAATACGTAACTCAAGTGTTTTCCTTTCCTCAACTCATATTCACATGCAAAACCAGCTAATAAAATTGCAGTGGTGCTTATACTGTAATTTGGTTGGCGGAAGAAAAGTCATCCGTTAAAGCTGAAGTCATCATAACTCATTAGGTGCTAATGTATCTGCTGTGTGCTAGAGATACAGGCTAGCTCTATTGAAGTGCTTCTAGTTCACCCTTATCCACTCACAGTTCCCTCTTGAGGATTGAAAAGCACAAACAAGTTTTCTCACAATGCACTCTTAAGAGTATGCTAAAGTAGCTGCGTTTACTTTATCCCAGAAGTCTGTCTGCCTGCAGACAAGTACAGAACCAAAGTGAATCCAGAAGTTTGAGTATGGTTCCCATATTTCCTCCTAGGAAGTCTCAGGAGAAAAGGTGATTGTGTGCACTCGCAGATGTCCCGTGTACGTGCAGTAAATCCAACATGTTCTGAACATGCTGCTGGCCTTGCTGCACCTGGTAATAAACCATGGCAATAAATCAGGTGATCTGCACATGCATAATAAATCTGATGCACCTGAATGCAGACGTACAGGATGGACATGCTGTGCACAAACTGGCCAGTTTCCAGGTCTTCTGGATGTCAGGCTTCCACCGTGACTGGCTTGCCTGGGTGTCCTGGCAAAACTGCTGACTTCCTCTTTTTGTGTCAGCATGTCCAGAGCATGTCCAGGGGGAGTGGGATGTACAGGAGACTAAAGCTTGGACATTATTTTTCAGTGTGTCCATACTCATTCAAACCAGGATACCACCCTGAAAACATAAACAACGCCACACCCATAAGGATGCTCTTTATGTCAACTTAGGCATTTTTTGCAAGTTATACCTCAAATCCTTACAAGTTTAAATCTATTCTCCAATTTCTTTGCAGGAAGGTTTTGTGTGTGTCAGGTGAACGCTCTTATCTCTTCAGAGCATCAGTATCCTGAGTACCCTCTCAGTTTGCACCAAAGCATTTACTTTTGTTGGAGACCTTTAGTTTAAGAGCTGTGAATGCACGAGGACCTTCCTGAAGGTGATGGAGGTCAGGGTGTCTCAGCTGGGGAGAGATCGGAGCCTGACAGTCCCATGCCACATCTGAGGATGTTCAAAAGTGGTGAACTTCAGGCCACAGCGGAGATACTAAAATGGGCCAAGGGTTGCTCTCTGCCCCGTAGGCCAACTGGCTTGGCACAAAGTATCTCCATGTGGTGGAAAACAGGGTGGCCACATGCAAGTTGCCTATTGGAAATGCTTCCTTGCCACTTGACTATTGGAAACGCTAAGTGTAGGCACAAGGGTTTGGGGTTTTTTTTGGTCTGAGTGGGAGCAAGAACAAGCCCCCTTAAGAAATGGCAGCAGAGAATTGCAACACTGACCAGATCAGTGCTTCCTTTACCCCCACCTCTGCATTCGTTTGAGGGGAAAAGGACCGCAGCCCTGTAAGACTGGGTGACTTATTTTATAAAAATGAAAACATTTCCCTCTCTACTTTCTCTGGCAAATGAGTCTTTTTACTATCATGATATGGGATGCATAGAAATGAAGCTAGGGACTTTACTGGTTGTAAATCACTGCACTTGTGTTTAAATAAGGAGTATATTCAGAGCAAAGATGCCAGCGTGATTTCAATAAACCAAAAAGTGTTTGAGATATTACTAGACCCTATCGAACTATAGTCGCGCATCTCCCTAGGACTTTTTCACAGTGGTTTTCTGTGCCAATTCAGGACACTGCCTTTAAGCTAATTAACAATTCTGAGCGAAGTTGGAGGCAATTCATGTTTTTCTTCGGCTGGGCGACATGCTTATCAAGTCAGCTACCTCCAGTCTGATACAGCAGGCTGCCAACAGACTTGTCACAATTTATGAAGAGGGTTTGCGGTGGAGATGGAAAGTATAATGAAAACCACATCCACCAATTAAACACCTACATTTCCTTTTAGAGACCAAACAATGGACGGCTTTCCTTTTGCAAAAGAGATTTCTCAAATCAAAGCAACTCATAGAAGAAATATAAATTAGGAAGGAAGTTTTGAGTAGATCTTTAATGAGTCTCTGGCACAATGACATAGTGAGGCATGACACATTCATGAATATGATCTACTTGCAAAGATTCAGCTCTCCGCAATCAAGCAAAAGTAATGCAACCAAATATGGGACATGTTCGGGTCAAGCCTTTAGTACATGTGATATCAGTCTTTTCCTGATAGGTGAAGAGTACACCTGATGCTTTTCTTAGTGTGTGATACATGGTTTTAACACCAGAAAATTAGCATCAGTCATATTTTTACTCAAGTGAACAGAAACTGACCTTCTCTTAATAATGGCAAGACATAGAAAAGGATCTTTGAAAATGACTGTGGACTTGTTAAGCAGAAATCAGAGGATGAGGTAGAGCCTGGGTATAACACATTCGGCAGTATTGCAGTTAGAAGGGTAGCAACAGGAGCTTGGGGAGCTATTTTCTCTGAAGAAAATCGCTGGTATCAAAACATTTCATTCCAAGGACACAGAACAGAACAGACACTTCAGACAAAGGGTGTCAAAATTAATTTTACATAATTTTACTGACAACACTCAATTACCATACAGTTGATATGGGCCAGATGCATTGAAAGACATTACAAAAATACACTGGGTGATGATAAAAACAAATGATATTATTATTATTAACACTGGGGTTGTATTTACCTCAAGTGACGCTCTGTGATATTTGGCACCAGTTGCACAGAACGTCTCATCAGTAGGGCTACAAGCAGTTCAGCTGTGTTCCTAGGGAACATCATATGCGTTCATCAGCTTTGTCCCATGTTTTTTTCAGGAGGCAAGACTAACTATTTGGGGCTCAGCATCACATGAGTCCAGCTATGCTTATCCTTGACCAAAGCCTACATGGCTGCATGGTGTTATACGTGAAGCCCCGCTTCGATCTTTGTTAGCTTGGGGATCTCTACCCTGCTGTGCTGTGTACACACGCTCAAAGCTTCCCAAAGGATGTGGGCCAGATGAACCTTTTTTTGTGGGCACAGGCACCTGACAGGCTTAAAAGGGGAGAGGTGGAACCAGACTTATCTGTGAGACTGTATTTTCTAAGCATGACAGAAAGTCAGTAGATTGCTCATTGTACAGTACTTCATACAGTGATGCATCTAAACCTGAAGTCTGTAATCTAAGGTGTGTGATTACTGAGAAAGTCAGTCAGTTAAGGCAAGATATATAGTTTTATTGCTTATGGGGAGTGCAGACTAAGGGAACACAGAAGAATCTTAGGTCTCCAATGTAAAGAAAAGGCAAGCAGCTCTGGAAGGTCAAAGTACAGCAAGTAATCCACAAAGGATGCTTGTTAGCAGGCTGGAGACATACCTAGGTTGGAAGCTGAATGCAATACTAAAGTACTAGCTGCCTCTCTATCTGTACCACTAAAAATCACTTTAATTATATTTATCGTTTAATATGCCTGATGATTGCCACATCAGCCAGAAATTCCTCTGAGTTATTGGGAGACTGGATTTTGATTTTGTTCATTGAACCAGGCAGTGCAAGTTTATGCCAGGAGATTAATTTAGCTGGTTGTGTGCCACCAAAACAGATACTTACTTCAGTCTTTACAGCTCTTAAGCAAGGTGCAACATAGTGGTTTATGTGCTCAGTCTAGGCAGAATTAACATAGCAAGACCCACAATCCAGAAACCCCACACAATGCAACTAGGCACCCAAGATGCCCTTGTTTTCTGGCAGAAGCACACTTAGACATTATCCCCAGGTTTGTTAGTGCACATGCCTAGAGGCAATTTGGGGATTAGCAGACTCGTTAGCCCAGTACATAAGGGCCTGGAGAAGTCCAAGATATGCCGTGGCCACATGCTGCCTGTACTCCTTGCACGTCACACAGTATACAGCTTTGGGATGGCGGCACTCAGGGAGATGAGGGCTGAAATTCAGGACTCCCCCTTTTCCAGCTGAATGTTTCAGCCACTTTCCTCCCGGTCCCATGATCCCTCCATTCCCAGATCCATATGGGGTCAAGCTCTAGGAACAGTGGTGAAGGGCTTGTCACCCAGAAAAGCCTTTGGCCTAATAAGTAGTGCGTGTTCCTTGAGACTGAATCTATCAGCGTGAACCCCATGCTGGGGATATTCTTGGATCTGGGCTTTCCATTTTCTTATGCTGGTGTTTTAACCACTAGGATGTTATCAAAACAGTGTGCTTGGCTGTGTCCGTCGGTTTTCTTTTCAAAGGTGTGCCCCTATTGTCTGACCTAAATGCCCAAGAGGACACATGGATGGGACTCAGGCTATGAATCCTGCTTTCATGGTGGAGTCTAATCACAGCAAAAACCATAAGTTCTCTTTGCCATTTTTCTTTGGCAGGCATAGGGTTTGGCTCTCAGCGTAACCTCTGGGTATTGAGAAGCTGATTGTTGGGTGCCAGCTTCTCCCCATCCTCAGTACAGGCAGCTTTGGCACCCAACGCAGCACTGTGAGATCCATTTCGGGACCTGGGTGCCTAACTCTGCACCCAGCTGTGCAGCTCATCCCTGTACCCAAGTCTTCTGGAAGAATGTCATTACATTTATTAAGTTTAATGTTATCCCACCAGATTAACTGAAGCCAGCTGCTTCTCACTAGCGACAACTGGTAAATGTTATTTCAGAGGAGACAGGAACATTTGTCCTATCTTTTAGTTTTTCAGAGAAAGCATGTTGCGTGGAAAATACACCCAGTTTTGTTGTTAATGTCAAGATGGTCTAAAAAGACAGAAGATAATTCTCATCTAATCTAATCTATTTAGAGTATTTCGGGAGAGCCCATTACTGGTGTCTGAGTGACAAATGAAGGTCTGGATTGCACCTGCCAGGTATGTGCCTGGGGAAAAGGCATGTGCAGCGCATAAGGGTAAAGGCATGCGTGTCCTCATGCTCTCATACAGGAACTATCCTCTATTCAGTATTTTCTGGTGAGACACATATTAATTCCCAGTAGACAGCAGGTCAGATTTCTAAAGGAATATCAGTAACTATGGGCTTGCCTATATGTGAGCAAGCAAAATACATGAGGATGTAAACTGAGTAGCCTGCTGTACAGTCTGCAGGGTGCTGGCATTGGTATGTGGAAAATTACACACATATGTGCAGTTATTTAACCGAATTTGCTTATATATGTTTAAAATATAGCTAATGTAATGCCCGTACCAAATTATAGGCATTTCTTGTAAGAATGTGAAGTGCCACTATATGGTAGAGCACTCAAAATTAGCAGCTTCTATCCAAATTTTGAAGATAGCCTTTATCTGTAATTGACAACTTCTGTCATACTCCTCAACCTGGTGCAGACACGAGCATGATGCACAGATTTCAGTGTTAGCAGTAGCAGATGATTTCCTTCCAGAAAGAAGACAGGGACAAATAAGCGTCCTGTTCTGTTCCTGTCGGCAAGAACATCTCTATCTGTTCCTGTGGCAGTTGCTCGTTCCTCAGGGCCACTCACACCAAACAACACTGAGCAGACAGTATGAGATTTCACACCTAAGGCTTCATCTGTTCCTCTGCAACCACCTCTGGCCTGTCGCAGCGAAGTCTCTGGCTGGTCCAGTTTTCTGCTCCCTCTATCAATCTTTTACATAAGCTCCATTGACCACGAAGGGCTAGGACCAAGTCTAGGACTAGGTTGTGCCGATCAGGTGTGGCCACAGGGGAAAAGGAGGATGCAGTGTACAGGATTCCCTGTGTGTGACAGAAAGTGGGAATGTGATAGTGGGGAATGAGGGTTGCTTAAGGCCAGGCCACCACATAACTGCCTCAGAGAGGCTGGCAACTTGCCCTCCTTAAGGGACATGCTGACAGCTCCTCACAGCAAATGAGCTCAGCTCCTCTCCTGCTGCCCCTGACCACGCAGGAATGGCACGATTACAGAAAGAGGTTTATTCAGGGGAAGGAGAAAGAAAAAAGGCTCCCCACGCCCTTCAGGATGCTGGCAAGCATCACTCATCTGACAACCAGAGAAAACGGAGAGTGAAGGGGGCTTCAGATGTTACACCTCATCTCTATTCTCCTCAGGCTCAAGAGGGGGAGGAGAGGATGGCTGCCTGCAGAAGGTTAGTCATCCCTCATGTCCCTCAGCTATTTGGCCCCAGCAAAAAATGCGAGTTTCACGAGGGTGGCTGGAACTCAGTGGAGAATCTCGCCTGTTGCTGCTGTGCTGCAGTGTGCCCCTCACCTCCCACCCCCAATATTCGGTATTTTCTCATCAGTGAGAAGCAGGTAGGGAGCTGGGCAGCAGCAGAGCTTCCTCCTGGAGCTTTGTGCTGTCAGAGGGCTTCTTAGTGCAGCAATCTTTTTTTGCTGGTTGTGTCCGGTCTCTCTGAGTACAAAGCAAAACAGGGAATCTGGCTGTTAGCATGTATCCTCCCTAGACCCCAGCCTGCATTCGCGGGCGCCGGTTATTTCTGGAACCGGGTACAGTGCAACATGTATACATTAGCAAAATCAAGTCCTTATGCTGTTCAGGAAAAATTGGCTCTGAACTCTATAGCTAAAAAAGCTATCTGTCTGAGCTACTTAGAATACTGCACAGTTTTTGCCAGCTGAATAAAACCAATAGCATTTCTATGAACAGAAAGCTTTTGACAACAGTCTTTGAATTATGAGTGGCAAGAACCATTCTCTTCATTTTTAACTTCTAACCCATGATGTATAACGTAGCCCTCATTTGAGGATAAGAGGTTAGTATCTTATTGACTTGGCTTTAAATTGCATTTCATTGTATTAAAGAGTATCTGTCATTTTTTTTTTTTTCTGTGGAACGAGATATACTGTAATGTATGAAATATTTGACTTTCACGTAGCTGTAAGGCTAGACTTTGGAAAACATTCAGCTACAAAGCTAAGATGGTATTTAGTGAAAACATCCCAGAAATTATGATTTTACAATTACCTTATTGGTAGGTTGATTTTAATGTAGTTTTGCTGATAGCTACCTTTGTACTTAAGGTTTGTAAATTAATTAGACATACTGCTTCATCTACTCAGGAGGCAGGAGAAGAGCTGAGCTAATAGCTATGGGAGTGCTGTACCAATTTGAGACTGAGGCTAAAATGACATGATAGAGGGAGAGGTTAGTCCTCTCCCAAGGTTGTCACTCCTGGTCACATTTTAATGTGAATTTATTGGACTGAAAGAGGTTAAAGAGGTAATTCTGCACAAGAACAGAGAAATTTCTAACGTAAAATGGAACTCATCAATAGTCCTGGTGTCTGTGGGGAGTTGTCAGATTCCATAATATTAACCATGTAATTAACAGGATATATAAAGTGATGTGCTTTCAAATAATTTATATTTCAGATGCCTTTCGATGTGCTAATAATACCTCTCTTTTTTTTCATCCAGTCTCTTGGAATCGCTGCATTCCTTTTTTTTTCCCCTGTCTGTATAAAAACCCTTCACATTTATCAGAGAGTTCTAACTAGTGCTCGTTCCCAAGGGTGACTTAATGGACAAAGTATGGATAAATCCACATGACAAATCCACTTTACAATATGGCACAGCTGGCATTCTCTGCTGAAGTTCAGCTCACAAATAAACTTGTAGTGAAACTGCATCGATACAGAGCGCAGGTCAGTGCATATTGCTTCATTGTGTCCTGGAAATGACCTCTCATACGGGTGATGGTGATGCACCAACTTTTGCATCTTCCTTTCAGCCGAGTCAAGGTGTGAGGGGTCATTTGCAGAGTACTTTGACAGAGAGTGTGTGTTTGTTGTTAGCATTTTTGTTGCTCTTCAAAACCTCATTTTTCCGTCTTTAGTGATTGGGCTTTGAATACTTACAGAGTTTAACTGACAATTGTTAGAACTCAGTTTTATTACTTTTTTTTTTTTTAAATATCAGTCATCTAGGTAGGGAAAAAACACTTCCCTGAGCAGTGGAATTACCAAAACTAGACCATAGTTTTGTGTCTTGTAACCCAGCAGCCCCACTGCATAAACTCTTTGCCAGTGATTGCATCTCCCTCATGCTCCTCTTTCTTGACTGGGGAGAAAACACCAGTGGCTGGGGTGGTTTCAGAGCTGTGCCTGAACTGAACGGTACTCGTGTGCTGATGGACGGCTGGCTGCCATCAGCTGGTGTGGATAAAGAACCGGGTTATTAACACTGTGTAAACAGCTGCTGATTTTCAGTAGGACTTTTTTGAAACCTCTGTCAGATTTGGTTGAAATTGATTAGCAGGTTCAAAATAACAGTAGGTGATGGGGAGACACCGTGGTCTGACACTTTGCTTCCCTAGGAAGCCCTGCTGATGGTGCAATACGTATCAATCTGTGCAATAGACCTGGGTTAAAAGGAAATTTAAAAAAAATCTTTCTTGTTTCAAAACTGTATTTACCTGGTAGATGGAAATAAAGTGCAGGTTGAACATCTGGCATGGAGCCCAAAACACGTACTTGCAGGAAATTTCCTGCTGGAGTAAACGAGATCTTTCAGGAAAGGTGGTGGGGGAGGTAGCGCAGTCTGTGAAGGGCAGTCACCCTGCCTGCGCTTGATCTGATGCAGCGTCTCCCACCAGAAGAATCCTGACCTCTGGTATTTACAGCTAAAATGATATAAAACTACAAAAAGTTGAAGGGGAAAGGAGGGCGAAGCCTGGACCTCAATCTGAGACAGGTCCACTTTCCCAATGCATATTCAGCAGCATGACGAGGGCCAAGCCAAAATCTATACCCGCAGACCTCGCATGCCTGAATGTAACATACTGGATTTTTAAGCTGATTTGGCTGCTGGATATTCTAATGATTACGTTTCGCTGTGATTGAAGAGGAAAATGCCTGGCCTAGTTGCAGAACGCTGGCCTAAATGTAGACCCACGTAGGAACGTGTATCTGCTTAGTGGTATCTGAAGGGTTTCAAGCCAGTTTGCCCTGCTATATGTAAGTAGCCTATGGAAGAAAATACTGTTTTCATGCTCACTTACCATACTAGAAACATTTTTCTCTTGTTTCCTTAATACTTATAACTGATAAACATAATGTAATGGCATTTTAGACATATTCTAATAACTGAGTGTATTTCTATCAAACGTCAAAGAGCAATATTCTATAGTAACATTTACAGCTTATCAGAATTTGAAGTGTTTTCTCCTCCTATGCCCTGGCCATACTATTGTGAAAATTCACTTATACAACCACTTACAGCAACTGAATAATAAAACATTTCCAGTCACCCTACAAGTTCATTTTATAATAATTTAAAACTGCCTGTTACAACCAATAACTTTGGTGCTGGAAACCAGTACAGTAGTTATAAAGTCCTGGCATATAACTTCTCATGGAAGGCAGTGGTTTTATCACAGCCATGAACACGCAAGTGACCCGGGGCATAAAATTACTGCTCAAAAAAAGAATGATCTATCTTCAGAAAATGCTCAGATATCTACTTATAACAATTACAACAATGATGATTTCACATCTGTTAGGCAGACAGTTTTAATCTGTAAAAGGTTAAGTATTTGACAGTTACTTGTTCTTACATACAGATTAGCTGCTTGAAGGTTTAACCTTTAGATGTACTTAAGCAACTACTCTTTAAAATTTATTGTGTAAAACCACCCAAATAAAAATGGTCTCATCGCTTGTAACTAAAGAACCCAGAAGGTCCAGGATATTTTTCCCTCCCTTCTTACCAAATTGCTCAGCTGGCTTTGCTTCTTCCTTTGTGCTTGAAAATATTTACAAGCACGGTGCTCTAATTTCAACAGGCACCGCTTCGTAATTAGCGGATAAAAGGAAGATTCTGTGATTAAATGGTGGAATCAGTTATTTTGACTCAATAAAGGAGTCTGCTGAAGAACATGATTATTCCTGCACATCGAAGTGCCCTGAAAAGCTGGGGAGGGGGAGAGGGAAAGAGGGGATGAATCTTCATGTGGCCTTTGCACTTCCCTGGGAGTGGAGGCAGGGGAATTATTTATGTAGTAGCAGAAAGATCTCCAGATTTGTGTAGGCTTTTATTAATATTGCCTAAGTATCATAAAACATGAGAAGTTTTAAACCTCTTGCATGGAAATGAATTAAATTAAAAACTATCATGTGGAACTCAGATTTTTTTTTTTCTTTTCAGGCTGGCATTTACACAGCTACAGTGTGTCAGTGGGAAGGGCTTTCTCATTCACAGAAACACGGCTGCCCAGCCCTCCCTTTTTCTTTGAATAGGCATATCAGGCTATCTCAGTCTTCCTTTCACGCTTCTCACGGTCATGAACTTGTTGTTCTCCTACAATGGCCAGAATTTGGATCCCCAAATGGGATCCAAATTGCCTTGGTGGCATTGCAAGGACAGTTTTTATGGAAAAGAACCACCTTCCTGAACAAGGTTGGCAACACATTGGGCATAAATCTATAATTGTTTCTTGTATCAGGCACATAAATGCTCTATATCTGTGATTTTGGGGGGATGTGGAAGGAGGAGACAAACCCTTCTTGTAGCGAGTGTGTCGCTTTCCCTTTTTTCCCTGCGTGGCATGCCGTGACTCAGAGCACAGGGAAAGCAGGTTACCTCAGCGGTGGATGTGCGCAATGGCTCACGCTTACCGCAGAGAGGACAGTTGCAGTATATGTTGGGTAAGTGCTCCATATAGGAAGCAGTCGTGATGGGCATACAGCTGATGGAGTGGAAGCAAGCCCCAGCACACACACTGGGCAGCAGCTGTTTTGCTCTACAAACCTGCTCCTCTCCTATCCTGCTACCTACATACTCTTGTAGACCTCATTTTGGTCATCTGCGCTTGTGGAGACTGGCCCTTGCCTGTGCAAAACCATCTGTAAGGATGCACGCTGGAGGAACTGGAGGAAGCTTTTTTTTTATCTTGCAGTGGCATTAACCATTGCGTTTTTATGCCCCACTTACCTTGTGTCATTGTAAATGGGACTGCGGTAGGTCTGCCAGCCCCATAATACTGTAGACCATTTCAGACCCATTAAAGTCTAATGGATATCTAGTGACTGCAAGTGTGCTGTGTGCCAATTAGAATATTTAAACTGGGCAATAAAAAGGAGTTAATAAAATCACCTTAGAACTTGAAAATGCTATTGAAGGTAATGTACTGTTTTTTCTTCAGGTGTTTGAACAATAAGATAGTTTTTAAAACAAAATTGATCTGTCATTTTTTAAAGGCCAAGGAACATGCAGAAATATGTCTTCTTTCCCTATTTTCCCAATATATTTTGCTGTATATTTAGCAACCTGCAGAGTCTTTTCCCCCTTGCATTATAATGAACTCTTTCAAAACTGATAGCTAGCGGAGTCATGTGCTTAACTATAGGTTTCATTCCACATATAGAGCAAGAACTTCACTGAAGGTACAGAATGCCAGTGGCATGAATATTTAATAGTTGCACTTTTAAAGTTTTTTCATCCTTCCTTCTCTCTCTGGGATTGCCAAACCCATCTGTCTGGCCTCTAAACCTGTGTAAAGATGTCTAAATTTAAAAATAAAAAAACGCCTTAGTTGCAATTTCAGAATTTTACAATGAAAGTGGGGAATGCTCACCTGATTTGTTAACTGAAAAGTAAATAGAACAACTAATTTTTTGTTCTTTTGGATTTTTGGTGGTGTGCAGTATATTATATTTCAGTTCAATGTAAGAGATGCAGTTAATGGGGAGCTACAGGCCAGACACACATTTGTATAAATGGGTAGAGCTCCACTGAATTCCATGGAATTAGATCAGTTGGTTGATGGTAGCTATGGCTGTGGCCTACATCTTCATCAGAAATCACGAAATTCATACATTAGCTATAGTTGTCATGTGTGGAAGCTATTATTTAGGTTAATTGAATTAATTAAAATAAATATTTATGTTTTAAGCAAAACAGTTTATGTTCTAATAAGATAACAGACACATTTTACACATCCTTTTCTTTGCTGGATTTTCTTCCCTACAGATAATGATCTTTCAATCTCTGTTCCATAAATATGCATGTCATGTTCAGGTTTCTATTTAATGCATGCATGAGTAAGTAGCTCTGAATATGATTAACTTCATTAACAATAAATAATGAAGAATACTATTTTAACTATTTTAGGACAAACAATTACTCACCTGGCTAATGTTACTCGCTTGAGTAACCTTCTTCCTCCTAATGGGATTGCACACGGGGGTAAAGTTACTCAGATATGTATGTGTAGGTTCAGTCTTTTATTATGTAGCAACCTTTAGAGCTTTTACTATCTGGCAAGCAATCATTTATATCCTTTTTAAAAAATATTTATGGCTTCTTTGACTAATTGCTTCTTACATGACTTAGAGCCTTTTGCATTGGTACCATTTGTTAAAACACATCCAGAAGCAGGCAGAGCAGAATCATTTTTCAACTTTTTAGTGTCATTTTTATAGACAAATAACACTTGTAAATGATGGATAATAGCCAGCAGAATGCTGTGTTGTATAAAATGAGCATGAATTATATTTGCTGGGAGATAGAAGGTTAACTTGTCTATGAACTAATTGAGGAGCCTCACGGTAAATGCAAAGTGGTGCATACACATTATAAACAAGACTTGAACTAGCTAAAAGGGGGATTTAGGTTAATTCAGTATTTGATTTCTTTTTTTGCATGCTACCTGGTGTTTTCTTAAAAAATAAACCCCAAAAGCCCTAACAAATCCTAATGAGCCTGTAGAAAGTCCAGAAGGAGAGACAGAGCAGGTGTGTTTAATAAGATGAGACATTAACCTGTCACAGTCTTGGGGGGGGATCTTGTGGTCCTTCAAGTTCAGTTCAGGCTTGGTCACTTCCATTTGCAGTTTTGACCTGAACATTTGTTTCTTGTCTTGTAAAATACTGCTTGCTTGGCCAGTATTTGAAAAAGTCATTACATTTTTTTGTGTTCTGCAGTTCATAGTTTATACTTATGCTGTATTTTATGGCAGAAATCAAAATAACTGCCTTTCCTTTACCCAAGTAATATATGCAGTTGCATATTACAAACGTGTACAACTGAATAACTTTTTTATAGGAGAGTGCTTGACAGATGCCAGTTAACGTCAAGGGATACAAATGCTCAGTGCCAGGCGATGGCAGGATATACAAATCAATCTGGTTACAAATTTTTTTCTGCATAAACAGTGCAAGACTGTGACTTAAGAGGACCCTGTGCAAGTGTTTAATTTGATGCACAGGAGGAGTTCCAGTGATTTAAATGGCATAAGTATTTTAAATGTGTGTGCTTATGTGTTCACAAAATGGGGGCTACATGAAGTAAAATCAGAGTTTGGGCTTGCAGGTTCAATAGAGACCTCTGGAGATGTTCTTTCACTCTCCCTAAAAATCCAAATATTATGGTCATTTTCTTTCTTATTAGGGGGGCTGGATGCAATTTGTCAGTGCTACCATACACTTTGTGGGATGTTGCTGCAGAGCAGGAGCGAGCCTTTGGTCTGTCTGCTGATTAGAGACTCTTCAGCTCCTTTTTTTGCAGCTTGTTACTTGCAGGCTGTTTACCTATCTCATTGCATTGACTTCTTCAGGTATGAGAATGGAGAAAGCTGTAGACCATCTAAACTGTTCTGATAGTCTACAGCTGGCTTCTCTCTCAAGGGTGGTCAGCATCTCCTCCATAATATGATCAAACAGGCCTCCAGCATAGCCAAAAGAAGGGCATCATTCTTGCGTGACAGCCGTGTGCCAGCTCCTATAATGGGCTGAGGTTTCTTGCACTGGGGCACATGTGTAGGTGTAACCCATTGTGTGATGGGGATGAGCCACGTGCCTGCTGTACTTGGTGGGAGAGGAGCTGCATAGAGTCCTCCTGTGCCCATGCTGACTGTAGGGGCAGGCACCACTTCTATAAACTCAGTCATCACATAGTCCTTCCTCGGGGACTCTGTGTGCTCTCTGAAGCCCAGCTCAAACAGGCAGTTTGGGATGACCTCGGGTCTTTAATTCATGTTCCCAGAGAGTTTTCCAGTACTTTGGTAGGGCTAGCTCGCCCTTGTGGGTCATTGTAAATACTTAACATTGTATTTACACATCCTGTCTTTAATTTTTGCAATGGTTTCAATTCAACTTTTAAATAAATATTTAGGGTGGGGATAGAAATTAAACAGTTGAGGTCTTGCCAGCATCCATTTTTTTGTCCTTTTTCAAAGGCACTCATGAGACTCAGATGTAAAACTCTGGATAATATCCTTCCAGTTATGGCATCTGGCTTCTTGGCAGCCTCTTTGAGAAGTTGGCAGGCTTGGTGTTGCCTTTAGATCCAAAACTAGCTCTCTGGTAATTTTTTTAAGATGCTTTCTCCTTCTGCTTGTCATTTTTGCTTGCTTTACCTTTGATTTGGAGGAATTCATGCATTATTAATCATTTGAGTACACAGTGCTTGCCCAGTTTTCCATGCTAGCCAGAATCCTATGGTAAAAAGAGGTTTGTCAACGGTTTTAAGATGGACACATATGTCTATTTTAAAGTGGCCTCCAACTTTGTGCAAGAATCTGTTTGTTTTTTTTTTTTTTCTGAGTGAATCAGGAATAAAGGTAATCTGAACTCCACTGGACTAGGGGAGCCTGAATGTCGTGTTTCAGTAGCTTCTTTATCACTACAGTAGCACTCAGGTCTATGTTAGCTCTTCAGAAGATAATGTAATAGTTTTAGTAAAAAAATCATTTGTGTAGGGAATATTTGAATACAGCCACTTTTCAGATATTTCCCTGCCCCCCTTTTTTTTTCTTGCCAGTTCTTTTGGCTTTCAGGATCCCTGTGGACCCTGAGTATATCTTTCAGTCTCTTGTAACTCCCAGTTTTCTGTATTTTTTTCCCCGTTATGCATAACACACAGCTGCATATGTGTGAGTTTGTGTCTGTGTGTGCATGTGGAGCGGCATTGCCTCAAGGTAGCTAGCGAGCCTGTGGAGGGGAGCATGTTTGTGCACACACACGCGCTGTGGACTGATACTGATAGCACCAAGTTGGTGTAGTCCCTGTGCATTGCAAATATTCAAGAAATCAATGTCTTTGTTTTAGTTTGTGCTACCGTGCTGCTCCTTGAGGCGCACCCTTTACCCAAGTGGGTCTGTGGGAAGTGAATCCGGCAAGGCAGAGTTTCACCTCAGTCTCAAAAAGAGAAGGGCTTTGAGTCTGTAATAGTTCCTTTCCTGCCCAGGAAGAAATATCCCCATGCTGAGGTCAGTACTAATTGAAGCCTTTTGCCTAACAGCAGCCGGAGCGAGCACCAGGCAGGCTCCCCGGGCAGCAGCCTTGCCTTTCAGATAGTGTCAGATCACAGGCATGACTTAATGGAGTCATCGTTTAACCGGCAGCCCCGAATTGAGGACAAGTGCATTTCCCCCTTGCGCTCTGTGTCTGGGACGCTGGGTTAAAATATTATTACTTTCTACTAGGAGTAATAAAGAACATATGACTGTGTCATGTATTATCTGGCTGCTTGTGGTGGTGGGTTTCCACGGGATGCAATACCTTTGGATCATCCCCTTCTTCTTTTGGAAAAGGCAGTCACATGTCAATCTTTTTTTTTTTTAGGGGCAAGGGGAGGAGGAGAAGAGTGTAAATGCAGTGCCCTATACCCAGCTGGTTTCCAGCTGCACCAGCAAGGCAGAGTGCCTGGCTGGCTGGGCAGAGCTGGGGCTGATGAGCTGCTTCCCACTAAGTGAGCCTGAGTAAAATTACCTGGTGAATGTTGGCTAAAAGTAATCAGAAAAGCTCTGATCTGGGCCGGCATTGCGAACATTGAGAAAAATACCAGGCTCTTCTGTGGTTTTTTTTCTGTCAAAATGTGTTGTGGTGGAGCAAAAAGAATTAGACCAGGGTGAATATTTGGTCAGAAAAGTAGTATCGTTGCTCTTAGTCAATTGTTGCACATAAGAAAATCCCTTTGGGGGCATCCATATTGAACAAGCCTAGAAAGAGCCAGCCCACGGTTACAAGAAGGTATATGTCAGAGGGAAAATATTAGAGTGAATCAATATATTTCTCTTACACACTAAGATTCTTCTGAAGTCTGCTTAATTTAACACCTACAGGCCCCTTTTTAAAAGGCACATACCTGCTTTGCAGGTATATATCCTAGCACTTAAGAACTCAGATTCATTACAGCCGTATGTACCATACAAGTACATGTCTTTCTGACTTCAACAAAATAATACAACCAGCATTATTTCAGTTTTAATTGATCATGCCTCTTCCCTGCTGCTGCAAAGAGAATAGCCTAATTACAGAGGCAGTAACAACATACTGTGGTCAACTTTTCATGACGATGTCCCAACAAAGATAACTAAGTCCATCTCATCAGTTTTGTCTTTGGAAAAAAAAAACCCAACATTTATAGTAATCCAAGTTTTCTGAAAGCAGAGATATTCAAAACCAAGACAGTTGAAGGCCAGAAGTTGCTTGTGTATGGGCTTGATTATGTTACAAAACACTGATTTCTCCATTTTAATTATTGACTTTCTAGTAAAGGCACTGTTCAGAAATTTTGACTAATTACATTCATTTTCAATTCCCATTTCTTTTAATTAGTTATGACTCAGACTTGATTTGTTATCTTACACTTCATTATTAAAGATAGTTAGCTATTAGAAATTGCCAGTGCACGTCATATAACCTCCCTTTCCCCGCGCCCCACATGTAAATAAAAGAGAAGGTGCTATTAGTGAAAGGTCAGAGATGGTGTCCATTAAGTCAGCCTTCGTTATTAGTTGACCACACGGTGTGGATAAAGGCAACATCAGAGCAGGGGAGGCACTAAATGCGTGGAGTCAGTCTGCAAACCCTAAACCTAAACCCCTACATGAACATGCTTGGTCTGCTCTCAAGTGATCTTACATCAGTACAGTTGATCCCTTTTCCTCTTGGAGGAAGGATAAGCTGCCATAATATATGTTCATCTGACTGGGAACTGACTTCATTCCCTCACTTGATTTGCCTTGACTTCCCTGAGAACCCCTGTGAAGACAAATCTTCAATTGCAGCAGTATCGCTCTCCTCTTAACCTGCAAAATAATTGCCTCAGCTGAGATATGTCTCTGTTAGCTTTTTTAAAATGCTGACTTTTTAATAGCAGGTTTTTCTGAATTACATCAGGCTTTCTATTTATACACTGTTTTCTTTTCTTTGTTGCAGTGGATTAGAAGGTAGGTCTGTGATCTTTGGCCACACAAGTTGCTGGCTTAATTCTTATTAGAAGTTTAGATTTTCATAATTCTTGTTACGCTCTATATATTAAAGAGAAATTTAACTAGGAATGAATTCCCTTTGTGGTGGGAGGTATAAAACGTGGCCCAAGCAGTCCAAGTGCAACGATCTAAATTCATGTATTTGATCATTATAGGTAGCATTGCTGATACGCAGAGCTGTTGCACATCATTCCACAGGCAACGGTTGCCCCTCTTTGGGAAGCTATAGCCCTGTCGTAGCCACTTTGACAGCATCAGCTGCACTCTTTGAATGTCATACAACTGCTATGCCCATGCAGTGACAGTGAGATAGTATAAATGCATTGACCTTGATGGCTGAATGAGGCAGAGTGCCTTGCGATGTAGAATTCATTGGGGTTTCCCCTGGCTTGTACAATTTTATCTTCAGTTTTATTTTTCAGAGTACTGAATTTTGTTATAAGTACTGAAATAACGTTATTTGAAAGCAACAGTAGGTCGTACTACCTGCCAATGTAATTTACATAGATTAGGAGCAGCAACTATCAATTAGAAACATAACTCCTTTTTTTTTAATCCTCACTTCAGGTTTAAAACATAATACTAGGAATGAGCTTCAGGGAAGTAATTTGTAAAGAATTTTTATGGCTCTCCTTTTTAATCTCTGAGAGTGGATAGATAATACAACTTTCACTGGAAAAACTACTCAGAGAGTCATATTTGGAAAGGATAAAGACATTAACTTTTTGTTCCCAAGAAGTTTAAATTGCACTTGGTTTGCAAATTTACAAAGCACTGTGTAGTACATAAGACTAGCTCTAGATATTAGTGGATGAGTATCGGTAGCAGTTTCACATTGTGCGGATAACTGAATGAGCTGAATGCTTATCTTGTATTGATTCTGAGTTTATGAATGCTGAAGATGGTTCTCCATGTCACTGTTTTAAAATCTTTGATTAAAACAGTTGGGCTCGTTGTTTAAATAAAATGTCGTTCTAGTAATCTGCAATTACTGAATAAGCATTAGCAAAGATGGGAGAAAGCAGTGAGGTCACATAGAAAGTGATACCCAGTCACCATATGTATTTATTATTGTCACCTATGAAATTTATGAGGCAAAGAAAGCTGAAAGAGCTGGAAGAATTTGCTGTCTTTCGAAGCAATGCTCATTTGAGGAATTGCCTAAGATAAATGGGTTTGGCTAATTGAATCATACACTTTCATAGTGTGCTACATATAAAACTAGACTAGGAAATAAATATAATTAAAGTAAACATGCCCTTCTAATTAGTAATTGTTTCTGCTGTTTTAAGCAAATTTCAGTGGCACAAAGTAGCTGTTCCAGTGTAAACCTAATAATGGAGGCTGTAATAACAGGTGTAAATTAACACAATGGAAAACATTTACAGTGTAACATTCTAAATTAAAAATGACATTAACAAGTCTGATTTTTAAAAAGCTGTATAATTAACATTTATTCAACCCCTGACAAATTAGTGCAATACAAATACTAGATGATTTTATTTATAGCTTATAACATTTTTATGCTTTATTTTTGTTAAACAGCAAATGGAGCAAATGTGGTTCGTTTTTCCAAGAACATGTCATATAAGGGCACTGACAAAGGAAAGGCAAAGAAAAAGAGAAAGCAAAGATATTTACCCAAAGGCATTCTTTTTGTAAGTAAGTGATGTGTAGGAATTGTTTGAATACTTAACAATATCACCCCAGTCAGTGTTCTTGGTTATGTATGCTCAGAAATAAAACATTGTGAATGGTTTAAGTTTGGAGGAATGCAAGTACAGACAGAATAATATCTATTGTGCAATAAAATACTTTGATTCCCCCAAGTGCATCCTCAAAAAAACATAATGTACTGCTAAGTGCTTAGCATTGATGTTTGTCTCTACAAATAAATATTGCCAACAGTATTTTCTTTTTACGACGACACCTAATAGAATGCCCTGAACAGGTAAGCAAAAATATCTAAACCAGTAAAAAAAAAATAGTTTACCTTAATTTGTGACAAAAGATGCCGTAATTTTCACATTATAGAAAATGCCTCATCAGATCCCAAAACAGAGTATAGTATGTCTGCACCATACAGACAACTTGTTTTCCTCTTTCTTGATTTTTTTCTAAACCTGTAAAAGTAAAAAAAGTTGTCTGGCAGGGGGCAGGGGGAGTTGTAATTTTTTTCAGCTTGCCTATCAAAAGGAAATCAGCATTGTTTAATTTAGTTTTTGTACAATGTCTCCCAATGTGTTATAAATTGCAACACATGGTAGGAGAATTCAAATATCATGACTTCCTATTCCAAAAGTGAATTTGTTAGGCTGTATTCACCTCATAGTTGCAAACTCTGAGAGAAAGTGAAAGAGTAGTCCTTTTAGTGTACAGTCTACAGTGAACTTAAGCTCTAGGACTCAGCTTTTGAGGCGGTTAGCTTCTTGCCACCTGTGGTTTTCAGCCACATATCCTGGGTGTCCCCAAAGTCCGCACTGATGGGAATCTTCCTGACTTGGCTCTGAATGGCTGGTGCTTAGTGTTTGGCTTTATATATATACAGTCGGGTATAATTAAGATTTTATTCCATTCTTATGCGGAATAAATTGAAATAGCAGCTCTAAGGCAGGAGAAACACACCTAGGCCAGCCTGACAGATAAGAATCTAACCTCTTTAGCACATATGAGTCCCTCAAGACTGTGGAGCAGCTGCATAGGGACTTCCATAGGTCTCTAGCCCAGAAGTAATCTCTGTTTGATGTATGTTCCTCCCAGAAAAGTGTCTTCATTGTTGGGGAGAACTAGTCTTACTTTGGTAAGTGCTGACAGGCAGGTACTTATGGAGGAGAGGCATCCCATACAGTAATGTAAGGAGGTGCTGTTGCTCATCTGGAAGGAGGGAAGGGAGTTGTGTTGTTCAATGGACGAAGATTTTCTATTCTTGTTTATTTTGTGTATTAAACCTGGTTGAGAAGGAACAAACTTAACAACTGTCTGCTGGTGGGGACAGGGTCAGGGGGAGGACTGACCAACCTGTTCTGAAATAAAGAAGGTATGAAGGAGGCTGTGGAGTAGATAGCCAGCCTCTTCCAGCCCTTCTTTTTTAAGTTAGATAGCATTTCTAAAATCATATCTAAATCTCCTCTGCTGCAAATTAAGTCATGTGACCTAGCAGACAGAGAACACAATTCATCATTGTCTGCTCTGCAACAAGTTTTTATAGGTGGGAAGATCATTATCATGTGTCTCCCAGTCTTCCCTTTTCTAAACCAGACAAACCCAATTTGTCCTTTTTCATACCTCACTCCTTTATCCATCTGTCTCTTCTCTTCTGGGCTACAGCACCTCTTTCCTACAGCAGTGTGTGCATTTTCTCAGTGCCCAGCAGCAGGTCAGTTTGGGATGAAGTTTGTTGTCAAAAATACATGGGCAACAGGAATACAGTGAAAGGAAGACCTGGAGGATAGGAGATGTTTTGTGTGCTTGGGTTTCTAAAATGGGACCCAAATGGGACCATGAATCATTCAGCTGGTTCTTCTGCTGCAGGATACTTTCTGGGTCATATCAGGTTCAGGGAACCTACTGCCTTATAACTCCTTCTAAAGACTGATCTAGTTGTCACATCTGTTGTATTTTAGCTGTAAGTTCTGCGTGGCTTTGAAGCTGCTTCGCAGAGAGATTGCTCCTCCTTGCAAGCTTTCGTGACAACGGTCATCAAATAGGATATGCAATACATTGGTTCCCACACTGGAAGCAGGAGGCTGTTAACTGTACAAAGTGCTTTCCAAGAATCAGCTAATGTTTGAGGGCTATACATTTTTGCAAGCATTCGGGCAAAGTAGATTCATTAAGGGAGATGAAGTTCTGGAATTTGTTTTGTTTAATTTGGAGCCGGAGAGATACAGAGAGCAGTATGTTTTTTCTGTTTTGTGTATATAGAATGAGATATGTTACAAGATGGTAAACCTAGGCTTTTAAATTGTTAGAGAACAGACTAATTTGAAATGGGTAAGTTTAGATAATATTATCTTCAGCTTGATACTTATGTCTACCCAACTAGTCAATTCCTTTTCATTCAGTGCATTATCCCTTTCATGGTTTCTTTCCTGAGATTCTATTAAAGTTTTCTTTTTCTTTCTCATGGTATGTCATTAGTATCAAATTAGGTAGGCTAGGTATTCCCACATCAGGAACAGCAAAATGTTCTTTAGGATTATGTAAAACCTCAGAAATCTTTGACAAACCTTTGTCATTGAGTTACTAAGATACTATTTTGGTTCACAGTGAAATAGAACATGGGTGTTATAATTGTTTCACAGTTTTCCAAGAAACAGTCCCAAATTTAATATTGAACAAATTCACTCAGCTTATTTTCTTTTACTTGTATTAAAAAAAACCAACCAAACAAATGGAATATCTTTACATAAGTCTTTTGCTTTCCACTACCTAGAAGGAAATAATTCTCTGCCATCTCCTATGTTACTGAGAAGCTATATCAGGATTCCTGCTTAGGAAAGTTCTAAGGAAGGCTAAATGTAGTAGCAGTTTTCTGCTTAACATGGCATGCTAGCAAGAAAATATTCTCTTGCAAATAACAGCTTCTGTTTATTTTTTGCACTGGGATATTCCAGTTACCAAGTGTGAATTATACTGTGCTTTGTTTGGATTCAAATAAAAATCAAGTTCACCCGCAGTGGTCTAGTTTTGTACTCTCTCCCACCCTCATCTATGTCATTTTTTCTCCACAGTGGGCTCATCCAGCAGGGTTGGGAGGGGACAGCAAGCAGCTCTTTCACCTTTCTGTTCAGTACTATTTCAGGTTTCTGCCAGCAAGTAACACTGATGGAGTAACTCCACCGTTCACTTGTGTTACAGCCCACTCCAGGAACACCACCTCTCCAATGTGCAGAGATGTGCTGGCTTTTGGTGGGAAAAAAATGTGCTATTAGATCTACCAGAGTCATCCTATGTCTTTAAAATGTTAAACATCTTCCACGAGGTTCAAATGTTACTTCCTAACAAGAAGTTGGGTGTCTACTGCGGGGGTTTTGATTGTCATCACTTTTAAGACTAGAGTGCCTGAGAGCATGTGAGCAGCTAAATCCAAACTGCATGATTAGCATTCTTATAAGTGCTGGATTTTTAGCAAAGTGAACATGAGTTTCAGTGAACTTCATCGATAGTGGTCAGGGCAGAGCTTGCCTTGTTTTCAAAATCCTATCCATTCCAATCCTCCCGTCCCCAGAGGACTGTGGGATCATAGGTTCATAATCTGCCAACACAAAGATGCAGGATGGGTTCTTTCTGTATGGGTTTTTTTTTCCGTTGCAGAAGATCTCCTATCTTAAGAATCACCATTTGGTTGGCTTTTCTGAACTGGAAAATCAGGGGAATTTTCTTATGCCTTATTCCACCCCTTTTTTAAAAAATGTATGTTTTAACTCCTTTTGGTTATATTCTATTACCCTAGCGAAACAAGAGCAAATGAAATTCTGACATTTTTTATGCACAACCTGTCAGAGAAGGATTTTAGTCCTCCTAAGTTGTTCCCATGAAACCAGCTTCAGTGGGCTTTCTGGGAGGACACACAAATTTGATGTTCTTGAACACTGGAATGAGAGAAGGTCAAACTGAAGTCCAATGTTTTGAAACATTTAAAAAATTTGCAGGAAAAATGACCCAGAGATCTCTAGGCTTCCTAGCGTAATAAAAGGGGATCTTTGCTATTGAAGATTCAAATAGAAATGTTGTAGACATCTCCCAAACCCGTGCTTTTAGAATAATACATACAATTTAGATCCCTTCTCATGCTTTTACAACAATATATAGAATTTAGATACCTCTTACCACTTTCAAAATGAAACACTGAATAATTTTACACCTTATGCTATACAGGTAAATGATATCCTTATAATTTACTGTGACACGAATATGCATTTATGAGCTCAGACTTCAAATAAAGTATATAGTAAAAATAAAACATTTCTCTCATAAGCTTTTGTTGTTGCTGCTAAAGCTCAAATTTACTAAGAAGAAATAGTCAGGGCAAGGCAGCTGTTACAGAGTGAGGGGACGATGTATCCAACTTCCTCAGGTCACTCGGTTCCCCACTTTGGCCTGGAACTGGGCTGATCCCCTCCAACAGACAGCATCTGCCTCTCTGGTGCTGTCCCTGCACGGGCATCTCCGGAATGGCTTCTTGCGTCTATCACAACCATTAAAGCTTCTGAGTAATCTTTTGTCATTTTTATGTCATTTCCTCCAGATTTGGAAATATTTAAAGAAATTGTAACCTACTTGAAAGTGAGGCACTCAAACAGTCATGCTGTATCTGCTAGTTAAAGAACAGGAGCTTATTTTGCCCTTTATTATATTTAGGGTTTTGTATTCCTGACATGCTACATTTTGTTCTGGATTTGTGGCATGGCCACATCACCACCACTCTTCTTAAGCAGAAGCAGAGTGTCAAGAGAGGCACAAACTAAAAAAAAAAAAAAGATGTTTGTTTCAAATTTTTTTTTTTCTATAATGAGAGATAAAATACCTCACTTCCCATTGAGTGTCACTTAAGGAAGGGAGCGCATGGGTGCTTCTCTGTGCAACTCTGAAGGTGGGCAGCATGAGTTATGATATAGTCATCTTTGTAGGCAGAATGAATTGGGACTAGCATGTGTAAGAAGCTTACATGAATTATACCAAGCACAGGGCATCAAAGTTTTAACTTTTTCATCATTTTAACATGTATGCATTTTTATTCATGTATGAACATAAATTGCTCTTTTAAGCATGGGTGTGCTGACTTTGGCTAACTTCTCTTCCTAATACCCATGGGGCTACATGTCAAAATATGACAGTCTCACATGGAACAAGCAGGATATAATGAAAAAGAAACTAAAAGTCATATGGTTTCTGTGTGCTGTGCACTTTTCTCATGCAGGTCCCAAGGATATGTGGTGATACTATTAATTGGTCAAGCATAAACTTCAGATCCAGGTTACATTCTCTATTTTCAGAAGGAAGAACTGGGAAGAAATTTCCATTTTGCTGGAGTTTAAATGTATACAATGTCTCAGAGAAACTAGCTAGCTGTATGGTACAATGCAATATGTTTGGCTAGTACTAGTCTCTTGTGAAAGAAGAGTGAAACATCCTCTATATAAACATTTTTTCACTGTTTGTAGCTTAAAGTTATATATAAACCACAACTTTCTTAGGTTCTTGAACCCAGACTTCTTACAGTGGTCCTTTTTGTTCTGTGAAAGCAAGCTGTCTACATAGGCGCTAGGTAGATAGATAGGTTTAGGTTTAGGTTTATCTCTCTCTCTCTCTCTCTATCTCATTCCATTTTCTGTTGTTTACCTTAATTGAGCAGAATGAAGATGGAACCTCATAATTCCCCATAATAAGATTTTATGCTTACAGACTCTGATACAAACGAACTATTGTTAAAAACAATCACGATTTCTTCATATAGTGAGCTACATTTCAGGTGTTCATATAAGCAAAAGCACAGACTTTAGTGGATTTATTATTTGGGCATTTACAGTGGCTGATTGTTTTTGTATCTGTACAGCTGGCATAAGGTTTAACTCCTTTGCTTGTTGCTTTATCTGCATGTGCAGTTATTAACATAATCCAAATTTATTTTTATCGTGTAGACATGCTAACATACATCTGTTTAAAACTCAGTTCAGACTTACTTGTATGTAGTGATGGTTCCTCTGTAATATATAAAATGCTATGATAAGGTCTCCATCTATCTATAAAATATGAAAGAAAAATAAATTAAAGCAAGGCATCTCAAAACATATTGATTCTATTTCTACAGAAACCAAACTCAGTGACTGGCCGCTGAAGATCCCAAGAAGTTATTTTATGCGAATACATAAAATCTGATGACTTATGCACTGACTTGTTCATAATTTTTTTCACACTGGGACTGTTGTGTGGTTTCCATAATGCTGTAAATCATGATTAAACACATAAAAACGATTGTCGCCCAAGTTCCATTTTAAGCCAAGTGAAACATAATACAATATAAAATTTACATCATTTTCTTGATTAACCCTGATGAACCTTCAGTCATTATCCATTATAGTAAGAGCAAATTGGAAATGTTGCTTTGTTAATAAAACATGTATAGACGTTTTCATGAGTCATAGGTTTGATGGTTACTAACAGCTGACACATTCATAATGAAATACTGTACTTTGGCTGTCCCTGAAAGTACAATACTACAGAAGGCTGCAATCCTGTGTCCTGTACTTCAGTGCTGTATGTTGGTGCCCTTTGGACATCAGATAATTTTGAATGTTGAGCTAAAACCAAGTGCACAGAATATAAATATAGGCAAGAGTTTTCACAACCTTTACATTTAGGTACTGAATCTCTGTCTGTCTTTCACTCATGTTTCATAGGGGTTCTTAGCAGCACCAAGAGCATTTAACAACTTAAATTAGAACTACTCGTCTTTGTCATCCATGGACGTCTGTAAAGTTTTGCTCCTTTTGCTGCCGTGCCAGGGATGTTTTCTAATAGACACTGCTGTTATCTCTGTAGTGGCAAAGTGCTCTCAGATCTGGCCTTAATGATTCATTACACTCTTTGCTTTTGCTGCTTTAAGTCAAGTTGCACCAGGCTGCATTGCTTGATGACATTTTTCTGCAGTTACAGAGCTTTCCTTTCTTGTGTGTTATGTGAAGTACACCTCGGTGTACTTCTCAAGCCTGCAATTAGCTGTGGGTAGATGGATCACTGTTCAAAGCCCCATGGAAAGAATAGCCTATTTAAGTTGCTAGAGAAAAATGGGAGCAAGGAAGTGGTTTTTTTTTCTGAAAAAGACCTTTTTTCAAGAAAAGATCATAGAGGCAAAACATAATTTTTCACAGTTTTCAGGATACTTGTTTCCATTTTTTTTACTACTGAAACTAGCACTGAAGATCTTTATTGACTGAAATCCAGTTTTCAGGAAACACATCAATAAGAAGCTCAGTAAACATTTTGAATAAAGTATTAAACACTTGCTGCAAAATGTCAAATAGATTTTTAAAAGGCCAGATTTTTTTCATTTCATTTAAAATGTTCAGAACATCCCTAGAAATCATGCAATGATAGGAGTAAGTTCAGTTTATTGCAACATTCAGTTGTAAACTCTTCAGGCTATGCACCAAGACTATATGAATAATTTGCCTATGTGTGCACATCCTCTACAGAGATGAGCCGGATGGCTGATCAAAAAAAACCCTATCATTTTTGACTAATTATGACTGTAAAGAGCCTAAAGAAGAAGTTTCAAGGAAAAAAAAACCACACAAGCTTGGCAGATGATAACTGGAACAGTTTCCCATGCATAAGGATGCCATGGAAAGCAGAAATCATTGTGGAGAACAACAGACAAGGGGGGCGTTGTGTCTGACATCTCTGGCAGGGAAGCAATGTAAGAAGAAACTGGATCAGATATAGGCATCGCCAAGTTAGGTGAGGCCCAGGGAATTCAGCAGTGTTAGGTTAGGCAGAAAAAAAGATTCCTTATTGATCCCCTCAGCTGTTCTATTTTTTAATTACAACATAAAAGTGACATTAACAAAATCAAATCACAGGGCTTCACTGCACTTTGTCTGGTTTGTGTTCTTCAGTCTTGGTATTTTTTTTCTCTCTACTTGGAAAATATGGATGAGGATACAAAAGGAATACTTTCCCCTATCTCATGTACAGGATCTGTTTCTTGACAGCTAAGATCTCCATTTAGTTTCTGGAGGCTTTAAATATCATTTTGGATTGTGGAGAAAAAGAAACACCCATTCCAAGTGTTAAGATTATTGATAGTGGTGAATTTGTAACTTGTGGATATACTTTCAAACAATGTATTGTTAGAGTAGCGCAAAATTAAAAGTAATAGTAATGTTCTGTTTCTAGCTTGGCTCAGTGTCATTATTAGATCTTCATCCATCTTAGGTATTTTTGCTAGCAGGTTTAGGGTTATAAAAAGAGAGCACCACCACTTAGCAGCAAGAAGAAAATAGTATGGCATTGAATATAGAATTACCCATTAATACTGAATGGTGAATTTTTGATGTCTATGTATACTGTAGGTATGGACTGGTAGATTTTTATAATGTGATGAAATTATTTTTTCCTGAAACTAAAAAAAAAAATTGGAGTTATGTCTCAATTTCTCTCATTGGGCAAAACTTCACAGAGGAAAGAAAATGTGCATGTTTTGTCTGTAGTGGAGCTGGAAGAGGTGCTCTTGTGCAAGCAGATGTTGAACTAAATTGGATTTTTTTTTAACGTTCCTCTGTTGTGATGTTTACTGCTCTGACTCAACAACCTAGATCCCAGTCTCAATTGCAACCCTAGGTTTTCTCAATATTTCAATACATATTTAAAATTCAGTCAAGTTGCATGCAAAGCACTTGCATTTTGTGAATGTCAGATGTGAGTGCCTATAAGATAATAACCGCACCCACAATTAGTCTTTCCTTGGTTCCTTCCAGTTGCCCAGCGTGAGCCCTCAGAAGACCTGCCTGGAACACTTAGATGCCGATTTTGCAGATATGATATGTAAATATGCATTCATTTGGTGGATGCGATATATCTGCCCCTGAAAATACAGCTCCCCGTTTTGGACTCGGAATTTCCAGGCAGATAATTAAAGCAATCTCTCACCTTCTAGCCCGCACCTGCCACCACGCAAGCGGCCGGCCCAGCTCAGCTCCCCCTGATCATATTCATGTTTGGACGGCAGTGTTTCATGGTTAATACAAATCATAAACAGGCTGTAAAAGCTGAAGCATCAATGAATCCTAGTTTTAAAATAGCTGGAAGCTAAAGTTTTAAAAGTGATACTGCAAAGTGAAAAATGAAATTTAACCAGGCATTTTGGTGAAGGAAAAATAATTTATTGGATGTAAGATGAAAAGCTGTGAGAGTAAACATCAATCTCATCTTAGACACATGTCATTGATTGATGTTTGCTCTGTGCTGCTGCCTGGAGGTAAACTCTTTGAAATAGCAAAGTAGGTACTTTATCTGTCTGTGGATAGGAGCACAGTTTGTTAAGTTACTGCTTTTTTGAGACCCTGCTACATCTTTATGTTCAATCAAAGTGAAAACAGTAAATCAGAGTAATTGCTTTACCCCACGGCATTCCTGTTTGTAAATGGGAAAAAATACTGTAAAAATCCTCAAATTAACTTCTGCTATTTAAGCTAGATAAAAAGTCTAAAAAAATCGGTTGCAACCTAGGAAGGTATTTTATTGATTATGCCACTTGTTCATCAAAGGCAGCCCCTTTGTTATAATCGAACCGATAGTTCAAATGTCATTAGGGAAAATATTTATTGCTCAAAAATGTAAGGTTGCCATCTCTAAGAGCTCCCCATAACCCATTAGCAATTAGTTCCCAAACAGGCATTGTTTATACTTAGCTGAAAATGGAACTTGTACCAAGAAATTGGCCAGCGAAAACCATGGACATGAACAGTGAAATAGAAAATAGGCATTAAATGATAGCACTTCCATGTTAAGCACAGCAATTCAGCAAGCAAAATAACCCGAATTGTTGTAAATAAATTGTCAGAATTAAGACTGTTTTCTAAACATGTTTGGGGCTATTGCCTTTACCAGGTTTCAGGCTCGTTAATCCTTTTGTGTTTTAAAATATTGCAGAGATACGGGAATGATGGCATGTTTAAATTCAGAATCAGTTTCCATTCTGAATTCAGTTTCATAATCACTGTCCTGCACTGGGGTTGGACTGTTTTTTTATTGCATTGTATAAGTTTTTCCCTGGAGTTACTCTGTTTAGCTACTTTGGCATAAATGTGGTAATTCAGGGGAGAATTAGACTATTAAATATTGAAGAAAATGTCCTCACTTCAGCCTGAAATTTAGTATATTGACTTGTGTGCCAGATTACAATCTGTGGGAAAATGCTGAGAATAATCAGTAAACCATTTAAAAATTTATTTTCTTGAAATATTGCCTGTTTTTCATGGTTTTGAAGCAGTTCCAACTTTGTTCATAATTCAGAAATGACCGTGTGCTAAAATTTAATTTCAAAGATATATGTGTCCTCACAGAAAACTTGTTCACTGGTCTAGTTTTATTCTTGAAACACATGTATCTTTTAGTCACTTATGGTGTGTGTTGTGTTTTAGGGGTTTTTGTTTGTTTGTTTGGAATGTGATCAGCTCTGTACACTCCCAGGGGATATTCAGGGCAGCTTGGGGATGGTCCATGACGCTGGGAGTGGGTGCTGCGGTCTGATGGCATTTTGCATGGAGCCTCTTAAGCTGATTATGGAAGACGAAGGATCAGTTTGGACACAAATGGGGAAGTCGACAAAATCTGGGAAAGAAGCTCAGTCCTTGCAAGTGGTACCTAGGTCTTCCCTAACAAAGGCCTGCCAGGAGCCCGTGGGAACCGTGTTTTTGCCAGTTTAAGAAATGATCACATGTTAGCATGAAGCATCAGCTCTGCTTTTGTTATTAATATGTCTAGACTTCAGGTTCTGAAAGTTTTCTGCAAAGTGCTGCAGGTAGCTGCTGGGGTGAAGGGGATCAGCCTCCTGGGTCAAAAACATTAACTGCAAATAAACAAGCTACTCCTGCTAAATCTGTATCACAATATTTATGTGCGTGGGGAGGTAGAAGGAAGGGGGGTGTGTGTGTATGAGGGGGTGTTGCAAAGCCCTCACAATTCAGAGAATAATGAACTAAATCTTTGGACTGGAAAATGATATTGGAAGGTCTGGAAAGGCAAAGGCGAGATTGCAGCTTACTGTGAATTATAACAAGTTCAGTAATTGTCACCAGGTGTGTGTATACACGCAGTAATGCCTTCCTCTGTTGTGCCAGTAAGGCAGCCTGAGTCACTGCCCCCTTCCTTTGCCAGAAAATAAACTGACGCGAGGCAAGGGGAGCACTGGCAATCTCGCCCTCAATTTACCTACCCGTGTCCTTTACAGCCGCAAAGATGCCAGCTGTTACGAGGATGGTGATCTCGTAGCAAAATAATGATATCCTTCCTGAATGTCCCCTTGGTGATGTGGCAATTTTGTGGTTTCTGAAAAGGTCAAGCAGCATCGTTAATGCACACCACACGTCTGTGAAGGCATGTAATTCCTCAGTGAAGGTGCAGTGCTTTAGTCTGTGGAAAAGGACATCTTCCTCTGAATGCAAAACTTGGGCGTTCCCTAACACTGAAGGACAGAATACGTTGGTGCATTGTCTCCATGCAGTTCATCATGGAGATTAGATCTTTTTATGTGAGTTGTTCCAAGTAGTGATGTTTGAGGGAGGTAAACTGAGTCAGAAATAGTGTGCTTTAAAAAAAAAATAAAAGAAAGAAAGAAAAGGAGACTCTTCAACACTTAAAACTTTAGGCTTTTTATATGATTGCTTTCAGCCTGGCCTGAGACTACATAACTCTTTGGACTTTGTAGGAGATTAAATCCAGTCCCAGGTTTTTCAGGCAAGGTTATTGCTCTGCTCCTAGGCTGTCCCCTTTCTGTCTATTTCTAATTAAGGACTAAAGGAAGCAGTTCCTTCTGATGTCAGGAGTAGCGTGAAGAAAGCTATGAGCATTTCTGTCAGTATTTTGGGGAGGCTGGTGCTGCAGCTGCCCTCCCATCAGGCACCAGCACACCTTGGCTCTCCTCTTCAGGCTAGTCTCATGGGGAGACGTGCTCACCTAGCATACGGCCAAAGAGTGAGCAGCCACCAAGGTAATCTTCCAAAAGTTATCACAACAGATCGAAATTTATTAAACATACCTACTCTGAGAAGTTTGGTGATCCATTGGAATTCTCATCTGTAAAATACCAGAGAGTGAAATTATTCAAAGTATCCTAGAAGAAGCAGAGAAGGTAGGGCTGCTGTGACCATGTGGTGGTGATGGTGTGCTGAAAGTCCTTTGAGCCTGAGACACTGGTATTTAGACATAATTCATTGGTAAGTCTAGTATGTCTCTTGGCAGATCTTAGGGCTGAGATAAATCAAAGTGTGCTTTTAAAGCAGTGTGTGCTAAATTCGAGATAGTGTAATTTTTATAATACAACATTTATTCATATATAACTTTTGCAAGTGTTTAACTTGTTACTTATGCTTCAGTTCATGTCCTTTAAGCATGAATTTGAAACAGATGCAGCATTTTAAAAATAACAATATACCATTTAAAAACTATTTAAATTCATCCTTTTGGAGTTTGACCTGTATGAAACAAATATAAATGACACTGACTTTTGAGAGATGAGTGGTTGCATGTTCTTTCGTTTCCAAGTCTTGCAAAACTGCTTCAACATTTTGGCCCATACTAGCAAAACTCTTCATCAATAAACTGATACGCAAGCGTGCATATAACACATATATATATATACATACACCGCCCACATATGCATACGTGCCCCAATGAGGAAAAAATCTTGAGATTTTCATGAACTTGTTCTTCATGGCTTAGCTGTGGATAAGACACACACTATAAATGATTCAAAAGGTACATGTACATTTGGGATTGTTTTAAATTACAAATTTTAAAAAAAAGAAAGAACGAAGAAAACTATTAAAAAGAATCATTTTCCATTAACTGAAGTGTTTGCAATAAAGACAATTATAGCAGTTGGCAATATTCTCCTCAAACCAAAATAAATAAATACATTTGGTGACTTACATTCAAGGAAATGTGATTGTTGCAATATTCATGCAAACAAGGAGCAGCCTCACAAATGCCAGAGATTTTGCCATCTGGCACTACCAAAAGAATACAACTCAACTTGTAGCTCTTCCTAACTTACTGCTTATAGATGGCATATTAGGCATTGTCACAAGGTTTTGCCATTTGCATAATCATTCTGAATTATTGCAGGTTGTGCATTGCATTGCCAACAGTGAACTTCTCATTTGGGAAGGGGGTTCAGAAATCTGATGACTTGTATGTCTTCATCAAATATATCTCCATCAGATATGTCTCCATCGAATAAAGGGATAAAAATGTCCTTCCACTTCAGGAGTATCACTCCAGTGCATTTTTAAATTTGTATGAAGCCTAGTGAAGGATGTTGTACTTGTTTACTTCCTAGAAACCGGGCAGAGATCAGTATTATAATTAATCTCAGGGGATCTGCCCATCTCTATTTGACTGCAGGCTAGAGTCCAAATGCAAAGTGTCTCGAAGAGTCAAGAGGTTCTGGATGGGGAAACGTGGCTGAGGATGAAGTTGCAGATCCCTACAACTCCAGGAAAACCCAACCCAACAATAATTATTCAGGGTGGCAGAAAGTCTGCTTTAGACACAGAGGTTGTTACTGTTGTGAGTACGCTCAGAGAGCATGATGTAGTAACTGAGGACCATTGCTCACGTAGCAGTAAATGACAACTGCTCTGCCTCTGGCCTCGGCAGCATGGGCAGCAGATGATCTCTGCTCACAGGGACCCCGTGAGGAGGCCTTCGCTACCCCCTTCTTCCTGGAGGAAGGCATTTTCCATGCCCAAAACTCCACCCCTATGATTGCCTCCTCATTACACTGCTTTTCAAAGAGAGGGTGTTGGCATGAATAACATGCATTGCTCATGAAAAATATGGGATAAAACCCAAAAAACCTCAACCACCTGTAAGTGGAATAAACAGACTGGTGGTTGGAAGCTGCCTCCAACCTGCTGTACTGAAACCTTGTGTTTCACAATAAACCCCCATGTTTGAGAGCCCTGCTCGGTGTTTGGCATCTGCCCTCAGATGCCCTCAGACCTATCAGAAGGGTACTCCGCAGTCTAGTTCGAGTTAGCAGCATTAACAAGTAAACATAAGATTTTGTGTTCCTTTGGTGACTGCTAAGGCACTGTTTTTAAATACTTATAGCGTCTAACATATCCTATGTATTTTCAGCTCTCTCAAGTCTTGAATTAGAATCAGATAGCTGTTGGCCTTTTGACTGCCTTGCCTGAGGCATACTAGGTAACGTCACGTGGGTAACTGATGCAACATATGTTTTGCTAACTGGGAAGCTGGTTAGCAAGACAACCTTTTTGTTATTAACACATGGTGCGCTTACATGACATTAATATATATTTCTGCTTTACAGATTTACAGTGCCAGAAGAAAGGCATTAGCTGAGCTAAGCAAAATAGGCAATCAGCATATTCGTCACATTGTCCTGAAATAACATGTAAACCTTATTAGACACATTGGTTTCCTTTGTGAGGAGAATAAAACATAACAGACTGAAATGTGCAAACTTGTGTTGTTCTGTGGAAATTCAGGGAAAGGATTCTCTGGTTTTTGTTTTCATGCATTAAACTAGAATTCTGAAAAAAAAAAAAGGTTAATTTCTATTCTGAATGTCTGTATTGGAACCAGGCTGGTTCATTTCTAAAAATTAATACTGTTGTGTAATGCAGTGATTTTATTCTCTCTTCAGCTACACTCTACCAGCCATACATACACTATCGTGCCAGTATTCGTTTATTCATGCTCTGAAGTTGTGATAGTGTCAAAGAGGAATTGTTTCAGTAGTAGTTTCATGACTTGACTGATTAACAGAGATCAGAAGAAGCAGCCTAACTGTGGAAACCACTACAGCATGTAGTCTTAACAGCTCTTTAGGGAGCTAGTTAATGAAAGAATCACTACAGAAACACATCCATGTGAAAAAAGGAGCATTCTCATACAACACTCAGAGGATATGTCATAAGTGGAAATATGTTCATAATTTCTATTTACTCATAGTTGTAATTACCATCTGCCTTAAGAGTACTTTCAGTCTTTGTCAAAGTTGCTTAGATATTTCCTTTGTCACATTTCAAGCAGAGAAGTTCTGCACAGACTAGATCCTGCCCTGTGATTTCTTTCTTATTCTTCTGTAAGAATTTAATTATCTATTCTCTGTGTGAAGAAAGCACCAGCATTCCCAGAGACCTGAGCCTCCCCAGCCTGCTTGGACTGGCATTCATCTGATTCATGTTCTTGCTTATTTTTGCCATCTGTCTGCAAACCAGAGTTCTTCACTTTTAAATTCACACTAGTTTGTATGTTGCCTGCTAACTTTTAACTCTTAAAAAGCTAGTCCTCTTTTTGCTGCAGTGTCTACGAGCCGGATAGAAACGTGCTGCGAAGGAAAGAATGGGAAAGGAGAAATCAGGAGGCCCAGCAGGAGGATGGCGCGTTTAACATGAGTTACTCCCTCTTCAGTGAACCGTACAAGGTAGATGCTTCCCAGCTGGGTGGCTCTTTATTTATTTATTTATCCCACAGTACAAAAACGCAGCCTGCAGAAGGCATTGTCCAGGTTTCAGCACCCTCCCACAAATGCTAGCCTCACAAAATTCACAGAGAACATTTACAGTTCATTGAGAACCAGATTTTATACACATATATATATATAAGCTTCTTATAATGTTCAGCAGCACACGAGAATGAAATAAACTAGAAATATCCTAACAATATTTGAGATGGAATTAAAACTAGGAGGTGAAGGTGATGGTGACCTGTTTTTGCAACACGTAGAAGAAAACAATTGTGTTTGTTAGAATTGTGTGTGAAGGTCAAGCAAAACAGTAAACATTGTGCTCTGGCCAAGGTTAATGCAATGAAATGTCTTGGTGTTTGCTTTTTTTTTTTTTTTTCTGTAAGCATTACCAACAAAATTTGTCTGCTAGACATGTTTTGCCCTCACCAAAGGCAGAAGTAACTTATGAGTCTCAACTCCCTGTTTTATTCCTTGTGGTAACAGTAGTGTGATGAGGCACAACCATCTCTCCCCACTCCCTGTTAGAAGGGTCAAGCAGGATCTTCTGCACTTTGCAGAAGCCTGCAAACCAAGCCCTTGTGAGCAGGACCAGAGAGCAGTATCCCACAGGGCCTGCTCCTCTCCCCCAGCTAACCCAGTGACTTTGCCTGAATGCATTAAAGCATCATCATGTATTGTCTATTGTGCCCTTCCAGTAATGTCCAAGTTACTGTTACAACCACCACGTTGAGAAGCCTTTCCCTCCACGCTGCCTCACTTGTCCTTGATGCTTTGGGTGCTTTAGTGCCTCTTTCCAAGAGTCCTATTTGGGTCCTGGTACTTGGCTTCTGTACCTGACTTCCGTGCTTCCATGTTTTTGCCTGTGCTCCAGGGTCAGCTTTTAGCTTGCTGTTCTTCCAGATTGTTGTTTGTTTCTAGTCCCTAATAAAAAAGAAAGATCTACCACTTTTGAACCATGTCCCTTGATAGAAGACAGCTCTGTCTGCCTTGAAGCTGACCTCCAGCTGCCCGAATTTCAGATTCATTACAAATGCATTTAGAAACCATGGGAAATGTCTTGAACTCCTCAAGGCTCTACTTGAAAAAGTCTACTGAGAGACCAATCAAGGGCTAATCCATGGAAAAAAGCCTGAAAAGCTTAAGTCAGCTATGTCTTGGCATTTTGTGAGGGCTCTACTGCAATGGGGACTTAATAATTTTCCATTTGGTAGGTCAACTCAAATAGACCCCTCACAAAAAGGGCCTGTCCTTTTGCTGGGTCCCTGATACCATTTTGTCTGTGGTACCTAAAGTTGGTAATACTGAAGCTCAAATCACTTATAAAAGCGGTATAGTTGGAATATTTTGTGCACTTTGATTATATTACCTGTGTGCCAATGTACTGACTGTCATGGCACAGACCTCATGTATCATGGACACACCAGTAGTTTCTAAGTGATGATGTCTGAAGGCACCTCTATGAAACCACGGTATAATTCCATCAACTTTAGTAGGAGTGGATGAAAAATCCTTGCTGTCTCTAGAAGCAGAGATGATACTGAGTGATCAGAATAATGGCTCCATCCGTGCTTCTTGTCTTTAAACACTATGTCCCTATTTTGGACAAGCGTGTAAAGAAGATGTTGCAGAAATACATCCTACAGGTGGCTTTGTCAAGGAAACATGGAGAAAGGCAAAGCCCAGGACAGCAGCATAACTCACCCACAGCTCTGTTGGTGTGACAGTCAGAGCTGCTTGGGATGACCAGTCATTCTGACAGTATTGGACATCAAAACTTCAGCAGTGGCGTACTCTGAATGTTGTGTCCACTGGCAATGGACCATTGCACTCTCTGAACTCATCCAAGCATTTGTGAACCTTCAGTGTGGGGGTGCAGAGTGCAAGTCTTGGCTTGGACTTTTTGATCCTGTCGTGGAGAGAGGCTGACTGCAAAAGAGGAAACCTTTCTGCGAAAGCAAAACTGAAACCCACTCTTACTGTCTTTAAAGATCATGTTCAAGTTTTAGGTGTTTCCAGAGGGGAATGATATTACAGCAAACAATCACTGCAAGCTCTGATTAAATTCAGTATTCCTCTGCACAGCTTGAGAAACATGAGCTAAAGCCAAAGGATTTGCCATTCAGAAGGCCATATATGAAAATCAAAGGCAGACTGGAAATCTCTTAAATCTTATGTCCTCTCTCACCTTGACATGTATCGCTACTCCTGTAACATCAGTTTTTCTGAAAAATCCTGACTCTTTGGGTTGCCCTTTATCCTGTTCAAAGTATCCATAGCAACCCTTCATGAAGGATTACGGGAAATCCAGTATCTTTTACTTAAAATGTATTTTACAGGGGGTAAAAAGTAGGAGTTTCATTCTGGATATTTACTGGACAGAATACCTTGCCTCATTAATCATATCAGTATTTTCAATGAAGAAAAAAATTCTGATGACCTTCCGTGCAACCATCAGGTTTATATTTAGAAGTGTTGAATCTTGCAGTCTTCAAATGCATGTATACATCTTGCATTGCAGAAGAATATCAGAGCACTGTAAGTTAGAAATGTTTGCACAGAATGCTTTTCCTATTTACTCATGTTTTCCCTATGTGAATGATTAAATAAGGCCAGCAATATTTCAGAGCAAATAATAGGACAAACTGTTACATCTAAAGCTCACAACAAGTTACCTCAGATCCCATCTTGTTCCCAAAAGGATGTAGGTGAACTCTTCTGGATAAGATCAGCTCAACACAAGATCTTCTCAACTCAGGCTGTCCCCAATGTATCCAGAAGGAATAAACAACACTGACCAGTTGCCAGCCTGTGCCATGGTACAGGCATTAGATTGGTTTGCTGCAATTATTCTTGTGGTTATCTGGGATCTCTCAGTACAAGGTGTCTCTGTGTGACCTTCACACCACATCCACATAGAAGAAAATCTACTGACTTCTCTGGGCTAGTGATAGTCTACAGATAATCTGAAATTAGGCTTTTATTTACTTCCCATCCAAATAGCAGCCATCAGAAAGAATGGACCTTCTGTTAGGGAAGTTGGACTTTCCAGGGGCAAAACTTGCACATAAATTCTCTTACATTCATGGATGTAGAGGCAGCCGGGTGGAGAGCTGCCCCACAAGCTGTCTGTGCTGTAGGAGACTTGTGGGTGTCAGGAGACCCATTCCATTTGGTGGTCCTTGTCGCCATGCTCCTGGCAGGGAAGGAAACCTCACACGCACAGGCTGGCTGAATCAGGATGGGTGGAGGACCAAGGGCAGATCTCCCTCCCTAGAGGGAAGCCGGAAACACATCTCTCTACAAGGTGTCTACACGAAGTGGAGGATCCACTGGAAGCATAGAAGAGATCCACCAGGTAAAAGGAAAATTTCCTGCCTTCTGGAAAGTAATTCTGCTGGTCAAGGTGATGCCCAAGTGTAGAAGCCGTTTCATTGACCCCAGGAGACACATGAGTGTATCTCCAACCTTCTTTCTTTTCAGATGTATGTGATGCTTCCCACTTCCCACTGCCTCATCAATAGTTTCCTCTTCTTTAGGACATCAGTGTGATTCCTGTGAAGCAAAGGAACACCCTTTTTTTTAAGCCACTTGCTGTCTGTGAATTAATGCTTCATATTTCTTTTCGTAGCATGTTATTGTCCTTGTGACAACAACAGCTGCATATGCAGAGAGAAAATTAGGCTGTAGTGGTTGAGCCATCTTATTCCAAGTTTGCAAGGCAATGTTTCGGATGCAACAATTTTGAATTTTTCCTTTCCCACTTCCCTTCGATATAAATTATTGATATATATTCAACTCTGTTAGCATTGTAGCAAATGCATATCAGAAAGCTAGCTGTAGTGTATTTTATGTAGTTACAACGTAATGTCCTTGAAATTTGAGGGGACAAGTTTCAAACAAAACAGGACTGCTTCTACTGTCTGACTTTGGAATGCTTTGACTATAGTCCTCTGAAAGGTAGCATGTGGCAATCACTGCACTCATTTACAGGGCATTTTTGCTTGGATTCAGGTTTTTTAATAGGAAATTCTAAAAAAAAGATTCTGAACTAGGGGAGTTTCCCTTACATTTTTGGTTGAGTGACTCAATTTTATTTGAATGCTTAAAAACAAAAATACCCCCAGTTTTCCAGAGTAGCTGATGTTGCTGCTACATCTTTTGTATTTTTTATGTAACTTTAAGGGGGTTTTCTCCACTCCCTTTATTCCCTTCTTTCTGTTTCCCTCTAAAACAGAGAGTCTTGAGATGAAAGCTTGGCCTTCTGAAGCCAATGGGAGTTTTCCCATCCAGACCTCATGTCTGGAAGAGAGAAAGGAGAACACCACTGGCTCATTACTGTCTTCCTCTGAAAATGTAAAGCAAAGAACATCACACGCCTGAATCTTGGCAGGGTTCAGAAAAATCTCTGCTGCATAAATGCTAATGATACACCCATTTGCTCACAGTGACTTTTTAAAGCAAGAGTTTTCAATCTTTTCCAGGATGTTTTATTTGCTTGTTTTGTTTCTTTGTGGAGCTTCTGCCTTTTCAGTCAGGAAGTAAATGGATGATTTTAAAGACAGTGATTAATCTTAAAGGGGAGGGAGGGTGGCTGTGTTCCCCCTGCTGCACACAGCAAGCACTGAACAATATGAAGAATTTGGGGGGTTCTGTTCAGCTTTTTTTTTTAAAGAAGAGAGTGCCCTGGAGCGAGCATCCTGTCAGAGTATTTTCGAAGAAGGGACGTAATCATCTGTAGTTTTCCCATTTTCCCATGTGCTGTCATCAAGTCACCTCAGAGTATTTGGTTGGCTTAGACTGCTGAGTTCATTCAGTGCTTACACTGGATGTTGTGTGGCTTCCCAGATGCCATGTGAAAACTTAGGCAGGCAGAGAAGGAAATTGGGAATGCAGTGTTTTCATTCATGGCTGAAGGAGAGCTTGGGCTGGGGTATAGGAAAAGTTTTATCATGGTCAGATTTAATCCAAACCATTCTGTGTAGTTGCAATAATAAATTTTCTAGTTTCCAGGTAATATACTTTAACTACAGCATGATACCAGTGATAGATTTCTTTTTTTATATACTCTAAGGCCCTTTATAGCTTTTCCAGTTCAGGGTAGATTTAAGATGTTGACAAGTGTCTTCAGAGACAATAAGGATTTTCGATTTCATCCCTCAACACCGCTGCTGTATAAGGCAGTGCTACTTCAGTAAGGATTTCAGCAGAAGCATGCAGGGAATTTTGTTTTTCTTACGTTGACCATTGCAGAACACTCTATTTTTGTTTTGCAGACTAACAAGGGGGATGAGCTCTCGAATCGCATCCAGAATACGCTGGGCAACTATGATGAAATGAAAGACTTGTTAACTGACCGATCAAACCAGAGCCACCTTGTTGGGGTTCCAAAACCTGGGGTTCCTCAGACGTCTCTCCCCAAGCCTGATGAACATCTTATTGCAGACTCAAGACCGCCGCCTCCTCCTCCCATTTCCAGCACTACTTCTTCCACACCAGCAGCCCTACCTGCCCAGCAGAGCAAAAGTGCCACGATGGGTTGGCAGAAGGCCGGGCATAATGCCGCTTCGGATGGCCAGCAGAGAGCGAGCAAGCACGGGCACCGGTCTCTGGAGTCACACAAGGGTGACTTCAAACTGGCGAACCAAAAATCCAGTCTGGAGAAACTAAAACGCTATGCATCAAGTCCCACCTCCTCCTCCTCCTCCTCCAACACTGCCCAGCAAAGCTCACTGAGGGCCACGCTAGGAGACAATGTCACCAGAGTGCAGCAGCCGGCAAAGCTCAATTGTAGCTCAGAAGGAGGAGCTCAAGCACAAGAGAGGCCAGCAAAGCATGGTGGCGGGCATTGTGTCCAAAACTTCCCACCCTCTCTTGCTTCAAAGCCCAGTCTGGTTCAGCAGAAACCAACAGCTTATGTAAGGCCAATGGACGGTCAAGACCAGGCTCCTGATGAGTCTCCAAAGCTGAAGTTACCAGCAGAGATGACCAAGTCATATAGGGGAGTGCCTTCAAACAAGCCTGATTCGTCCAGGACCAAGTCAAAGATAGCCAAGTTTAGCATTCCTAAGCAAGAAGAGGTAAGTGTTTTTATGCTTTTTATGGCATACCCCCTTGGATGGATGGATGATACCTTAGAACTGCAAATTCCATCTGTCTCTACACATTTTTAACGTATCAGTTTGCATGTTGAATTTTCTTTTTAACATTAACATAGTATATTGCAAATAGCAGCCTCACAGTAATGTAAAGATATCTCAACAGTGAAATGCTCACTGTCTTCAGGACCATAACACTTCCTACAATGGCACAGTTTCTAGTAGTATATATTATTTCAGCGACTTTTTTTCCTGAGTGTCCACATAAAAAGTCTGGACTTTTTTTTTTTTTTTGCTAGTCCGGTGTATTACTTCTACATGTTCATATTCCGTTGACTTCTTTCTCTTTGGCAATGATTAAATGAAGTACTTGGGATCAGAAGTAGTTCTGCCATCCTCAGTGTTGTCAAAGTAGTTCTGCAATCTAAATAAATTACTTAAACAATATTAAATTTGTGGAATAGATGAGAATACAGCAATGAGACTCTCCTTTTAGTTCATAGTACCTATTTCTGTTTCAAACCAATTTCTGAGAAGATTGAGGTTTGCTTCCTAAAGAATCACCGTCTGTAGAAACCCAGCCACGCTACAAGTATGAGAACATGTCTGAAAAAGCTTCTAGTCAACATTTCTGTTATCAGCAGTAGATATGAAAGATTTCTGCTTGGGCTTATTTTATGTTCATTTATTTCACATTCCATTTATGCCACTAGGACACCTTGCTTTATCACTTATACGGTCTGTGATTTTCTGTGTGATCTTTTTGGATGGAGCGGAAATGATTGGTTTTGGCAGACTAAAGGGTGATTTTTTTTTTTTCCTGGGGTGTATTCAGGGGCCTGTATGCCAATACAAAGATGGTTGCATCATCCTCTTGTGCAATTTGGTAGAGCTCCCATGACTTAAACAATTTATAGTATTTATAGGACTAAACGACTCTATTTGGCTGAATCACTGTGACTTTCTCAGAGCAGAGACAATGATTGTTTACTCTTATTTGACAGCTGTGGTGTGTCTTGAGATGTTTTTACTCTTAACATTTTTGTTTCTGGCATTGTTAAAGGAGAGGAAAAACCTGATTTTTGGTGGAGTTCTCTGGCCTCTTAATGCCTGTTTTTCAGAAATGGAGTTGACTGTTGTATTCCCCCTTTGGTTTGGTTTGGGAAAGAAATCTCTCTGGAAGCAATTACTTCTCTCAGCTCTTTTAGGCATTATACCCATGTGGTTTTTCTCTAAGTTAAAGTTCCATCAGTTCCAAACAACATGTAGGTGATATGTTGTTCCTGAAAAGGGGTTGTTTTAGGCTCTTAAGCCAGATTTGATAGCAAATTTAGCATTCACAAACTGCTGTAATTGTGTAGATAGATCAGGTAATGGCAGATACTAATTTCCATTTAGCTATTATTGCCTCTTTCAGACTTGTGCTTCTATCTGCAGGTGGGAAGTATTGTTAGAATTAAAGATGCCTGTGGCAATTGTCTGGATCTTTCAAATTTTCCCTCTTTACATGTATGTAATACTCTAAGGACTAGTTTGGAAAGGAGTTTTGATAGGCAATCATTTGTTTGTCTGAAATTCAGGATTTACCATTTGCATTCCAAATTCGCCTACCTCAGAAAAGAAAGCTTTCATTTGTGGTACGTAATCCATGCTGATGCATAAGGGTAAATTTATACTGCAGTTTCTAGACATGTAGACGTAGTTGAGATTGCTTTAAGCTAACTCACTTAGATACTGATGGCAATGTAGGCTACGGTAGGAGAGAGTGGACTGCCGGGTAGCTGCTAAAGTGTTCACCAACTTCTCACAGATTTTATGGGATGCAGTATTAATGAAGCAGTATTTGATAACATAATAGAAACATTTAACTGAAGTTGAAGGAGGTGGACAAAAAAACATTGTCTGGTAGGTTAAAAAAGAGGCAAGTGATTATAAAAAATGATGGACAAATTACTCAGAAGAAAAATAGTAGGTTCTGTAGTTGTTGGGGCTTGAAACTGGAGCTAATGAAAGACAATGTTTAGGTCTCATGTTGGAGAGCTGAGAGTCTTGGTGATAAAAGTACCCAGCTTTTTTTCCTTGATCCTGACATTTCCTTTGTTCTAACATTTTCCATCCCAAGTGGCACAAGATGAAATTGGCAACCCACTGGTATTGCTACAGGGAGAAATATTGACCAAGACTGAAAATTTTTTGAGTCAGTGTTGCCTAATCCACCCTCCCTTTAATTTTCAATCATACTTCTTATTTCAAAATATTTTTCCATTCTTGTTATTTGTATCATACGTCTCCTAGTACAGTTTTGTAAGAATTTCCATGCATTTTTTAAATTTCTGCTTTCAAACTCATAAAACTTCTCCTTTGCATCAAATGTTCACTGTCCCCTATTAGGGACAGAAGTTTTAAGCCCCTCTCAGTGCAAAAGCTGTCATGGTCCTATGAACATTTGCAGGCAAAATGAGCCCCCTCTTGTTCAGGGTGAGGCTAAAGGTGATGGCCAGGAAAGACCTTGTATCCTTAATGGCCATGGGAAGAGTAGAGATGCCATATAGGATGATCATGAGGGAAAGCAGGCTGACAAGTAGGCTACAACAGTGTCTGGGAAGCTATGGAAACAGAAATGAGAGTGGCAGAAAGCTGCCTAAGAGCAGCCAGGAAAATATGGGAAGCAGGAGATGGGCAGAGAGCTTGGTGATAGGGTATCTGGTGTGCAGGTGGTGGAATGAAGCTTTACGTCTGGTAAAATAAAAGGTGTGTGTCTGAGATGGGCTAGGTAGGGCAGTTAGTGTGCTCTGGGGGTTAGTGTAAGCAGCACCGTGAGGTGTTGCTGGCTCGTGGTCAGCTTGTTGTCCACCAGGACCCCTAGGTCCTTCTCTAAAGAGCTCATGTCCAGCCAGTCAGCCCCCAGCCTGTACTGGTGCTGGGGTTATTCCTTCCCCTATTCAGGAGTTTGCATTTCCCCTTGTTGAACTTCCTGAGGTTCCTGTCAGCCCATTTCTCCAGCCTGTCTAAGTCCCTCTGGATGGCAGCACGACCCTCTGGTGTATCAGCCACTCTTCCCAGTTTTGTGTCATCTCCAAACTTGCTGAGGGGGCACTCTGCCCCATCATCCAGGTCATTAATGAAGATGTTAAACGGTATTGGCCCCAGTATCGGCTGTGGGGGCACACCACTAGTGAGTGGCCTCCAGCAGGACTTTGTGCCACTGACCACCACCCTCTGGACCTTTTATAGCCTTCGCTTTCTGTCTGCAGGCCTAATTTTGTCATTACACATTTTTTTTCTACTTTTGGCTCTTAAAATGTGTTCATAGTGATACCATGGGCCAAAGCCTATACTATTCAAGTTGGCCTAGACAAGTTCTACAGCTGCTTAACTGAACTGAAAACGGAACTGCAGGAAGCTGTAAGGGAAAAAGATGCAAATAGGGAAAGGAAGATGTGAGTGCAGAGTGTAGGTGTGAGATAAAACATGAGACTCAAAGGATGAAAAACTGGGGGGCAGGAGGCAGGGGAGAAGCTGCCTAGCCTGACCAAGTGGAGAAGTGAATGGTGAGAAATAACAATTTCCCCAGTTCCTGCAGAGTTGGGGCACATGAAGTGATGAGAACTTCTGTGTGATGTTTCAGTTTTATTTTGAACATCACGTGACTATAGGCAACTTCAAGTTCCACAGAGAAAACCAGGAAACAAAAATATATTCTTATAAATCTCCTGATTTGCAAGTCCACTTACTAATGCATTCAAGTTGAGTCTTCTGTTTCCATGCACTTTGCATTTAGCTTATAGTACTTTACAGAGTCTATCGCTATATCTAATATCTATGCACTTTTATTTGTGTTTACCAGTTTGTAGGAACCATCAGTGGAAAAATAAACACACAATGAAACAAAGTTAAGCCTCCCTGTAAGAACTGAAGAATAAGAGGCAATGTCAAACGAAGTGTGTGTGTCTTCAGCAGGATACGAAATCCTCTTCTGTACATCCCTTGAGGTTTTCAGAGAAACAGGGCACAAAGTTGGCTGCAGTACAATTATTATTCACTGGAAATAAAATCACTTGAATACAAATTATAGACCATTACTTTTCAATACATGAAAAAGGTTGATTTTTAATGTAGTTCAATACCTCATTTAATATTTTTAATCAGTTTTGGAAAGCCTTCAATATCTTGACACAGACCGAAGCTTATAATTTTTTTTTAATTGTTTTAATGAGAAAAACTTGGGTAGACCTGTGTGTAGAAAGGTAGCAGTTACTCATTTGGGAATTTAATCTTTAGGAGCCAGGTTCATCAGTGTTAATTAGAATCCATACCCAACCTCCCAGTCCTTCCAAAATTATCATACTGCTCTGTAGAAATGATAGCTCGTCATCTCAAGTACTGCTATTTCACATTTTGAACTACTTAGAAATTATATTGCTGTAGGTAAAACCCACTGTACTGGATAGAAGGGCAGAGAAATTTGATACCAGCGTAGAGAGGAAAAGAGGCAGGAAAATCAAGTGCCTCTCTTTTCTAAAATTTTTTTGAGTGAGACAATAAGAAAAACCTAAGATAGCAAATCATATTCTTTATATCAGAGTTCTCTTTCTGAATTTCATCTTATAGGCTGCATGCTGCTTTTTTATTACATTGAAGAAGCCTTATCTATTGTCCTTTGCTTACTTCTCTAAGGGTTATGGAGCAAGGAAATAGAGGTTGTATTCAAGAATGACTAGCAGTCTAATGGTAAAAAGGATAGATTTGGTTCTGTTAACTTTGGGAACACATTTATGTGAAATGTAGATAAGGTCATCATGAGGACATGTTCTTATTCCACTTCACAGAGTACTTACACAACTTCTGCAGCAGAAGTAATGCACAATAGATTAAATGTTGATTTTTTTTTTTTCATTTTTGCCCTGATCTTACTCAGGCAAATTCCTATTTGCCTGGATAAGATACTCTCTGCAGTCATTCTTGTTTGAGTGGCTATATATAGCTATCAGCATCTGGCACACGCGCTAGCAAGTGTTCTTTAGATCTGAAATCTTTTTTTTGCCTATCAGTTCTATCCCCATATATTAATGGAAAGCAAAAAAACCCCACAGCTCTTCTCTTCCTCTGAAAAAACCCTCCCAACTCTGGACTTAATGTCAGTAATTTGTTCAAACCCAGACTCTTTTAAGGAGAGCTTTGGTGCATAGCACGTATAATAAGTAGTTCCATTCCAGTTTAAAATTGAAGGTGGAAGTTCATGTGTGAAAAAACAAGGGCAGCTACATGTCATTTGACAGCAGAAACTCCAGTGTAGACTAAATTTGGAAGATAGTCATGATCAGTGCGTGCTTCCCCTGGAAATACCACATATCTGGATCTACAGGAAAGTAGAGGGGAGACGGTGTCTCACGAGGAAGGAAAAGGGTTTAGAGGAGATCCGAGTAGGTGCTTTTCCTCAGAGGCACGACGCCACCTTCCCCTTGGTGCAACGGAGCCTGTTGAACTGTTGCAGGACTAAGAGTTGAATCCAGTTTTTTCTTCTCTGCTTCCCAGTGTGTTCAGTTCTGTCCCAGAAAGGCAGAAATGAGAATAGAAGAGCAGTTGAAGATGCTTTTAGATAAAAAGGGAGGGAGAGATTGAATGCATTAGCAAAAACATCCAGACTTCTTCTGGCACCGTTTTAGGACACGCCCAAAGAGGCTGGAGGCATAAGCGCAGAATTAAGTGTGTTGATACTCCTCTACCATTTATCAACTTTATTGAAGAATTGCAGTGCTTGAGAAGCCAGTTAGCAATCACAGCACTTGAGTACTGTAAGTACTGTAAGTATGAGCCAGTTGTAGATGTTTTCTTTCCCAGATGTTCATGGGAACGAGTTAGCAAGCTGCATTTACAAGAAGACACAGCTCAGTTCATCCCTGTAACGGTACCACTGACCTTCCCCCCAAATAAAGGATATTTTCCCACATTAAACAGGAAGAACTGGACAAGAGCAGTGTGGTGCAAAGATCCCTGCTAGTCATGGGTTATTCAGGACCTTCGAGTGTGTCTGTGGGAGGGCTGTGCATTGCTGCCTGTTTTTATGTAGGAGAGTTCAACAGACTAGGACTGCAAAAAAAGAGTGTATTAAATAGACAGAGTGGTGTTTGAAACACTCTTAACAAACACAGCGGAGACCACAATGCACAAAGATGGATTTTCGGTATAGTTTTCAAATTGTGACACAAGCCTCTGCCTTTCTCAGGTTCTGCAGTCGCCGAGGCACACAGCAGCTGTGTGTGTGGGCAGTTTCATTGAACACAGTGGGCCTAATCTCTCCCGTTATTCTTGCATGGCAGCTCTTGTAGAAGGAAAATACTGTTTAGACATCTTTACTTGACTCTCAGAGCTCCCTAGTTTTACTGTTTCTACCCTCAGTGAAGCAAGTTTCTTTTCCCTTTTGAATGAAATATCAAAATCTTTTTCTGGGAAAGCACTAGCTAAACTTATCTATAGGTTTTTGAAAATAAAGAATTTATTTACTTTGAGCCTAAAGTTTTCTGTATGGACTGATTACCATATGGTATATGCTATGCGTTTGTTGCTATGGTGAATCACTTGTTTTTCCTCATTGTTTTTCACTGGTAGGATGACTATCATCAGAAAAAAATCTCTTGAAACTGGATGTAAACTTATGATTGTCAAGGGAATTCCTTAATGTATGCACCTGCCTTTTTGCAAGGTTTCCCTGAGGTTGTTTTTTCCTCATTATTGAAAAAATATTTTGAGCAGTTCATTGGGGTCTCCATAAGTCAGATCCTCCCTTTGATAAAACTGGTTTTTCCATCTTTTCAAAAGTTGGAAAAGTAACCACTTTTGGGATGAAAGCTCAATGGATGTAAGAATATGGTTCATTGTGAGAAAAGTGTATTCCTCTTGCTTCCCCCCGCTGCTCCCCCAGAGTGGATGGTTTGGTTTATGAATCAGCTCTGGATTTTATACAAAAGTGCATGCATAAAAATGTCCACAACCCTGTATAATTGCTTCTTTAGTTCCTTTTGGTAAGCACTAAAGTTATTGATGAAGGAAATAAGATTTCTAGAACTACAAAAAGCAGTTTTTAATTGCACATTTTGTCTGATTTTTTGAATCCATTGTAGTGCTTATGATGATGATAACTGGATGTAATAAAAATCCTCCCTACCAGAAACAAAGTGGTCTAATAGACCTCCTTTGTGAAATGCGCCTCAGAAGATACATGGCATTGCTATCACTTTTCCACCTTTGGCCCCATTAACATGGATTGCTCCCAGGCCTCTAAGGGTATTCAGCTGTTGGAGAAAGTGGTCCTTTTCTGGATGTGGCTGCAGGAGCTGTGCGCTGCGGCACGGCGCCCCTGCAAGCACAAGAAGCTGTCCCCAGTGCGAGGTTTCGGCTGAGCATCTCCTCCCCATCTGCTTGTGGCTCCTTAAACAAAGGAGTGCTTAGAAAAGGTTAGGGTATGGACAGAGAGCGAGGGTGGGCTTGCTGTGGATTTCAGATTACCAGTGAAATACTTAGACACACTCTGCTTCTCAGACCTTACATTGCACAACACTAGAGCGTTGTATCGGTGTGCAGTCAGGTGTGGAGTCCAAGCCCTTGTTGCTCCTGCAGAGCAGTTATTAATGCCAACTCACATTCTCCTTTCCAATAATTATAGCAGGGTAGAGCATTTCTGTCTACTCTTTGTCTTCACAGCAATCTACAAGGGATCGTGTAGGATGTAAAGGTGGTTTAGGATATTTTTTTTTTTTTAAATATCCGTGAAAAATATTTTACTGCTTTGTTCTGTAGTTTCCCCAGTCTTTCACGAATCAGAGTGACATGAAACTGTCACCACTGAACATACTCACGGGGGTCAGTTATGACTGATGAGCAAGAGAACCAAGGGAAAATACAGCGAGCTTCACAGATCACTGTTAATTCCAGCTAAATAAATAATGTATATGTGCCACTTGATGTATAAGGTTAAAGAGGTCAGACCTCCAGTAATTGTTGTAAATCCATCCAGCCAGGCCAGAAGCAGTTAAATTCTTTATTGTTGGTCACATATTCACTTACAGTAAATGAAGACAAATATACCCTTAAATATCTGCATGTAACATACTTTATTCACCCTGCACGTCGTAAAGTTGTCATTTCCGTAGCACTTCTGAATATGGAAGATCTATCCCTGTGGTATCACAAAATAGCTTCCTAGAAAAGTAATTAACAGAAGGCTTTTTTTTTTTTAAGTTCAGAAAAGATAAATAACGTAGGCGTCTGATTTCCTGTCACTCTTGGTTAACTTTCTATGAAAATGGATAGCTTCCAAATTAAAGCAGGCACCGGCCTGTCTGGAGAAAAATGCATCTGTAAAGAAATGTGTACATTACATATTCATGTAGTTCCAAATCTCTTAATTGTATTTTATATATAACAATCGCATGTTCTGAAATATGGTACCTTTTTTACTTCATGAGTTAAAACCAGCATGCCAGAAAGGCTGAGGTTGCTTCTTACACGGTTTAGGATAAGCATTTCCTTTCCCAAATTCCCTCATACACGCCCCACTCTCTTCCCTCCCCACCAGCATGTTTCTCCGAGCCATGGAGGCTCGGTGTGAGGTGGCTTTACACCACGTTTTATTCAGAAGATAAATACACAAAAAGCATTTAGGCCAGTGAGCCACAGGGTCAGGAATACTGAGATCCAGCATTTTCTCTCAGAACCAAAAATTGCTATTCGTATTCCTCTGCATTTACTGCAAATGGCTGTAAGGGAAGCTTGTGTAGCTAGAAAGAGAGGAAAACCAAGAGTATTTCTTGTTTGTTAACTCTTATCACTAGCACATGTTTCAGGAGAGATGAGATTTAAAATGCTCTCTCTGCTTTGTAGCTATTTTGAAATGAGATGTTGAAGGTGATGGGGTTTTTTCTTGCACATGCTAGAGATTTAGTATTCAAATACCAGCAGTGTAATCTATTGTTAATCAAATTTTGCATTTATTTAAAGCTAGTTGTATAACTGCATTCAGATGCAGAGGCAGGTACAGCTTTATGTGACCACTACAATTTCTAGACCTGAAGTAGAAAAGGAGAAGACAGCTGAGAGATTATTGATTACAAACATGGTCGAAACCAATATTAATACTATATTTTAATACTATATATTAATAATTATAAAATATATAAAATGGCCATGATTTGGCAGTTATGCATTATTATCTTAAGAAGCCTTCTCTGATTTTAATTACAATATCTCAAGGACATCTGATACAAGAAAACATATTATCAGAGACATCTGATACAAGAAAACATATTAGCTGGTTAATTTCCGATTTCATGGAAATAGCAGCCCAGAGCGGAAGTATGCTGTCTAGAAAAAAGGCCTGGGATGGAGGACCAAGTGCAATGTGAGAGGGACAGTTTGAAAAATACCGTAAGCAGATAATTAATGTCTTTCTTGCACTAAAATTGTAAATGTTTAGCGTGCAGGAAAAGTTAAACATACATAGATAGAGAGGACATAGGAACAAGCTGGGCCCCATAAGAATGGAGGAGTCTGAGAAAAGAATTATGTGGGAGCCTAAAGAGAAAAGAATGAAATTATGCTTTGAGAAACCCACTGAAAAGGAGGGGTTAGTCACAGCCTAAATTTTTGTCCTCATGGGAAGACGAAGTGCAATGTGAGATGGACAGTTTGAAAAATACCATAAGCAGCAGTTGTAATTTACGATAAAGTCTGCATGCAAGATCTTTCAGTAGCTTAGAGATGGCTGAGCAGGCCCCAAAACTTTAGATTTTTGCTGCAGTGTGTTTGCTCCCATGAGGAAGCCTTTGGGAGCACCCTTCCTTCCCGTGCAGTTCCTGCTCCCAGATAGGAACGGACCTATGTCCAGAGGACACCCCTGACAAAGAATCGAACTGCACGATTGCAGTTATTTCTAAAGAAGCTTGTCCTCTCCAATGAGGACAAAAATTTAGATGGTGGCCATCACCTTCTTCACGCATGTGATAACACTGTCTCGGGATGAAAATGCATTACCCATCTCCCCCCATAAGCAGTATGGCAATATGCACATAGCTGAGCTTGGGTGTAGATGTAGCTTCTGTGGGCGGTGGAAGAGGTGAAACCTCACACTCACATAGGATGTGCCGAATGTCTGTGAATGCCTCTAGACAGAGCTGACATCTTCTGAAACACAGCAGGTCTTTTTTTTTTCCCCACTCAGAGGGTTTAGAGCTTCTGATAATACCCGGTTGCATTCTCATCAACAGACTAAAAATGCTGTGTCTTTTACTACTGTAATCTCTTCCATTCAGGACTTTCAAAGCTCTTTGTAAGCATTAATGACAACTCTGAAAAGAACATATTAAATCTGGCTACAGAGGATTTAGCCAAGGTGCAGGCAGATGGGGACACCATTCTCGACGATGCCTCCAGCAGCTACACCGCAGACCAGGCATGCTCCCCTTGGGCCCGTTTGCCAGTGGTCCGGGCTGAGGGACCAGCTGGAAAATGATGTGTGAGGCTGGGGTAGAGGACAGGATGGCGCACCCAGATCGTGCACCTTATCCCGTCCCCAGACCAAGGCTGGACATGCTCGCGGCTGGCCACAGGCCCAGAGCAAACACAGCCGGGATGAATCGGTGTCAAAACAGAGAGCAAAACTGAAGAGACTGAATCCCCAATTCCGTGTTCTGATATTTGTGCTACAGCTTGCCATGTAGCAGAGAGGTGCATGAAACTCTTCCATAACTTTGCGCTGGAAATGGAAGTTAACACAAAAGCATAAGTAAAGGCTTCTTGCTAAACTCTGAATTAATGCTTCTCACTGTATTTCTTCCTATCATTTAGGTCACTTGAGGCAGAGACAGTTCCTGAGTGATTATGTCATTTATGGTTTACCACTTCCACCTGAGTTATTCACTGCACATGCTCCACTAGAAATTAATAGGAGTTTTGCCATTGCATTCAGTGGTAGGAAGATCAGGGTTTGACAGGGATGAATATTTCTTTTCTACATTGTATGAACTTCCTTTAGTCAAGAAGATATTGCTTGAGGGAAGATGGTCTTTTTTCTTCAGTCTTTCTTTGTTTTGTTCCAGAAATGGAGATGTAATACTCATGGTTGTTTTTTGACATCTTTATTACTTTGAAGAAAGTCAGCAATAGTAATACAGAATAACAATCGGTGGCAGAAGGTGGCATTTAAATTCAGAAATGCTATGCTGCGTTAATCTATTCACTTCAGGACGTATCTTTAGAGCATCAAAGGAGCTTCTTGACCAGTCTGAGGTGCTTGAGTCATTTTTTCTCTCTTATAATTAAAGTTTCTAGCTCCCTGTTCAGAATCAGTTTCCTCACCAACTCTTCAGTGAATAAATCTACGTGAGTGATTTCCTGACAGTTGTACATTAGGAATTATAGCATATCCCTGCACGTAACTTACAGAACTATCTCAATACACAGAGAAGAGACCATAAAACACGCCAAATGGGGATTTCTTAGATATGCTAATTGCTGCTATATAAAGAGCACGGGATGAAGAGCTGACACAGAGGAAGTTCAACTAAAAAGTACCTGCCACAAATCTTTGAAGGTTCATGGAGGAGCGAATCATGCTGCTGCCACTTCATGGCAGAGCTCCGCTGAGCGAAGCCTCTGTAGCTCAGTGACCTCAGGCATGGAGGGCTGGCGGCTCCCTGCAGGCCAGTGCCACGGCCAGGCAGGGGCTGGGACATGGGTCTGCCACCTCTGGGAGCTGCTGCTGGCATTGAGGGGCCAGCGGGATCGGCAGTGTACCAGCGTGGGAGCGATTCCCACCTTCTCAGCTCTTCGCTGCCTGGGTGCAGTGCTGAGGTTGGGTTCTTGTCTGTCCTAAAATAGACCCAAATGCAGGCCTAATTTGTTTCTCTTTACATGGACTGGATCGCATTTCCTGCTCCCATCTTCTTGTCTATGAGCTTGGCTCTCAAAGTAAAACTGCTGCTTTTGTTCGACTGGATTTTTGTGTATTCAGAGCATGGGCTGGTCTACTAATGGACGTCCACTACTTCTTCCTTGAGGCTTAGGTTTCTCATTCAGTGACAGGAAGGTGCTGTCCACGTGAATGAGCCTCCAAATTGTTTACAAAATTTGTACTAAATTGACATCCATGCCAAACTTTGCAAATGAGCTCCATATTTGTAGAGGACCGCAAAATAATTTGTGGCGTAGAGGGGGAAGATGCAGTTCAGCAAATGTGCTGTAAGGAGGTGTGAGTTGTACTCTTGTAGCTTTTTTAAATGATACCTTTTATGCACTGACTATAGATAGGTATTTTTGTACTTGATGGAATGAGGCTGGATGACTGAACTCATTTTAAGTAGGCCATTAAACATTACTGCTTAATACTGATTTTTAGCCCCTGCACTTGAACCCTTTGCCTTAGGCTGACCTGGCAGACAGAAACCAAAAGCACTGCGCCCCAGCAGCTAGCGGCTGCTCTGCTGCTTCTACAGATACACCTATGCACTTCTTTTTTAAAACAAGTTTTCTGTACTATCTGTGAAATGCACATCCTACTAAATATAATAATTAATGTGGAAAGATGAAACCAAATAGTTATTATTCAATAATTTTAGTATAGAATACTTTTTTTAATAAATCAACTAGACAAATCAAACAGTATAGAAATGAAAAGCGCCCTTGCAGATCCTGTGGGAAATTCAGCTAATGAACTGAAGAGTATCAGTTTCTAGACAGGCAAGAAAGTTTGCTTATTTTAAATAAATAAATTCAACTATTTGCCTCCTTATTTTAAAATCATGGTTTTGGGCATGATCACATAATATGAACAAAGTAACTTCAGTGCAGCCTGTGTAGTTTGAAACACCAAGCAAAATACAATTAACTTTAAAATGGCAAATTGTAATGCTATTAAAAAAAAAATCTTCTGCCTTCCGGGTGTGACCATCTTTTAAATGTGATGATGTCACCCTGTGAGCCGTTAAACCATTATCAATGAGCAGGCTGTGCATTTTCTAATGATTACTGTGGAGTTGAAAAAGACTCTATAATGTTCCTTCAGTTTGTTCATCATTTTTGTTTGATAATTGTCCTAAAAATCAATGACAGCTACTGAGTACAGAAATTTGATTGAACCAAGAATAAATATAGGCAGCAATTTAGGCTGTTCTTACTCAATAGGAAAATGTCTTTGGATAATAAGTGGATTCCTATCTAAATTCATGAGTTCTTTTATGACATTTTGGGTTAAGCCTGAAATAGATTAATCTTTTTCTGATAAAGTTGCATAAGCTGTGATTTCTCCGGTGACCACATTTAATTGGATATTAAATAAAGTGCTTATCTTTACACCAACAGGTTTTATAGGCTGGATTTTTTTTTTCCCCTGAACTGTATTTCACAGATTAAGTAACAAGTGGTAGGCACACACACAAAATTATTGATTAAACCATGATATGCTCAGATTAAAAATTAGCCTGTCTTGATTCAGGTAGGCTTTTGAGGTGCATGACTGCAACTGAGGGTTAAATGCACAGGATAGAGGGAAACTGCAGGATGGTGCCAAGAGCCGTGAGGACAGGTCAGCTCTGCACATTCTTCCTTTCCCATATATTCTTCAGCAAATGTACAGCGGGATGGTTTTCTGTTGGGTTTGACAAGAAGCTTAAATTCCTGATAATGTATTTCAAAAGCTTGAGGCCAGGATTCATTATGCAAGGTGCTGTACAAGCACACAGTGAGAGGTATCCTGTGATAGAGCCTATCAGCCCTGGAAAGGCACAGGAAAGGTTAACAGGAACCTGGAAAGTAAATTAACCTATCACACCTGGAGAAAGGAGATAGGGACAATGCTGACAGAAGTACCCAAATGGAAAAACATTGATGGTGTTCAGGAGGACAGTCTTAATAGCGTGAGCAAAGACCACACTTGGGAGGAAGAGCGAGACAAGGAGGAGAGGATGGAGAAGGTGAAGCTGAAAGCGCAGCCTGGCTGGTACGGGAGATGTTCTTCTTGTTGGAGAAGGTAGACCAACAAAGGGGCTCCAGAGGGGCAGAAGATGGTTAGGACTTGCTGCATTTCCGTTAATTCCTCTTTGGACCTGAGAGGACACTTCTGTCCCAGAGAAGGGCAGGATGTTGAAGGAATCTGGCTGGATGGCCTAGGCGCACGTGTGGGATGGGTGGAAAGAAATACGGCAACTGTGCAGAATAAGATGGAAGGGAAACCACCAGTGTAAGCCAGAGGCCTTACAGGGGGAGGAAATAAATGAAGGTTGAGTAAGCTGTGCTAAAGCAAATGATGTGGAGCTCACGCTAATTGCCATTTTTTCCCCACTGGTATGACATATTGTGAATGTGAGAATAAACTGATGCCTCCCTATGCAATCAAGTCTACTCTTGACTTTCTGGGCATGGAGCTGGAAGCCCTGTGATAGCATTTTGTTGGTTTTCTCGTCATATATGGGACAAGAAAATTGCAGTAGCAGCTCTGCAGCCTGCTCAGGAGCTTGGACAACCCTTTTCTGGTGGAATTGTTTTGACTTTGGCAACATCAGCCAGGAAGAGGTGCAGTGTGGTTTTTTTTTTCCCCTCAATAAAATTTACCCATTGCACAAAGCATATAATTGTTCCAGAGCTAATGTCAGACTTGGAAATTGTAATTGCTCACTGAAGGCAGCTCGCTTCCTATAGCGAGTCAGCAGAGGCTGGCAGTGCTACAGGTGCCATTGCCACGCAGGCTGCGGTGACTCCTGGCTGCTGGCATCGTTTGGCTGAGATTCAAGGCGCAAGGTGTTAAAAATCCCAAGTGTGTTACTGAAAGATAAAAATGGAAAATAGTTCCACCGAGTAATGGGGACATGCATAATGGCCTTGTGCTAATTTCAGTCTGGGGTCACTGAGCCCTCTCTTTTTTGCATAGTTGAAATAGCTGTGTCCAGATGATAAAGATGTTGACAATTATCTTCTCCATCCTCCAGAGACCACACAAAGCTAAGCCTTTTCCTTTTACTTTCCCCTCATTTTCTTTTATTCCTGGCTTGTCATGACTTTTGACATTGGCATGAGGCTATTTTCTAGAGGAATTTCCTTTGCCTTCTTGGCTTTTGGTAATGTAAGCATTTTGTTAAGAATTTTTTCTTTGAAGCTCTATTTTTTTTGTTAAGACTTTTTAGGATGGTGTTCTCTTTGCTGCCTCTCACAGAAGTTAGCTAGTAAACTAGCAGCCATTATTTCCTCTTAGGCTTCAGAAAAATGGTAAGCTACTTAAAGTTTTTCTCTGACTTGTTTTATTTCCAGTAAAACAAGCATTTCCAATACAACACCAGGAAAGGGATGATAAGCTTCAGAGCTTGTGTTGGTTTTGGAGGCCAGGAGTTGGGTCAGGGGCTACATCAGCCCACAACCATGTACACTGGTTTCTGTGGTGAGGAAAACTGAGCAGGGAAGTCTGGTGGCAGCCACCACCTGCCCTCAGAGGCAAGCCAGGATGCATCCCAGTGCCCAGCTGGGAATTCCCAGGGATGTCTGCTACTTCTGTTAGCAAGCCAGCTGCAGCGCTCCCTACGCAGTCGAGGGAGAGGTAAACTATTATGCGACCAGCTCGGAGACTCTGGGACTTTTCTTAGCAGAGCTGTATCTGTTTTTAAACCTTGTGCAAAAACATAGAGTACATGGGTAAGCATGTAGTGTACCCTTAAAGGCATGGTTTGCAAGGGTGCTGTTTGCATGTAGGCCTCATTTCTCCCTTAATAAGTAAACGTGTGGAATTGTTCAAGGGGAGGCAGATTTGTATAAATGTCTCTGCTCTGTCAGCATGGCAGTGCTGAGATTGAAAAGGCAGTATCTAGACTAGCTCAAAATGGGTGTGTGTTGCATTTGTACATACCATGGACCAAGGCCTCTACAGGTGTAAATTGGCCTCATGCCACCAACACTGGAGATTTACATCTTTACTTACTGATCTCCTATTAGATGCAAAAAAGTCACCCAAATAAGTTACCGGTGTCCATGCACCCTAACAGTAGTTTAATCTCTGGTTTAACAGAGGGTCTTTGTAAAATTCATGTACACAGATAGAGCATTTCTAAATTGCCAACACAACAACAGAAGCTTAAGTGCAATTTTTATTCCAATAAAGATCTGATGAAATTATGCCTAATGGTCTGCAGACTGCACTTTTATATGCACCTGCAATGCTCCCATTGACTTCAACTGCTGTTGTCAAGGTGTTTCAGTACTACTGAGCTAAGGATCATTACCCTGTGCTATTACAATACATTAAACTAATGCTACCATTTTTCCATTATAACAACAATACCTGGCGACTGAAGGCTACCTCCGACCCAATAACTTGCAATCAAATATCTGTTTCAGATTTCAAAATGCATTTAAATTATGAGGCTTGACAAAAATATCCAGATTTGACTAGCCCATACCTCCACCCTGGTCTTTAATTCTTTGCATGCAGACAAAGCAAACGCGGCACCGATGAACAGTTTAGAGGTATTAATATTTTTAAGAACATGAGGATTTTAGTTTATCAGTAAGTTGAGTAAAACTACATTTGAACTAAGCTTTCATTGACTTTCATGCAAAGAGCGTTGGAATGATATATCTAGACTGTACATATCCCAACTCCCAAAGCTTGTGTCCTTCAAAAGCAAAACGATTCCCTGACTGCTGTTGTTGCAGCATGCACCAGGGAATACTCATACAAGTGTCCTGGAGCTGAGCTGTTATCTGATTTCTGATATTAAAACCAACGCACCAATTTTTCCCGAGTCCTGTTTGCTCAAATATAACAGAAAATACTGTACTTAAGTGCTATGGGGAGATAGCTTTGCAGAGATTACTTTACTGGTTACTAAGAAATTAATAATTTTCAATACATAAAGGAAAGCAAATTCACCGATTACATAGCCTTTGCTACACTTTCTGATTGTTTGCTACTTCTTTATCTTTTTTGACTGCCTAAAAAAAGAAAACAGTAAAGAAAAAGAACAACTGCAAAAGGCTTGAACAGTTGACTGAAATTACCTTTATGATAAAGTGGACCACAGGCTAGATGAAAAAAAAAAGAAGCCATGACCCTGAGTTCCCTTGGAAACCTCTGCAAACTCATCTTAAAAATGTACACACAACATCAGCCAGACAAACAGGAATGAGGAGTTGATAACCAAAACAGAATCCAGATGTGCACAAAAATGGGCTTCTTCCTGTTTCTCCTATGTCACTTGCACTGCACATCTACAGCTATGAGATATGCGAAAACATGGTTGATTCATATGGCAGGTCCTTTGGATATTTTTCACTCCCCAAATCCTGGAGTTACTTGTTTATTTTTATGTGTTGATTGTCATTAAGATGGGAAAGGCCCTTCACCATACCTAAAGTTTTCTGTGCCCTTTTCCTTTTAAGAACCGGCTTTTAAGAGCCATTCTTCAAGATGAAAATATTATTATGAAAGAACAAATAATAAAGTTATGCACAGATCTGGAAAGCTGTGTTTTTCAAGACATCAGGCCAACAAGTTTCATTGCAAAGGTATTTCATGGTTCAAACACAGGGCTCATTCTAAAATGCCGAAGAATTTTGCTTGCGGAACAGATTCAGCCTTGACTGCAGAAGCCCTAATTCGGCCTCCTTTTTCTATGCATGCAAAGTTACAGACACAGAATCACCTGCTTATGCACCTATGCATCAAGTCTGATGCCCACTTAAAATAAGCGACTGATGATCGCCACATAAGGTCTAGTACCATGCACACCAGTACTGGCATTATAGATGTCTTCAAACATAACATACCTGGGCAGTGGGACACCTCTCGTCCCTTGCTGAACAGACAAATAAAACAAGAAAGAAAAGGATTGGCTGGTGCAGGTTCAGTGTAGTCCTGTGCAAGAGGACAATGAGTTGCGGCACTGGTTAGATGCAGGAGACCTGGGCTCCGTTTCTGGTACTGTTACCTTCTGGTGGGTATCTCCCACTTCCTCTGCAGGGCATGGCCAGCTCTCTGTATTTCCAGAGAACAGCAATAGAAAGTGGTCAGCTGCTATCCTTGAGGCTGCACAAATCCTCTTGTCAGTGTACCGTACTAGATGAGAATGGTAGAGGCAGCTGGAAGGTTAAAGGCAGTATCTTGTGTTATCTGGAGATCCTTACTGCAAAACACGAACAAACGGTACATGGAAAAAAAGCGTACATATCATCAGCACCACTCTGCTTTCCTGGCTGTGTAGCACCCTCATTATTAATGGAGATTGCATTTGAATTCTTTGCACACTGGTTTGCCGTTAAAATCTTGACATTTACCATTTGCAGATAGTTACATACTTCTGTGAAATAGCACTGATGATGCAGTGGCATTAATTATTTGCCTTATAAAGGTGTCCACTGTCTAGAAACTGGTTCTCAAGTAATAACCTTCTTTTGTAAGCATCCAAAGATGTGCATGCAAATATCTACAGGAACACTTTACAAGTCCCAACCCCTCCATGTAAACGTGCATATCACTGAAATGTGCAGATTTTAAATCCTGCCATCTGTAATACACAGCATATCAGCTTCTGAAATGAGTACCCGAAGAGGAGGACTGAGGACGTGGAGGTTTGAGTACCTACAGTAAGAGCTGTATTCAGGCTTCTTTGATCAGATGTGCATCTGTCTGAAAAATAACTATGTTCAAACTTAATCATCTAGTTCTGCACAATACTTAAAATAAACAAATTAATTCTGCAGAGAGATTTAAAATGAACAAATGTATTCACTAGGGAAAGCATAGTGGCATGACTAAATGGCTTAAAATACATCTAAGGTGAAACTGTTCTTCAAGTTATCAGCAGATCTGCAGATTTGCTCTTTAAACAGTCTATGGACCTCGATAATCACATTCTCTTTCTTTAATTATCACAGATTTACAGAGAAGAAACAATTCCAGAATACTGTTATGAGAGTTTGCATAAAACCAGCTAGGTTATTTAGCTATGAAATAGCCATAGCTTGGAAAGATATATCTTTGGAGTGAGGAGAAGAGAAGCTAGAGGGTCTTTTTGTGTTATAAGGGAGGCTCCCAAGATATTACATGCAACTTCTGATGGACATGTTGCAGTTGTGAGGGTTCAGTCGTTGTCGCATTAATAATCCTACCCTACTTTCACAGGGCATGATGCTATACCCTTTTTACTTTAAAAGGGTTGCGTTTCTTCTCTACTAGATGATGCTAGGTGACCTTTTAAAATGTGTGGATAAATGAAGGAGCAATAAATTCAGTGCGTGTCATGATTAAAAGAAGCCGCTCTCACATTTTCCCCTTTATTATCTTCTTTTTTAAACATGTCATTTACAAATAGAAGTGCTAGAGCACAGTTCAGGAAGCAATTCGAAATTGTATTTTATTGGACATGCTAACAAATTTTGGTATTGGATTGCACAACTGAAATGTGGACTTACTAGGTATTGATGTTGCATTATATTTCATATACTGACTGAATGAGTTTGATGAGCAAAGACAGAGGATTAGCATGCAAACTACCCCCATTGTTTCATATTAAAAAGTGAATATTTAAGAGCTGAAAATGCAAATTTGTTTCAGTTACATGGCGCACATTTTTCAGTATGCAAATGTGCCACATCTGTGTATTTGTTTTGCTGCAGACACAACCAGCAAGAGTTTAGTGATGAAATCTGTTCTTAATTATGATAGCAGCTGTTGGAGCAGTAGCCATTTTTTTCCTCCTGATGTGAAGTTGCCTGATTTACTCATTTTTGTCTGCATTTGTCAGGGCTGCCAGTGCAGAGAGAGAACTCTTTGTGAGGGGTTGCAATTTGTTTTCTATGCGAGAGCCAGTGAAAATTGACTAAATCTGCACAGCGGGGTAGTTTTATCTTTTCTTTTCCTGCATTGCAAGCTGTTGTACCTCTGCTCCAGCACAAGAGGCCTATAAAACTACCAAACAAATGAGGGAGCTGTTAAGTGTTCCAGCAAGTATCTTAAGCAGCAGTTCATGTAAACGAACTATGCCTTAATGAAGAAGGAAAAAAACATCTGACGTCATAGCTGTGGGACAGATGGCATTAATATAATGTATTGATAAACACTTTGGAAGCTTATTTTTCCTTCCTCAATTATTTCATTTCCATATATGAGCCCAGTAGATTAGTGAAGTTTGTAAATGCCAGAGAGTTTAATACTCTGTTTCCTCAATATTTTGATAATCGGAAGAAGGAGAAAGAGTGGGAAGATTATAAAAGGATGATAAAAAACCTCCTTTCTGAATACACGATCTCTTACAGTAATTTGTTAATGAGGCAATGCTGTTACAAATCAACACAGAAAACGACCAAGAACGCTTCATAGCATAATGAAAAATTGGCCAAAAATTGCACTGCAAATGAAAACAGAATAAAAAGAAGACATAAGTTATTGATACTAAAACTTCTGTGCTAATAGCCTACTGAATGAAACATTTATGGTCTCCCTATAACCATAGACTAATAGTCTGTTTCACACTGGATTGTTTCCACACCAATATTTTATGCCTTGTTTTTTTGATCTAGGCAACACTAAATTCAAACAGATTTCAGCCCTGCTCCTTTTTTGGTTAACTTTTTGATGCCTTAGCCTGCATCACTGAAACCAGTGCAAACTTGGCCCCAGAATATAGTGAGAGCAGGTATAAGCCTTGAAAGACTATGCAAAACTTGGCATTCTTTATTGAGAGAAGCAATTTGGTTTTGCTTCCACAAACAGAAAGAGTTCAGTGGATTGTATAACTTCACTGAAGAGAAGGATTCTCCCTTTATTTTCTGCAATTCAACTTTTCCTCTTTCTCTTTTGACCTTTAAATCTTGCATTTAACTAAGAGAAATGCAAGAACATGAGAAAACGAGAGGCTGCAGGTAAACTTTACCTTACTTATAAACAGAGGATATCTCAAAGTTAAGCTATCTGAAGTAGCAAATCTGTAAATATAAAATGAGTTGACTGATGGATTGTTTCTCAGTAGAAGAATATGCTTAAATATCACGGGGATGGGCACACTAGGAATTGATGTACGGGCGTGGGTAGGATGGGATAGTTGTCAGGAAATCCTGTCCACAAGTAGTTGTTTACTTAAGAAGAAAAAAAAAGAGAAAGAGGATTATACAGTGGATTCTGGTGAGGAACTGGAATAGTATAAACATGTAGTAGCTAGATAGGCAAGAAGACATAGTGTTTTATCCAGTGATGGGTAAAGCGTACCACGGCAGCGCTCACCTCAGGGTACCACTGCCTTTCTGCTGCCAGTGCAGCCACCTTCGTGGTGGGTTACTGCAGGGCATCGTCACTGGAATAAATGGCATGTCTTACAATTTACAAATTCCTAGTTTACTTTATTTTCCTGAGCTTTCCAAGATGTCTGTGCATGGCCAGTTTTACCCTTTTGAGCTGCATATATTGTTCCCATTAGCCCAAGCATTAGAACGCAGCTATGACTCTCTCTGGTCCCCCATATTTTCCCTTAAGCGTGATTTACTTCAGAGAGGTACTTCATCTCCTGTCAGGAAGCCCAAGTGCTATTGTTACTGGAATATAAAAATGATTTTTTTGGACTTCTTGTCTATGTCACATGCATGTTTTCAGGTCACACGCTTGTTTTCATGAGAAGGAGAGTTGGGAAGGCAGCAAGAGTCATAATGAAGTTACCAGAGAAGTGAGGAAGGTCTGGATTTCCCACTGAAGTTACATTTTAAATGTTTTGTCTTTGACTTTTTTGTTTTGACCATTGCTTGTCTTCTGGATGGACCTAGAATTAGATGTTTCTAATACAGATGTGGTCATGTGAATGAGTGACTCAAGGCTCCCTTTGCACTCAGTTGAAATAAATAGGCTATTTTTAAATGCAATTAATCTGACCTTCCCAAATGTCCATTTAGAATAAGATAAATCCTTAAAAGCATGTAACCCTCTCCATCAACCAGCAAGGGAACCTAGAGCAGTTAGCTTACATGTAGATGCCTACAGTTTGTCTCCTTTGCTTTCTGTGTTTGTTTTCTATCACTGCTGTGCCAAGCAGGTTGCATACCTAAATAATTACTGTAGTTTTGAACAGTAGTCACTGAGCCTGTAGCTGTGAATTGCATATTATTCACTTAGTGTTTTTTTTTCCTCAAAAAAGCACCATTTACAAGAGGTTATAGGTTTTAGCAAGGTGTCTTCACACTTTATTATCGTGATTACAGTAATAAATATACAGAAATGTTGCTCTGTAGCATTATGTCACTGAAATTTGCTGACACAGTAAATTGAAAACGGGATACAGTGAATTATGACTTATGACTTCAGCATATGTTACAGAGGGTACTTTAACAGAAAAGGTGCATATGATACTAATTACACTGTGAAATCACGCTATAATAATACTTCAAGTAATCACACTTCAAAGTGACAAAATTTTCTTAAAAGGCATCTTCACGGGGATGCCGTCTGTTCCAACTTTTTATGCCTTTTCCTTATTACATAAAAAAGCATTTACTTCTGTGTTGGCAAATGTTTTCAAATATATTCTATATAAAAACAACGGTCTGATACTGCATTTGAATCAATGCATAGGGATGTAAAGCACTTGAGGCAGCGAAATCTTTGATCTCCCTAGATGACTTGGTGTGAAAATAGGGGAGATATGTTCTTCCCATTTAGGCAGAGAAAAGATTTAAAGATGTATTATAGATGTCAGCTCCTGCTGCCTGGTAACTTACTGGCTGTCAGCCAAGGTAAGGCAAAAAGATGCCCTGTATTCAACACCCCAAAACCCAAATGGTTAAGAAACGTGTTCTGTCAGGAATTTGGAGAGGAAACCATGCCCAGTTGCTGTGGATCGGAGTAGCAGATTGGTAACAGTCCCCCGGGGCTAGTGATAAAAAAGTGGGACATTGGCTGCACTCCTGCTTCTCCACCCCACCGCCCCACGTTCCCACAAATACGACACACTTATCCAACAGGATAAAGGAGACAGCCCTGTGTCCCTGATGGAGGTGCACACAGAAATACCCTGGGACTCACCTCCAGCATCCCGCTCCATGCAGGATGTGTTAGTTCTTAAGCTCCATTGCCACTGCGAGATGTTTGTAGGGATTTTTTTTCTTTGGATAACATGAATTTTTTCCTCCCAGATGATTTGCACAACTATATGACTCCTGGAGCTACAGTTCAAAAAATAACAGATCATAGAAAAGTGCATAATGCATAAAATCTACATCGATGTAGCTTAAAAATTCAGAATACCAGGTTTGCTCTCAGTCCTTACTAGAAAAAAAGCATTATCTTTATTGTGTAGATAAAGACAAGAAGAGAAGTCCTAGCTCCATTGAAGGCAAAGGTAAATTTCTCATGAGCTTCAAGGGTTTTTTTGTTAAAAAGTTTGGCATATTTTTGATAGAGCTAGGTTAACTTTCTTTTTGTGAATAGTAGATTCTCCAAAGCAGTTGGTGTAGAGATGAACAGAACTAACTGCTTTAATTGGAGAAAATAAAAAAAAGAGAAATGTTGAAATAGTTAATTCCAAAATTTCAAAGTCAAATGTTTCAAATTTTTCATGTGAAAGAATTCTTCATTTCAAAATTTTCCTTCATTTCTTACTTTTTCAAGGGATAAAATTATCATAACATCAGAACATTTGGTTCCAAATCAAATAAATTGTTTTGATTGATGTAGTATAATTAATTTACTATTCCTTCTTTCCTTTTTGAAGAAACAACAAACCAAAAATATTCAGCTCAAATGAGAACAGTTTTCCCTACAATTTTCACTTCAGCTACCAACCCAGAAAATCCATTATTTTCACATTTTTAATTCATGGTAAAGTCTTAGGAGCTATTTTGACCTGTCACTTGATGGGCATATTGCATAAAATATCTTAAATATTTATGAACGTATCAAACTCTATGACACAAGTAGCTTGACTATCTGATTTGTTTTCTGAAGTAAACTTTACAGAGATAACTCTGTCTAATGAAGAAAGTCTTGCTTAAACTGATGCAGAAACATTTCATTATAAAACATATGGTTTAAAATAGAAAGAGGGGGGACCCAGAAGGTATTTTTTGTCCTTCCTATCTTGGGTCACTGTAGACTGAACTATACTAAATGTTTAATTCATGGCCGAGAAATATGTGATTTTTAGTAGGTTTTCCTGCTGGAGTACAGCTCTCTGTGACTTAATTGGAAATTTAATTTAATTTAAATTGAAAAGTGTTTTTCATTTCTGAAGTATTCCCATCAGAAATCTAGGATATCTTGCAGAATTGAACTGTATCATTGTTAAACTCTTACATGACTATTTCCCATCTATGTTCTCCCATAGTCATAAGTCTCTGTGTTTGAATTTTGCATTGTGTATATTTGATGAGACATTCCCTTCTTTAATGCATCCATTTTTTCCTAAAGAAAAAGTGACAATGAAAATAAATAATTAACAGAGAAGTTGGAAAGTGATTAATTTCTTGAGCATCTGCTGAGAAAGCATTGCAGTAAACCCAGAATATAGCTGTTTTGTATACTGAACAAGCTAATAAAAAATGCCCCAACTTTGCCATGAGGGAACCCGCTGGCACTTTTCCAGGAGCATCAGGACAGTATTTGCATTACATGGAGCGGACAGTAATTGCCATTTTCTTTAATACGGCAATAAAGGCTGCAGAAGTGGTCGTGTTTGGAGTCCTCCATCTGAATCGGAGTGGCTGGCTTCTGCTACCAAGGTGGACTGTTGCTTCTTGGGGCCAGTAGTCCTAAACACTGCATCAGGCAGAGGAGACCTAAAGCTATAGCTGTTGAAGGCAAGAGGGATGAAAGCTGCACTTGAGAAGTGTATGCCTTTGGTTGCACTTCAGTAAGTCCTTTGTTAAGCTTTAGGGGGAAAAAAACAACATTTAATCATCATTTAAAAAAACAACTTCTATTTCAGTTTGCAGTATCCTCTGGAATAAACTTAGTAAATCAAGTCCTAGCGTTTTGACTGCACAAATTGCATCCATTGGTGCACTTCATGTATTGTTAAGGGGGTGATGGAAGGGAAGAAGGAGAACAGGACAAAGTAGCAGGGGGAAATGAAACAAAACAAAACAAAAAAAGCCAACTACTACATTGCTGACGGGCCACATTCCCACTCAGATGGTTATTTCCACCCTCACTGGTGGCCGGGCTGCAGATGCAGGGAAAGCGTTGCTCCCGTGTTGGTGCTCTGGTGCTAGTTCACTACCAGCTCCTGTAGCAGTACTGGAAAAGCTGCAGAAAAGTGGCTTCACTCATGGGGTTTGTACTTAGTTTTCCATGAGGCTGTAGGAAAGCATGCACAGAGTGGTGGACCGACATCAATACTGGCAGCACTTGCTGCTGCACTATTAACATTTGAAAGCCAGGCTCAGTTTTTCCAAAACTGGGAAACTAAATACTCATCTATAGGCACTGACGTGATGTTCTTCTGTTGACTCCTCATTGCACTCAGTGACCACTGTGGATGTGAAATGAAACTTTCAGAGGTTTTTGCAAAGATCAGGAAATGCTGAGAGGGCTCATGTTTGGAGGATTCCTGCTTTTTGTGTTAATTTGGCAGCTCTTGCTGCTGCTTTAGTTACTCGTAAGCTGGAGACAGTTTCTGTGGATCTAGCACATCCTGAGACTTTCTTTTCTGCAGTGAAGAAGCATGGCCCAAGGAGAGCCACAGCTGGAGTGGGGAAGAGCTCAGGGGGCTGATGGGTGCCCAGGCTTGAAACCAAAAACCACCAGTCCCTGCATACTTTGAGGGTCTAATTTTGAAAGTGCTGGCTCAGACTTTAAAAAAAAAAAATCCATGAAATCATTTGCCTAAGCACGATGCCCAGAAAAAAACAAAAGGTGGGAAGTAGGTGGATCAGTATGAACTATATATGGCCTTATTCTTATTTATGGTAAGGCCCCTTTATCTTGCTTTGGCATTATAAAGGAGCCCTAAAATTAGTGTAGAAATTGCAATTTAAATTCCATTACATTGACTGTAAAGAGATTCGCTGTCAGGATGAAGGAGGAGAGGCATGGTTTAGTGATAATGAGAATCAGGCCCATTATTCCCAAGAAATTCATTTTCTTTGAGTGAGAGAAGGGGAACTTCTAGGTCATTTCAGTAGTTATTTTATTCTGTAAAGAATAAATAAAGGAGACTGTAGCACTGGCAAATTTGATCTATAATGCCTCATGCACAAATCAGATTGTTCAAATGAGCCTTGATGGCTGCAGAGAAGCGTAAGAGAGACTGACAGGTAGTACTTGGTTTGCAGAAAATAAGTCTTTGCTCTGCAGCTGATTGACTTGCTCACCTCTCCTGTAGATCTGAGAAACGTGTTTTACTGGTGGGTTTGCACATGCCTACCCCTATACTTAAGTAAGCTGCTTTTTTTACTGAGACAATATTTGTACGTGGATATCCATGCACTTTGGGAAATACCATACTTTGTTCCTCAGTGTGCTCTTCTAAACCACTTTGACTGTGGTTTCCTCAAGTCAGGAGCACTTACTGTCACTGATAAAAATGCTCACCATGTTTACCAGCGTTTCAAGGGCTTTCTCCCTGTTCAGAAAACAGTAGTAAACTATATTTACTCACTTTTGTTCATGGCTTAAAGATGGCTTAAGGGATTTAACTGAAGTAACTTATCAGATAAGGCCAAATGTGAACCATATTAGCCCAAGTGGTAAATATTTTGAAAAGCTGTGAGCTCACAAAAGCAAGAAATTATTACAGTGACTATTTTGGATTAGATGCAAGTAGATGACGCTTATAAAATCTGGTGATAAAAATTTAGTTTTCTTCTCCCATTCATGACATATTGGGGAAAATTAATGGAATTTTTACTTTACCTATTGTATGTACACGAGCACTTATTAAAAAATATAATATTTGTATACAGTAACCTAATCCAGTGCTGATTATAACACTAGTATAACATATTTCTGTTATCATGCTCTTCTTGCTTTGCAAATAATGACATATAGATCCAAAAAAACAGGTATACCTTTCTGAGTTGTCTATTCTTTGCTTGCTTTTAATTCCATAAGGGGTGTTAATAGAATTGGTTGGTGAACACAGAAAGGAGAACTTGCATTAAGAGTTTGTAGATCAGTCTCTTGATCTCCCTGGAGTATTTTATCTTCTAGCTACAGTAGTATGATGAGGTATATGACTGGGTTTTGTTTTAATTAATGTTTTAGACTTCTCATCCCGGAGAGCTTGGATGGAGATGGTGTGATCATATTGCACCACTGTGTCAGAAGTGTTGAATAACACACTTATTTCTCTGCTTGGAAAGACTTAATAATGAATTCACAGGTGTTAAATTAGAATCATTTCAATCTATTGTATAAAGTCAGGCACCAATTAATTTCTCAGTGTTGGTTACGGCAAACTGAAGAATAATCAGGTAACAATTTTAAAGTCCTGTACTAAATTTCTTCTTTACTCTAAGGCACTGCAGCCCTATATCTAACAGGCTTGGGGGTTATGTTTCTAAAGAAAGACTAGCCTTATAGATAGGAAACACAATTGGTATATGACACAATAAATTTGACTAACTGTATCTCTCACTGTAATACATAAACATCTTTTCACCCCAAATCACTGCTAAGGTTAAATACCTTTTGGAATAGTATTTAAATGCAATGCAGAAATGGTGGCTTCTGGAATTAATGAATGTTTCTGCTGGTTTGGGTGTCTCTCGTGTTCTGATTACAGGACTTGGCGCAAGGCTCTTATTAAGAAAATGTGTCATTAATACACTACTTCCAGAAGGGAAGAATCCTCAGCAGACATTCCCTCCCATTCAGCAGATCACAACACAAGGTCCCTGCCACAGCCATTTAAAAATGAAATGGAACCAAGCAACCTAATTAAACTAATATCTGCAGAAGCTCTATGTGCCACCGAAGACCCATACATGAAGTAATCATTTTCTGTAAAAGGTTTCATAAATAGAAAACAAAAGAAGCATCTAGCTACAAAGGCAGGCAAAAAAAAATTCCAAAGGATGGAACAAAATGCTTACTTGTAATTAAAAACACATAAGACCAGCTTCCATCAAAACTGCATTTAAATTAACTCAGAGAGAAAAAGATTGAGAGCATGTCTGTTTTTGCAATATATATTACCCCAGGTAATGTTTTCCAAAAATGTTGAATGCTACAAAATTGCAAAGGCTATCTAGCAACCTTGACAAGATTCAAACCCATGAATATACACATAAAGAAGGACCAAAAAGAAGTAGTGGATAAAATTCACCCTTCCCTGAGCAGAGTTGCAAGAAGGCCTTTTAAACATCATTTTAAACCTGCTTAATCCCCCTGCAAGTACATGAGACTTCTGCTGGATTCAAGCAAGGGTAAAATCATCTAGTCTAAATTAGCAGTATTAGCAGCACTTCAGCAGCGTGAGATGGGGGAAATGATCCTTTCAGAGCTTGTTTTAAGAAAGCTTGCACTCAGTGAATAAGTAGCTTCTGTTAATAGGGCATCTATAAAAATCCCTTCTTTATCTATGTTTGCATTCAGTTAATACTAATGTAGAGATAAGCTGCAAAACAGAGAGAGGGCTTACTTTAGAGAGTTGCTCGTATAGCTGATGACAGGAGATGATAGAAGTTCTGCCAGGGATGAGCGCGGGTGGAGGATGCTGAGAGGAGCGGGTTTAACTTCAGTGAGCAATCAATATACAGCATCTGAAGGTCAAAGGAACTTCAGAGTGTTTGAAAAATATATAAGGTATGTCAAGAAACTTGAGGGGGTTGCAAACTGTACATCTTTCTTTGGGTCATTTTCTGGGCAGACATAGAGTTGATGTGATTTTTTCACAGCGTGTGTAAGAGTATATTTTGGTAACGATATTAAGGCCAGGTATGACAGTCATTACCACTTCTGAATAATGGTGCAGGTGTACTGATGTGTTGCTACAAAGCAATTGCAGGTGGCTTATTGACTTCTTATGTGGCAGCACTTGTTCTGTTCATTGCAATTGATGTGATTAGCTTGGCCTTTTAAGGAGTGATATCTTAATTCCACTGGCAGAAGAAGGCCTGGAAATCTCAAATCGCTCTTCAAGAGTACAACAGAAATCCCCCCCTCAAGTCAGACTCCATGTACCTGGTTAAAGACAGGACTAGGTGGAACCATGAGTTTCCAGTTTGCGGTAAGTTTTGATGTTTCAAAAATTTGTTGTGCTCCTATTCAGAATAGGTTTTTTAAAACCCCTTAACGTAGATATTCTCTTGGCATATCCTGGCTCCTCCAGCTGGGATACAGGCAGCTCCCAAAGTCTCTGGCTCACCTGAAGGCCCAGTAGCAATTGCTTCCAGCTCATCTGCCCAGCAGCATCGTTCCCCATCCTGGGGAGGTTTTGAGGAACCACATAGTCTAGTGAGAAACCAGTCCAGCGTCAAGCAACCCTGGGGACCCCCACTTGGGACATGTGTGTCTAAGGTTCACAGTATTTTTCAAAAGTAATGTGCTATTGTGAGACAGACTGTAGCACTCCAAAAACACGGTCCCTCTTCAGATAGCCCCTGAGCTGTAGCTGAAGATTGAAATGTACATTATTAATTCAAGTTGCCTTCTTCCAACTGTTATGTATAAAACTGGCTCCATAGTTAGTATCAAATATGGATGTACTTCTAACAGCTTCCTCTTAAGTGAACTAATGTCATCTGAAATATACTCATGTCTATGTCAGATACCTGTGGTCGAAAGAGATAATTTTGCTGCAAGTTCTAATGCATATTACTTTAAGTAGTGTTTTCCAAAAATGTTGCATCTTATAGATGAGCCAAAAATTCTATACCCTTCAGACCGTCTGTTTACTTTCCTGATCACCTTTTCCACAGTATGGTGTGGTTTCTGTCCAGTTCCTTTCCTTCACTTCCTTTCTTCATGAAATGGAGACAAACGCCATGTATCAGACATTTGCTTGTCTTACAAAGGCAAGCATTTTGGGGGATCTTTATCTGTAACATTCAGTGCCAGGAAAGACAACATTGTCCTTTGCATATGTACGGAGTATGTTATACACAGTTATTATTTAAAGTAAACCTGTAAAAGAATAATGTAAATACATGGTAAGAATTTTAAAAGGTTCAGCACCAGCCTCAGTTCCCACTGACTCAAATGTGAGCAGAGGGAGGTTGAATTCAGCGAGATTGCTCTTGAAAATCTCACCTCTCTCTCTTTTTCTTTTTTTTTTTTTTTTTAGAAAAAGGCTAGATTGGAGATGAGAAAACAGCGAGCATGTTCTGGTCTCTGTCAAGCAATGTTTGCTGTCACTAAGAGCAGAAAAAGTAGCAGAAACAGAGGATATTTAGGGGATGCAACAAAAATACCTTCCTTCCCATCAGGACTTTGATAAATAGCATGCGTTCTGCTGTGTTTCTCTCACAGGGCATCCAGAAGCAGTAAAATGACACACACACACTCATTTTGTTTATATGACAAGTCTTCCGTTTGGAAAAACTGATGAATGAAATGCCACATGTACGGCAGTGCAGGAGATCTCATTTCTCTTCAGGCTGGAAAACGCTTATTGCGCTGAAATCACGTAATTGCGTGTGTGTGTGTGCATGAGATGGCTGCATGCACATGGGAGCTGTGCTGAGGAAGTGCAGCTCGAGCCTTTACAACAGTTGCCCATTAACACCTCTTGCAACGAGGTGGGGGGGACGGCACGTCCCCAGCCTCGCCACCCCCCTTCTTCAGGAGGGGTGGTCTTGCTTTGCCGCTGCCCCCCCCCGCCATGGCACCAGAGCAAACCCTGGGCTGCCCAGTATAAGGGGCTGTGTACAGTTTCTCTGTAGCTGACTTGATATAGGTGAAGGGATATACCTGCTTTTGGGCTTTGGACACCCATTCCGTCTTTGTGTCACCCCACAGTTGGTCAGTCGTGGCCCCCGAGCTGCACCAGAGCAGTTTTCACATGGCTCCCAGGCTGGGGTACATCCTGTGGCCCCTCAAAGCAGTGCAGGCAAGGAGGGTGTCGGGGTAACCCAAAAGGAGTTACCCCCCCACAGCCAGGTAGAGGGCAGAGGGCTCAGTCACACCAGTCCTATCTGCCTGGGGGCATTGCTACCATCAGCTGGCCAGACTCTTCACAGCTTCCTGAAGTGGGTAGTACATGCCTAGCAGGTCGGTGAAGTGTTTTGTAGGTGGCCCAGAGAGGCAGGGAGGTTGATAGCACCATCACAGCTTAATGAGCATTGCACTGAGCTCCTGCATTTCATTTAGCAAGGCTCTGGCTCCAGCTTTGGCACATGGCATCTTAAAAGCACTGCCTAAATGTTCTGCCATGTCATCTCACCACTTAACAGACCAAACCTTTCTGGCCAAAGGACGTGCATTTTTTTTGCAAGTCCTTGTCCTTCATCTGGCAAGCATGCCCAACAGCTCGTGCTTCCTCCTGATTACCATGCCAGGGAGTCTCCTTCACACAGATCCTCTCTGTGATTATCTCATTTCTCATGCCATCTCCTTGACTGCCTGTAAACAGTTCATTTCAGCGGCTGGGAGTCCTTACCTGGCAGCTTTCTCAAAGGTCCACATCACTGTTGCATAGGGCAGGACGGAGAGTGTGCATGCAGAACAGTTTCATTTTTGCTTCTCAGGAGAGTCCTTTGTCTCTCCATATAGCCTTCCTGTTTCTCTGGGGCGACGGTGCCAGCACCGTCCTCCTCACAGTCCCCTTGGAACAGTCATTGTCCTCCATGATGACACTTCTGAATTACACAAAGCTATCTGGGTTTTCCATTTTGCAGCCTTCTCTTTTAGCGTATTCACTGTCTGGTGTTTTTCTCTTGTAGAGGTCTATGCCGTATTGTATGCATCTGACTGTGGTAAAATCCTCCAGGCTTAGCCCTGGTTTCTTTTGATGCTGTCTAATCATTAGCAGGCACACGTGCAGATGTACATTTTTCTTTTCTTTATTTCTATCTATGCATACCTCTTGCATCAGATGCATTAGGAGATGGGTGAGCTTTTGTCCTGGCAATGACCATAAAGTGGAAGCTGACCCTGTAAACCATCTCAGCAATATCTGAGAGGACGTATTTGAGTATACTCACTATGCCTGTGCTATCTGCCTCACAGAAGCTTGAATTCGTGCAGGCGGATTATTTGCTTGGGGCAAAGGCATGGTGTTGGGGGAAAGGGGAAATGCTAGACAATTTCGTTCTATAGTGTACATGCTCTACAGAAGCTCAGAAAGGCAGTGATTTTTGTATTTCAGGAGCTTCAATTGTCCCTTGACATTGGCTTCATGTTGTGCAGGATCAGTGGCACCAGCTCTTCTTCTGATCAATCTGTATCCAACACAACGAGGCCCCTCCTGGGCAGTGAGCTTGAGGTACCACTTGGTGGATGCACAGTAGCACCATATATCCCACCTGTGCCTTCTCTCTAGACTAATGGGAAGAGTTTAGGCCCATGGCAAAGGGCTGAGCGGTTTTGAAATTTTGTCCTTGGAAATGCTTCAGATGGCCCCACCTTGCAGCTCTGTGTGTGCTTGGCCTCCTGGTAGTCAGCTAGATTCAAGCTGGATAGCTCAGGCCCCCTCCTCCTTTGCTACAAGAGGTTGTCTCTATTCCCCACCTCAAACATTTCTCTCTCTAATCAACCACCACATCCCATCCCACCCCATCAGGCCCTGCACCTCTGTGGAGGCCTAACACAACCCTCTGAAGTATAGAAATCACCTGTAGTGACTGTGCCCTCCTGACCCCACCGAGAAATGCTCAGGGTGGGGAATGGAGACCACCTCTTGTAGCAAAGGAGGAGGGGGCCTGAGCTATCAAGCTTGAAACTGGCCAACAGTCATACGAGAAGCAGAATCGGAATCAGAGCTTGTTTATTGTAATGGCATCATCTGACATGAGGAAAGGAGCTGACTGCTTGTGGCTGTAGCATGAGTGAAATTATTTGTTTGCTTTTTTCAAGTGCGTGCTTATACTGTGTTACCTGCTACCTCACCTCTTATTTGTCTTCCTGACTTCAGTCTTTAAAAGACTCAAATCCTGGTAGCATCTGCTTTTTGTTTGGGAAGCGCCTGGTGTATTGGAAATGCTCTTGAAGTAAACAAATGAAGGCAATGATAATGGCAGTATAATGTAGACAAGTTGTGAAGCAAAATTACCTATTCCCCCGAAGAACATTGAGGTCTGCGTCGAATTTGGTTCTTCTTACATCCACATAAGACAAGGGAGTGGAAGCTGCTTGGATTTGCGGGGAGGCAGAAATTTGATTTTTCTGGGCTCAGGTTTAGATTGGAAGGAAAAGCAAAAGAACTCTGCTCCTGATTATGCTGTAAATCAAATTAACTTTACATGTCTGCTACGTCTTTCAAGTTTAGTGTTCTCTGAATTACTGCCTTCATGTTTACACTGTTAAAAGTCTAATGCATTAGTAAGCAGCAATCACCACAGCTTTGCTCTGCATTTGCAAAAAGCAAGGGGAAAAAAAAAACTCTTTACCAAGAAGGACTGTCAGGGATTACTGCGTGTGCACGTTGTGACAAACCAAACAGCCTCCAGGGTGCTTATCTCTGCTGCTGCTCACTTCATGTTTTATCCATTAAATGAACATGATGACGGTATTTTTTCTTGTTTCTTGACATCACGTCTACCGCACTGGTGAAATTTAACATCCAGTCATCTTGGCTCAGTTCAGTTCTACTAAAGTGGCAATGTCATATAAATTAGCTTTGAAGAAATAATTTTGTTAATCATGGAATTAAAAAACTCCCTTGCTTGTTGTGTGTGTTTTGAAGAGAAGGACTTGGTTTCAGCAGGTTTAAATTTGGTGAGATTAAGACAGATATGCAAGGCTTTTCTCACATTACCAGATTTTTATTATAGCTCTGTTTTTGTGGAAAGTATATACCTTTTTAATATATTTCAATAATACAATTAGGTTAATCACATAGAGAAGTCAACTGTTAATACAGGACTACTGTGATCTATAGCTATTTTTAAAGGGTCCTTCAAAAAGAATAGGAATTGTTCAAGGAAATGGGTTTATTATAAAGGTATTGGGATTATGTTTAATAATGATGTTCCCTGGGAAAAAGCTTTCCTCCTCTTCTCTGTTGTATGTCACTGCCTATTTGCATTTTTAAAACATTTTCATTGCACTCTGTGGAGTTTCCTCACTTCTTCTTTTAAGAATTTAACATAGCTGAAAGTGATACTTGTCTCCAGTTTCTCTGGGAAAAGAATAACTGCTACTAAGAAGGCAGAGAATTTCTGATTGTTGGGTTTTCCCATAAAACTAATTACAAAATTGCATATTGCCTGGCATGATAGTGTTTGAGCTGCGGCCTCGGTTGGCTGTGACAGGATCAGAGGGCATACATGCCCAGCCTGCCAGATGGGATTTGTATTAGCAGGAAAATTCTGGTTTTGACAGGGCTATCGTAGTGTCCCGCTGCTCGCCTTCCTCAGTATTGTACAGACTGCTCTATTCTTCAAAGACCAGCTCATCTCTTGTGCCTCTGATGTAGCAAACACATCAGACACAGCAAGAACTTCGCAGATCCTGAGATGGATTTCCCCTGAAAATGATTTAGCTTGCTGCCTTTATCTTCAATAAATCTTGGCAGCCAGACAGCACAATCTGTTGCCACTCACATCTTGCTTTGTATGAAAGTTACCCTTAACCTAACAGGAGCCATTTGATCCTTTTAAAACTGCAAGCTATCTTTGGTGAGGCTCAGCTTTTCAAATACTGCTCTGTGGCTGCAAACAATTATTTTGCCTGTTTTGTCACCATCATCACCCATTGCTCTTTTTTCCCCAGTGTACTTAATCTCCCATATCTAAATCCAGTCTTACATATAAATAAATACAGGAAAAATCTGTTCATTTTGTTGTGTATGAGAATGTTTAATAAAAATGAAAGTTATGTGGTAGATAGGCATTTGGGAATGATGCAGGTGCACATTTAACCTGAGGCTCATTTATTGAATGAAGAAAGGCTGCAATACCTTCCTGACCACAACATTCTGTAGAAACAGACCTTTGCTCAAAAAATACCTGTATCCTAGAGAAGAACCCAAACTGATTTGGAAAAAAATAAAATTGCTTAATTCTGCTGTGTTTTAATACATGTGGATATTATTAATGAGATGTTGCCCATAGGAAGGGCTGGGTTTGTTGTATTCTGTCCTCTAACCCTGGTGCACCTTTGTAGGATAGAAAGAGCACTCTTGTCCCTCCTGGTAGTGTTCATCCCTGAGAGGCACGAAGCACCCTTATATTTTTGGTATGAAACCAAAAGATCCTGGAGTCAGAGCCCCATACTCTGGGCACCAGAGTGGGCCTGTTGTGTCTTCCAGAGCTCAGCTCTTCTCTCCATCCACAGCTTCATGCTATGAACATCCACCAGTTCACATCCAGTGGGAGCAAAATGTGGTGGTGTAGGTGTCCCTGAAGTCATTTGAAATGTAAGACAGTGAGGTGTCCGCAAGAGGTGGGCAGATATGACACAGGACCCAGGCTTGTCTGGAACGAGAGTCAGAAGCTGAGGGGACCTCAGGGTCCTCAGATGACACCAGATCCCACTAGTGGTCAATCAAATCCAGTGGTAACTGGCCCAGGGATTGCAGCTGCCACCAGATCTTTTTTTAAGGTAGAAGTGGAATATATTCAAGAGGAGTGTTCTGCTTTGAAACTAGGTGAACTATGTAAACTTAAGCCATCTGACAGTAAATGTTTCATTTTGGGTTTCAGATTTTTCAGACTCATTTTGCTTTACCACTCTGTCTTTCCTCTGTCAACAAAGAAGGTACTTTAATTCCTGCAGCTTTTGAGGTCATAATTCACAAACTTGATTTGCTTTTAATATAGGATTTGGGGATACAGCTTGTATTTGTAATGTTAAAAATTATTTTAAAAATGAAGAGTTAGGGCCTCAAATTGATTTAAAACTGTGTCATTCCAGATTGAAGTAATTGAGGACTGGGTCCATAGGCCAGTTTGTAATTGTTCTTGTCTCTGGTTAGTTGGCAGAAGACATTTAAAAAACCAAGTCCATATCCAGTAGGAAGGAAAGCTAGTAAAAATCTGTATTTAAAACATTTTTTCAGTGAAAAATCAAGTTTTTGCCTAACAATATAATTTTTGTTTGAAATTCTTTGATTGGTTCATTCTTTTTGGGCTGAAAGAGTCAAAGCCTGAAGAATACTTTGGGCGTTATATATGAATAGCTTAAATCTTTTTGCAGAAACTTTGCAAGCAGTTCAAGCAGCAACACTGAGACAATAAAGCTTGCCTGGAATTTTGGATCATTAATCAGTGTTCTTTATACAGAAATGTTGCTTGAATTGGCACAGCCCCACACAGTGATGGGAAAGAACTGCAGAATGAAGAAGTCCTTTTATTTAAAAGCAAAAAATAACACTCTGGAAGCATGACTAGCAATATTATACTAAAAATAGTTTCTCTCTTTGACTTTTTAGCTGATTAATTGGTTATGTAAGAGAAATATTTATAGCATAGGAGCAGCCCAACCTGCTGCATGCCCAGAAAGCATAGCATGACATGCAAAATTTGGGGAGAATAGCTGAAATAAAAAAGACTTTTCTTCACTTTCTTGTCATTCTAATGCAATGATATGATATGATATGATATGTGATATAATATGGTATGATTTAGCACTGAGTCCAAGAGACACAACCAAAACCAGGATACTTTTAGCCCCTTCAGCTGATTCTTGGGCTGGCACGTTTTTCTTTGAATGAATGAATGAATGAATGCCCTAAAAGCAGAGCTGCTTGGTAGATGTAAGTTTTATTGGTGGATTGTAGTAAATTGAACATAGCAATGATAATGTCTCATAGTAATGACAATTTCTCAGATGGTAGTGTCATTTCTTCACAATTTCAACTGACTTTACCTTGCTACATTTAATATTTTTCTTGCAGAACAAGTGAAGATGCCATATGCCAAATATGTTTCATGTCATGGCATCTCCACCAACTCACAATGATACAATATATCTGTCTTAAAAATTTGACTCCTTTTTAGTAGTCATTTTATGTAAGAATGCCAATGTTTTCTTAAAATGAGTGAAGTCACTAATTTATCAAGCTGTTGCCAACACACTAGCAGTAGAGAAGTAGAGCCTAAGAAGTATATGAAATGTATTCTTTTTCCTCTTTCTAAAATTTTCAACACTTCTCATTTCCCTGATTACGGATAGGCTCAGGAAAATGAACTTCCATGTGCTGCATTTTGTTTATTTCCATTCCAACTCTTTTATTCTATGTGGACTAGAACAAAAACTTTTCCAAGTAAATAGGATATATGAGATTAAATGAGAAAGATGAGAGATGAACAGCCAAATAACTAGTAAATTTTGGCTGCAGCCAAAGCAAAGGAGGAGAGAAGGTGATGCAGAGGGAGTGAATAAGGGCTTTCAGAGTGAGAACAGACAGAAGTGCTGTCTGCAGTGTGTTGTTGCCACTCGTCTTTGCAAAACGGACTCGTGCAATCTTCATTGTTATTGCTGCCCCTTCTGATTGTACCCTGCTGTTAGCACTGCTACTAACTCAAGAAGACTGCATTCCACGTAAAGGCTCAACTTTTATTTTTCTTGAAGGCAAGCTAAGAGAACAAGCTCTTCACAAGGGAATGAAATACCTATCCTGCACCTTAAAAGTAAAAGTTAAAATAAAAAAGCATAAAGTTTTTCAGGTGCATCTGCATTAGTGCCCTGTTTTGGATCAGGTGTTGCATCTGAAGTCAATCTCTTGGTCATCCCCACTTAGCAGACCTTGGTTCGCCTCGCAGAACAGTGTTAGAGTGTGATTCCTTTCAGATGAAAGTAAATAAAAAATTCGTTCCAGAAACATACCTAATGCACTCCAGACACTAACGGATGCTCAATCAGTAGGAGCAGACTAAGCACTAGTCTGAAGTCAAACACCCTGAAATGCAGGTAGGGGGTTCCTCAGCACGAACTGTTTCAGTCTACAGCTCCACTTTGGCCCCACTTGCCGATGAAATACTCTTCTTTACTTGGGCTCTCTTTCACTTACTGTGACCTTGGTTCAACCAGTCTGTGTCTCTCCCCCAGTTCTGCCTGCATCGAGGCTAGTTCTTTCCTTCACTGTTAAAAATCAGCAAAGCATGAGGAAGTGAGTGAAGTGATGTAGCTTCACACCATCTGAAGATCTCAACTCTCCTGCTTTCATCTGCCAGCTCTGGTGCTCTCATACTCAAAAGATTTTTAGAAAGAAAAGCTGATGGAAGAAGGATGACTTGTTGGGACACACGCAGCAGCATTTTTATGACAGCTCCAACCAGTTTTACTTCAAATTTACTTCAAGCTGCAGTGCAACTTTGGTTTGATTTTTAAACGGTAATGTTTACTCCTTATTAATACCAAGACTGCCTTATAGTAGACAATTTTGGACCAAATCCGTCCAGTGCTCACACTTTTAAATAGTCACAAAAGAATTTTAACAGTTGCCTATAAATTTAATTGCTTCATAGCAATTATTATGTCTGCATTACAGAATAGTATATGTTTTTTATTACCCTTAGGTCCCTTTTTAATAGGAGTGCTGTGCTTTGTACAAGTCAATTATTTTTGATAGTTACAGTAATTAATGTTTAATTCTATTTTATTAGCCTCATTTTGTTCAACTACCTTGGAATCAATCCAAGCGTTTCTAAATGCTATACTTTGTGTGTGCATGTGTGCACACATCTGCATACTCTTCATGGGTCCGTATATGCAACCAGTGAGTGAATTATTCTCACAGAGGGGGAAATGTGAGACTCATCTCGGAAGACTATAGAAACACATGTGCTGTCCTCTTTCCCATGGCTATCAATGATATCCCTCATGCTCATCTCACAACTGCAAGCAGATCTTCCAGTTTTCTTCTACACAGACACATATTTGGTGTCTCCTGGTAGATGTTTCTGATGGCTGTAGAACTGTATTTTCAATGGCTTCCAGTAGCCACGTGTATGAGTGACCTTTTGCCTCTTATTCCTTTATTTTTACTTTCTCCTCTTTCCTCTCCACTTTCTGCCTCCTTCCTTTTCCATTTCTGTTTTCCCTGGGAATGAATTTTGCAACTTTTACTGTTCTTTATTTCTGATTTCTCTTCCTTCAGTTTTCTTTCTTTTTCTCTAATCTTTCAATGGCCTGTCCCTTTCCTTTTCTCTTTCTTCCCTGCTTCAAAGGGAATAGGAAACCTCTGTCTTCCTCTGAAGTATCTCTCCTAACTCTTACTCTCTACCAGGTGTATACCCTGTCTCAGAAGCTATACAGTTCTAGCATTTTATATTTTGTTTCACTTTGTCTGGGGATGGTACTTCTGTCCTCTTCTCTCCTTTTCTCCATAGAGTTTTGTCTCTCTGTGATCTCTCCCCTCCTTCCTGAATATGAAAATTGTATTTAATTTGTTCTTTCAAAAACGCACACCTTTTTCACTTCTGAATTTTCATTAAATCTTCATGCCCTTCATATGTTTGTCAATTTTCCTGTGAAAATGAGGATGGCACCACAGAACTAACAATAACTGTGTAATCATTTATTGGATTTTTTTGTTCTTAAAAGAAGACACCACCCTTTGCACTGTGGTGACCAAGCATAATTTCCCAGCAAGCTCAGGAGACTTGTGACCTTATGGATGATTCTCAAGTCCCAGAGAAAGCTCCACAGTTATGGAAAATCTGTTGGCTATGCACACATTACTATCTACTCTCTTTCTTGTTTGGTTTTTCCCAGTTTCCATGGTTGATCTTTTTCCATCAGTGCAGCAGCTGTGACTAGTTTTGTTCCGAGTAAACATTTATGCTACGGAAGTATCCAAAGGCCCTAATCAATCCTGGAGCTTCATAACCTGGGTGTTGTACATTCATAGAAAAGAAAACTCCTTTGGCTGGAGCAACTACTGCTTAAATGTCTGCAGCGCAAATTTTGCTGTGTGCTGCTTTCTAGCATGTTTGCCCATACCACAGCACAGCAAAAGGCAGCTGCACATGACTTCTTGAGGCTGTCATTCCACTGCCAGGTGTTTTCTGTTCCCTTCAGTGATTATTAAGTTCACCACAGTGAATTCTGCAAATAAATCAGGGATCAGACTCACCAGTGAAATGAGGGAAGGGGCCTGAGTCGTCTCACTCATTAATTCCTCTTCATTGATATAACCATGGTAAACTGGTGTTGACATGTCAGATTTGGGGGATGGATATTTTGCACGTTGAAGGACAGACGGTGTTTCCTAGCCATCTCTGCCTGCTGCCCTTTCCTGTTTCCTTCCACTTTGCTGTGAACATTTGCAATGCAGTGTGTAAACTTGGACAGAGACTCCACACTCCAGCAGGGAAGACGCTGCCAAGAAGTTAGCTATTTGAAATAATCTTTCTCACACTGGTTTAATAATGCTCATTGGGCATCAGTTATGAAGAACACACTGGGAATAATAGAAATGGTTATATACTGACCACATATTACAGAACATTTTAGAACTGCTGAAAGGAAAGCTGCTCTACACAGTGTATTAGATAGAGCAATGGAACCTGAAGAAAATTATCTCTTCTGAGAGATTAGGAAAAGATAAATAAAAAAATATTTCCAGCAGTATGAAAAGCATTGACAAATGCCATAAAAAGGTAGGGCTCTGAAAAACAGATCACATCTCAGAAAGACATCCAGGAGAAATTACGGATGGACTACAGGACTCATCGAAGTGCTCCTAGAGGCAGACAGAGAGTGGTCCTGCTGTCCTACAGATACTGCGGCAGGATGATGGTACAGGTTCACTTTGAGACTTTTTAAAGATTTCTGTGATGGAGAGATCCTTGCCTCCCTCCAGGCAGAATGCTTTCGCTAGTACACATTATTAGATCAGACCAGATATTTGCCCAATATATAAAAGTTCAGATTCTGCCCCAATAAAGCAGAGTGGGGCCTTGGGTGAATACCTATTTATTTATCTACTGCAAAGGCTTACAATTTTTTACCAAAACTCCATTGTGCCCGAAGGAACCCTTCCAAAAACACTTAATTGAACCCAATATGTTCCCATTAAAAGCTTGAACAAATCATCATTTTCCATTGCTTATCATCAGAAGTTTACCAACCGGCTCTAATTGCCAAATCTAATTGCCAAATGCCAGTAAGCGTTTGTAGGGAGACTAAAAGCAAACCTCGCTTGTGCACCCTTAACCCTTTGTCTGAACAAAGATGGCAGAAGGCACAAACAGCTTTGGCAAAGGCACTGCTGGTCCCTTCTACCAAAAGCAACCCTCATGGCAGCCTGCTCAGAGATGTTCACCACTGCATAAGGATGTGCAATGAAGTACTCGAGGGGGTTCTTCAGGCACATAATACTGTTCAGGAATTATTCAGCCGATTGAAATGGCCCCTTCCCTCACTTCACTGCAGTAATGCTCACGGGCGTGACATTAAACAAACTCTTACCATGCATCTAATTAAATGGGGGCTGAGCACTATCTCCCTCAGTGTTTTAATGCAGAATGTGGATTCTTCCGTGGCTAACTCACATCAAGCCAGTGATGGCTGTTTTGTAATGAGATTACAAGACCTGATAATAGCTCCCCAGTTATTATCTCTATGCCAAGACATTTGTAACTGTAAAAGGTATTACAAATAGGAGACTGGAGAATGCACTCCAAAACCTTCTAACTAGTAGATGGGAAGCAGCTTTACAGCTTGAGCAGATTTACTACTTCCCCCAAAGAAATCTCTGTCTTCCAGAACTGAGAAAGAGAAATCACTGGAGAATGCCCAGATGTGATTGTGTGCAGCCACTTTTGCTCCTGTCAGCTCCAGTCCTATGCATCTGCTAGCAGGCTTGAACCCAAGCAGCATCAATCAGATGAGCTGATACGGCACACGAAGAAACACCCATTCTAAAAAATACATGGGAATTTTGTAACTTGTGTTTCCCAGCAGAAGACTTTAAAAAAAGACTGAAAACATTGATGTTTCCAGCATGGTTGGTACTAATCTAAGAAAGCAAAGGCAAATTCAAAGAGATCACTAATTAGAAGAGATAGCACTTAAAAATAGTGAAAATACCAAGCACTGTACAAACTATTTCTTAATCTTTGCAATAAATGTAGACTGTAAAATATTAACAAAGATAATGACTAACAGATTAGAATTTATTATGCAGGACTTGATTCACCATAACCAAGAGGGATTCATTAGAAATAGATTACAATGTACAGTAATAATAACAGACAATTATTGAACATAATAAATCTATGTAAAGAGAGGGATGAGTTAATGTCTGTCTTTTCCATTAGAGGAAGAAAAAAATCATCTGATCATGTAAACTTGAGTCACTCTGCTCTTACTGTCCTCAGATTTTCCAGCAAGAACAAACAGGTCTATGTGACAGAGAGAGCCATGAATAAGCAGAAATGGACTCTTGTCTCAAGGAGATGTTGTAGAAAGAGCCATAAGCTCAAAATGCCCCTCTCCTCTTTACTTTTAAATTATTTTTTCCGTATTAAAGTCTAGCCTTACTAACATAACAACCACAAATAAATGGACTGGGCAAGGATAAAATAAATGACATTGGTAAATAGTACATTAATATTTCTGTCATAACCAACATATGCTATTTGTTAGTATGCTATTTGTTTTAATATTTTTATTTCTTACTGAGTTCAGTTAGATGGTAAGAAAGGAGGTTGCGTGGGATTTTTAACACAGCTTTAATTAATATTCAGAGCACATTGTGGCATTATATTTCTAATATTCAAATTTTGATGTTATTCTAAGTGTTTCATTAAAAAATTGATTCTAGTGGGAACTTCTTTTATAGTGCTTCAATATGTCAGAAATAACAATTTTTGTTATCTGTGGCACGCTTTCTTTGATTCCACCTCCAGGAAATATCTGCTTTGTAAATTGTTCAAATAGTAAACAGTTCTTTCTAGGTTCTGTCATCTTTATTCTGCTTTTCCTCCTGCCTTTCGGTCCTGTACCATTCAGCACAAGAGCTAGATCCAATGATTGTGTTAGGCCATTTATCATAACCCTAATAAACAGCCTTTTCTGGATGTTTGCCAGCTGACCGTGTTGGGACCCAGCATGCTGGACTTACTCATGAAGCTTCATGGAGCTTAGAATCGGTCATTCATACTTTACATCCAACTTATGGGTTACAGATAGGTGGACCCTGCCTTTGTCTGCTGCTGGAGAGGGCAGTCCCTGTTGCACTGGCTAGAGACAAATAGTATTGTTCTTGTTATTTCTGTTATTACTGACAATAACTGTAGTAATAAACATCTTGCTAGAAGTTACTTATTTAGACAAATGTCTTTCCTTCTGCTTTTTCACTAATTTCTTTTTTTTTCTTTTTTTTTTTTCTTTTAGAAGTTAAATGGTTTCATTTTAATGAGACAGCCCAGAGCAGCTGGCAGATACTCACTGTTCCTCGGAATGATTGACCTTACGCAGGATGGAACTTTCGTAAATTTAAGATTAAAAAAATCTTGACTTTGAAAACAAGGCTCTTGATGCTATCCTGTGAATTTTAGATCTATATCTAAATTTCTGATCTCTGTAGAGAAACACAAGTAAAAGCTGAGGAAAGCTAATAAATCACTCTCTGATCTGAACTGAGCTCCATTAGAAATAGAAATTTGTTGCTTATAGTGTACACCTCTTGGCTCTCATTAAAGCCTTGTAGAAATGATACACTGTACTTGAAAACCATAGATTGGAAAATAAATACATTCGAGCTGCATTGCTGGGCCAGTGCTCTGTATCCCAGTGGTAAACTTAGCCTACTAATGGCTAATGCTTTAAAGAAACACAAAAGCCCTAAGGCTAGACTTGTATTGCATTGTAGCTGCCTAGTAGCTGCAAATATTAATCAAAGCTTTTGAACTTGTGAAGTAGCGCATTGTTCTTGATCATCTGTAACTGAGCCTAGACCAACTTTTGACATGGTTTGGATAATTGCTCCTGCCTGAAAATGTCTGCTATTTTTTCTAAAACAGCTTTTTTCTCCACTTAACTATGCAAATAAAAGAGACATGCTCAACGGGACAAGCAGCAGTGTGTTAAGCACCAGACACTGGGGCCCTGATTTTGCAAACACAGATGTCCGTGCTCATCTGCTCCATTGAGGTGACTTCAGGAAGCTCCACAGCAGTCCCTTCTCCCCCCTGCTCTCGCATCTCCTTCCCTACCTTTGCAGTGAGCAAAGCGCCTCAGCACTGGGCCTCTCTTTCTGACTTTCTTCCCTCCCTCCTTCCCTCGCCTTCCTTCCACCCTTCCTATGCAGTCTTCATCCAAGGCTCCTTGTGACAGGGAGCGAGATCTCTCACTGCCCACTGAGGCTAAAGGTGAGTATTTGCAGGACTGAGAGCACAAGGGTGTCCTTCTCCTCCTTCTCCTCCTTGTCCCTCCCCTGACAACAGAACACAGGACTCGGGGGTCTCTGCCAGGGTATTGACTCTTGAGGAGACAAAATCCTCTCCTGGCCTCTCTTTTTTGATGAGACCAATGGACACAGGGACACTGGAGGAGCTTTTTCTTCTACCCTGATGGTCCATATGAAGCCCACAGTGCCAGTCGATACCATACTGCCTTTTGACTCGCTCAGCAGAGCCAAGAGCATCCATCAGGGCTCCTGGCTCAGATCTGGGCTTGAGGGACCAAATGTTTCAGTCTTCCAGCTAGCTGCCAAATGTATTACGCAGCATTCAGAGGACCAGCATGCAAAACCTGGTATAGGAGGGTTTCCCACATTTTATCGACATTTCTACTTTTTCTGCATGGCATAACTGCATTGAAATCCTAATAAGTAGGAGTGTTTAGGGATGAGGCAGTCCCTCACTTCCAGAGTTTCCCCACAGGGAGTACACTTGCCACCTTGTGTGTCATGAGTGGCTGCAAGGCTCCTGTGCATTAAAACTACAGTAATGTGGAGAACTTGGGTTGCATCACTGTGAAAAGAAATCGCTCTAGTGACGTGAAGTGAGTCAGCCTGGACTGGCTGGCCTTCAGTAGATTGAAGGCCACAGTATGCTCCTTGGGAAAGTAATTGCTCAAGCACTTGCTTTTCACAATCTCTTCCTTGAGGAAGGAGGAAAAAAAAGTATTCTGTTCACTTTTCAAACTCCAGGAAGGAAGTCAGTCAATTTGACCAGTATCAATTTTGAAAGACAAGCAAGCAGCCAAAGAGTTGCTCTCCCACCCTGATCTATTTGGGCATATAGTGGGCATAGGCTTCTTGCAAACCCCAGACTTCTTGTTCTGAGTGTGGGAGCTGTTGGGCTTGGCTTGGGTCTTTCACTGCCTGGTTTTGGTTTTGCCATCGATTGCTCTTTTTAAACCTGGTTTATGGGACTAAATTGTTGGCGGTGTTACATTGTGCATTCAAACCACTGTAATGCATTTTTTTTTTAATTTTGGTACTGCTTGTCTTCATCTGTACACAGCCATTTATCTCAGGATTTACAAATCTGCAGTGTAATTTGTTCACAGCTAAGGCTACACTTATTCAAAGTGAGAGCTGAGAAACAGGAGACAGATTGCTGTCAGAAGACACAGACCAATATTTTCAATATTCTTTGTACAAAGGCATTTTACTTTGCTCATCCAGTGTTACGTGGAAGAGTGATCAGAAGGGAGCTATGAGGAAATATGGTGAAAATTCAACTTGGAAAGGTTGCCTTTCATTAGTTAAGGAGAGGCACAGTTATATCATTTCACCACCTTGTTCTAGGTTTGTTTCCAAGATTTAATTGTTTAGATTATATAATTTTATTCAGACATGTACAGCTTTTTATAACAGCAACGTGTTGAAGATTCCTGCGGCCATGACCTCTGTAGTCTCAAGATGAAAAACTGGACAGTAAAAAAGATCCAGAAATTTAAGTTAATTTAAATCTATTCATTAGTAAAAAAGAGCAAATAATAACTATTCATAATGATAAAGAAAATATAAGTAGAATCCCCAAAGGACTGAGCTTAAATCCTATATGAGTGACTTGCAAATTTGTCTTTAAAGTGGGGGGGAAATAAAGCTATTTTTTTTAGTTATAAACTCATAAGAAGAAGCAAGGTAAACCAGCAAATATATATAACAACACATGGTTCTGCTCTTTTCCAGATTTGTTTGAACTGATGGGGGAGCAGAGTAAAACCTATCTCACAGCTCAGAGAATGTGAACAAATGGTTTTTCAGAGCTGTAAAATTAAATTTCAGTGATTCCTTCTCACATTCAAGCACTAGGATCAGGCTTGAGAATAAACATGATTATAAGAATTAATAAAATTAGCTGGGGGACACACCATCTTACTGAAGGTTTTTATTGAGCAGAAATATCCTCAGCTAATATAAATCAGTATGGTTCCATTGACGTCAGAGGCTCTGCAGCAATCTGCACCGGCTGGGGAAGCAGTCTTCTGTGGCTGAGAGTGCTTTTCCCCAATCCGGACCTGCTGCTTTAAGAATTTTAGGAAGAACAGAAAAATGCCTCATGGTCTTGTGATAATTGCTTGTTACTGTCGGAGAAAATATTATACACTGTGTGCCTCGGCACAGGCTGCCAGAACAGAAAGACACCTTCATTTGTGAGAATTATATCTGAGCACTTTGGACATTATTCAGTTTTACTGGGCTGTATTTACTTTAACTGGTTTTATTTATTTTCTTTCCGTATAAGAATTTACTGCATACACATAATACTTTCTCTCGTCTTTATTATTGGATTTGCTTCATCAACTGATCTCACTCAAATTTGTTTTGGTTATAACTGAGCTGTTACTTTTTACATATAAACAGTGAAATGTAGGAATTGCCATTCCGGGCAAGACCAGCTGTCCGTCTGCTCCAGCATCCCACCTCTGGCCTCAAGGCAAGGCACTGAGGTACAAAATAACCTGCCTCCCCAGTCTCGAGGTTTCTAGTTGCTTTATACACTGAAATGTGAGGCTTTACACTTATCATTAAGAAAACTTTGTCAACTAAAGTAACGGAACGTGTTCTCGTTACCTATATAAAGGCCCTGTCCCTCTTTAATCCTGCTAAGCTCCAGGCTTTTCTCATTACTTTGTGACAGTGAATGCCACAGTTTAATCATGTTTCACCTAAAAAAAAGTTAAATCTGTGTTCAGTGTCATCAACTGTTCCCTTACGTTGGTATTGCAAGAAAAGGCGAATGGCAGCATCCAATTGACTTTTGCTGCAATAATCTGTGACCCATTCTTCCCTCAGCTAAGCCATTCAAATCTTTTCCATCTGTCTTCATCTGGAAGTCCACCCATGCCTCTTATCATTTTTACCAGCTATTTCAACTCCTATTTTCACTCTATCCTCATTTGATCTCTGCCCTAACTGTAGGGCAGTTGTGTTCCTCGGGGCACTTCACAGTCCTGATCTCCCAGTTATCAGAAGGATTTCCGGAGAATATTGTGGCTTTTTTCCTGCCTGCATACCTACTTCTCCACTAGAAATCCAAGCACTGGATGGTGCTTAAAAAATCTAAGCAAAGGATGTTGCACAACTGGGCAATAACAGGTCTTCTCCAGTCAAGACACAACCATCGGGACCTCAGTACTGACAAGTTCTCATGCAAGCCAGAGTTAGACAGCAAGAACTAAACACAGTATTTCAGGGAAGGGCATGTCACTGTCATATGTCACAGTTGTTCTGCTGACACTTTGCAGGACACATTTTGCTTGTCTGTCAGTACAGCATTACAAAGCCAAAATCCTTAATTATTTTCCTAGACACACTGACATTTAGATTTTTTACAGACCCTGATATTTTTTTTTAAAAGTAGCATTTTGTTCTGAATTATGAGCAGGGCTGTAAGGAAACACACTTCCGATCTCAACTAAATTGTTGTTCGTTTATTCAAATGAGCATGTGTCAGGGAGAGGAGCAGGACTAGTGCAAAATCTTTGTGTCATTAGTTTTAAGTGAACTAGCCTGATCTCCTCTGGTTGGGAGGATGGAAGGCATCTCACTAGATGTGACCTTTTACCTGTATCTTGTGAGATGTGGCCTCGTACCTGAAATTGAGCAAAACTGAATGTAGATTTGTGTTGTCATCTTGTCATCTTCACAGCATAGTGACTTTCTCTTAGATATATTTAGCAAGCATACAGAGATTGGAGTGAATAAGCTAATGATATGACACATTCCATATGACACATATGACCCAGATGTAAAACAAAAAATTGCCATTACAATGAGATCAGTGTGAAACCAAAAAGAAAATGGGAAGTTTAAAACCTTTAAGATTACCTAGGCAACATAAAATCCATTAAATGACTTGCAGCAGTTGGGGAAAAAAAAAAACAACCCAAAATCACCATGCAAAATAAAAGATAAGTGCATGGCAGAATTATAGCCCTTTAGCCCATACAGTATTTATGTATATTGTTTTTACTTGTAACCATGTAAGAGAGAATAAATGTAAATATTTCCTTCCTTTTGATAAAAAAAGAAAAATAGTGTCTTAGCATTGCCTTAAATTTATAAACAACTTTTCATCATGAAAGATCCCCAACTGACAGGGGAATTGAAATGCAATATCATACTTCAGAATACCATACTTCATATTTCTGGTAGCATTGTTCATTTATTTGAAACAAAAGCTTCTTAAAGCTCTGCCTTTTCTATGTTCAATGTAAGTTTAACATTTTTGAAGCTCAACAGATAAAAAAACCCAGTTAAAGCTGATCCCTCTTCTAGTCTTGGTAACTAAACCGAAGTCCAGAGAAAATCTGCCGTTTGCTCAAACTAATTGCATCTATTGGTGTATCTTGGAGGAAAGACATGGCAAGGTTTCCTCCTTCCTTTGCAGAAGACAGAGTGGTTGCACAGCAAAGGTTCTGCTATATTCCCAGTAGAGCTGTTTAAAATTATGATTCATTTATGCACCTTATCTTAGAGTGTTCCCTGCCTTCTCTAAAATGTAGCCCTCTTCCCCTGAAGCAAATGCTGACCATAATATCAAAAAGGAGAGTATTCTTGAGTGCCAGTTAGGGTGAGCACCTCAATTTAATTCAACCTGTGGCCAGGAGGGAGGAAGATTTCCTCCCCTGCTGCAGAAGGGCTTTGGGGAGGCAGGGAGAGGCTGGCCCCGTGGCCAGGGAGGTGCACAGGCGAGTAGGAACCCCGCAGCCTCCCCAGCAGTTCCCCAGCCTCCAGCAGCCTGGAGAGGAGGGCATGCACACCCGCACCCGCAGTAAAGCTGTCTCTGGTGAAGACATTTATGAGGGTTATGGCTAATGTCAGCTGACAGGTACAAAAGACTCTTCCTTTAGCAGTGGCGAGGGCTGAATCATTAGGTCTCTGTTAGGGACGTAGGTCTCCTCGCACAAGAAATGGTCTCGAGCTGGTTTTTGAACAAGTGTAATTTTTCAGAAGTTCATTTTCTCACTCTGTCATGGGCCTCAAAATCTATTGATATTTAGCAGTGTTTCAGCAAAAAACAATGTTTTTGAGACTGTGTCTCTTCTTTTCTCTGTTTTCTCTTTATTTTCCAATACTGTCAGCTCACTCCTCTAAATTGCCAACCTGTGCTCTATGAGTGTCTCAAGTTTTGTTTTAACCAGTATTAATACAGACAGGCTGTCAGCAGCTTCATTGTGTAAATACTCCATTAGTTCCCTAAGGGAGCCATCTTGCTTTGAGCTACTTAGTGCTTGGTCTACTGGATGGCGGCTGTAAGGAGGCCGGTGTCCCTGAGGAACAAGGTTAAACAAAACCCCACAGCTTGTCTCGTCTTCGTTTTTCCCCTCTTGCCTTAATGAATGCAGAGTGCTTTTGTTGACGGCTGAGAAATGGATCCCTTACATAAAAAAGCAGCAGTTTCTATCACTGACGGCCATAAGGCTGAGTTTGCCTGGGAGAGGGCTGCAGAAATAGTTATTATGGATAATGGACCTTAGTTTGCATGTCAGAAGTGTACAGCGTCAGCAGGCTTCGACCATATCATGCCTTCTCAGCTCTCCTCCAGTCAAACGGCGAAGCAGAAGCAGCTGTCAAGATTGCCAAGAAAATATATTGAAAAGGCAAGCTGAAGAGATAAACACACGCAGACTGTGCTGCTGGACTGGAGCAGCACACCAGCAGTAGGTAGTAGCAGCCTAGTGCTACATTTCATGTCACACTGTTGTGCAAGCTCCCCGTTGCCTGCAGCAAATAAACTCTCAAAGCCATAATAGTGGAGAAAGTGACAGGGTGAATTAAAGAGCTGCAACAGCAAGCCAGTAATGGAAGCACAGAAATGCTCATTGGGCACCAGAAAGGACATCCAGTAAGGCTACGGCAAGCATCCAATGACAAAAAAGATGGCCGGGACCTCTCTGAAAAGTGTAGCATTATGGTCATAAAGTAGCATCCATGCAGTGTTATACAGGAAGCCTAGTGAGCCATCATCCTCTTGGGATGGTCCAGGTGAATCTTTCCATATAGGTGCTGTTAAAAAGAAATCAGGCACTGACTCTGAGATTATCACATGCCTATACGTGATCCTTGGGAACTGCATCTATTACTGCACATGTATATATACATGTATGTAAATATATGTCTGTATATGTGTATATATGTGTAAAAATAGATACAGAATCATAGAATTGTTTGAGTTGGAAGGGACCTTCAAAGATCATCTAGTCCAACCTCCCTGCCATGGGCAGGGACATCTTCCACTAGATCAGAGCCCCATCCAACCTGACCTTGAATGTTTCCAGGGATGGGGCAGCCACAACTTCTCCGGGCAACCTGTTCCAGTGTTTTACCACCCTCATTGTAAAAAATTTCTTCCTTATATCTAATCTAAACCTACCCTCTTTCCATTTAAAACTGTTACGCTTTGTCCTGTCACTACAGGCCCTGGTAAAAAGTCTGATCCCATCTTTCTTATAAGCCCTCTGTAAGCATTGAAAGGCCACAATAAAATCTCCCTGGAGCCTTCTCTTCTCCAGGCTGAACAACCCCAACTCTCTCAGCCTTTCTTCATAGGAGAGGTGTTCCATCCCTCTGATCATTTTTGTGGCCCTCCTCTGGACCTGCTTCAACAGGTCCATGTCTCTCCTGTGCTGAGGCCTCCAGAGCTGGACGCAGTACTCCAGGTGGGGTCTCACCAGGTGGAGTAGAGGGGGAGAATCACCTCCCTCGACCTGCTGGCCACCCTGCTTTTGATGCAGGCTGGGATATGATTGGTTTTCTGAGCTGCGAGAGCACATTGCTGGGTCATGTCCAATTTTTCATCTTCCAATATTCCCAAGTCCTTCTCCACAGGGCTGCTCTCAGTCCATTCTCAATCCATATGTGTGTATCCATATACATAGGATACCTTGGGGAAAGCAAGAAAAGGGGTTGCAGTCTCTGATTTTGATCCTTTTCCACACTTCATTTATTAACTGTTTGTTGGAAGGGAAATCAGAAAACAGCAGTCTTCACATTTGGATGAATGCCATGACCACCAAGCCACACAATTACTTTCTTGTCCTTAAATACTGGCTTTGTCTTACTGTATGTGTTGTCATAAGAAGTTTGCTGAGTAAGCACCTTTGCACTTGGGCATCATGTGATAACAACAAGAAATTTCCATCACCTAAGAAAAGGCATTTAATATTTATGAGGATACCATTAATATTAGCATCTCTGTGTCAGTCTATTCGGTTTATTTTTTGATGTTCTGTTCAGTCCCAAACACAAATGTTCCCCTTCTACCATACCCATACCATCAATTCACAGAGCTGAGTTTGGGATTTGACAACAGTCAGGTAGATGATTTTTTGAAGTTCCTAAAACACACAAAAAAAGCAGAAGCAAACCAAGTGCAGCACCCAGAGAGCTGCATTGGAAGTGTCTCACTGCCACCCACTTTCTCTGGGGGAGGTCAAGCATCACTGACAGTGCTGGCATCTGCCCAGAGCTGGGCACATAAATATCAAATCCAGGGAGGTTTATAGTGGGATGGTATCAGCCTCCAGGAAGGCACGCTTTTCCTGGAGACAAGAGGATCCTGTGCACGTGGGTGCCTACAAGCATGATCTCAGGCATTTTTGAATATGCATAACAACTTACAATTATTTTTGATTGTCAGAGGAGCCACTGCTAACTCCTGCTGGTGATGAGCCGCCCTCTCTGGAGTGTCTCAATCCCTTCCCTCCTCCCACCCCAAACAAGTTGTAATGCTCCCAGGCTACTTTTAGCCAATCATTGTAGTGAATTAAAGGAAATCCATTCAGGAAACAACCATTAACTGATCTGTTTTGCTTAAAACTCAGAAGGTTCAGTTCCACTACCATCACAGTTAGGAGCAGTAGAAAAATTTCAAGAAAGGGCAGGTCCTTGAGTAAGTTCTATGTGCTTTGCTTCTGTTCTCTAGCCAAATAAAAATGTATTAAAATTGTTTAAGAATTAGCTGAAATTGAAAAGATTTTTTTTTCATCAGAATGAAAAATTAGGGGAATTATTTCTAATGGAACAAAACATCCTGCTCCAACCCAAAAGTAAAACGCTGCTGTAGAACATGCTTGTGCTGAAAGCAAAGGCAGTGTCAAATTAGATTGATAAAATTGGATGAGGAAAAGGTGGCACAGGTACTTTTACCTAAAAGCCTTTGAAAGACTGTTTGGACTGCAAACCTGTAGGATACTCCAGAGAGGACTGAGAAGGGTTTTCCGCCCTTTCTCTTGATGCTGATCTACTTTCTCCTTGCAAACTGGTCCCTAGCACAGAGAACAGAGCCCAGGCATCCCATGAATGAATTCCGCATTAAGCAAGGGAGTTATTTACTTGCTCCCTCTCTTATTGAAAATTAAGTATTCAGTGAAAAGAGTGGAACAGCTTTAACAGGAGAAATTGCATATGTCCCATCTCCACATTGCAGAGGGGGAGTTCAGCCTTGCTGTTACTTGGACCAGGATGGAGCTGAATGTAGCTCTCCTTCCTTCCCGATGAGCATCTACTCAGCACGCAACATGCATAGCAGGGCCAGGCTCACACAGTTAGTTCTGTGGGAGATATTCAATTTTTGCACCCTACTTAAACATGCAGTGAAACAGGAAGAAAAAGTGTGATGACCCAGGCTCAGATCCCTGGTGCAATCAATCAAGTTAATGAGTGGATTTGAACCTCGTTCTCATACATACTGTGTGCTAAAAGTGAGGCTAATGGTAAACAGATTGCTATCAATGGTCTTGTAAATGTAGACCTGATTTTTTTTTCACCTGAAACAGTTTAGTGGGTTTATAAATAATTCTGTGAAGGCCAACATTGAATTTTTCAATGCAGTCAAATATTTCTACCCTAAAATTTTCAGTCTCTTGTCTTGAGAATGTGACCCATGCTGTCTAGGACTTCACAGATCAATTGCTGAATTTCTATGCAGAAGCAGCATGAATAGCCATAAGCCCTTGTGCAGTATGATCCAAGCATGATGTTTCTGTCAATAAGCTGCAGAAACCAAGCCCAGGTTTTTATTCTTAGAGAAGAAAAGTATGCTTCTTAAAGCAATGAAATTCATTGCTATTTCTATTGCTCTTCACTAACCTCCAGGTCCAAACCAAGCAATAGTTCAAAGGTTCAGTCAGCAGTGTGACCTGGACCTGTGGTCTCATAGTCAGGCCATAAAACTGATCAGGAATTTCAGCCACTGGTGCAAAGATTTTGCAATATAGTGGGGAAATCATTAACTGAATCTAGTATTGTATTCATTCCAGTACTAGCAGTAGGGTTTCACTACATTTAATCTGGAGTTGGAGTGATGACACTGTATTTTAGGATGGCCACACATGTTGCTTTTTAATATCTTCTAGTCATTAAATTGTATTTTAGAGAGAGATTATCTTTCATTCCTGTCTTTAAGTATTTTACTGTAGTTATTTCAAAGTTTTAAGGGTCAACAGATGAGTGTCAGCCCTCAAAATCATTCACAGGTCACTGTGTATTCATCACACTTTTAGCTGAAAAATACATCAGTGAAAATACTGCAAATGTACCTAGAGACCACTTACCATGACCATGAGAGTCACCCGTGATCACTGGAGCAGAAATTAGGAAGGAATCACACCAACAGCAAGGCCAACATAGATAACATATTTAGAAGAGAGTTTGATAGATCTTTTGCCTGTTTCAAAGTGATGAACTAGCATAGATCCCTTTTATAATCAAGTAACCATGCTATTTTAAAACACTGTGACATTTGAGATTTGAATGCAGTTCAGAATCTCTATGTGATACCAAAGACTGACTTCAACATTGTCATTAAAAAGATTTTAGGGGAAGGCTATATGGGTCATGCAATACCTCTCAGGAGTTTTTAGATTCACTGTTACATGTCTGTTTGGGGAGGAGGTGAAACTGAAAAGTTGAATTGGAAATCTGATCCTCTAAACACCATTCATTTTGCTAGTAAATACTGACTTCTCCCTCACCAGTAAACCAGTTTGAAAAAGACAATTTAAAAGTAAAAATTTAATTCTGGGTTTCTCAGTTGAAGATACCACTAATACAGGCATGTGTTGTGCTATTTCATGGATTCATTTTCATTCTCACCTTTTTGAGATTATTCCTCAAATGCTTTAAAGATGCAAGCATTTGGGAAGGCAGTGTAGAAAACATGTACAAGTTGGGGTTTTTTTCTTTCTTAATGACAAATTAAGGCCTGTCTCCAACTGAAACACTATATTTTTTCTTTGGAGAACTACTGAGAGTACTTCATCTGTGAAAATGTGACAAAATCTGCTAGATGGAAGCATTCACTAAATGCCTAGAGCATAATCTCATCCTCTAAAAATGGAGGTTCTTGAGTACTTAAGGTTGTCCGTCTCCAAGAAATCTTAGGTTGTGGAAGGTGTTGGGAATGCTTTGTCCAGGGGATGGAGAAGCTCCTCCGTGCAGCTGCGAGTGGGTAGTGTGTGGGCAGTGTGGATGCAGTGTCGCACAGGGGTTTCTGCTGGCCAGCACCCTGTAGTCCTCTTTTAGACATGGTCACCTCTAGTGTCGGCAAGCTACTCCAACCTTTCTCTGCAAAGTTTCCTGACAATTGTGTCAACTGCGGGGTAGTTTCTAGCCAGCTGTGAACCAATTTGACAACATTGACTTGTATTTAGGTATATTAAGAATACACATCTGGGACTCTATAAGCTATGTAAGGTTTTCATTTGAAAATGCAGGAATCATGAAAATTTACACAGAGATAAATCCAGGTAGCCCATACTGGCTTCAGAAATAAGGAGAATAAAATGTACACCTGAACTCTTCTCAAGTCATCAGCATCATGTTGGTGAGCTCACTCGACCAAGGGTATCCTCTATGTGCTTAAAGAGGAAACAGATTTTAAATGGTCAAAATGTAAACAAAGAACACTTTATGTGGTAAATGCAAAGTAGAATAAATTTTTTAAAATAATAGGAGAGAAGTACTGGATTGAACAAGCAGTAAATTATTTATTCCCCTTGGACAACTAAACTACTCTGAAAAAGAAAAGCTTTTATAAGAATTGATTGTGTACTAGCACATTATGACTGGAGCAATACCACACCGTACTAGTTCTTCAGAATTTTTATTTCTGTAATATTTTTATGTAATAGCCAAAACAATAAATACACCCCAGAAATTTCTTTGTACTCTTTGTGTGGTGAGATAATGCAGCACCCTTGTCAGGCAAGAAACTATGCAGCCTGTCATTTATTCTTATTATTGGCTAATGTAGTATCTGATGTGGGGATGTTAGTTCGTGAGAAATCTAGGTAGGAAATAGCACAAAAGGCTGTTAATCCCCATTAAGAAGAATAATAGTGTCACGAGAAATACGAGGACACTGTTCCATTATGGGTGTTAAATGATGGGGAATGCGCCATCCCAAGAAGCTCTGGCTAACGTCCCTTCTATCTGTGGGTTTCCGTGAAAGTGCATTTATGACCCTTTGCACAACATTTGTCATCATTAACATAACCTTTTGAAGGTTTCCCTAGTTAGCTCCTCTCTATCTCCCCCTTTCTAACACCTGGCTTGGGCCGCGATGCATCTGGTCCTTGCCATGGCAGGCAGGTGGAGAACAGGAGAGATCTGTGTTTGCACACATCCAGTGCAAACACCGGGAGGATTACAGCCTCAGGCTGTAGGGAGAGGACAACGTCTGCACAGAGGAGCAGGCTGTGACCTTCTGCTTGGTTTTGTCACGGTCTCCGATTGCTCAGGAAGAGCGCCTGCATTTGAGACCAGTAGTTTAAATATCACAGTTTGATCATTAATTGCTGTGTGAGCACTAACCCTAGATCAAAATCTATAAAATGACAGCCATAAACTTTGGGATACAGATTTCACTGCTGACCTCTCAGTGATATCATGGCCAATTAAAATTGTTAAGGTGTGCTCACTATGCTACGTGGAGTCTGAAGTTCAGATCTATCTCCAATACATAACGTGCAAATCCTACTGCCCCGAATACTATATCTGGATAAGGGACTGCAAATGTCTGTAACCTTGGTATAATTAAGGAAAGGAGTTAGAATAGGACACTTGAAAGCATAGTAAAATATCACTATGAGCATTTTTTCAGAAAGTACTGTTTCAAGCAATAAATTTTAAAAAGCATTTATAGAAAATGACCTTTCATTTTTTTAGAGATCAATCAAATTTGTATTTTCAGTCTATCACATTTTTAGATTCATTCTGTGATTTTATGTATCTAGAATGTCGGTTTCTTGATGGATTTTGATGGTTTTATATTCCTGTATTCAGCTTAGTTTCTAACAGTTTAAAACTTCAGCCTGTTATAAACTTTTGTCTCATTGGACAGTACCTGAAAAAAATAAAGACTCTAAACTGTTAGAATGAAAAAGTTATTTATTGTATTTTTAACAGGACCATTAAGCATAGCTATAAATCAGAAGACCTGCTGAAACAACTAATAATGTATTTTGGTATGGCAAGCCAGGGGTGTGACTCTTTGCTAATAATTTGTACTAATGCAAATTATGAAGTGACATTTATGAACTGTATTTGGCACAATACATAAAACTTTAGCTAAATGTAGAACTATTGATCTGCACTTTTGCAGGCAAATACTTTTCCACAGGTCACAGTGGTTCCCACCCTGAGCATTTAATAACACCAGGTTGTTAGGTTGTTAAGTTAATAAATGGCAAGTTAAATTTTATAGACTAATCACTTCCACTAATCAAAGTTTACTCCTCTATAATAAGGAGAACACAGCATTTTTTTTATACATTGCGCTTTACATTTCTAATAACTGTTACTTTATAGCATGGCTTTTCAAGTTAGTAGCAATATATTACATCTAGATAGCACAATGCATGGAGAGGCCCATGTGTCTGGGATTAGGGTCCAGAAGCCCTACCAAAGCTAGCCAGATGGAAATCCTATAAACAGGGCTGTAATTTTGGGCCATCCTCCTTCCCAAGGCTTGTGGCTCTAACTCTGGGCTGCAGATAGGTGCACCTAGCTACTCCAAATTCACTTGCTTGATCCACTACGGACCCTGGTGAGCTCCTTCTCCAAGGCAAAGCTACTTGAGGTGCTCCCTGTTACCATCTTTCCTCTTCACTCATTCCCTCTCCAGTAGCAGCTCAACGGTGAAAGCGCTCACCTGCAAAAAGGAAAACCCATTTTCCAGTCTCTCCTTGGTCTGGCAGGTTTTCAAGTCCATGCTGTCTGCTAAATGCTCGCAGCATCTGCCAGCTACTCCTCCTTCCCTGAGGGCAGATGGCTCTGAATCTGTCCCCACTGTGGTTTTGTCTCTTTAAGAGTGGCTCTTCAGACTGCTGGCACCATGTTCCCTAACCTTAGCAGAGCATCCTCACCATGGAGGCACTGGCTAAAAGGAAGCACCCATACTCCTGAAAGTCATATGTTTTGTGGTACCATGTCTGCAGGTTTGTTACAAGAAGGCTCCTCATGGTGAGACTGGCAGGCGGGGAGTAGCGGGCTGGGAAGCCCATTGCAGGGCTTTGGCTTGGGCTACAGGCTATGCCATGTGTCTCCAGAGCCTGAATGGGAAGGTGCCTGAGCCACTTCAATGCAACTGTGGTGCCCACACTGAGTGATACCTAAATCCCATTATAGACCAAGCCAGCATTTTCCCAGCTAGGGGACATCCCTTTTCCCAAAGGCAAGGGGCATGGAAATGCTTGTGATGGTGGTGGGAGGAAGGGGGGAACACAACAGCCCAATTCTGATCATCTTGGCACATCCAGGGGTGAAAAAGAGCTTGTGCAGTGTGCAGTGACTGGGCACTTCTGGGTGCAAAAAGATCCCTCTAAAGACCCCAGGGTCCCACGTAGTGGAGAGACTGAGGTGCCTGTGGCTGCATGGACTGGGTCTAAGTGGCAGACTGCTCTTAGTGGGTTGTTGACAGTTTGGGTTCTCTCTGTTTTTAATATGGGGACCTTCTTGGATCATTTAGTTCTATCAGCTGTATTTGTATATTCTAATTTGTCCAGTTATTGCGCTTTGTTTTGGTCTATTACACTTTGTTAACTTGTGCATTTATACATTTTTTCATCCTACTGCTAATAGGCTTAATGGTATGCTCAGAAAATCATCATATAATTGGATTTAAACTTAGAAATATTTTTTCTGGTTTGTGCACTTCACAGTAATGACTCTGTTTGTATCTAATATAGTCCAATAAAGGTAAGAAAGAAAATAAAATCCAGGCACTTGGTACTTGTTACTTTATGGGGGGGGGAGGGGGGGAACCAACCCAAACTGTTGCAAATTCATTTACCTGAGTAAAATAAAGGCATGATTAGTGCCCAAAACATCTGACATAAGGGCTGTAAAAATCATCAAGGGCACACGAAGGAGGCTGAAATTTTGCATTTAATCTGAACCTCAACAGATCTTTCAGAAGTGGCTGGTTTGTAATATAAAATTAATTAGCCATGATACAGGGGAGAAACAACAAGGACTGGAAACAGCTACAAAGAGTTAGGATTATGCCATGCAGCCCACGATGTAATTATTCAGGCATTTCAGTCAGGTAGGAAGGAGCATATTCAGGGAGATGTAGGCAGGGCAGTGGTAACAGAGTGCAGGGTAGGCAGGGGAGAAGCTGCTTGCACCAGAGATGTCATGGCCCTGCCTGGGGCTGGTGACAGAATGGGTCATGCAGCTGGCAGGTGAGGACCTGCTCCTCTTGGTGAAGAAAGAGCTCACTGTGCTTCTCACCAGCTGCTGATTCACTTCTGGGTCTCATTGTACATTATGTGATGGACTCCAGGAAGACCCAGAAGTCCAAATTGAAAATTGCATTGACAGGGAACGGGCAAATGCCTGTGATATAGGAGGCCTACACCAAGCTCCTGAATTCCAGTTGCCAAATCACAACTTTGAGCCCAGGTGTCCCCCATACAGGTGTCCCATTCAAGGCCCCTTGGAAATAAAATCCTCCTCAGGGTGCCAGACCATATTTACTCAGGCATAGGTGATATATGAAGGAAAGACAGCAAATGGCATCTGTGTCGAATCTGGCCCATGTTGAAGTCCCAGAGTGTTGCCCCCAGGCTCTCCTCAGTCTGGGTAGGGTCTGCTTCTGCGAGCACCAATGGGCAATATACCACCCAAGTCCACTGGTCCTACATGGTTCAGAAAGGAAGTCATATTTTTAGAAGTATTTGAAGGGCGGGCATAGGAGATTTATGGCCGTGGACATGTTTGTGCTGTTTAATTTGTTTGGCAATAGTTGGTGGGGACAATCTATCCGAAGTGCACATCTCATGATGGAATAGAGTCTTTTATGTCCATAGTGCATGACTATTATATTATAGTAACAGGCAGGACAAGGAAATAACAAATGGGAAGATAAGAGATTAGTATAGTCTTTAAAAAATGTCTATTATTATTCAAAACTGTATAACTGTCATTGCTGAAGACAAACTGTATTATAAAAATACAGTGTAATATTATCCAAATTAGGGAATCATGGCTTCTAAAGGCATAAATACCATTGCTTTGGCATTTCAGCAACAGTGTCAGTACGTAGTTCTGCTTGCTCCATAGAATGTAGAAAAGCTAAATCAAAATTTCCTGACAACTTTTGATTCAGCAATTTTTACAATAAGTAAAAATTAGACCTACCTGAAAGCCAGTTTTGGGGGAATTTGAAAGATGAAATAAGAAAGGCAAAAGAGAGCAGGGAAGAGAAAAGAAGAGGAGAAGGCAGCGAAAGAGACCAGAGATCTTAGAGAGGTGAAGAAGAAAGAACATGTCAGACAGAATAAGAAGGAAACCTGATTTTCAAATGTACAAATCAATCCAGGTTAATTAAGTCAATCTGTCAAATTGTTAAAAAGGTAGGGAAAAGACCAACCTAAGACAGAAAAATTAATTGCATATAAGATTGATGATGATGGAATGAAATAATTTTTGCCTCTTCTTATCCACTGTCTTTGTGTATGACTTTGATTAATAACATCACTATTTTAGTGATGCTGCTCAATTGTCATTCATTTTGGAAGTTCCTAAATATTATTTGCAATATACATTAAGCCAAAACATCTCAGACTTGCAGTGTTGTGTTAGGATACTATGTGTTACTAAAGACTTCAGTATTTCCAAGCTCTGCCATTTGTTATTTGTGATGTTTGTAAGTGAATACCAGACTGAATAAAATCTGAGGCCAGCAAACATGGTTAAGGTGTGATTATTATCCAGTTAACTCAAATTGACTTGCACACAGTTGGAAAGGGTGTTCAGCTGACCTGGTTAATGAGTAGTTCATGAACTGTCACTCTTCCTGTTCATGGAGAGGAAAACTGGGTGTGCTTTGAACAGCTTAAATGCCTGAGCAAAGTACTATCATTTCACTGGCATCTGCTCAACTGATGCAAATGATTTGGGATACTTCGATTCATCAATAAAGTTCATTTCCTGTCTTCTCTGCCCATCTTCTAAACAGGCCAGAACACATAGAGGAGCCTCAGCTAGAGGAGAGGCAGAGTTTCTCAGCTCCTCAGCAATACAGGTTATTAGGTTGCACATCTGCACCTGCAGACAGATGCAGCTAGAAGGCTGCGGTTTTACAAGTGGGACCTAAAGACCCAATGCCAGCTCAGGAACCTGTGTGGCTGGCAAGGGGGACAGCTTGCAGCTTGCAAACAGTCTGGGCATGCATGCTCCAGATAAGACAGATAAATAGACTGTGATACTCAGGAGACCTTTTGGGCCTTGTTTTACATAGAGATGTTTTTTATTTGTTGGCCAAAGCAAATTTCTGCTTAGGCTTCTGTAGCCTCTTCCCTCTGCGTGCAAAGCTAAGTCACTAATGATCCCAATAAGCTTCCCTTTTCCATCAAAGTCTTAACAAAAACACTTACAGCAGGTGTTTTAATACTGTTTTGTGTACTTACAGTCAGTTATTTTTTTAACAGTTATTCACAACATTTATTTAATCTGTGAGTGCCTTGCAATGTCATACAGATTTGGTGGGTTTTGGAATAGCCAATGGCCAGTAAGTGGGTAAGCCAGCTTGTCCTACATAGTGCTGGGGCTCGATTTTCTTAACTTTTTGAAGTTATTGCCCACATCTTTCCACACAAAACCCCGACCTATTTCCTCTTTTCCACCATGGTTTGTAAAGACGGGATTCATCTGATCAGATGTGTATTTTCAGTGTCGACATCCGAGCTAATTGTCTAGACTCTCCTCACTGTCACAGGAGAGAAACAGGGACTCATAGGTCTCAGTTCACTTAAGGCAGACAGCTAAAACAGGCCAGGTGAATGACAGGTTCTCAGTGCACATTTCTCTCTGGTGACTCTCACGTGAATCAAGGTAATGTGAGTGTGGATGCTTCAACATAACTGAGTCTTTACCACCTGCAAGTGACATCTCGCAGTAGGAAGATAATTCCCCCTTAGCAAGGCGGGAGGGATGAATTGCAGGTATAAGGGACTGCAGCCCTTACTGAACAAAACAGGCTTTTGATGATTAATTTCCTGCTATATTTCTTATATATGTCTTGGCTCCAGAAGAAGCATGTATTTCAGAATCATTTTTACGTGCTGGGCTTCTGTTGGACTGTTTTGGGTTTGAGGAGGGAGCTGTTTTGCTTTTCTTTTTTTCTTATTCTTCCCTTGATATATTTAACTGTGATTTGGTCAGCCAGAGTTTGTTGTGCATCTGTTGCCCAAATGTTCATGTGCAAAGCACAGTAATCCTTGAAGTCATGGCACTGAATTTCATTGTTTAAAGACACTTTAGCAGATTCCTAGAATCAGCTTGGGACCAAGAGGAAATAGTGCTCTGAATATTCACATTTTAACACAGGTTATTTCACAGAGTAACGTCTGCTGCTTCCTCAATGTGCTGTTTTTTCCAGGAAACTGAATCAGTAACAGTTAAGTTTTATCTGGAATTTGTGCTGATATCCTGATGCTTTGGAGGGGAAGGGGAGAGTTTATCTGAATGGCCAGGAGCAATGAAGAGCTCTTCATTTTCTGGAGGTGTTATGAAAAAGTTAAGCAACCTTTATGTTGCTACTAACTAAAAGAAAACCATCACCGGCTATATCAAGGAAAGAAAGAGCCAAAATAAACCCTACCTGTGGGTGGCCAGCTGAGTGGATCTAAGGACAGATTTCATCCTTCCTAAATAGCTTGGACGCTTGCCATGAGTTTTGTGGTCTGCGTATTTAAGAGCAAAATTCTGCCTTGTGCTGTTCTGCTGGTAACCAGGGCCAGATCCTTGATGACCTACTTTTTATTATTTGGTCAAGAAATATGTATTATTCAGCAGGCTTCCCAATTAATTGATTTTTACTATTTGAGATACAAGAAATCAAGCAGATAATGTAGATGGTGTTCATGATGGTAACATGGCCAGACAATGCTAAAAGGGAAGATTTGGGGATTTTTTTTTTAACTGATTCAGTTAAGTGGGTTCATTTGTTCATTAGAAGTGCATTTAGATTGGCTTAACCATATGTTCATTTTGGTTTCCATAATATTTTAATATTGGAAGGAATGAAACCTCCCAAACAATTCTCTTACGCTTCCAAACATGATATTAACCAGGTCTGCTTTAATATTCTTTCGCTGCATAAAGCAAATGGATAAAGCAAACTCATTTATCAAATGAAAAGAATATAAACACTGAAACATGACTACTTTTCTGATGGGAGTTGAATAGGTGCTATATTTTAACGTATGATAGAATACCAAACAGATTTGTTATGATTATTGCTCACCATTACAATAAAGATAAACTTTTTTAGGATCTGATCCTGCAAGCATTTGTATGTCTGCCTAACTTTGCAGGTGACTTCAAAGCAACTGATCCCAAGGGCATGTTTTCAGGACTGAGACTTTAATGCCTGGACTCTTAAATAATGCATCACTTAAAGTGTAAGAAAGTGGATGAGTTAATTATTTAGTTTGTTTATTGCAGTCTTTAACACAGTTGCCAGCAAATAGAAAAGATAAGTAAGAAGAGTCACAACCTGCAGAGATTTTAAAATACAGAGCAAAACAGAAAGCATCATGTTACCATTTGCATAGATTCCTAGAAGTAACAGAGAAACTCAGCTTGCAAATCAGAAATTGTGAATGAATTCAGCAGATTTGTCAAACGACATGATTTAAAAATAACTGATGGGTATAGCATATGTCAAAACAACGCAGGCGAGGCAGTTTCACTGCCCCTGCTCCTTCTTCCATGGGAGTCAGCAGAGACTTGCTATCTGCCTTGCTGGGGAGGGAGGTTTACCTCTCATCACTGGGAGTGGGTGATCTCCCTGCAGCCTGCCTGTGCCCTTACCCAACCCCGCCGTCCCTCTGCCACTGTCCCAGGGAGCATCTGTAGAGCTCTGCCCAGCAGTGGCTCTTCTCTCCCCCAGTAACAGAATTTCTATCCTCTTGAGTCAGTTACCTTCCCTGTCCTTTATGTTTTTGCTCAGAAACATGCTGCTTCTTCAAAGCTTTGCAACAACAAACGTTTGACAATCTGTTGGTGTTAAGCCAGGTTTATATCAAAGCACGGCAGTGAAGTCGTATCTCATATAGTGGCTGTGGGACTGATTTTTCCTTTCAGAGGTGTGGCTGATTTGCTGTCTTTCCCAAACATATGTATGATCTTCACAGAACAACATTACAGAAAGGGAAGAGTTGTATAGTTGTCCAGTTCATGAGCCAAAACAGCATCCCAGGCCATAGGAAGCATGCACTGTGTCATATATGAACCAGTGGGCAGCAAAAAATTGGGGGAAAGAAATCAATTTATACCAGATATATATTTATACTGAATATATACCCTGATACCTGAAAAACGTTTGTATATCATACATGAATGTTGTTGCTGGAACATGGGAAATGTTATCGCTCTACTGTTTGCTTCCAGTTACTGTTGGAAAATTAATGGTTTGCTGAAGCAAATAGATCACCATTTGGCAGCTGTTACTGGCAGGATGGACAGTAAAACACACATATGCTGTGCACAATATTTCTGTCTCCTTTTCTTTCTTCTGACTGTAAATGAAATAAAGTACTGGTAGGTATTTCCGACCAATGTTCAGTTGCTCTTTGTTAGTCTCTAAACAAGATGAATACGAAAGGATTGGCTTTCTTTAGTAGGATTGGTTTTCTTTAGTACCCAGCCCTGGTTGATTCAGCAAGCTGAAGTTATACACGTGACCAGATTCAGACACGTGAACAGTTTTTGTGAAGCTTGTTTCACCAAGAAGGGTCACAATGAGTGCCTGAGATGGACCCTAAAGCTGGATGATCCTCATTCTTGAAAAGCAGAGTATCATCTTCCCCTTCTGAGTTCTCCAGCTGAGTTCATGTGCGGGAGCCTGTGTGTAGCTGTGTCACTGCAGGAAAGCTGCATGTGACAGTCGTCTGGTAGTCACCTCCGCTCCGCAAGCGGAGGTCGCCTGCACGTGGGTGAAGTTTGTCACTCGCTAGCCAAAAGCAGTAACTGCTTTCATTGGCTTTCATTAAGGCTGTGTCACTGTTAAAGCCTACACAGTAAGTTAGGGTTTCTAGCCTCACTTTTCAAAGCCAGAAGTAAAATACAGAGTTCCCTTGTGAACAGCCCCCAGGATCTTCACCTCTTAGGTCTCTGAGGCAAATGGTAAATGTCCCATAGCTCTAGATGGTCATCTAAAGAGCTGGGTGAACACATAGAGACATAATGTCATCAGAAGAAACTTTGATGTCAGCTGTCATTGCCCTGACCTGTCTATGACATGGCTATGTAAGACTGTAGGATACGTAAGGGCTACCTTATTTTGAACTTAGACAGCAGGGCTGGAAGGACCCAGGGAGGCCATAGGGGCTATCTCACAAGACCAGGGTACAGTGGCACTTCCCAGATATCAGTTGAGATATCTAATCAGAGTTTGTTTCCTGGAAATTAAAAGGCACAATCTTGAACTGTGTCAATGTATTTCTTTCAATAGAAGTTTACATGCTAAAGCAAAAGGAAACCTGCTTGTTTATTAAGTTCTGTCAGCTTTTCTTAGCTCTCCTTTTCTTCATGCCCTTCAGTTTCTTTCCATTAACCACCTAACACAGTCCTTTTTTCCCATCAAGAGCTTTTATTTAGCTAGCTATGCTTTTGTAGTCCTGCAGACTTTCAAAAGCCTCTGCGTCTCACCTCTTTCTTTTGTAGGAAAGCACCTCTGCCTCTCGCTGTAGACTTCTGTGGCTGTTCATGGTGAAGTTTTCATAAAGTTGCCTCATTTCTCCCTCTCCCTGTCTTCCAGTCTCTCCCCTGTAGCTGCAGATAAGAAGTGCTTCTCTGAATGCTCACTCTTCAGGGAGAACAGGGCACTGCCTTGCAAGTTTTAGTATGCTGCTTGAGGTGAAATCAAGACCTTGATTGTTCTGAGCAACCCCATGCTTTTCCACTGGCAAAAGGGTGGTAGTCTCTTCAGCAGCTCTCCCCTGGGTTTCTTAGGAGCCTGCTGAGGAGTCATTAACCCAGATTTTAAGAAAAAAAGACAAGAGATTTGTTCCAGTCTCATCAGTGATGTCTTCATTCAAACTCATGTAACCATTTCAAACTGCTTGAAGTTTAAAACCATATGTATGTCCCTGTTTTTTTGTTTTGTTTTGTTTTTTTTAATTTGATGACTACAGGAAAGGCAACTTTGCTTTTTGAACAACTACCTACTGATCTCTCACTTTGGTGAATTTAGGATGTCTTTCTTATCACTGACATATTGCAGATGATTCATTTCCCTTCACTTGCAATGTTTAAAATTTGCATGCCCAAGTCTAGCCTAGACTCCTTCTATAGTCAAAAGACCAAAACAAGTACCTCCAAAGGGTGATTCACCTGGTCTTTCTGAGGTGCAGACCTTGGAAGAAGAACCACTGTCAGAGAGAGGCTGTTTCTTTCTATTGACTGTGAGCAGAGCAGAGAGTGACTAGCCATGAGCTGAGGTGTCTAGTTTCTAAATACTTTAATTCAGATGGATAGCACCCACCTATTACCTAGGTATCATGTAAAAAAGGGTTATACACCTTCTCTGTCATTTTATCTTGATGTCATTGCATTTTTTCTGTTGATTTACATATATAGCTTTACAAAGTAGACTCATAGTTTCTCACAATGACAGCACTTTTTTATGTCTTACACAAACCTCATATTTGTCTTAATATTCTCTTACCACCTTAAATTCACATCATAATCACATTGTGGCAGGCTCTGCATGACTTTTGCACTGTAATCTTTACAATATCATTGTGACTTCTTGGAGTAGCTATTATCCTACTCACAATTAAAGCTACATAAAGTCACTTCAGAGCATTCTCATTACTTATCCCATCAACTTGAATACATCAGCTGTTACAAAATGTTTTATTTTTTAAATAGCAGAATGCATCAGTACAACTGTGATTCAGATTCATTACAAATACAAAAATAAAGGCTCTTCTCCCTTTTCTTTTCCCATTATGTGAGTATTTCCTATCTTGTGGAATATTCTACTTTACATATGGTAACACTCATCCTAATTCACTGAGCCACATTCAGAATTGTAAACTCTGCATTGTGCATCACTGTTGAAAAGACATATTTTGTCCTCGTTTTTAGTACTCAAAGCAGCATGAATATAATCCTGATTTTGCAGCTCAGTGCTGGCAGACTAGATATTTTCACATTGTTCTCAAAATCTTCGTATCGATAGTATTTCTTTCATGATAACATTTATTTATCAACGTTTATGCTGCTTTGACTTTTTATAAAATAACAGCAAAGATAAATGAATCGATTGACCCCAAGAGCAGTTTATTTATCCCTTTAGTCACACTTCAGTGGCAAAATCAATACTCTTCTGAAATATCTGATATTACAGTGGTTCCAGTAAATACTGACATTCCTGAGCTATGTGAAGGGGGAACAAAAATTTATTATCAACTTAGATTTTTAGTACCTTTATTGATTTTTCTGGGGCTGCTTGAATTTTTATTTATCTGTATCTAAGTAAGTGACCTTTGTTTCAAAAAAAACCCCAAAAGCAAAACCGAAAAGCCTTAAGTTTAAACCCTGTAAAAAGTAAAAGGGGAAAAACAACACATCTGACACTGTCAGTGACAAGGATCTTGGCAGAAGAGTTTGCCTGATTTTAAATTATGCATAGCACACCACTGTGTGTTCTTTTTCATACTATCTCTGCATCTGAAACAGCATAACATGTAATTTTTTTTATACTGGCATTGTTGACATCCACTTTGTGGGACAGCTAAGATATTTCTGGGTCTTGCATTGCAACCAATTATGGTGGTAGAAGGATGGAAGAGATGAGTGACCTGAAAGAAAATTAAAAAGTACACAACAGGTTACATGCTTCATCCAATAAACAGATCTAACTCCTGCAAGCATTAACAGGAATTATGCACACGTATGGAAGAAAATTTTCTCTCTCTTATCCCTGGAAGGTTTGAATATATAAAAACTGGATGAGAAAGGTAAGATTCAAGGGAGTTCCTGAGGGCAACATGAAGTTTCCAGTTTGGGGGACCTCACCAAAACAGTGTTTGGACAGAGTATAGCAGAGAACAACTTATTTTCTCAGTTGTGCTAAACTGAGAGGAACCCACTGTATCGAAATTTGGAAGACAGGTAGTCCTAAACCAGTCTAGTGTTTGGGACAGAGATGGTCTGGAAAGTCTAAGTTCAGCAGGCACCAAGAAGTGTGGGTTCATCCCAGGTGGACACAGGGGGACAGGAGGGGGTCTTCAGGGGTCTTTTCCAGCCTGGCCATACCATGCTTATGTGCTCTGAGTTGTGGAGTAGTTGTCCCAGCATTGGCAAAGATGGACTAACAGACACTACATGGCTTGGAAGATTTCATGTGACTCTGCTATCCCTTCTGAGCAGATAGACAAGGATGAAGAGGATAGGTGGAATGAAAGGGATAAGTGGAAAACTCAAGGTATAAATCAGCTTTCCTACTGTTTTGTATCCTAGCCACTTACTGAACACCACCCATGTTACTCACCTGTGCATAAAAAATAGAATGCAAATTTGAAATGCATATACAGGGGGTGCCTGCTTCTGCATGTTTATATAAAACAGTGAAGCTCCTTAGGGAAGTTATCCTGGAAGAAGAATGACCTTTCCAGTAGCGGAAAATTTGTAGAAACTGGCAAAAAACAAGCCATAGTTTGAAAAGTTACTATTTCTTGCCAGTTCCTTTTCTGCCTGGGATAAATGTGCTCATTTCTGAACTACCTTAATGCTATTTAAGCCACAGCTGGATTTAAATCTTGAACACTCTTCACCAAATTTCACCAAAAAAATAACTGATAGCAAGTGCTCTGACTTGGTTGTCTTGCCTCCAGCTGTCACTTTGTTCAATCCTTATCTCAAACAGGTTTGTTCTGGCTTCTATTGGCATCGCTTCCATCCATTTCTGTATGGCATCGCTCATACAGAAACACAATCTGCCATCAGCAAGAACTAATGATATATGTTTATGGTTCCTTGATGGAAGTGTACTTCTCTCCAGAACTCCTATTAAGAGCAAAAAAAAAAGGCTCAGTGGCCCTGTACATATTTAGGATGTAGACCAAAAGGTGTGAAAAGCCAGCATAAGCTCTAGGCTTGGGTTGGTAGGTACCGCAATGAGTCTTCAGTAAAGCATAGGTCTTCTGTGAATAAAATTCCCTCCAAGGGCTTTTCACTGGTGCTGAAGTATTCAACAAGACCATCTAATATAAAAAAATACATTTTCTATGGTTTTTTCCATTCATTTCTAGCTGCATCCCTTGATAATCATTAAATCATCCAGAGAGAATTATCTCACTGTACATTTCCTCCTTCTTCAGACCTGCCAAAAGATTAATTTTCTCCAGAGAAAAAGAATTCCATAGCTTCATTACATCTATGTAAACCAGAAAATCACTTTCCTTCAAAAGACAGTATAATTAAAATACATTTTCAGAATTTGTATGACAAACAGAAAAGTTTTAAGTAAAAGTTCTGATCCAGATGAAAGCTAAAATGCATGCATGTTTTTAAAGTTAGTCATTGCATAAACTTCATGTAGACCACAGGTTAATTATGACCTTCACTTCTTTGCGTAATCAGGGATATATAATATTAAAAACAAACCAAAGCCACAAACCTATTTCAAGCTGTATAGCTAGAAGAGAACTGCCTTACAGAAGAAAGATCTGGGAGCAGATAGCTTTCCAGAAGTTTCAGAAACATTGGGACAGTCATTGTAATGTCCTGGAGCTATAAATAGGACAGTGTACATGAGGCTAACGTACAAGTATTTTCAAGCTGAATCTAATATTGAGAAAAATTTTGCCAGAGGACAAAAGAGAGAAAATATACTAAAAAACATTCAGAATGACTGCTAGATGATGGAGCTTTACTCTCCAAATATTGCAATGCTCTTCTTCCCAGAGGCCTTTCCTGGTGTGATGCACTTCCAAAGCACTGAAAAGTTCTGTCTTATTTGCCTGTCCTATATCTCTAATGTCATACATATAGTTATAAATGTGCTGAAAATCAAGTATATTTTGAAATTTTTAAATAAGGTACCACCAGAAAGTACTACATACATTGCACATCTGGAATAAATTTTCGAACAGGAACATTCCTCACATTTTCTCTTCTGCTTAAGTCCTGTTTCTCAGAGATCATGCCTATAGACTGAATATTGATGGCTTACTACCCCAAGACAAAAAAAAATCTGTTTACCAATAGGTTCAAAATTGGCTGAAGTTTTGAAACATAGGGCTATTTATAAGTGAATGGATTTCTCCACTTTCAGTTAAAATCAGCATGTCTGACGAAGCAGAACCACATCATAATTAGTAACTGTAAGACTACGCAGTTTTACTTCGAAATAACCATGGACACAAAATTATTTTGATGCTGGCTGCATGAACAGTGTTCCCCTTGCAGTTTAGCATGTCAGGTGCTGAAAGATTGTACTGGACTAAGTTCTTGTGAGTGCATCCTCTGTTAAGTATACGAAATGTAAGGATGTTAACAGACATACAGGGAGGGGGACTTAGAAGCCTCTGCATGCTTTTCATTTCTACCCCGTTCCCTCTGTGGCAAGTGCCAGCGTATGTGTTTGAAGCACCAGCAAGGCTTCTTGCCATATGCTGGCCCATTTCAGTGATTTTGCCTGTATGTGTTTGCATGTGTATTCATATGCATATGTGCATACATGTGCGAATGACATAAGGTCAGTGTTCAGTGCCAGATGCTGAAAGCAGTCAGTGTGGAGGAGGGGGAAAATTGTAACTTTGACTTCTTTGAACTCAAATTAAATGTGAAAATGAGTACTTACTTGAAATGGATTTGTCAAAATAGCCAAAGGGAGTTTGGTCTTCATCACTCGTATTTGAATGGCTTATGGACAACTAAATCCCCTGGCTCCTTTGAAAATCCCAAATTTAAAGGATATTTTTTAGAGCTAGCAATGAGACTCAGTGCCACTGACATACTTCTGAGAAACTGGCATGATGAACCTTCAATCTGATTAGTTACACAGGTACTTGTGAAATTGCTTTATACCAAAGCCTTAAAAAAATTTACAGGATGTATTCCAATGCTCAGAGAAATCATCACGGTAAGAAATACATTGTGCCAACAGGAAAAAAACAAGTCAATATGCCCCTGCCCGCATATCTAGGCAATCTGCCTATCCAAGTATTTTCTGTAAATTTAGAATAAATTTTAAAGGTTTAAGGGCATGCAGTTGTATCATCATTTTTATGGCAGCCAAATTAATTCTTTCATGCAGTGCTTGAACCTAATGGAGATTGACTGTCCTGTTTTCCTATTGTAATGATGTGTACCGAGTTGAAAATGAAGATGTTGGAGGATAAAAAATAGTGCTGTGACTGCTATTGATTAGCTGTCTTGTTTGCTGCATTGTTCAGGCTCTGTTGGCCTCTTGGGCAGAAGGACACCCAAGTATAACATCCCTGACATTTTCCTGAAAAGATGCATGCCTTAAAAGTGACAGCTTTACTTAAAAAATACAGTTTTGATGTATAAATGTGGTAGTTTTAGCTGAAAGGATTCTGATGGATTAGAGCAGACAAAGAGAAAGATTTCTGAAACACACCTCAGGTCAGCCTTGTATCGAGAATAGATTTAATAGCAAGTGTCTTACATGATGATGACACTCCTAGTGTCTCTGCATTTCAGTGTATGTGGGAATGAGCAAGAAAAGCTGAGTTTATCTTCAAAGACAGAGCGATTAGGTTATTCTGACTAATGTGCTCAGCTTTCATTAAAGGCTTTGAGTGGTCATGAATTCCAGAAGACTTGACTGTGTGTGCTGAAGAAGAAAGTGGCCCTTGAACTAACACGTAATTTTATCAAAAATACTGCCTGTATTTTTAAAAGCCCCCATATAGATTGTTTTTCAAAGTCTTCGGGCAATAGGCTATTTGATACCATTTTGTTTATTCTCTTGCCTGTTTTTCATGCAAAATATTTGGTACGAGAGTCATATAATTAAATTTGTAAAAACAATTACTTTTAATTACATACATATGAATTTAATACACGTGAATGTGTATATTCAAATATGGCTCTTGGTTATACAGAAAACAAGTCATAATTTACCTAACTCTCTGTCAAGGTATTTAAAGGAGTCAAGTACACTAAGTGATTTCATGCATCACCTTTAATGAAATGCACGAACATATGAGCATGACTGTAGGACTGGGTCGCAGCCAACATTAGAAATGCTTCTGCTTTTATCAGTGTTATGTTAAAAAGGGTCAGATTCTGCCACATGTACTGTCATGTCTGGGAGAAAATGGATTTGTTCAATGAATAACCTGTAGCTCAACAGGGGTGGAGATATTAGTGACTCGGTCTGCTAATGACTCTGTGGCAAAACTATGCTTTTTATTAAATCCTGTAACTAGTTTGCAAAAACCTGAGCAATCTGTCAGGCAGTAAGTGGAAGCCAGCCAGGAAAAAAATGAGGTTTCCAATGTACTCCAGCTGGAGGTATTGCAACACCGACCTGACTCTTCCCTTTCTCTCATCCTGTGCACCTGAGAGCAAGCCCAGGTACCACTTCTCTTCCACTCATCCATAATGGTCCTGCCTTCACAGAGCACCTCTAGCCCTGCCAGTTTCTTGGCTTGGCATGTTTCATCTCCAGGCTCATGACAAGGTCTTCTCATTCTGCTCTTGCAAAACCCCCTCACAAAGACAAGCTTCCATCTGGCTATGTCATCCTGTTTCTTGTCTACCAGGTCAAATTTACATTTCTGATTTTCCCCTTCAAAACCACAGAGAAGTCTGTTCCCACCCTCTTCTCCAGCCTTGTCCCCGCTGGGCTGAATGCCCTGCTCCGGCAGGGACACCATGTCTGCTGCCCTTCTCCTTGCCACCACAGACAATGGGGCATCTCTGCTGAAGTCACCCACAAGATCACCCCTCTTTTCTTATTCAGGATCTCCAAGGAATTCATCTAGCCTACAGCATCCACTGGAGATGTGGCAGTGGTCTCCTTTATTTGCTTACTCATATTAAAAGTAAACTCTAAAAAGGCTGACAAATCTGAGCCAGTCCACTCAGTTTTTTGGTAGGTTTTGTTCCTCTCCACACATGGTGTCCCCTCTGTCTTTTCTAAAGGCAAAGTGTTTTGGGGACAGAACGTGCTTCTTGCCTTCTGCTTACTTACTTCTCCAGTTCAAACAAAATTAGTTGAAAATGAAGCTCTCAGAAGTAAAGTAGTAGCTCAATTTTGGCAATGGCAATCTTAATGACAATCTTAATTTCTTTCTCATTAGATTTATGCATTGTAATTTGATGTTTCATAATACGGTCATGAGCTGTTTCTCAAATAATGCAGCATATATTTTTGGCTGAACTAAGAACCATTAGATACCTATTTGCAATATCTTACAAGCATGGCCATGCATATATGTGATCATCCAATTACTCAACTTATCTAAAAATCTTCAATAGATACAGAGTAGATACAGTGAAAATGGCATGTATAGACAGAAAACATGTTAAAATTATTTCAAGGAATATATTATCAGACATCACATCACTGAATTAACTACATGCACATTATTTGAAAGAGAACCTCTGTTTTTAATCCTGTGAGCACTCATTTTGTTTCTAAAACTTCAAGTACAGGATGAAAAGCAGTGAGGAAAAAGGAGTCTGATACATCCAATGTCCATTTGCATCCTGCAGCACTCTCAAAATATTTTCTTCTTCAGCAGTTACATTTTACCCATTCTTTCTGGGTTTTGCTTCTAAGTCCTTTGTGCTCTACAAGGATATTCGGAGAAGGTTTGTAACTTCCAGTATAGCAAAACCTGCTAAACTGCACTATATAAAGAATTTTTTTTCTCACTTCCTCTTTTCTTCCCAATTTTCTCTGTACTAGTCATTTTTTGAGCCTGTACAATCTAGAAAACCCTCAAGTGAAAGGAGGAACCATAGCTAATGCTGTCAGAGTCAGACTCACAAATAGCTCCCATGCAGCAAGCCGCAGCAAATGAAACCAGCCGAGGAACAGGATGCATGTGCTCAGGGGAGACGAAAACATTTTACACAGATGAGCTTAATTCTACTACTTCCTTTATGTTTTGATCTTTTTCACTTCCATCATTGTTGTCAATGTTGTCATCATTGTCAGTGAGAGGAATCCTGCAAGGATATGACCCCCTTGCCTACCCAATGCCATCAGCCTCCCATCCTGTCATTGCCTTAAAAAGGTCTGTCTGCGCCTGTCACTGCTGATCTTGGAGCACTGCTGAAGCCTGGAGTGATTCGATGATTGCCAACCCCTCCATAGGGCCCCTGTGTAGAAGTCCTTTGTTAGACATTGATTGTCCACCCCCCAAATACTGGGGAAGCAACTGCATCTGAACCAGGGTTGAGAAAGATTGTGTGGGGGTCATTAACAAACATCGGCTAATCTGACAAAATCATTCCTGATTTTGTCCTCCTCCTTAATTTGAAGCAATTGATGAAAGCATCGAACTACAGTGTGCCATCCAGGGGACAGCTCCTCAGACGTGGCGTTTCATTGCCACTGATGGTCTCTGGCTCATCATGGAAAATATGACGCCTCCAGGTTTCACCTTGCAACTGAGCGGTCCAAGACATGGTGGTGGCGACTGCCGCCTGAAGGTAATCCAAGCCATCATCAGCCCTTCCTCATCGTAGCTAGAGAGCATGGCATGTGGCTAGGAGCCAGAGGCTGTTTCATAGCTGTGGACTGTGATTTTGTTGGTGCTTGAATTAGCAACAGCAAACATCATTTCAGATTTAGCGACCAGCTTCTTGCATTGTATGCCACTTCTGGAAGTGTACGATAGGAAGCTAAACAGTCCACTGGTTGTCAGGACCATACCTGAGTCCCAGATGACAGCATTTATTTTGGGGTATGTTTTAAATGGCTGCAGGTGCCAAGGAAGAGCAGAGGTTGCAAATTCTGTGCAGCACCGATGGCTAACCTTCAGGAAGCCTCTCCATCTGCTGCAGGAAGCACTGAGGCTTCAGTGATGCTGAGAAAAGCCAGTAAGACCCAAGGGCAGATCAGCCCCATTAACTTTTCCTTTGTTGCTATTTCTGTAATATTTTACAAAACAAATGCAAATGGATAAAACAACAACACAAAAAAAACCCTGCAAAACCTTCCCCTGTTCATTTCTGAGTATGCAATTAAAATTGTGGTATTGTGGATGAGCTTTCAAATAGTGAATTTACACTATTCTTTTAACACCATGATGGAATGCATAATCTCACTGTTTTCTGGTTGTTAGAGAAAAAAAGGGAGTCAGAATAAAGAGTTTCCATTGCTTACTTTCTCTTTTCTGACTTCTTGGGTGGCCTAAGGTCTAACAGCAACATTTTCTGGAGCCTCTGTTCCTTCTTTGTGCTTTGGTTTTGGACAACTGACTTGAGAGACTCTCACTTGCAGCGGTATATAGCATCCATGGATCTGTGTTTCAACTGTAGTTTAAAAACTGAGGTAATAATAAGCACTTAAATACATCGATGTTCATGAAAAGGATAGTTAGTCAAAATACAGGTAGTGTACCTAGGTGTGTTGTATATGCACAAGCACGTGAAAGGCAGGCCTTTCATCTAGTAGCTCCTCTGTGTTTGAAGACTAGTTGAGCAAAGCACAAACTCAGATAGCTTTTGCTTCATATGCCTCTTTCCTACAAGTGGAGTATATTTGAAGTATCTTCAAATATATTTTCAGCTTCGGCAACTTATTCTGCAGACGTAAAGTCTGTCCTTAATTTGTAAATTACCGTCTTCATTTATAAACTACTATACTGTACACATTTATTTTAATCAATCACTGCAGTTGTGAATGCCAGTCTGATTTCTGAATCAGCACTCAAAGATAAATGATAGATGGTTTATTAAGTTCTCTCAGCTAGGGTTCATGATGCTTAATTTTCTTAAGTGATAATATTTCATATGATAATCCTGATCTTTTTTTTCTTCTTTCTGCTTAGTGGAGTTTAACCTAATTACATGTATGGTCTCTTTAACAGTTGCAGTGTGGAGCCATCACTGAACTTCCATAAATCACCATTTTAACTTTTTTAGGAGAAACCCTTCAAAAGGTCACCTGTCATCACAGATATTCTAGCTAAAAGTTGTAACACTTAACCCTGTCTTTAGGTTCTCCTAACTCAATTACACCAATGCATCACTCATCTCTCTCTGGATTTGCAATAAAAGAAGTATTGGTCTAGGGCCATTTTTTGGATCCCTGGCAGCAAGATACTGTACATGTACTTACCTCTTTCACAGCTGGATGGTTTCATTGTAACCCCTGGTGTCTCTCTCCAACATTTTGACCTCATAAAAGCATAATGTCACTGAATGCTGAGATTTTATGGTAATTTATTCTGAAGATTGTGGCTTTTAAATCTTCCATATGCAGTTTAATAACAGCATTCTTGTCACCACGCAAACTTTGCTCTCTCTATTAATATTTTCATCTTCATTTTGTGCACACAAACATATATACACATAAAATAAGCTAAAGATGATTTACAGAAGCATTAGAGAAAGGGAAAGAGAAGGAAAGAGGCAGAGAACAAGATAAGTGAAGGCTAATCATACCAAAACCAGACATGCTCTTGCTGGTTTTTTCCATTCCTGTTATATTTTTGTTTGGATTGGCTCCAGAAAAACCCTGTTCCGTGTCGCTCTTGTTGTTGTGTGTGTGCTCATGCATAAATTCAGGTCAAGTATGAAACCTCTCTTCTGCATTCCTGGTAAGAATGTGTAATGTCCTTATCAACAGATAACAAGAAATCTGAACTAATTTAGCTCATGACCCTGAGTTCTTTTTTTTTTCTGCCATTACCAAAAAATATGGTGTTTGCTTAGTTGTTAATGTATTCAGTTCAGTAAATTAGAGCTGCTTGAAATTTCTACTAATCCTTTTCCATTGAGGGTTTCCCTGGACTAAGTGACGCTGAATAAAACAAAAACCACATGCATGCACAGGTTTCTGAGATTTTCCGGATCAAATATAATTTAAGGGGCACAACATTTTTAAATGAGGGGTTTTTTTTTAAATTACTGTACCAAAAGCACCAATGAATAAACAGTGTTTACTTAAAGTACGCTTTGCTTGAACTTGGCCATTAAAGTATACAAGGGCTGAGGGGTTATTTTGCGATGAAAGAATGAACCAATATATAAGGATAAAAGTAGAAAAATGGTTTAACACACAGCACAAAGATGTTTTTGAATGAATCAGTCTTTGCTATTTAATTTACATTTTGAGGGCTCATTAGGAAGATGAATGACACTGCTGGAGAATAAAACATACTTCCTGAACAAAAGAAAATCTCTGTAGCCTAATAACATTTTATGCCAGCACTTACATTTGTCAGAAGTGGATGCTATTTATCCCTATGATTATTTAAAAATCATTTTTATTGTCCTTTGTGCTGTGTCCTCTTCTGGGAATTTTAATTCAGAGTTTGACACCTACTTATTAACTTCCATGAAGTATGGAGTACAAAAGCTTATACTATATGAAGAATTCTAACCAGCCATGTTTATATTGCCTGCAGCTGTATACAAATTAGCTGAGTTTGGATTCATTTCTCTTAGAAATGGAAAAAAATTTGAGTTGTGTAACCTTTACCACCTCAGCAAAGTAAATGTGATTTGAGCATGGCTGACCTGGGCATACCAGGAGACAGCAGTAAGTCAAAAGAGCAAAGAGGAGGAATTTATGTCATTAATGTCATGAATTAGGAATCTCTACGAGTTGAAAACTTTCTATTTCATGTCTCCTCCTTCCTCCTCTGGAAGGAAGAGGATGAAATAGGAATGCTAATGTTTCAAACTTCAAGCCCATCCACTCCTTAATCAGTAAATAATTACTTGCTGTCTTGCCTTCTTCAGTGCTTATACATGCCTATACTCTAGAGTCAAAGGTATGCAAATACCAGAAAACAGACTATCTCTGGAAAAATGTCAAAATATTTTGGTAAATTACACACTATTACAGTAATTGTATTTATATGGTTTGTCTTAGAAGACACTGCTTTTGTATCAAATATTAGAGTTTAGACCCTTACTGAGCGCAAACCGTAGTTTCACCTACATTCCCTCTTCCACTCTTCCTGCAGTAGATCTGCTCAGCAGTAGTGATATCCAACCTTAAGCAGTGATATCACCTTAAGTCAAAGATTTCATTTGCTTTGCTGGGGGAGCACATCGGTTGCTCCGTTAGCTTTTTGTGAGAGCATGTAAAGCAAGATGATGTACAATTTTGCTTTGTTCATTGTGATATGAGGTGGGAATGTTTGATCTTGTTTTCCTTCCCCTTGCCAAAGACATCCTGCACTCTTTGCAAGAAGTCCAGCTGGCAGTAAAGCAGGTAGCGATATGCAGGAAAAAGTATTTCCTTACATCTAGTTCTACAGATTGTCATATTGATTTTTTCCACATGCAAGGGGGTGTTGATCATCTGGAACATGAAATCTGAATTTTAGTTATCTTTTTGATTTCTGAAGAAATTGTTAGTCAGCCACCAATATTGTCTGTAGATTTTTGCATTTCCTATTTTGTGGGCAAACATATATAGGAGAAAATTATGGGAAGATTTTTGTAACACTGTGACCTGACTGTGATCTCACCTGATCTCCTTCTATGACAAGGTGACCTGCTTAGTGGATGAGGGAAAGGCTGTGGATGTTGTCTACGTGGATTTTAATAAGGTCTTTGACAAGGTTTCCCACAGTATTCTCCTGGAGAAACTGGCTGCTTATGGCTTGGACAAGTATAGTCTTCACTGAATAAAAAAATGGCTGAATGGCCAGGCCCAAAGAGTTGTGGTGAATGGAGTTAAATCCAGTTGGTGGCTGGTCACAAATGGTGTTCTCCAGGGCTCAGTATTGGGGCCAGTTCTGTTTAATCTTTTTATCAACGATGTGGATGAGGGGATCAAGTGCACCCTCAGTAAATATGCAGACAACACCAAGTTGGGTGAGAGTGTTGATCTGCTGGAGGGTAGGAAGGCCCTACAGAGGGATCTGGACAAGCTGGATCCGTGGGCCGAGGCCAACTGTATGAGGTTCAACAAGGCTAAGTGCCAGGTCCTGCACTTGGGTCACAACAACCCCAGGCAACGCTACAGGCTTGGGGAAGAGTGGCTGTAGAGCTGCCCGGTGGAAAAGGACCTGGGGGTGTTGGTTGACAGCCGGCTGAATATGAGCCAGCAGTGTGCCCAGGTGGCCAAGAAGGCCAATAGCATCCTGGCTTGTATCAAAATAGTGTGGCCAGCAGGACTAGGGAAGTGATCGTACCACTGTACTCAGCACTGGTGAGGCCACACCTTGAGTACTGTGTTCAGTTTTGGGCCCCTCACTACAAGAAGGACATTGAGGTGCTGGAGTGTGTCCAGAGAAGGGCAATGGAGCTGGTGAAGGGTCTAGAGAACAGGTCATACGAGGAGCGGCGGAGGGAGCTGGGGTTGTTTGGCCTGGAGAGGAGAAGGCTGAGGGGAGACCTTATTGCCCTCTACAACTACCTGAAAGGAGGTTGTAGCGAGGCGAGGGTCGGTCTCTTCTCCCAAGTAACAAGCGATAGAACAAAAGGAAATGGCCTCAAGTTACACCAGGGGAGATTTAGTTTGGATATTAGGAAAAATTTCTTCACCGAAAGGGTAGTCAGGCACCAGAACAGGCTGCCCAGGGAAGTGGCTGAGTCCCCATCCCTGGAGGTGTTTAAAAGACGGGTAGATGTGGTGCTTAGGGACATGGTTTAGTGGTGGTCTTGGCAGTGCTAGGTTAACAGTTGGACTTGATGATCTTAAGGGTCTTTTCCAACCTAAATGATTCCATGATACTAGGATTCTATTCTATGATCCAGGTAATCAGTGAGCAGACAGAAACATTTGGTTACTTTTCCTCCCAAAACGTACTAGAGGTATTTCTGGGCACCAATGGCAAACTGCTGTTTGGAGAGCTGCTGCTGAGTCCTTGTAGACCTCTTCTTGTTGGCACCCCATGGCCAGGCCCAGTTGCTGTGAGTGAAAGCCCTGGGGATACTGCTCCAGCATGCACTGTGCCCTGTCTCCTGTCTCGTGAAGGACTGAGCCTGAGGAACCAGCTTAAATTCTGCTGGCTTGATTTGGAAAAGCAGGGGTCTTGTGGACAGGCCTGCTTGTTTTCAGAATACCCATTTTAGGTTTTTAAGGGGTTTTTTAGGGTTTGTTAGGACTTTTCTTCTTTCAGTTGATACCCTAATTTTCTGGGGAAATTACATTCTGCCTACCTAAAATACTTCCAACTCTTTAGACTACAAAATGTACTTTTTGTTATCCTTCCTAAAAATATATAGTGTTGCCCATATTGAATTGTAGCCATATTCCATATCTAAAGTTATAAATGCCACTGCATATCTAGATGTACTATATTACAGATGCATCTGTTTACATATGTGTTTCTGATTGTGTGCTTGTAAAGTGGTATACAAGCCTTCACGGTAACACGCATGCATGCAAAACGCAGATTATTGCAGACCATATTCAATCAAGACATCCCCATTTAATCCTTTCCATCTGATCAAAAGGCAGGATATGCCACTTTCAAAAGTCACATCTTTTATGTTGGTGGCCTTGATTGAGCTCTGGACTGCAAGGAGACACAAATAATGGGTGTCTTTGGGTACGTTCGCACTGCAGTCTCTTCTGTGGTTAGAGCTTGTACAGACTGAGAGGTCTGATGCACAAATGGGCACAGATGAAGAGCTCCTGCCTCTGCTGTAGGGATCCATCAGCTGTTTATGCAGCAGCAGCAACTGCATGACTGCAAATTGCCAAAATCAGTGCTAGTTTATTTTAATATGCCAGACTGTAAACTGTAGCAATTCAGCAGCTGCTATGCAAGCAGGGACCTCCGAGAGAGTATCGGTACAGAGAGATAAGGATGGAAATGTAAGCTTGGCTTCTGTCTCATTCTTGCTGTTTTTTTCTTCTTTAGCTTAGAGGTACAGATATTCTGGGTGGCAAATGAACCAATATCACGCTTTTGCAAAGGTGATGGCTTGATTTTGTATTTTTTTTCTAGGAATGAGTAATCCCATTGTTTCCTTGTATCTTGAGTTTATATATAGTGCCGTCAACAAGGTAGCTTGGGCAGTGAGTGAGCGGTAACTGTTACTTTACTGTGCCTGAGACTTGCATAGGTCATTTGTGCAGGCGGGCTGCTGTGCCTATACAGTCCCCATGGATTAAATGTTACAGGCATTCAGCCCATAGCTGTTGACTGATTTCCCATCTGCAGGTATTTAAAATCCTGTTGTGTTTATAGTATAAATGCATATAAAGTTTAGATTAGGCGAGGACTGCTCTTCAGTGTGGATTTTTCCACCAGCCCTATGGCAGAGTCAACAGCAACCGGCCAGTTCCTGACTGCCAGGGCTGTGCCTTCCCCTGTATAGAAACAGGTATTTGCCAAGAACATTTTGTTCTGTTCCTCACAAAGTACCTGTTGCTGTAAATGGTGCAGGAGCATCCATGTTTTGGTGGGGCTTCCTCGTCCTCTACCTGCCCCAATATTTAGCTGGGCTGCAGGTGACTCAGAGCGACATCTGCAGATAAACCATGCAGGAAATGCTGCTGGAAGTATGGCTGGGGAGACGGAGCCAGAAAGCTGAAGGAAGCCCTTAGAATACGCATAGCCTTTTGCATCTTCTTCATTTTTCTCTGGCGTCATTACTTAATGTCCCTACATGGCAATATGGGCACACAACTAAAAATCGGAGCCCAAGAGCAGCTTTGCACATGTCTCCTCTCCTCACCAGGAACAACTGGCACCTGAAACTCTGAACCCTTCACCAAATAGTTAATTCTCAGGGGAATGAGCCACTCATCCTTCCTTTCATAAACAAACAAATAAAGAAAAGATACAATGATTTGATCTGTTTAATACACATTCTCTGAAAACCAGAGTGCAGACTAAACATAGTAATCTGATGATTACAAATTATTCAGTCCTATAAACAAAGCATGACAATTGATGACAATGTGGTATCATATATCATAAATGCAGAGCATCCTCTCTCATCCAAAACAAATAGTTTGGAGTATTTCAAACCCATAACAAATATATTTAATGCAGATCACTGTGAAACAATGTGTGTTTCTCTGTTTCTAATGCTGTATACAAAAGCCAGCCAAGAGCTTTTTGTGTTTTATGCATTATATTCAGTTATGCTGCCAATTCTACTTACTATTCTAGTATTCTGATTTGAAAAATCAAGATTTAATGTATTTCAAGCAATGCTTGATGCATGCGCGTCTTAAAATTATAGGAGATGGTTTATAAAGTAAATTATGAGACCTTAATAGTTTCAGATAGATTTTTACCTCACTAGTTAAAGTATTGATCACAACCCTTATATTCTATCGGTAGCTTGTTATGCGAGGCAAATCAGCTGCCATTGTTACCGATGCTGAAAATCTCCCTGAGTAACCTGTGATAGGTTTATTACATAGGAAGCTTTGATCCTCAGGACTCAACTAAGATATGCAAAGTTCTTATAAAGGTGTCTTAGAGTCTGCAATACAAATTCAGATGTCTGCTGTCAAACGACTCCTATTCAGCAAACCTGTATGAGCCACCTTTGAAAGTGAAACAGCAAGATGACACCATTCATAGCATGACTTTTGGAGAGGTCTTTGTGCTCCCCAGCCTTTCGGTACCTGACAACTCATTCCAGGCTGTATCAAAGTTGCATAACAGAATTTGTGAAAAGCTACACAGAAGGGTTTAATGTGTTGAGAACAAGTAACTTCTTTGTTGATATCCAGTGCCAGATCAAAGAGATGGAGTGTAATAGGCCCAGGACTGCATTACCTTCAGTTACACCGGGGAACAAAAGAATAAAATAAAACAGTGAAAGGCAGCAGAGAGCAATAAAAAAGGAAAATACTAACAAGATTCAACATCCTGAAACATGAATAAAAGCCACAGAAATAAATTCATCAAGATCACATAACAAAAGGCAAGCATGTGGCTTCTCGGCTCAAAGGCTTTCCAACTGTACTCCTGTTTTCGGTACGTGTTTTTATAATTTGGGGTGCCACAAGACCTTCCAGTTTTTACAGGGACAGAGAGCTGCCATGCCACTTAAAAAATGCAGATTTGTTGTACTTGACCTAGATGGAAATGTCTGTGAGCTGTAGCAGTATTAGAGATTTTCTCTCCATTTAGCTTCCATTTAAAATGAAATGGGGCTACATTGAACATTTCTTCCTCTAGAGACAAAATAACCTGTTTTTAAGTGGAGGATTGCCATGTCTGTTCAAAAAAATAAAAATAGAAAGCCAAGAGGCAGCTCACCTTTTTGAATAAGAACAATGAAAGTTTTGGAAATCAAACCCAAGCCAAACCCAAGGGCAACCTAACCTTTCTGAGAAAATTCACAAACCCCTCTCATGCAGTGTAGTACTGGTTTTGGTCTGCAACCCAGTAAAAATTAAAATCTACTATCACTGTCCATTTCTTCCTTTCATTTCCCCCCACTGTATGGTGTGTTGCATGTGCACGAATGCTGGTGCATACAGGATTTAAAATAATTTTGTGGCAGTAAGGCTGTTGGGAGAGCAGTTCTCTGTAGGCACCAGCCAGAGCTTTGCAGTCCATACACCAGTCATGCCCCCATGACACTGCACTATTATAAAGTGACTTGTTGCTTGTTTTCTGTATTAAAAAGAAAACTGTTAATGTGACAGTGAAAAGTGGTTACTGCCCCTGAGTAACGCAGCAAATAGTTGTGGTTTGTACGGTTTTGCATTTCTGGGTTTTATAAGTGGTGCTCCATTAGCCTTTAGCTGTGTGGGAGAGCTCAATGCAAACAGCTGGGAACTGGCAAATGTCTGCTCTACTGGAAGGGCAAGCAAACAAACCCTTTCAAAGACACAAAATCTGAAAAAGCTGAGGACAATTTATCTTTCTATTTGTTTTCTGTATTTCACTGTTACTTATAACAGCAACAAGCAAAAAGAAAATCAGAAAGCGTTATGACTTTCAGATGCAATATCCCCTTTAAAAGGGGATAACCTGAGAATATATGGAAAGAAAAGTGAAAGCCAAAAGAGAAAGGACTAAGATAATTTTAAGCCAACCTTTTGTCTTCCAAGCCTGAGGAACCTGTGTGGCTTCCATCAAAAAATGTTAACTAGTAGCATACAACTACTTGGGAGCTACCTACAACCTTCCCCAAACCTGGGACATTATTTATTCTGCTGCTGCTGGTCTTGTGATTGCCCAAACAGTAGGGTGCTGGCATGGAGCCCACAGGAAAGCGGGGACAAGTGCTGGGCAGCTGCCCCTCCTTGGGGCAGATGGTTTTACAGATGTGGAGGTATCCTGACTTCTGGAGGTAAGTCCTCTGCAAGGCAGCACCACGGTGCCTGGTTCCTGACTAGCTGGCCAAAGGGCTTTCTGTCCCCCACCAAAGAGGACCAATATGGGCCTGTGGTGAGTTGATAGGAAAATAAATCTTTCAGTGGGATTTGGGAAAGAGAGGACAGGCAAAACAAGGAAGGTACTTGTCTACTCTGCAACTTTATAGATTTGCTGAATTTATTGATTCCCATATTAAGGCTACAGTTTATAAGACTTGACACTTGCTTGGTTGGTTTGGGCATTTTCAGGAAGCTTTTGTAGAGAATTTTTGTATGGTGTATACAGACACATACACATATATATATATATGTATGCCTTGATATATACATGGTGTCATGTGCATTCTTAACTGGAAGAAACTTACATGTCTGAGCCTAAGACATTGCAGCACTGATGTTTTATTGGAAATTTTACGTGTCAGGTTAACTCTGCAAAACCTTTAGAGAGTACTATTTTCAGTAGCTTTGCAGTGAGTGTGTTTCCATCAGTCTGTCAGTGACCACAGTATGGCTGGATTTTTCTTTTGACTTTAAGGAATGCTGAGAGCGCAATAAAGCTCTGCCGAGATTTTCGTTGCAGCTTGGAGAATTGTGCTATTTATCAGCTTCCATGTGAATCTTAAAGAGAATTCACCTGAGGTGACCAGAGGCATCAAGGGATTGATTTAAAGATGCAGATGCATACAATGGTTCATCTTCATTGATAAAGCTTTTGGTATCCAGTAGCAAATTATATCTCTTTTGGGCAAATAGGTGTCCAGGTTGGAATTGCCATGACCAGAATATGTTTTTGCAAGTCTTAGCAATGAGATTGAGCAGTCATTCTCAAACCAATGCATATGATGCTCTGTTCCTTACACATAATAGACTTCTTTTAAACTCCCAGTCCTGATCCATATTTTCCATGAAACAATTGTATTTTCTGCAAATCAAGGAAAGCAATACAATGTACGTCTCAGGCCAAAATTAATTCACTTTTAAGTCATGATCCAGAAAAGAAAGAAAATATGCATCAGCTGTGCCCAGACAGGGTAGAAAAAAGTTGTTTCTCTCTGGATTTGCAAATAGGTTGTTTAACTGCTGACTTTATTGCTAGATGCTCACTGATCTGCCCATGCTTCAGATCTGCTCCATCAAGGGTTCTTGATGGTTGTTGCCCTCACAAAAGCAGTTATAGTGAAAGAAGGAGATTTATTTTGCTGGGGAGGAGACACTGTCAAAGCCGAAACTGCCAGATGTTGGTGACATCCTTGGACTAGCAAAAGGCTTTAGCAGAAAGCCAAATGTTACTCTGGTCTCCAGATCGTGGGGTTTTTTACCTGTTAAGTCTAGATCATCTCTCAGCCTCTAAAATTGAGAAGGTGGTTTTCAGCAATAGGGATTAATGAGAGGTTGTTTCTCCCTAGGAAACAGTTTTTTCAGCTCTGTGTAGCAACCTATCCTGAGAAATAGTCCAGTGTTACCTTGTGGAGATACAGGCTGCTGCTCAGTGTTTTGGGCTCTTGGCTGCCACATGAAGATCCTGTAATCCTCTTTTAGCCCTCTGTGAAAACCAGACCCTTTTTGGCCCCAGTCTTTGGGTGAGGTATTGGGTAGAGCAACATCTTTGTTACCCATCATGACAGAAACCACCCTTGTTTCCTTTGTCCTGTCCTCAGCTTCATTAACAGAATGGTCACCAAGATTTTTAATAGCATTTCAATGTTAATATCTTTATTTTTTTACTTAGTAGAGATATTGTTCAGATGATGATGTTTTATCAATATTGAATTCCTCGTGCCAGGCTCCATTTCTTATTCCCTCCACCATTGCCCAAAGGGTGGATTTTTCCCCATGAGCCATTTCTAAATGGATATAAATAAGCTTCAAGGAACGCCTGGTAGATGTTACTCTTTCCATCAAACACTCATGTACAGGGCCTTTCTTCTATCAGGGGCCTTTTGTGGGAGAGACTTCTGCAGAGTTGTGTACAGTGAAACCTTCTATCTGTAAGAGGTTTAACCCTTTCTGCACGATAGTTTGTAATCACATAACCTTTAGCTCAGTGGGAATGAATACCAATTATCATTTATAAACAGTTCCTCTCATTATGCGCCTATTTATGGCATCTTTTATAGCTTGCTAATTACAAGCACACAAAACAGAAATGTTTGGAGTTAAATAATGTAAACAGGGATGTAATTGATTTTCATGTTGAATAGTTTTTATTGATTTATTGTTAATTAACATTTTTAAAGGATCTCTTGGCAAAATAATCCATTTAATTTATTGAATATTATACTAGCTGATGGTAAATTCATATTAAAATGTCACAAAAAGATTAACACTTCCATAATACTTGTTTTTCCAACTGTTGCTGCTATACAGATGTTATATATTCTCCCCAAACAAACACAGACAATATATTAAATGCAATCGATTGGTCTCAGTCCAGGCCCTAGCGGACAAGTGTCCACATCACTAAAAATACCCCATTCCAGTTGACACTAATTGGCCGTCTGTGCAGCAGGGAGGACAGGCATCTAACAGGGAGAAAAGCGATTTCTATCGCTCCCAAGGCAGGGTCCTTGGGTTGGCTGTTGAAGGACTTTATGGACTGAGGGGAGAAGCTCGTATCTTCGCTAAAAAAGCCTTTCCTGCTGTAAAACCAAAAGACTTTGGTGTCCATAATGGAAACCTTCCAACAAATAGACCACTGTGTCAAGCAAGCAGTCACTTTAATATGTTCAGAGAATGCATACAGTGCTGCAGGAAATGTAGTATGCCGAAGGCATTTCCAGAGGTCCCCACTGGCTTTTTCCAATTTGTGGGTGGGAAGAGGGGCTGTGGAGTTCCTTCAGAGGGGTGTTGACAACATTTTGGTGTATGCCAGTGCCCTTCAGCTCCTGTTGACTTCACTGAAAGCCGAGGTCACTTACTCAGCACCTCCCAGGATTGAGCAAGTAGCAAGGAGTAAAATTGCAAGTTGCAATCTTCATTATTACCATCCCATTATATTTTTCAAATGGGTAGCAAGAGAGTGTAATCACATCAGACCCTATTTTTTCATTAGTGGAGAAAAACATTAATATACTGTGACATGGTATTGATTTGATACAATCAATCTTTCCCAATAACAATAAAACCTTTATATTTTATTAATAGAACAATGCAGTTGTTCTCCATTACAGCTCCCTTTTATTGTTCTGGGTCACAGTGTAATTCTGGCATGTTTGGATTTTTATTTTTATGAACATAATATAAAAACCTGTAAAATTGCTCCACTGATCTGCCAGTAGGTTTCATCTGAGGCTCCCAAGTATCTTTTATTAGATGAAATATTACTGGTGCAGCTCCTGTCATTGATTGTTCAATGGCCCTTAGAGGTGGAGAGGGTGGGGAGGTTTGAGAAGGGGTTTTGATCTTTAATTCTCTTGATTTTTTTGTGGTGTGGACACTGAGACTTGGACTCAGACATCAGTTTGAAGATGACCTCTCAGCACATGGCTGGACCCAGCACTTCTAAATCCTCTCCAAACTGGGCTGTAGGTGCCTAAGCCCTAGTGAAGCTCCCAGCAACCATCCAGCTGGCGGCCCTTCAGCATCACCTCACTTTCTGACCCTGGGCTTTCCATATACTTAGTTCAGGTCAAGTGCTACATGGGCAGGAGGTGCTTCAAGCTCTGGGGCAGGTCATGGGCATGCATTGGAGGAGTCATGCTCTAACCTCATCTCCCTGCTATTTAAAAAAAAAAATACAATACGGCAAATGCTTTTACTTATACATCCATGGTAAATCCATCTTCAACTAGACGCCATCCTGAACCTCAGAGGCAGGATCCTTTCAGGCCCTTCAGGTCTGGGCCAGTACAGCCTAAGGCTTGGTTATGACTGGATTATGTCTTTATAAACTCCTCTGCAGTCTTCCTTCTTGGAGGCTCTGCTCTCCAAAAGCTGGTGTCCTATCTATCTAGGTTGTGGGGAAGCTGCTGAGCAGGCTGTTCTGAGTAAGTATCACTCATCAAGAGCAAAACATGCTCTTGTCCAATTAGCATATCCTTTCTAGTGTGCACGGCAAGTCTATCGGATCATTTGGCGTTTATCTACAGATATTTTTGATTTGTCTTCTTCGATTAACCAGAACATCTCCCTGTTCCTGGGACAAGACAGGGACATCATGATATTCCAGTTGCAGTGAGACCCCCAATTAGTATAGCCAGATACTTTCATTAAAGCAAAGCTAGATTACTTTCATCACTTACTCTTTATTCATTTTTTTCTTGAAATAAAAACTTTGTTAACCTTTTTCCTCTTCCCTTTTGAACCAAGAACAATGTTGCAAGATCCCATGGTAAGAAAAATAATCCCCATAATAAATATGAAGGCTCCATTTCAAAAGAGAATGGGCTTATTAAGGGTAACAGTTTATTAACAGTCACTGCAAATTAGATGGATTTAATAACTTTAATTAGTGCAATACTTTCTGACACAGAGCTTGAGGAGAATTCAGCTGTTCATCCTCATTTCCCTCCTGCACGTCTCTGTGTCTAAGGAAGCAGCAGCAATTCCTCATAGTAAAAGCGAAACTGATCCTACTCACAGCAATGCAAAGCGCAGGAGAAAACTACTGTATCAACAGACCGTGGCCACTGGCACTCCAAATTAGTCGTAAGGAATAACACATATGCAAAGTAAAGCTTTCAAATATCAGGAACAACAGAAAATCAAGCTTCCTGTGCCGTCTCTTCATTTCTCTTTCCTTGGCGTAACCCTGAGCAGTTCAGCCCTGCTTGCCTGCATCCTCATGAGGATGAGATGAGATGAGGAGTCTTCTCCGTTTAAGGGCTGTGAAGTGCACAAGCATTACTAATGCCAACCAGTGAAATGAGATGGGCTACAGTACGTCTTGTCTCCCTGAAGTCCAGCCCTGTCAAAGTAGATGGAAACATTGCTGGTAGGTGTCACATCACCCATCAAGGTGGAAATGCCATTCTTGTTAGTAAAAAAGAAAAAAAAAAAAGCGCCTTTTTAATTGTTCTGGTCAGAGGCTTTTCCTACTCAGTCCTTTTCCTATAGGATGTTCCACTTTATCAGAACCGAAAATGTCTGCAGCTATGTTGATTTTGACCAAATGTATTTTCATTCTTGTTTGGAGAAAACATTTTCTTAAAGTCAAAAATTACTAAATTTGGAGTCAGACTGAAACATTTCAATATTTTGTTTGAATGACTTCTTGCTTTAGGCCATATCTTATTCTGTAACTATAAATTTTATTTACATTACCTAAAATTTGATGTTGAAGTGTTTCGATTTGATCAAACCTTCATTTCTCAACTAAACTGGAGAACATTTCTTAAAATTTCATTTTGAAGGCAATGGTGTCACACAGTTACATTTTGAATGGGAGCATAGGCAATGGGATAAAATCTACATGCAGGTGCCTGGCCTCCAGTTTGGAATGAAAATACATTCAAAAAAGTGGGCATTTCCTGAGGGACAAAAAGTGAATTTTTAATGAGGTCAAGGTCTAATTTTTTAACCAGCCCACCTTTCCTGATCTCCAAAGTCCTGCATTTTCTCTCCAGAGCAGTGTGGGTTCAGCGCAGCCATCCCATAAAGAGCCTTTTGGAGGATGCAGCACACGTAAGGAAATCAACAGCAAGTTAAGCCCTGAGTGTCTAAAAACCCTTCCTGGGCATCTGCTAATGACCTCTCCCCAAAAAAATTCATTTACATGGCTTGGCTGTATTTCTGCAGAAATCTCAGAAGTCACCCCTCAATGGGGCATGTCTCCCCATTAAATTTCATCATTTTACTCCACAACTTGAAGGTATTAATGTCAGTTCACAGAAATGATTAAAGGGAAACTTTGTTGAGGGCAATGGTTCTCCACAACCCAAAAGGCAGATGCTGCCCATGTGAACAAGTAAAAAGATAAGGAAAGTACCTGTCAGCCTTACCCTGTGAGAAACACTAGGCACTCCAACAAAAATAAGGACTGGGAAAAGCACATTTGTGTGATGCAATGAATGATGCACGTGTGCATGAATGCAGCCCTACTGGGGAAATGACTGCAGAGAGCCCAGCGAAACTTGTGTTCTGTAACGGTGACTGTGAGCTCTCCTTTCTTAAGGGAAATTAATATCTTTCTTTTTTTAAGCACACAGCTGTTTCCTTTTACTGACATCTCCTGAATTCCCCATACTTATCTTCTCCATATTTATTTATTTAACAGTTCTGGAAGTTCCTTTCTAGCAAATGGATGATATAGAAAATGTTATATATACATATGTGCATGCATGTGTGTGTATCTCCATACTTTCATGGTCTTGCCTGGCAAAGAAGCATTTCTAATATGCTTTCAGATCAAAGTCCATCAATGTGGGCTTTTCTCCCTTTTTTCCTATTTTTTTTAATCATGGATTTAGGTTATTGCCTGCCAATATTTACTGCCTGAAGCTTCACTTTAGGCCTGCAGCCCCGTGTTAAGCAACGCTGTGTGGTGCCTCTGCAGCCCGGGGGTGAGAGCTGCCCTGGAGGCAGAGGTGGCACCCAAAGGGTGGACGCGTGGCAGCTGCTGCCGTGCTGCTGGTTGCAGATGACCAGCGTTCAAGCCCCAACACGGCCAACTGGCTCCCACCAAGCGGGAGAGGCCAGCAAGTCTGCTGAGTGCATAGCTCAGCCTTCTGGAGATCTTAATCACACCTAATTTATAACAGAGACAAAATCCAATAACTTCTGGAGACTCTAAGAATGCTTAGCACAGTCCAAATAATAACAGCACCAAAAGCTCACACCATAAAAATCTCTTAAGCTAAAATGGAAATAGATACTTGCAGAAGATTTTTCTTTCTTTCCTTAACACAAAGATTTGAAAGGGAGGAGAAGTATCACAGATAGGCAATTCCTTTCAGAGGGGTTTCTTTATACATCTCCATGTGAAAGCTGTTGGTAAGGGAAGAAAAAATAAAGTAATGCTCTGAAATAAAATTTGTACAGATGTAGCTTTTTTTGAAATTACAACCCATTTCTCAAGAATTCGATGTAGCCTTTAGTCAGCCTTGTTTCTTACAGTTCTCTGTGCTTTGCATGGTAATTAGCTGCTCGTGTTATCAGCGGTACGATGCTGCCGGCTATGTCTTCAGCAGCCACTGCCGTTATCCTCGGCAGCAGCTCCTTGCATCCGCCTGCCAGACCGTACGCCAGCCACACATGTGTGCAGATGTTTGGCTGCACTGACTGAGGACCAAAGGTAATGGGCACAGCATCCAAGAGGGAAGAGGCTGAAGCCCACTTCCCCTGACAGCTCCCCGAGACTTGCCAGTATTTTGCTGATGGTTCATTGAAGGTTCAGTGAGGCGAGTTTGTTATGACAGATCACAAAATGCAAAGGGAGGCAAATGAGCTGGGTTCATCAATGTCAGAATAAATATAGGGTTGCAGCTCCTCAGCTTAGTTGGGAACAGCAGCCTCAAAACCTTTATTTTGTTTTAATTTTTTTTTAAGTAATTAAAACATTTATTGCACAAGTGTACTGTGGTGTGCAGCCTATAGAGAGGGAGAAGGGACTGCTTTGCGCAGATTGCCGGTGCTTCTGTCATCAGCGTTACACAGGTGCTGGGTCACGCAGCCAGCACTGACGCAATAGTGTTTGGATCAGGCAAGTCCACTGATGCAAATAGCGTGACGAGTGCTCTGTACTATTTGTTGTCTGCAGGTAATGCAATATCTTCTTTTCATTCAGATTTCAAGAAACATTTACCAGCTTTTTTTTTTTTTTTAAACTAAAATATGGCCATGAAGTTAAATTCAGGTTGCCAGATTCACGGGCAGTGAGGGTTCCTCTGTAACACAAGCAGAGATGTAGCAGAGAAGGAAGCTTTTAGAATAAGAGTGGGGAATCTTTTCCATACATACACTACGTACCTACATACCTACAGACATACCTACAGACACTTTTCAGACATACCTTAGGTCCCACAACAACATTCTGCATTGTATTATATGATATCATGAAGAAAAACATAATATGGCCCCAGGCCATATGAAATTGAAGTTGCTTGCTGTGTGCAGAGCATGGACTGTTAACTTCCCCACCCTTATTCTAGAAAGTTTGTTATCAACAGTAATGTAAGATCCTTACAAGTATTCAAAAAAAAATTAATTAAGAAATTTATATTTGACATTCAAAAGATGAAGAACAAAGTGGAAAATATAGAAATCGAATTTTTTTCCAAATATTGTTTTCAGTTTTGTGTGTCTTGTCTTTGGTTTAGTGTTTCCAGCTTTTTTTTTGCCTTTTGAAAGGTGGTGTGATATTATTGAGAGAGAGATGTGAAAAGTTTTTTTACTCCCTGCCCAGAGATATGATGTGCTAGGGAGAATAGCTATAGTTTTAGTTCTGTGGTAATGGAAAGTGTAATTTCTTGCTGATGAGTATTTGCAGACTTATTTCATTACACTTCTAGGAGGGAGATTTAATTTTGTAAGAGAAGCTTATTTCTAAACCTACTCTGAAATAGCCTATTGCCAAATTTACCTTCAGTAGTTTTGTCTTCACACAAAAATAGAGCAGCATTTTACCGTATGTTCAATGTATTGTACACAGCATAAGATGGTAGGTCATCTCATCCCTCCTTCTGTAAGATGGCAATGGACTAGAATATTGAACTTGAGGTCTGGCAGTAAATTCGTTGCTCTGTAAACAAGGCGTTCATGATGGGGGCTTTACACTCTCCACTGTTGTTAATGGGATAACAAGTCATAGGGCAGGGTTTGGGGATGGAAAGGGAGAAAATGGAGGGAAACCCACAGATAAGAGAGAGAAAAAATTAGCTAATATGAATTTTTAAATACTTAAATGTCCAGAGATTGTTGTGCTCTTTCTGTCTGTCTTGTTACCTTCATTGGTAACATGAACTCTTACACTTGCACCCCTGCTCCAGTGGCAGGAAGGTCGCACACGGCATTGTGCAGCTCCTTGGGGACAGGGCTGAGAATAGAGGACGGCTATCTGCTCGGGGCCACAGCTTCTCTTCAGCACCCGTACATCAGATATGAGTAATTCTCCAAAGGCTGACTTTATAGCATGCTTAGTTCCTTCCCCTTTGAAATCAGTGGTGTAACTCCTGGTGAACTGTAAAGCTGACGGACTGTGTTGCACCAAAGAGAGTTAATGTGATTCATTTGTTTAACAATCAATCAAGGGCCATATTCAGCAGATTTAGCAGGAGTGCTGACAATAAAGCACTTATGACTTTCTATGAATTGGCATGAAATAACAGCCACAAAAAATTATGAAACATAAATTGTTCCCTTGCATATGCACGACTGCCATACTTCTGATCTTCGTTACAGCTGTTAGGCTATGAGCGGCTGTGGATCCAGACCTCCTCAGTGACTCAGCTCAGGCTGGGAAGCAGTGGTGACAGTGTCCAGGACTTGCACAAACTAGCTAGTGGTATCATTTGGGTCTGGTAGGCACAGAAGTATCCATTTTTGAAAGTGCTTCATGATGTTTTGGGTGCCCAAATGCAGATGTGTAGAGAAGTCTGATTTCCAGGTGACAAGAGCTCAGCACTTTGGAAAATCAAATTGCTTTGATATTTCTCCAGGTGGGCACCTGAAAACTCAGAACCTCCAGGCGGTTTTTGAAAACAAGAGGCAAAGACCAAGCTCACCTCCCTGCTAGCTCTTTGGGGACAGTAATTAATCGTATTGGGTTTGTTTCCGTCCCCGCTTCCCACATGGGAAGATCTCAAGCCCCAGTCTCCTGCCTCCTGAGTTAGTTGTGTTCTGCAAAAGGAAGAAAATCTTTCTTTGGGGAATTGTCAGGGAATTTAGTGTGGTTAAGTAAATCCTCAGAAGACTGTATCTTGTGGAGAGCTGCAGGAGATGGGCACCCCCTCAGTATCAGTACCTCCATCCGTGGTGTGCCCTCTTCCCAGTTGTGCTGGGCAACACAAGGGGACCATGGGCAGGGGGCAGGCAGGAAGGTGAGGGGGCATAAGCATGGCAGACTGGTGTCTCAAGCTGCCTTGTCTTTGCTGGCAAGAAGTTTGGGTCCTAATGAACAACCAAGCGGAGCATGTAGGTGAGGCACGGGCTGGATGGTTCCTATAGGGGGATAGCTGCTCTGCCAAATCTCTGATTTCCCCTCTCCAGAATGGCTCTGGAGGAAGCTATACCATTCAGGAGAGGTGAATTCCTCTGTGCCCTCAGTCCCATAATGTACGGGTGGGTTTAGCATCAGCGTTTTAGGAAATCATAGCCTTCTCAAGACCACTGTGCTGCCTAGCCCATGCTCAGTGTTGCAGCCTGTGTTGCAGTCTCTGCAGCTCTCCCCTCAGCATCACAGCTGCCTCTACGCTATACTTCGTCAAGCTTCACATAAGCAATGTCACTGCAGAGTCTTTCCTGCACAAAGGATGCACAGAGATGTTATTTATTTAATATAAATAAATGCACATATTGGATATATGTACATGCAATAACTGTTTTGCTTATGCTTACTCATATGCAGTATATCCAAAACAGCAGGAACTGCACCCAAAAGTGGTGTAAACAAAATCCTATGAATTTATACAAATATGTTGCAATCATATGTAAACACTGCAAATATTACATCTTCCTGTGGTGCTGATGGGGAATAATTTAAGAGTTTTAAGCAGTGTAACTATTCAGATCCTGGAAAAACTTGGCATCATTTCGAAACTGTAATAGAGGTTGGAATATATTTCATGTGACAACCATGTCCTCAAACCTGCTATTTGTTATTTCTTTTTAAAACACAAACAAACTATTTTCTCATTTTGTTTACAGGACAGTGGAACAGGAGATAACAGCTGCATTGAAGAAATATTGCGGGTAGGAATCCTTAAAAAAACATTTTCTTCCAGTGCCATTTTGTTTACTCTAAAAAGACAAGAGAATAACAAGAATATTGCAATTACTGCTGTTAAAAATATTACTCTTTTAGATTGTCATCTCTCTAAGGAAAAAGTAGGCAAAATTATTTCCTCATGAAAAATAATTGAAAAATCTGTGAAAACAACCTTCTAGAGCCTCTGGATTTCACTGCTACTTTGTGCCAGTATGGCTGACCTTCATGCATGCAGAAGCAGATAATGGGATAAATTATAAACTGAAATGTACAATGATGTTTCAGGTTTACAAACCATGCAAAGTGCATGTTTCCATTAATCACGACTGTCAAAAATCTTAATTTTGAAGAGAGGTCTAGGAAGGTCATTTTCCACCTGGATTTAATTAGAATCCATTATGTAATGTCATTATGTCCATTATGTCCATTATATAATGACAATGTGCAAAATCCATAGTTATTTCCATATTTCATTATTATTTCTTTTATCTTAGTAATTTCTAGTTTATTTTCATGGAGCAAACTAATACACGTCCAGACAGATCTTGGCTTGAATGAACTTTAATATTGATTATTTTCTGAGGCAGACAAATTTATAAACAATGAAACATTTCCATATATTTTAACTTGTGTTTTTTCGGTTCTTTTTCTAAACTCATAATTCAATAATTCGCAATGCTTATAAATCTGATATAATAGTGAGTGAAACACCAACCAAGGTAGATGGAATGGTAAAACCTCCCTATTACTGTGTGCGTTTCCACCTCTTGGATATCCACTACCCAAATATTTCAGATTGTTTATAAACTACGGGGCTATAAATATTTGGTTTAGAGATTAGTAGTGCATTAAGCCTGTTGTTTCTAAAGGCATTTCTCCATTCTCCCTGAATATGTTAAATACAGTTTTTAATTCTTAAACTGGACAAAGAATTTATTGAAGGGTGATGATGATGGATGGCTTATGACTTCACTGGCAGAGCTTTTACTTAGTGAACGTTTACAAAGTAGACTTTTGTAGGGCTGAACCGCACATTCAACAAGCCTTAGCCTCAGTCCCTGCTGTTTTGTTACAAATTAGTAGCAGATAGTATAATTCATGAGAGCTTTTTACATTTTTCACGATGCACTAAGTATATGATGTGAGGCTCATTCACCCCTTTTTTATGCAAGGCTTTTAAAATGAACAAAGAAGCTAGTCTTCCTCCTTAGGTTGTGCAATTTAACTTGTGCAATTAGCCAAAAAATGTAGAAGAGACATGGTTCCTTCCACACAGAGGAATATGGATATGTAAGAGACCCCAGCTGAGAAGAAAAATGCACTGTATGACTAGGGATGGTAAGGTGCATCTCCAAACCAGTGAACACTGCTGCTCTCTCTTTTTTTCCCCCCTGGGAATGTTCCTCAGGAAATATTTTCACAAAGCTTCATGATGAAATGTTGAGGACATTCTTGGATGGGTAGGACCCTTTTGTTCATGAGGATTTATTCACAAATACTTTCACTTTGCTTAAAAACTGAATAAACCAATCCATAGCTCAAAAGCCACACATTGCATCCGTATCTTGCTGTCTGCTGAGGCTTAGCATGGCTAAAATAGAGAGCGCACCATTTTCATCCCCTAGCTCTTGTCCTCACATGAAGGACCTTGTCCTTCACAGACCTCCCCAGTCTGTCCATTCTCCAGGTCTTTAACCTGAGTGTCAGTTTCTATTCTGAACTCCCCTTGTGTCACTGTGTCTAAGACTATGCGTAAATCTTGCAGACTGTTACTCTATAGCATTTCTAGCTGAAGCTCTTTATTCACAAAGGTATAAGTCTCAGGTCCAAATTCTCATTACCTACCTTGATTGCTGCAATATCCTTTCCTTGGTTTTGACAAATGCAATGTTACCCACCTCCATTCATGCTGCTGTGCAGATCATTTTACTAGCTTGACACCTTGCCCAAATACATTTGTCTTTACATCTCACCACTGTCATCTCCTTCTCTATCACATCAAGTACAACTATTTGTCCCTGATCATAAGGTCTCAAGTCTACCAGTTTGTGCTAACATATTAGCTCCCACTTTAGCTTACCTGGTGATGCCAGCCTCTGTTACCCTGTTGCTAAGTTTTACATCAATGAGTTTCTCCCATGCTACCCATCAGATCTGGGCACAGCCTTGAACACTTTCCCAATTAGCTCCATACCTACATTCAGATCCTTTCTTAAGAGCCTCTTTTTTTCACGAGGACTGTGGAAACACAATGGTGAGATCAGGGCTATACCACTGTTTCTCATGCTTTAGCATTGTTGTCCCACTTGTCCCTTGTAGTGCCCAGTCAAGCCAGATGTATCCATCTGCTCTCTTTCGTCCTGAAAAGTGAATTTTCTGTGTCAGGGAACTGCTGTATAGTACAAAAGTACTCTTGCAATACAAATCCATATCAGCAGTGGTTGCTCTTACTGATAATTAGTGAAAGCAGCAACAGTAATAATGTACCATTGCTACTCACTTTGTAAATTACTGGCATCCAGACTTTTCCAGCCCTCTCTGTGCCCTCTTTTTGTGCTGAACAGATCCATTCAGTTTTAACACAGATCTTCTGGTTTTCTGAAATAGACTATTTATAAGGAATGCCATTTACATGGTTTTGTTGGAGGTGTTATTCATATAGTAAAGCCAAAGTTTAGCTCCTTTTCGGACAGAATATGTGCAGTTCCTGTATGGGTGCCCAGAGGCAGACAATGAAAAGCCACAGGAGCTGCAATCCTTGTGTTCCCCTCAGAAAAGATGGCTCTTTGCTGGTGCACTGAAATGTGTTTATTATAGGAAGGGCCACTCTACTGTACGGACCATCAGCAAAAGGAAGAAGATGCTTAAAATTTATCTTTTTAAGGAACATTGCACCCTATTTTAGCTGTCTCTTGCACAACACAAAGCAGAAAACATCCTCTCTTTCTAGACACTGTGGCCCCTGCACACGTCAGGCTATGGCTCTTCCAAGGGACAGCTACTTCCACAGCACATCTGCGTTTCCCCAGACAAGACCAAGGGCAGTAGAAAGTGTGCCCCAAGTTTGGTCCATCTGCTTCCCGTGCTTCCTTCCCCCAGCGGGTGAGAGGAGGGAAGTGCTGGTTTGTGCACAGATCTTGTCACCCTCTGATTTCAGGGCTTGGCCAGAGGTAACATCTGGCCCTGGGCTGCAAAATCAGTCGAGGCACAGCTTTAAAATCACCAAATCTTATTTTGCACTAACTGTGACAAGAATCTGTAGTCTTTGTGCTGCTTGGTGCAACGCAGGGTGCCACGGCTTAAGTCTACCCTTTTTTGATGTTGTTTTACCAAATGTATCAGAGCTCTGTAGACTTTGTAAATTGACAGATCATTCTGCATGAAACTGCAGCTTCCAAAAAAAGCCCCCAAGAACTGAGACGCAGAACCGCTTCCAGTCCTGAAGGAGGTTGATTAACAAGACAGTAACCCTGTCGAGATCGGAGCTGTTGTAAGGACTCCTGCTGAGTTTATAATCACTGCAGGAATCCTGAACCTCATCTAACCCCATGCACTAATTTATAGCAACTTCTTCAAAGTGTAGTGACTCCTCTGTCCAGCTGCAGGCACGCACGTAGAGGACAGAGAAACTTCTAAGAGAGCCTTCAATGTAAATAACTCTAGTAAGACCAAGTTACAGATGTAATGTCAAATCAAAAGAGAAAAGCCTCATTACTTGACAGTAGCTGTAAAAGGCAATTCCTTGCAAGCTTTCGCATTGTTGGTGGAGGACATGGTAGAAAACTTTGAAGTGGATAAGAGTTAAGGCTACACAAATATATTTTATTCCACCATGCCCTGAGCAGTTGTTACCTGAGTTCCTGAGACACCGCCAAAGCCAACCTATTGACTTCCTTGCTAAAACACAGGCTTGCTAAGCAAGATTAGTAATTTTGGCTGATTTCTATTTGATTTTATTAGAGTGTAGAACTGTGTATTTTGTTGTGACTGGCGGGGCTTGGAGTAAATATTTATTTTGCTGGAGAACATAGGAAAAATGGGAGCAGTGAGAGTCCTGCCTCTCCACTAAGTTAACTGTTGCAACCAATATCAGATGCACTCTGAATATATTTGCTATGGATTTAAGGAGATAGGGAGTGTGTCAGGTGCAGGCAGTTCTTGGTTTGTAAGATAAGTGGTTGGAGATTGATCTGGCTGTTCTTACAGTCTTAGCTGCGATTTCCTAGAGTGGCTTTCTTGAAAGGAAACCCACAGGCAAGCTGAGGTTTTAATTATTGAAGATGTTCCTTGTGAATTCCCTTCTTTTTTTTGTGTTGACATGAGAGGTGTCGTTGAGCTGGGGAGAGACGGATGTAGTTTGTTTGGCCTGCATACAGTGTTTGGCTGCAGGATGCAGAAACAGTAGGAAGCTGATGGAGAAGAGCAATGGGAATTCAGGGAAAGGGCTAGAGGAAAACTTGGGCGTACTGGTGGATAAAAAACTGGTCATGAGCTGGCAACATGCTCTCACAGCCCAGAAAGCCAACCGTATCCTGGACTACATCAAAAGAAGTGTGGCAGGCAGGTTGAGTGAAGTGATTCTTCCCCTCTACTCCACCTGGTGAGACCCCACCTGGAGTACTGCGTCCAGCCCTGGGGCCCCTGGTACAAGGCAGCCATGGACCTGTTGGAGTAGGTCCAGAAGAGGGCCACAAAAATGATCAGAGGGTTGGAACACCTCTCCTATGAGGAAAGGCTGAGAGAGCTGGGGTTGTTCAGCCTGGAGAAGAGAAGAGAAGGCTCCGGGGGAGACTTTATTGCGGCCTTGCAATGCTTACAGGGGGCTTATAAGAAAGATGGGGACGGACTTTTTACCAGGGCCTGTAGCGACAGGACAAGGGGTAATGGTTTTAAACTAAAGTAGGGTAGATTCAGACTAGATATAAGGAAGAAATTTTTTACAGTGAGGGCAGTGAAACACTGGAACAGGTTGCCCAGAGAGGTGGTAGATGCCCCATCCCTGGAAACATTCAAGGACCGGCTGGATGGGGCTCTGAGCAACCTGATCTAGTGGAAGATGTCTCTGCTCATTGCAGGGGGGTTGGACCAGATGACCTTTAAAGGTCCCTTCCAACCCAAACCATTCTGTGATTCTATGGAAATCAAGCACGACCAGTTAACATGGAAGAAGCCACCTCCTTTGGGATGGCATGGAGGAGTGGGGAGGCAGGATGGGGTGCGGGGTGGAGGACAGATAAGTTTATTTCAGGGAAGACAGAAAAAGCAATTGGGGAGGCAGTGAAAGGACTGAGAATCTAGCTGCAAACATCCCTGCCAGTGAAGGACAACTCTGCTTGGTTCCATGAGCCTCCTGCAAGGGGGTGAGCACTCACAGGTGCCCTTGCAAATAGCTTGTGACTCTCCATGGCCACAGGACATCCACTTATGAAAACATGACACTTTAAGTGTGATGGTTTTAATGAGTAATTTACTTGAATCTCTCTACCCTGTGAAACTAATCAGAGTATGTAAAGCACAGTATTTCTTATTTGAGCAACATAAAAAACTGAATGAAAACAGAATCTAATTCTGTATTTTTCCCCTTCCCCACTTGGGATCCCTTGGCTCATTAGCAGGCTTGCTAATTCTTTAGCAGAAAGCATTAAGGATCAACCCATCAAATATTCAGGGTTTTTTTCAGATGTGAACAGCCATATGTGCTGTGAGATCAGCTGCACTCCATCAGCTGATTGAATTAAAACAAGAGCAGAGGTAAATTAGAAACTGTCTGCACAAGACAAATCCTGTGAAAACATGAAATCCTACCAAACACACTGTCACTGTGAATAAGCATCACAGTCAGTGGAGCACGTGTCAATACTTAGAGGGGAGAAAAATCAGTTTCTTAGAGGTAGGTTGTTAGTTCAACAACTGTGAACTGCTGCCTTGTAAATGTTAATGACTGTAAGATCCCACTGGCTGCAGTTAAGCTCCTGGTGGAGTCGGACATGTGAAGAATTACAGAACACAAATATGGTAATCAGCAGTATATTTCTAAATACTTCTCTTGCTTTCCAAAGCAGAGGGAAAAGCCTACAGGTGGAACAAGACCCACTTTGCTGCACAGCGCTAGTGCAATAGCTACCTCTGCACTAGCAGAGCGTTTTATTGCAGTCTCACTGCTGGAAAGAAATTACTGGGCAACTTTGGGAGGGAGGTGAGAAGGCCACCCTCAGCACGACACCTTCATGGGGAAATTTGGGTTGGCCTTTGTGACTGAGCCTGGTGGGAAACTCCTGGAAAAGTTTCAGGAGGAACACAGCAACTTCAGGCAAAAGAGAGGCAATGGGGGAGAGAGAAGGTATGGAGACTTAGAAGCAGCCCCAGTTTGCTGACACTACCTTTCTTCCTCGGTCTCATTGAAAGCAGAAGTACTCCAAAGTGTCAGAATCATATTAAAAATGTATCAGATGCATAAAATATAATTTGTTTTCATTGCAATCTTTCAGGAGAACTTTCACTGCATGGCTTTGCTTTTAGTATCCTAAATTTCAGAGCGATTAAAACATTATTTTGGCTGATATATACTGTTCATTTTATTTCTTCAGTATTATTCTTTTTGTCTTTCTTGTTCAAATAAATGTAAAAGCATACCCAAGATTGTTTGGAAAACATATCATTTCACCCAAGGCACTAAATCCCAGAAACATTAAGATGTAGTTCAAGCCAGCTAATCCAACCTCCAATACTCACCTATTAACATTGCCCTTCTTTCCACGCCATAACATCCAGCTCGTTTGTACAATATCTTATCTACAGCAGTCACCGTCTGCAGTGATTTACCTAGGTCAGCTTTCCTCCAGCCAGCCTGGGTACTGCTAGTGGTGTGGATGGCAGCACCGTGAAGCTTCAGCAAGCTCTCTGCCTGGAGCTTCTCCAGCTTCTCAGTGAGAATTAGCAGTCTGTATGGTACCTTGTGCTGCTAGAGCAAAACTAGCAGCAGTACCAGACCTAGCTAAAGACATTTTGGCTTTGTCCACATAAGCTGCAATGACTACAGAGGAGGCATACCTGTGTGCACCATCATCCGCTTGACTCCTCACACCTTGGCAGCTTTCAGGATACACTGTCTGTATGTGGTGCCTTGGACTTTCGCTGTGTGTCCGCTGCAGACAGGGTCTCTTTATTACCTCTTTCTCCATCCAAAAGGCTGAGGGGAGATTCTTCACTTTTCACAGCTTTTGTCCCTTTTTGGGCTTTCTCAGATCATCAGAGTCTCTCTCCAGGTGATCTGTTACTTGTTGTCAGCTCATCTGAACAGAAACTGCTCCTGGTTTGGGCACCGTGCATGGCACATCCTTTTTATTGCCCACATTGTGGTTTTCAACTGTCAATAAACCTTTGCAGCCAACACGCTAAACCCAGACACGGAAACATCGCTTCCCTGGTCCTTAACTTACAGAGTCTGAGGTACAGAGCACCATTTAAAATGGCACTGAAGGACTATACTAACAGTGATAATGTCAACCAGCCATTAATTAGTTGTACACCAACAGCCCCCCTGAATTGTCACACTTGTATTTTTGCTGCTGTCACTGTTGTTGTTGAAAATAGTGCCACAAAGGAGTTTGAGGTTTGAAGTATGCTGTGTATTTAAACCTTGAACTTAATAAATCTCAGTGTCAATGAAGAAATATCACCTTAAAAAGGCAAAAACTATAAATAGTTTAGTGGAAATAGGAGACCAAGATAGAAACTCTTATGGTGGCAATAAGATCTACAACAAATGCCACTCAAAGGTAATCTGCCTTTCAGTCTTCCAGGTCCCAATGCAGGACATGGAGGCACTTTCTGTGGCGTTAGCCACCCATGTGCTGCGGCACTGACATTTTCAAATACAGCAAAATCCGATCCATTTTGAATCGAATAGGGTGGTACAGAGGAAAGAGACCCATATTCTTTTTAGAACACAAGTAGCCAATGTGCAAAGGCTTTGTGTTAGGAAAAGGCAGGCCAGTATAAAAGAGCTGGTGAAACACTATCATACTAATGTGGTGGAATTAATTTTCGAAATTGCTGTTTTGTAGTGAGTGTATACACCCTGTTATTTGACAAAGCAAGAGAGAATCCAGAATGAATTACCCAGCCTCTCTGCTATACAAAAATAATATAGTAAAATACTTACTAATTTTTCTCTCTGTTTAGAGTGTTTCACAAAGCTGGAAAAGAGGCACAATCACCATCTTGTTCCAATACAGAGAAATGATTCCTTGTTATTAATGACAAAGGGCCAGATAGATCCTCGTTTTGTATATCCCTGCCACAGCTTCTCTGAGGCCAACAGAATTATGCATATTAATACCAGAAAGGATCTGTGCTATCAGTCTTAATGAAAGAAGAATAAAATTTGGGTAATAGCGGGTATCCACACCACTGGGAGCCTGGCGTTTGATGCCTTCAGCTGCCACCTTTAGAGAACAGCCTACTTTCTACTCCCTTGGTAAGATTCACTCAAAATGAAGTGAGACCACAAAGGAGGTGTGACTTGAGATGTAAACCCTTATTCTCCACTAAACCCCATGGTAACAGTGATTTCTTCCTTGATTAAATGGGTGTTAAGGAAGCAGACTCATCAGACAATGCAAGTAGTTGCTGTTATATGATGTGTTTTCCACCCAGGTTAACGTTCCCATTTTCTTCACCATGTTTCCAGGGATGGCTGTAGAGTAGGGGAGGGGGAGACAGAGGGTTTCCCGTAGTGTGCATGTGTTCTGGGCTGTAGACTGCAGCTCTGGCTGCAGAGCCGGGCAATCATTGACCCATGGTCCCTGACACCTAAGGACACAGCCCTGGTTTGCCCCGTGAGCCCACAGGATGGCAGACCTACTGCCATCCCCACCTTAAGATGTGTTTCCAAAAACCTGCATTAGATTGAGTTGTGGTTTTCAGTGGCTGATGTTACAGAGGTACTTCGGCCGTGCACCTTTTCCTGTCTCCTGCACAAATATTTTCAGCAGACATGCTCTTACATCTAGGAAATTCCTCTGTGGTGCCTGATTTTCCACAACTGGAGATGATCAGCGGGAACTCTCCCACCACTGTCACATTTTGGTCTGAGCCAGGAAGTGTGAGCTCTCTGTTTATGTCTGAGAGAGGCAGCTTTCCTCATCTGGGAGCTGAGACAAATATTCTTTTGTTAATCTTATTTAATCGTATTTAGGAGCGACACGTGAGTTAGTTAGCAGTTAGCTTCACTTGGCAGAAAGACTTCAAGGAAATTGTGGGAGAAAAGAGGAGTCTGCAAAAAGGAAATTAAATTGCTTTCAAGAATATTCCATTGCAATGTCTACACTAATAAGTAAAATGGACTAATAACTGTTCTCTTGCCCTGAGGCCAGTCAGCGTAGCATGGCTCGTGTCCAAAGAGCTAAACTCTCTTACAGCCACGAAGCAGAGTGGCTTCACCCACACTGCCTGTTGGGAGAGGCCCCTGGGCATGCAGAGTTGGCCCCAGTCAAAACCATGCTGGTGTCAGTGATTTAATGCTATGCACAGCCGTGGGCCAACGCTCAGGTATGTGGTCCTGTCGGTGTGTTAGGAGAGGTGTGGTCTAGCTTTTCTATACAATGTGCTGGGCTTCTTCCTGCCTTGTGCACAAACTCAAAGACCTTGGAGAATACAGTACTAGCCACGCTGCAAAAATTGTGATTGAAAATCTCTAACATTTTTTATTCTACATATTTTGGCATCTTTTTGCCTTTGTAGTTCATTGCCCTTGGGACATATTGGGTTGGTTTTTTCTTTGAAAATGTGAAAGGTAAAAACTGTTTATGAAGGAAAGACAACATACACAGTCATTTGTCTGCAGGACACAAGTGCTATTAATAGAATATTTTAAGAGAGACTGACTGAATAATGATCAAGTTTTCACCAACCAAAATGTCATAGTATCTGTCCTTTATGATTAGCGCTAAACGCCATTTACTGTGTATGGTGCATTGTGTCATTCTTAGAGTTATTTTGGATTTAGTAGCTTAGGAAGTAAAATGCTATCAGGTATGCTTCAAAAGTGAGGTACTTGGAAAAGACCCAATTATTTCACATACAAATTATTGATGTCACCTTAAATGATAGGATTCTGACTCAGTCTTCCAAACAGTACCACTGGACAGGTTATAATGAAGATGGTGATAAACCATTACATTTCTGATAGTTTCTGTAAACTTAATTTTTGCCAATGGAATTAATTTAATTAAAAATATATATTCTTTATGATAATATTGACTACACTTAAAGTCATCCAGACACAAAAGGGCTTACATACAAACTTCAGTTAAAAAACATGCAATTTTATATAGAAATTGCAAGCCTGTCACTTTACCCTTGGGGGAAAAAAAAGTTATTCAGTGTAATGACAATAGCTTGGTGGGAGAGAAAGTGGGCTTCACACAGTAAAAAAGTTTCTTTCCAGCTGTGTGGGTTTTCCACAGGCTTTTTTTCATTAATATTATCAAGTTATTTGTTATTTACTCATGAATGCTGAATAAATACCGAGCAAATTCAAGACATTATTAATTTTCGTAGCATTGCATGCACACATATGTAATGGTTCATTATAGCCCTGAGTTTTCAACATATTCCAGTGTAAATGAGAAGAGCCCAATTAAAAAAATTGTAGACCCTGATCCAACCTTTGTTGACTTCAGATCCTGATGTTGAATTGAGCACCAAAAGAGAAAATTATGCCTATTAAATTGAGTAAACATTTTCTTCATTTATCTGGGTGGCTTTTTTCTGTCAGCAAAAACTATTTTTTTGCTAAAAATGCCAACCCTTAGAAACTTAATGAGTATTAATGAAAAGCTGGAATAATTTAGCATGGACAAAAAGAGGGTAATTTTCCTTAGACATTTCATTAGTACGAGCTGAATCCTAAAAGGCCTATTCTCCTTGTGGTTTGTCAGAATAATTCTCATTATAGTCAATAGGAACCAGGTATACATGCATCAATAACAGAATAGACTGCTAAATATAGTTGATGCCGCAGCAGCTGGTTCCCTCTCTCGTTCATCAGACAGGGAAGCTGGAATCTGCAGCACCCTCACAGTGTAAGAAAGATGATGCTTGAAGAATTTTTTTTCCTGGGAACGGGCATGAGCTCGATTTTGCGATTCTGGGCACTTCAGACTTTTCCCAAGCAAATGGACAGTCTTCAGTCTGCTGTGTTTAAGCCCACCACACAGGGCTGACGGGCATGCAAGCTTCCCTTAGCCTGAGCAGGTTACCCAAATTTGCCATATGAATCACGTTTTCCAAGCTATGGGACCACTGCAGGTTCTGCAGTCATTCCAAAAAAAATAGATGGTTGGGGCTTTTCTCCATTAGCTGGAGAAGCAGCGTACATCTCTAGACAAAGCAATAAAAGATCTGCATGCTTTGCCTCATCTATATTTCCCCATCATTTTTTGCTGTCACTCCTCAGCTCCCTTGCATCTGAAGATGACATTTCCACCCTGTCTTCCAGGCTCAGCCTGGCTTTCCCTCTCCCTCCCCTCCCGGGCAGCAGCATCTTTCATCCTCCCTGGTGTCTCCCTGCTCAGAGAGCTGCCCCCGGGCTCTCTTCTCCTAAACAAGCTGCCTTTGTCTCTGGGCCCTTGGAGTCTCACAGGAGTCACTTAGGCTTTGTGATTTTTTTTAAGACCCAGGATTAATATCTGATATCTTTTTTCTCTTGTCTGGGATTTTCCACTATCCAAATCCAGACCCCTGTGGAAAAAGGAGGGAAAAAATGTCCAGGGGAACAGGGGAAAAACAGGGGGGAACAGGGGAAAAAAATGTCCCTTAACCTTTTGTTTTCCTTGGGTAAGACCTATTCAGGTGCTGATAATCTTTAGCTATCGACCTTTTCATGGACAGACATTAACTTATTTTCCTTGTCTTCTTAGCACACAGAGTATAAAGCATTACACAGTAAAAAACAGGCATAAGGAATTCATAAATTATACATAGGCAGATTCCCCAAATCATCAAACATTCCCTTCTGTAAAGGATGCTCCCTATCAGTTATTGTTTCTGTGGTGTATGTACCTTTCCATATCTTGTCATCTAAGCTTTCGTGGATTTTTTTTTTCTTTCTTCTTTTTTTTTAATAATTTCAGTGAGTTCTGATTTAAAACAAACCAACAGGACACTGCTTTTTTAACCCTCTCTCTGTCCCTCTTTGCCAGCAGAAACCACACAGGTTGGATGGATAGGTGGAGGGAGTTCTGAACTGAAACAGACACAGATCTGGAGTCTTTGGTTTCGGTGTCCCATCCCTTGGACCCATGATGCCAGGGAAGGAGCCAGCCTGCCCAGGGATGCCTGTGCTTTGGGTACTCTCACATAGCCCCTGGCAGCATTTCTGGCTGCAGCAGCTTTGCGGATGTGCAAGGCGGTGAATCCAGCTTGAGAATGTCCTTTCTCACATGCTTCACTTGGCAGAAGCTAATTCAAAATTCATATGGCACTGAAAAAGCCATCCCAGCTAAATAGTGTATGCGAGTACTAGCAAGCTAAACACATGCAGAAATGGGATGATCCATGATGCATCTTGCTCTGTCTGTTCAAGTGCCCGTGTTTTGGCCATTGGATTGGTAATCATTGCAGAGTATATCCTAGGAACCATGCAGGATTTGGGGCCAGCAAGAGATACCTAATTATGGTGGAAACATTGCACCGTGTACTCAACTTTTCCACAAAAGATACCGCTCTTACTAAATTTTTAAGGCCATGTCTCACCCTACGCATGAGTTTTCCTGCAGCAATGATAGAATCAAGTCTTACAAGTAAAAACTTAGGTGTCTTGAAAATACAAAGCAAGGATTTTAAAGCATTGTTGGCTTGGCAGATGCATTTTTACAAAGCTCATATCCCAAAATAAAAGCACTTTAAGAATCCTACAACTTACAGTGTGTTAAAGTATATGAAAATGGAGTGTTCTGTGAGGCGAAGATAAGGGGAATTAAATGCCGAAGCCAGCACAGGTAAAAGGGAAAATGTAGCTGATCATACACCCATCCATCCTAGCCATTCCTCTCCAGCTCACGTCCGCTCATCTCTCCACTGCTCTGTTGCTGTTTCTGAATCCAGATGGCTGCAGGGTCAGTCCAGCCAAGCACTGCACTATTTTTCTGGTGTGCAAGAAGTCAGGCTCCTGCTGTGAATCACCTTCATGCTGCTGCCTGCTCTTGTTCGCCGACTCCTAGAAGGAGCAGGCACCTAGTCCCAAGTTCAATGTCAGAGGCAGCCAGTTTGAGCACCCCTTGCAAAACAGACACAGCATTGACAGCTAAACTCTTTGCATTAGTTCCGAACAGGAGGGATGCACGAACCTCCTGGCAGGTCTGAAATGTGAAACATAAGGATCTGCAAAATGAAATACTTTGTTTAAGAGAATGCTGTTGGTCCATCTGACTCCATCTAAAGTGGCGGTGGCCAAGAGGTACTTCTGATCTCACGTGTCTGGATATGTGCTAACTGTCCAGCAGGGCAAGAGACCTGCATACATCAGTCCATGTAACTTTCCTGCACCCTAGCTTGAGCCCAAAAACTCCCTGGATGCATGGGTTGAAGAGAGTTGCAATATAGCTCAGCTGGTTCTTGACTCTGGGCAGTGGGAGGACAAGGAGCATGGATAGCTATGCACAGCACTACAGGTGAATTTAGACTAAGCCAGAAAGAAATCGTTATGTTCCACAATTATCCAATGTTTAAGTCATTTATCTCAAAATTGAATTAAGGTGTGAGAAAGCCTATAAAATGCACAACTGCATTTCTCTGCAAAATTACAGGGTTTCTTCTCTTTGGAATAATGATTGTAAATTCCTTGGTATCACGGAGACTATTTAAGGTCACATCTACCAAAGCATATTTAAAGAAAGTTCAGACCTTTTGTGTCTGACACTTATATTCTGATTATCTGTCTGGAGGCAAAGCTCCTCATTTTGATATGTAATGAATAAAATGCACAAGTGGAAGGAATCAAGATAATGAATTTGCAGGATAATTTTACTAATTATCTTGTTGCTGATCATAGAACCAAGGCGCTGCAAGTCAATCCTACCACAGCTATTAATATGCAATGCCTAAAGCTGTTCTTGTAACATTTATTACTCATCTTGCTGGTTCTACACAAGTTGATAGTTTGCTATTAAATTTGTAAAAGTGAATTTGCTAACATGTTCCTTGATCTAAACATAATGTTAAATTATACAGGTTTACCAAAGTCTAAAGTAAACGAGAGCATTTAAAATAAGATGTTTTCTACTGTGTGAATGTTAGGTGATGAGTTGAGATGGAATTTATCTTACCTTGTTGCGGCTATTTGAAGACAGGTGTCTAATCTAAGTTATGAATTTAATCTCTCTAGGTAGCCACGGGAGAGAGGATGGGACAAATTGTCCTCTGAAGATGTCTCTCTCCTCACTGGCTACAGAGGGATCCCAGCTGATTTGCTGAAATGGACGATGAATTTTTTTTATCACTAAATCTAAGAGGGATTAGAGTTTGTTGTTGGGAAATGGTAAATAGGAAACTTTTCAACAAGAATAAAGCCAGAAACAAGTAATAGTACTGGAAGGTTATGATTGGCCATTTGGTTGGCAATGCTTAGAAAAAGATACCTGGAGAACACAAGCATAGAGTCTGTACTGATCCTCTGCCTTTGGGAACAGCTCAAGAACATGAAAAAGTGTCTATCAAAGCAAACCATTGATATCCAAACTGCAGCAATGAGATAGATAAGCTTGGGAGCCATAATGGGATGCTCAGTGTGGCTTTAGGAAAAGGAACAAATGTGGACAGAGATAAGTGAGGATGAAAAATTATGAGGTTAAAAATACAGGCAAGAAAGACAAAAGCAAACACAGTATGGGAGAAGTGATCAGTGGGAGGAAGCGGGTGGATCCTGGCTCCTACCTATCTCTTCAGCATCCCAGAGGACCAGAAAGAGCTCAATCTCCTTGCTCCCCAGAGCAGCACAGAGTTGTCTCCCTGTATCATCGACCACAAATCTCCGAAACTGTGCATGTGGCCTTTGCTGCTGTGCCCTCCCCTATGCCAAAGTTTAGATGTTGCCTATTATTTCTCCCATGTAGAAAAATCTGGGGTTTGGTTCATTATGATGCAAAACTGAAACAAAAGAGAAAATCTGGAGGCATTAGAAATGTAGAATTCCATAGGGTGGCCCTAAAGGGTGTGCTCTGGAAAGTGGCACGGCAGATCCTGACCCTGTAACCTCATTTCTGTGTCTTCCTGGCTGGGCTCTGTAGACACCTTGTCTCTGCCTTGCACAGTATTTGTTCAAGCAGACTTAGATCTCCAGCCTGTAGTCCTTGGCACTGCCCATGTGATGGAGAGCATTGATGGGTATATAATTTTTGCTTAGAAAAGAGTAAAAAATCCTCCCAAAAAATCTATTCAGACTACTCCTGCAGCAAGCTAAGATATCATAAAGTTTTTGATAACTAAATCCATTTCGTGCTTTATCTCTCCCCTCAAATCATTTCCCTTAATATTAGACAAAACTATAGCACAATAAAAAACAATAATGGTCAGGCACTCGGCTTAATAAAAGAGTCTTTTGAACTGCTATTATAACATAGAACAGAGGTCAGCCATTTCAGCATAGATCTTAAAGTTAGCTGGAAATATTTGTAATATTAACAGAAGAATCAAAGCTGCTTCTCTGCCAACCATGCTGCAAATAAGAACGCTGCAAATAAGGACTTTAGAAGCCCCAGAGGACTCTGCTTTAATAAGCGAGTCATCTAAAAGCACTGTTGCAGACAACCAGAGGGTAGAAAATAACCCAGACCAGAAATGATCTGACTGCAGAGAGACATTGGAAGGCAACAGGTTCTCTCTAGACAACTGGATAAAAACCGAGACACTTTTGAAAAATAAGCATTTATCATGCTGCCTTTTTAGTTTCTGTTTCATGGTTTGGTTGTGCTTTTCTCTCCCATAAAAGTTCATCAGAAACATTAAAAGCAGAAATCGAGTGCTATTTGCAGGTTTTGTTTTTGTTGTTGTACGAAATTGAGAGCATACTGTGCTATAAATAAAAGCTTGTAAGTAAATTCCCAGCACATTAAAACCTGCCTAACAGGAGATTAAGATGGTCTGAAGTCACTGACTCAGATCATAAACAATGCACCGTTAGCTGAAATGATTAATCACTGTGGTACGAAAGAAAAGAGGAAATTTGTTAAAAAGTAAGCAGGGGGCAGGATGCTAACTCCAGGGGCACGCTGATTGGCTCTTTAATAATGTATAACGAAGTGCGTGCCAGATCAAAAGCAAATCACATGCAGCTGGCAGAAAATGAAATGGCATTAGGCAAAGTATTTGTCTAGCTATGAGGCTATTTAGGAAACTACTGTCTATTAATGTAATGTCTATTAAAGCTTTTCAAATTAATTTTTGCTGATAGAAGCTCCATAAATAAAACGATATATGCATTTTATCTATATGCAAGCACACATATGGGGATACACTTGTATATGCATTATGTATTATAAATACTGCAAACATTCAGTCACAACTTTGCAAAATTACCATGCGTTATTAGCAGCTGTTCAGGCTAATTAAATCACCCTCGAATTCTTATTTTAATTGTTACTGTGTGCGAGTGTGTGCTGAATAATTGTTACTTGGTTATGTTGTGATAGTATTTTTGCTGCGACAGAATTTGACAAAAATCTATGGCAGAGGGAAGAGAAGAGAGGTGCACTGATGGAATATCCCTGCTCCTCACAGGTTATATTATCAGCTTGTAAAATCTAGAAGGGACACACCTGTCTGCTGAGCTCCTTCAGCTTTTTTGGGGGGTCAGCTTTGAATGGGTCAGCTTGGCAGCAGACATGGTAAGCCAGGGAGCGATGCCTATACAGGGAGGTGTCGTTCCATCAGCATTTGTTTTTTAAGACACTGACATGGCTGAGGCTAGGCTTGTACACAAGTCCAGAGGCACGTGCTTCTGCATCTGGGTGCAGTGTGGACCTATTTTAATTCCGTGAAAACCTGAAGCACAATGCCTGGCCTGAAACCCTGAGCTGTCCCTCTCCACCCCCATGGTCTAACCCTTAGGCTGGAAACGTGACCCTTCATCATGCCTCCTGGGCTGCTGGCTTGGGCTTTTCTGCCTCACCAGAGGTCCGGCTTCAACAGGAGGGAGTGGGTAGTGTTGTCTCCAAAAACTTAGTATGGTGTCAAGGTCTCCTGGGGAGCAGGAGCCACCTGAGGCTGATGAGAGCCTGCAAAGTCCCCCTGCTCCTGAAGTTGACCTGAGCAGCAGAATGCCAGCCAGCCTCTCTGCCCCCCACACTCTCCACCGCTAAATATTTGAAAGGCGACGTTGCTCTGTGCCGTTACACAATAAGCGATACCGCTTTGCTGTCACGCCGCCCCATTCCTGCCACCGCACAGCAGAAACCATCAGCTGATGCGAGCGGCATGCGTGGGGAAAAACAGAGCTCATGCAGACTGGCAGCCCCGTGCCTTTCTGCAATTACCAACAACAGTGCGTTTCTGTCACCGCTTACTAAAAACATGGCATAGCTACTGAAATAAGTGAGCACTTAAGGGAAACCCAGACCTTTTATATCTGCCACTTATTTCCTGATTATCTTCCTGGAGGTCAGGCCCTTCATTTTGACACTTAATGAATAAAATGCCCACGTTGCAGGAAATGGGATAATGAATTGTGAAAAGACATAATCAGCAATGACTAAATAATTAAGGGAATTGAAATGTAGAGTCATGTGGGAATGTATTAATAATAACATGATTTTTCCATATGCTAAAAAATTCTGTCTGTTTTTAGAAAATCAGTCATCACACATGCTCTGTGGCAAAAAAAAAAATTAATGTAGACTAATAGGAACTGTAATTAGATGTTCTGCTTTTAAACAGCTGAATAAAAGATGAAATCATATAGAAAGTATATTTAGATACAAGCCAGAAAGTAAACTGATTATTATTCATAGTGCTGTTAATAGGAGCTGTAATTTATGCATCTAGTGGGAATCATGTTAGGCAATTAGGAAAGGGAGTCACACTTGACTTCCCTTTATGCATTTACATATTTATATATTTTTCTATATCTTGCCAATGTCTCCATCTTTCCAGTTACCTTTAATCCACATAACCGCCTGGAATAATACCTTTTACAGTGAAATTCTCTGTTGGAGTTCAAAAGTTGGCCTTCACTTAGATTAAAGAAAACAACACAAGCTTCTCTTTGATCATATTTGTCTCCTGACATTGGACTTTTGCAGGTCCCCAGTACTACATGAAGAATGGGACTTTTTAATTTCTCTCAGCACTTCAAAGGCTGGCAGCAGAAATTATCATGGCAGTTGGATGGGATTGTGCCCATTTCTGCTCTATGTTCCCCTCTCTCTACTCACTCAGGACCCAGGTTCAATTGCTTAGTCTCTGTAGTCCACTCTTAACAAAACCTGGGGTCCCATAAGTCACTACACTCCCAGCACTGAAATCCCAATGATCTGGATTTCTGTTCCGGTTGGCATTGCTGTGTTTGTGGAATATATGATCCTTTATATATATTTAATACTTTCAACAGTTCAATACAAGTATGATTTGTGCTTATTTTGTGCAACAACATGGTTATTGTTTTAATCCAAAAGTGCCCTAGTATCTAATCACGTGTTAATGCAGACTGTCAGCCATTCCATAAAATGTGGGTCAGCCAGAGAGGGTCACATCACCAGATACATCTGAACAGATGGGTGGGCTGAGGTACAGAGAGCTGTTGTGATTTGCTCAAGGTAAAAAAGCAAGTCAGTGGCAGAGCGAAGATTAAAATTCAAGGCATGAAATCAGTGAAGGATTAAGTGCCGTGTTCATCTGCTTCGTTTCCAGACATATATAACGTGTACCTCAGATAATCTGCAGGTATCACAGTTTGGAAATATTCAGCACATAACTCTCAAAAAGGAGCAGCAGGGAGGCTCTCCAGGGACAGGGAAGGGACCTCCAGGGACCTCAGGGAGGGGTGGACCCGTGGGTGGGAGGGGGACTTCTCCCACAGGAGCCATGCTACTGGGTTGCAGGGTGGTTTCACAGCTAACCTGTCACCATGAATACTCAGGACCAGTGCAAGGTGATAACCTCAGCCAAGTGCCCATTCCCAGCAGATAAGCAAAGTCTTTTTTCCTCTCTTTGTAATGCTGACCTGGACAAAAGTGCCCCATAAGCCAGACCCTGGTTACTCCCAGCCGTGTCTGAGATGACTTCCCAACAAGCCTTGTAACACGTTACCAACCCTAAACTTTTGAGTTATTCTGGCCTGGTTTTACATGCTGTGTTTTTCTGCTAAGGCTGTTCTTCCCACCGCTTTGCTGGGTGCGATGCCTCAGAGGGAAAGTGCCAGAGCCTCCCCAGGACACGTGGTGCTCTTCCCTACTCGCTCTGTCCCCCCGCAAGCCCTCCTAGAGATGAGGACCTGGTGTCTTGGCATGGCCCTCTGGCTGCAGGGCTTGCATTTTGGCTGCGGACCATCTTTCGTAATTGGGCTGGCGAGTGCTACCTCTGCTCCCGCTCAGGGCTGGGGCTGCTGGTGCCAGCTGCTCCCCCCACCACCCGGGCTGCAGATGGCCCGAACAGCACCTGGCAGCTCGCCCTCCGACGGTCCTCTCCTTCCCCCTGTCCTGCCGAACCATCTTTACAGTACTACTTATGGCAGACGTTATTCAGTAATGACCCCCTCTTTGGCACACCCTGCCACCCTCTTTGCCTTTCCCTTTGGGGAGCTGGGAAGCAGGAGGTACTCTGGGAGCAATATTGTGTTAAGCTATAAGCCACAGAAAAAAGTAGTTAAAAGCAGTAAATGCATTCCCATGCATTCCAATAATGCTATTTTTTATCAGGCAGTGGGTGATTTTAATTCACCCCCCTTAAGCATCCACGGTGCATCTCCCTCCCCGGCTATCCCGGGCGTTGCATGGGTCTGGCTCATTGCATTTCTTCTCTGTCAAAGTGTGATATCTTGGGATGGATTCTGCAGGCTTAAAATAGAAACATTCCTGCTTGCTGCTGCTGATGTATCATTGGGTAATCATTAAATAAATTCAGTGTTTTACTGCATTAACAAAAACACATGATTGTTTAACAGAGTATATTACAGAAGATGGAGGCTTTAATGGTCTCTATGGATTTTTAGTTTGTAAGAGTACATTATGAAGCTGTCTTGGTAGGGTGCTGTTTTCATATGTGAAAGAAGTTACTGGCGTTATACATCATTTTTATATCTTGTTGCTAGGCAACATATCATAGTGCAGTTATTGCAAAGGTGTCTGCTTCCTCGTTAAAAATCTTCATGTTGCTCCTTAATTCTGCAAAATTAGCTCTGTTATTGATCTTATCCTGCTTCCTTGGATATCTATTGATTGAGGTTTCATCCGTTAGGTTTTGGAGAAATATAACAGGTTTTTTATTAACTGAATTTGGGGTTGAAACCTAAAGCATGTGCATTAGTGCTAATCTTTAGTTTCCCCCTTCACCGCAATTTGTTTTCATGCAGGGAGCCGTGCGTTTCCATTCACTTGGGATTCAAAATCAGAGAAGTAATTTGAGTGGTGGTGTATTTAAGATATGGCCTGTGACAGCTAGGCTTAAAAAACCAGCAACAACAAAAAGCAGGGGCTACCTAGGGTGTTCTGGGAAAGATCTAAAAATTCCCTTTAAAACTCATTTCTTTCTCTCTTCAAAATAATCCATGGTTCCTGCTTCAGCATGGTTCTGTTGCGAACTCCTGCTATATTAGCATTCCCAAATCTGGGGGAAGTTTTGCCTCAGCTTGGGTCAGGTTGTGCAAAATTTGGGGCTTTACAGGACTGAGATGACTTCATTGTCTCACTTCATTCTCGCCTGGAGAAGGCAAATCTATTTCAGAAAAATGCAGTTGGTAATAACAAGCAGCACCGCTTGCAAGTATCTTCCACACAACAAAATAACATATTTTTTTTTGCGAGTGCCAGCGTTTATTCCCTTCATTACCACTCCTCCCAAGCTTCCTTGAGTTGGAGAGCTGTCTGCCGGGGCCATATGTGCTCCCCAGAGGCAGGGGTGGCTCTGGCACGTGTCCCCCCCCCAGATGCCTCCGCAGGCTCACATGGAACTGGGGCACGTGGAGGGGCTGCCAGCACCAGGCAAGGGGGGAACTGGGGGTTTCCGCAGACCTCCGTGTGCAGCAAATGGCTCTTTATTATCCTCATCCCTCATACCTTTGTTACTAGCATATTGTAATTACTTTCATTAACCAGACTTAATGCAGTGGCGGTTGGTATAGCTACTGTTCATTTTGGGGCAAATGGTACTATTATAATATCAGGTTTTAATTAAGCTGTTCTGCATAAAAGCTGGCATGCTAAAAGCCTTTAAAAATGCTGTTCCTCAGTACACACCCACACAACAACAACCAGTAAATCAATGGGATTTCATCTAACCTCTCCCTTGGAAGATATAATTTGGCATGTGGTAGCAGGGCAGTTATTTCTAAAGGCATGTGCTCCAGAGGAGGGAAGGAGTGAAAGAAACATGAAAGAAGTTAGTTCTCTTATTTTTTAAGCTTTAGAAGAGTTAAAAATAGATACAAGACTTTGTTATGCTCTAAAGCCTATTTTTAAAGGAAAAATGTGCAAATAATTAATTTATAATGGGACTAATTAGTTCTGTGAAATTTTAATAGATGGCGTTGTAAATGAAAGAAAAGAAATTGCAAAGGCCAAAATGTTTAACTTCACAATCAATCAATGTACTTTCCTAAAAAATGTTTGCAAATAATTTTGACAACATTTTAAAACTGATAGTTACCTGTTCACTCTTGAATGACTGCCTACATGCAGATTTCACCCCTGGAACACACTGGGCTATTCCTGAACGACCACGTGGCTCCATCTGCACCCTGCTTGTTTCCCTGTAACTTGCAAGAGAAGGGATAGGGTGGCCTCACACTACTCTTCCATTGCTTCTAACCACACAATTTGCCTTTAACATTTGGGCCCCTGGATCATACAAGAGCTTTAGCTCTGGTCCTCCAACAGAATTAGTTGTTGGAGGAACATTAGCATTGTTTTCCCACTAACAATTCCTCTGCTCCACACTACTGGCTGACCCTGATAATAGTCAGTGATGAATATCCAACCTGACCAGCTTGGTCTAACTCCTTCCACCCCCATCTCTGATGTCTCTGAGGAGACACTGTGAAAATGGACATAACTCACTGTAGTCCAAGAAGTGTTGCCAGTGTCCAGAGGAACCTTCCTTCCATTTCAGAGAAGAAAGGAGTTTGGGAAATCAGCCTCTCTTTCAGTATCTGTTTATCCATAAAGTCATATTTTGTTTGAGCAGTTTTGCCAGTTGATCTCTTGTTAACTCCTTTGGTCTATATAGATGCAAAGGTGATTGCATCCCCTCATGGCCAATGAACTCAGTTATCAGTCAGAATCAGCTTAACTGGATGATTGTTTCATTCATGGGAAATTTCTGCCCTAGGTAGCTGAGTTGGCTCAGTTAATCACCTGTTGTTTCTCCGTGCAAAAGACAGAGAGTTCTCTCTTAATCCACATTCAGATTAAAAAGTTAACCAAGACAGTGCCACGGGACAACAAGAGCACACCTGTGAGCACCGAAAAAGCTGTTACTTCTCACCTGACAACTCCAGAACAAAATGGAAGATACCCCAGAACAAAACAGAAGATGAGCCTCCAACTCACATACCACATCGTGTCCCATACCTACATTGTACATTATTTCACTGGTTTACAAAAAATTCAGTGCTGGTTTCCAAACAGACTATAGGTCCATTGGCTCTCATTGCTTTGGAAAGGCTATCCGTGCTGGTCAGCAGGCCAGATGTGCAGCAGGATTCCCCATCAGCCTCCTCTCCCAGCTACCACAGTATCTCTCCTCATGCTCATCTGCAGGTGGTCAGCTCAGGAGGTTAAGTGTCAGCCTCCCTCTGAAACTCACCAGCAGGCATGAAAATGCAAACCACCCAGTCCCCACTCCAGGACTGTTCAGGTGCTGACAGGCAACCTTAGCCCTGTGCCATTACAGCCATGAAACACTTCACCTGGGTCCTGGGAAGCAAGGGGTTTTTTCCATATTGTCAAGGAGAGACATGTCTTTCAAGACGATGCATATTTCTGGCTGCCACCCACTGGCATGGTCTGTAAAATGCCCTACCCCATCAACTCAGCTTTTCAGGGCTCTACAGAGATTTATGGATGAAAAAATCTCCATGATCAGGAAAAGCCATGTTACCAACTTCTATTTGCTATGCACTTCATTAAAGAAAACCTGGATGTTTTACTGCAATAAATTCTCTGCTTCCCCACTGACTCTCTGGATGCCCATAATTCTTAGAAAACTGAAGTAGGTAGGATCAGGATAATTTTGTTTCTCCAACATGATGAATCTGCCAGCCCTCTCTGTTGCCTCTCTGTGAATCTTAGTCTCCCAGAACCAGAGCCAAATTTGACACATGGTGCCAGCCAACACCTGATAGTCCAAGTTTTTTTGGCCAACACTCTTCAAAACATCTTAGCGCCAAGTGAAAAACCTTCTAGAAACCTGAATGTAAGAAGTGTATGGACTGGATTGCTTCCCAGCAGCTCTCTGATCAGCTCAGTCAGAATACATCTATCAGCTTTGATGTTGGAGCCCAATAGCAGGGTCTCACCAGCTCATGTCATGATGTTTTTGGTCTTGCCACTTTCATTTCAGTCTGAGTTGCCAGGGCAAAAAAAAAAGAAGGAACGCTGAGCCAATCTGCAGCTTCAACCATGGGACACTTTTGCTGGCATCCATTTTCCTATATTGTTAAACATGGCATTTACTGGGCCTTGCTGGTCTTGCCCCCAACTTACATATTATCTCTTGGTTAGGATACAGAGGTGGATGATGCCTTTGATCAGCCCACTTGTTAAATGTGCTGTGTTACTTCTAGGAAAAAAATGAAAATAGCAAATATGCCTAGTAGCAGCTGGGCTGCCAGAATACTGTTACATAATCGTAGTGAGATTAAGACTATTTTGCTAGTCAAAATTAAGTCATTGTTTCCTTGTATGGCTTCCTCTGCCTGCATCCGTCTTGAGTTTCATCTCACGTATTTCGACTGCCAGCGCTTTGTGGCAGGAACTGCTCTTTCGGTGTCTGTGTGGGGCGCTTTGCTGAGCGGGTCCAGACCAGGAGTCTAGACCATAACTAGGCATTTACACCTCCCGTTCACAATTATCATGTAGTTTCACATCCCAAAGTGAGATTATTTGCAGAGACCTTGTGTTCCTAGCTGGGAGGGACCCTTCATCTTGGCATTTCAACATGGCTTGCAACAGCCTGAAAGGAGCCTTTCCTAAAGAATGGTGGAGGGATCCAGGACCTGTTGGCTTGCCCACCCCCTGCCTCATCCTTTGAAGGACAAAGTTCAGCCTCATCTGAAATTGTTTCCTAAGTTCAAAAGATCCTGAGAGGTCCCAAATCTTAGATCCTTTTGCCAAAAATTATATAGCTGTAGCTTCACTTGTCATGAGGCATTTCTCCCTGCCTTACCAGGCCATTCCAGCTTCAGGATAGAGTTACTCACAGGCTCTTACTATGTCTTCTGAAGGTACAGAAGTGAATCTTTAAAACCTGTATATCTGGGGAAAAAAATTATAATCACTTCACCACCCTATAGCATTCATTCTTCTCAGAGCTTTCAATAAAGACCAGACACAATGCAAGTTCAACACTGGAAATGTTGTGTTTGGATTACGTCACAACCTGCAGATAGTTTTAGAGACTTCTGCAGATCTCACATCAGTCTCCAGCTCCATCAGTTTAGCTTTCTACTTGTTTTCTTCCCCAAAATCTCAGTTCACTCACAACAAAGCAAGATGGTGAAATGTCATTTAATGTGTATAGGATTGGCACATTCAGGTGATGCTCAGGTGTCCAGTCTGAAATGGTTAGATGCCAATTTATTCCTATGCAGACTTGTTCAGGTAAATTTTGTACTGTATTCCTATTTCCCATGGGTTACTAAAGAGTATTCTTCAGACACAGCCCATTCTCCTCCATTTGCCGAGGTACTCAGACCTGTTTCCTAATGCTTTGTTTACTCATTTACTTCTCAAAGTCCTCAATTATAAATTGTAAATCAGAGGCCAGTGCTGATAAAGTTGTTCCCCATTGTTCTTTGGGTAAGATTTCTTCTCCCACATCTGGATTTAAAATGCAGCTTGTTCGTTACCAAGAATGGGGTCTCTGTGGACCGGCACTTGGAGGAGAGAAGCAGCTTCCTCAGCACTAACTGTGGTTTTTCAGAAAGAGTTTTCCACACAGAATCCATGACCCATCTCCCCTCCCTGCTGATTTGGAGCCCAGTGCTCTGGCATACCTCACTAGTGAGGTACCAAGTGGTAAATGGCTTCCCCATGATAGCCTTACTGCTGGTGCTCCTGAAAGGGTCTGGATGGGGATGGTGCACCTGGGGCCGCCTCAGGTGTTGCCGCTGTAGAGGAAACCAGTGTCTCCTGCACCAGAAACTTGCCCCTGGAGCAAAATCTGTGTGGACAGCCCCTCTTCAAGAACCACAGTTAATGTCGGGTAAGTTACCTTTTTTTCCCCCTCATTCTGTAATTAGACATCCCAATTATGTAGTTTGATCTAATTAAAGTAATGATGCAATTATACAATAATTGATACATAATCGGCATGCAAAAACCTGTGTAAGTATTATTTAACCAACAGAGCAAATTCTAGATGAACCTTTTCAGTCTCTTAAAAGTATATCATTTTAGCAGCCAGCTTGAGGAAGGGATTTTGCCTACTCAAGCATTTTTAAATCCTTACTGCCACTAGTAAAATTACTTTTTTTTCCTATTTATGGGCATTCAGCTTCCATTGACTTCAACGAGAGCTCTCTCTGAGCACCCATAGACAGAAGTAAAGCTTAGAGCCTCTGAAAGACTCACCACAAGTATCTCATCCAAAGATGGCAAAGTGCTACAAAGCCATTTCAGGAATGCCTAATACTGATTGCCTGCTGTTAGAGCTGATTAAAAAAAAAAAAAATCTCTCAATTGCAAGAGGAGACAGCTCTGTGGTACCTGTACTGGTACTTTCTCAGCAAACCTTACCACTTAAGGACCTATTTTTAAAAATTAGTTAAAAATTACTTCCTCATTATCCAAAATAACTGTGCAAAATATGCATATTACATATGCACCACACTTACGGATGTATCAACTAAGCCTTAGCCATGGATCCACGCAAGGTCTCATGCACCAAAATCATGAGAATGCACAGGTGGATGCAGGAGTCCTGGCTCTCATGACATGAACAGGAATCTAGTTTTCTGTATTGGCTCATTTTTCTGAAATAGAGAAACTGAGAAGTGTATGTTTCACCGTATGAGGATGTTAGCTGTATCTGTAACAGCCAAAGACCCATGTTCTGAAATGACATCAGAGACCTGGGGGCTTGTCTGATAAGAAATGGGATTTCTTCTTATCCTTGGATAATATTTCCTTTAACCTACTCCCCACCCCCTTACTGCTGTGCAGTGAACTGTGTACCCTATATGGCTTTTTCCCACCAGTGAGATGTGGCTGAATGTCAGTGATATTTTACCCTTGTTTTGGAAAACGCTGTGGAATCAAACACGTCCACGTTTATATAACGCTCTATAATTAATCCGGCATGTCTGGATGTGTGAGGAAACGAGAATGGCCTGTCCCTTTCTTTGTCTCTGTGGCATAACTCATGCTTCAAACTAGGTGCATTATCTTGCAAGACGTTATATAGTGAGTTTGTTCAAAATACCCCAGTAGCTGTGTCAGTAGAACTATTCATGAGCAGGGAAATTTCAGACGAAATGTGAATGTTCTGTGATAAGTAGTCACTTGGGCTTTTTCTGTTGTTTTTTTTTGCATGATTTGCTGCTAAGGATCTAGTTTTAAGTGTTATTACCCATGTGTGTGGAAGTATAATTTTGATTTGATCCATATTCTCTTTAATGCCAAAATTGCAGAAAAAAACTTTTTAAATTTGGTCTCAAATTCAAATATGATGGTTTTACTGTTATCTTTTAATTGTCAGTATTCATATTGCTAGTATAAGTGTTTGTATAATCTTTTTCATGATAGACACTGAAAATATGTGAAAAAAAAAGCCTACGACTGAACAGTTGCTCGTTCATGGTAATATAAATTCAGTTCTACATATGGAAGTCACTCAGAGCCTGCACATATGGCCCACAGTTTCCAAGCTTAAGAAGAACTCACAGGTGCTTAGGTGACCCTCTAATCACCGGTAGGGGTCACATAGAGAGCATCTTTGTCTTCCAACATTTTTCTTCTGCCCACTTGGTGGTTTCAAACTGAATGTAAGGGGACAGACTCACCTGGGCAGCGTATGAAGAAAGTTTCCAGTGTCGGACTGAGCCCTAGTTTCTTTGACCTAAAGGGTGCAATTGCTTCAGAGACAGAAAAAAAGCCATTCACATGCCTTTCGTGGGTGAAATTCTGTTGTTGATGGGCTAGAGAACATCGGTAGGTCCATTCAGTAACAGACACCTGGAGACTGAAAGAAAGCAAGGTAAATGCAGCTAAAAGCTATGGGAAAATTCAGCAGGCACACTTGCACAAAAAACCCCAACCTATTTATATTCAATGAAAAAAATCAGCATAAAAACCTAACGTCCAGTTATTTTACAGCTCTGCTTATATTTGTTGCTAACAGAAGTCTCTGTAATGTAGCTCACAGGCAACACCATTGTGCTAATTTTCCACCAATATTTGTCTTCATTGTTTTAGCAGTAAACTCACCCATATTTGATGTAGGAACTTGAGCTGAATTTGCCAACAGTTTGGTAATTCTGATAGGCCAGGGGCTGCTGTCTTTGGTCAAGATACAATAACAGCCAAAGTACAGCTGATCTCATATTACTGAGCGTGATTTAAAGGAAAATCTTCGAAGGAAGTATAACTGCCTGAATTACTACTCTTTCATATGTTTTTAAATGAGAATGTAAAGGCCAAGGGCATTTTTTCCTATTTAATACTATTAAATCCATCATTAAATCTCTTGCTGAACACTGGGTGAATTTAATGGTGCCCGCAAGTGCTGATGCTGATGCTTGACTGTGTTAATATTGTTGTATATACAGATACAATAAATAACACTTAGCTAAGGTAGTATTAGCAACCTTATTGGGTATATCAATACAAATAGCTGTACTAATGGGATTAAGCATCAGAAACCAATGGCAATGTGAATCTAGGCACTGGGGCTAAAATATGGATAGGGATTCAACACATTGAACCTATCAATAAAACCAAAGAGACTCTACTAAAAGCTTTACTGCTAGTTGGCATTAAAGGATTAATTTGAAAGTACAGTTTTGATCTTTTCTCATCTCACTTTATAAGATGGTCTGTCTTAAAACTTCAGTCTGTCTTGCACATAGGTATTATGAATGTTTCTGTTTGCTGAACAATCGGCAAAACCCCTAGCAGGCCACTCTGTTTTGCCTTGCTGTAACCAGAGTTTCCTTTGGTTGACGTACTTCAGCACTGGGGGTGGACCAGGTTTGTACCACTGGTATTTTTTATGCCTGGTATTCTGGACACAGAGTTGCATTAGTTGAGTCACCTCTAGATCGTCGTTTCTCCTCTCAACATACACCGGTTGGATGCAATTGCATTGCCCATGCAGATTATTTTAAGCTGCCTGGCATAATTCCAGGATCCCATTTTTCTCACACAAAAAGCATGAAATGTTCATGATTACAGTACTCTTTTACCATTGTAGTAATCTCCAACTGTCTCAGATTCATTTTCAGGTTGTTCTTTATTTATGCTTTTATTGCTGGTAGGGAAAAGAGCTCTATGTTGTGATCTTTCTTTCTGATGGCATTCTGTGTATACTAAAGCTTTGAAAGATATATCCACTGCTTTGTTTTCCTAAGAAACTTTTTCAAATTAAAAAAAGAACTGACCTAAAGGACCACCTTTAATCAACAGGGGTGAAATCCTTCCTTGGGTGGGAAAGTTATTGAAGGCTTAAGTGGGAATTAATTGATACGTAGACATTATGTGGACCTTCTTATTGCAGTGAATTGCAGTTTGATGGTTCTCATGAAGAGAAATCAAAAGAAATTAACATCTGCTGCCACAAAACAACCTTTCATGACTTTTAATATTTTAAATTTCCAATGCTAAGGCAGCTGTTCCTGATTCCCTGTTCACTAAAAAATAGGCAACATAATTAAAAAGTGGTAATGGTATGTCCTGTTTCCTTTTTCTTTATGTATTACTTTAATTTTTCCACATGATTTCTATGAGGTTAAAAAAAAGAAAATATATACATCCTCATTTTTTTAAATGACAGCAAAAGAATGTTAATTTTGCTGTAAAGTGGATAAGTAAATCATGTGTGGTTAAAAGCTCAAAAATAAACAAGCATTTGTAACCATCTTACTTCCTTGCGTGCCTCTGTCACGATGCAGCCTATAATTTCATAATCACCTACTGTTTGCTGGCAAACATCTTGAGGAATGTTTTAGAGAGTTGTAAAAACTTTTGTTAGCATCATTTTTCATAACATTCTAGCTGTAAAACCAAGCTGTCTTTGTACTGAGATTCTGGTACAACATTGACAGAGAATACCTAGAAAGGGTGGGGCAGCATGATACACTAGTCCATGTAGGCTTCCTGTGCATATGGGTGTTTCATTAGTTCAAGTTTAATTGTTTCATAACCAGTCTACTTACAAACTGTTTCAAAGATCTATTTATTTTTCTTTCCATTCATTTAATTTGGTTTTAACCAATTTAGATAAATCTAAATGTATTTGGTTTTAGTTAAAGTGGTTTAAAACCATTGCTTTTTTAAATAGATGCAAATTTCTTATGCAGACAATGTTTACGATAATGAATAAGATACTAGTGTTACTCTGCTTCTTAATGAAATAAACGGTATAACAGATGAAGCCAGAACACGTGCTTTAGGAGCAGAGTTGAGGTTTCAATGTATATTTTCATACCTTCTACTATTTTTTCCGAGTCACAGAATGGCATTGTCACCCTTGGTACCATTTGTGCCAGGACAGGGATTTTCTTAAACGATTTTCTGACTCAAGATTCTTTTGATCTTGATTCCAGTTTTATGTGTTTTACCTTGTAGTAATAGTACGGTACTTACAGAGATTACAAGGGTGCAGGGATGCTTAATTCAGGTTTGCAGAATACCTTGCAAATGAAAGCCAGTGTGCACAATAAGCACTAAATATTGTTTCAGGTATAAAGCAGACAGAGCTTGAGACAATGATAGCTTTGAGGAACACACTCAATATAAACACTAGATAAGTGTGAATTGCACAGCTAAAGAACAGTCTCCTTCACTTCTCCATGGGCTTATTTGCAGCACAATTTAAAATCAGTTTTAACAAGAAATGCCAGATTGCCTAGGAACAACTGGGACAAACAAAGGGGCTCTCCCTGCCTCCGACAGCTTCCCAAAGGTCACCCCATGTAGCAGGGAGAAGTGGCAAGCGCTGTTTCATGCTCCTGGCACTGGCTCCCAAGAACATCATGGTGAGCAGCAGCAGCCCAGGCAGGCTGCCTGCCTGTGCATAACGCCCTCGCAAGAGCTCCCAGAAGCACCGTCCTGCTGGCAAACCTTACGTTTTTCTACACAGCAACAAGGGACTGGCCTCAAGCCCTCTCCCCACCCTTGCCAGTCTTTTCAGGGTGCAGGTCTAGATCTTTTTTCTGAGGCTGCCGCAGTAGGAGCCTGAAGCTTCTGAAGTGCAGGGACTGTGATTGTGCCAGCTCTGCAAGCAGGGGCAGTGCCCCGTGTGCTCATGCTCTGATTGGCCCCGTCACAGGACTTCTCTCCTAAACATCCAAAACAACCTGCAGATTAATGTAAAATAATAGTCTGTTTGTACCTGCTGATTTATTGCTTTGACTGCGAAACAGATAAAAATTATTATAACAGGAGCCCAGCGTGCTCTGCTTAACAACCCCTTTACTGTGATGCAAAAGACGCTGATTATCTGCTTTTGCCTCAATAAGCCACGCAAAGACTGAAACATAGCAGCAGGACTTGGGTCTTATCACTTTCCAGCCTTTATTTTTGCCTCTGCTCTCAACAATGAAACCTCCAGCCTTGTTGTGTCCAGTTTGCATTGGCCAGGGTTCACAGTGTGCATGGATGGGGGTCTCAGAAGTGCTTGAGGGACTTTGGATGGAGAGTGCATCCACTGGGACATCTCTACTCTATTTTGAGGAGTCTTCCCGTACATATTTTCTTTCTTTTCCTATCCCATGTGCTTTTGACACCCATTTTGGACAAAATCCTTCAAACATCAACACCAGAAGATGTCAAAAAGAAAAGGAAATCACTTCACCCATCAAAATACTGTCAGATGATCTTGTCCGCAAAAGTTTCTGTCAATTCACAGGTCACTAAATTCAGCAGTTCAAGGTGCAGTAGTAGTTTTGAGGAGATTCAGCAACATGCTTTATCCTTGGTAGAGGATAAAATATCCTTGGTAGAGAACTTCTACCATTGCACTGTGCAAGCTTTGTTTGTGAATTAATTTTTTACTGCCAATTAAGTCCCAAAGTTATCCAGTAATTTATCTAAGATGGACTATCCTCCAAATCACTGCTCACTTGTGCTAGTATTTTTACCACTGTAAAAGTCAACAAAACCTGCTGCTCCCGGTAACTTCTGAACAAAACCATAGCCTAAGTATGCACAGTGCCATGTACATGCTACAAGATAGTGCTCATCCCAGAGGGATTATAACCTACATATACATATAGGAGTTGGACTACACATGGGGAAAAGGAAGTGCTATTAACTCTCTTTTTGAAGTGCAGCAGGATCTGGCCAGCCTTTTACATCGCAAAGAGCCTTGGAACAGGCCCACCAGCCTCTGGTTCTAGCACCAAGCCCCGCTTTGCCACCTTGCTGGATTTTTTCCAGTGTGGGTGGCTGATTCTCCGGGAAAATCTGGGTTATTTGCCAAGGGAGCCCTGGAGGGAGGAGGAGGATGTTTGCACCTGGCTCTCACTTCTGGCCAGGGCTCATTCCCCAGGCCCTGGGGTGACAGGTTGATAGTACGGAGACTCTCTTTCTTCTATGCCTACCAGGGGAAGGAGGGCATGTGTGTTACTGAAGACAACAGGAGGCAAAGTGCCACCCTGGATAGTGGCTGTGTCCACATGAACCTGCCGGAATACTGTTCTGCACGCCCTGGTCCCAACTCCAGTGACTGAGACTGTGCACCTGATGGAGAGCACCTCATCTCTCCTCTGCCATCCAGCTGCTCTCCAGGCTGAGACAGAATCCAAATGTGACTTTTTAGAAGAAAAAGATGATAGCCAGCCAGCTAACCTTCTCACTACCCACAACATTAAAACTGGAAAACCTAATACTGGGTTGTCTGTATATTTAAGGAAAATGTTTTAGATAATCACAGATGACCTTTCTGGAACAGTAATGTCTTGTTAATATGAAGGTATTAAAAGGTCATATGGAGCATATATGTTTCCAAGAAACATAGGGAGGGTAGGGAAGAGGACCTTAGGAGTGCTTGACTCTCATCCTGATATGCAGGTGGGCAAGATGCAGAAATGCAGTAATGTTCTCAGATTTGGAGACAGAGACATAACCTAAGAGATGGTCTAAGAAAAAGTATCAGGGCAGCCTAGCTGAAATAATAGCACTGCCACGAAGTCTTCTCTGAATTCTCCCTCAAATTGTATGTGTGACTGTAGCAACTAGAGAGGCCCAGCACTGATCAAAATCTCTGTGCTAGGTGCCATACAAACACATAAGAAGTAAAGCTTTGCTCCAAGGGGCACAGCGCCAGACTCAACACCCCCAGTTGGAGGACTGAGTACAGCAACCCGGACTCCATCTCTAGACAATACAGGAAGTCACTTCCAGAGGATGTTCCAGATCTTAGGTCCGCTCATGTGCCCCATGCTGGAGTCTATCTTTCTGCTGACTATAGCAAGAGTGTCAGGCAGATGCCTTCATCGTGTTGGCCCCTCAGTTAAATCCCCAAGGTTAATTGTGATGCATCTAGACCTTATACAATCAAAAGTAGCAGGGGACAATTATGGGAGATAGATTGCTGATACATAAGTAAAGAGCAACCTTTTGTTTCTATCTTTCCTAAAACACAATGGAACATCCCTTTCTCTTAATCACTGCTTTTGTGGTCAGTACCTAGCATTCACATGTGAATACAAATGGTTCACATGTTTTCTTGACTTGTAAAACCTGTCTTGAGAGCCATAAATGCTAAGGATTTTGATGGACTGAAAAAGAAGCTCCAAAATAAAGAACAAGAATCCCACCTAGGTACATTTTAGGTGTGAGTCTGAATGGTGTATTTTATCCCCCAGTCTGACTAGCATTCTGACCTGTGTAACAAGCCAGATAACTGCAGCCACTCTCCCCTGTTTTGAGCCCATTATCTTGTATTTGGCTGAAGCATATCATTCAGAAAAGCGTCCTTTCTTGATCTTAAGACTTCAAGAGATGAAAACGGGCATTTCCATAGCACTGTGTCCCAACAGTGAACCTCCAGCTCATGAGAAGTTGTTCTTTTTTTTCCTAACTTCAGTTTGCCTTTTTGTCCTCCTGTCCATTGGCTCATGATACAACAAGTTAGTAGTTTTCATCTTTTTCTATTATTGTGAACTGACAACATTTTCCACTGAGACCTATTGGGAAATTTCGTATATGTGGACTCCTATTAAGCATGAACAACCTTGGTTTTCTCAGTCATCTCTTGTGAATCTTGTGGAAGGTGTTGGGTAGAGGTTCTACCTTTTACCTTGGGACACTTGACAGTTGGCTACAAATAAGTTTTCTAAAAGTCATGTTAGAGGGTTCTTTTCCCCCATGAAGATGCATATGCAAATCAAGCACAGTAGCTCTTAGTCTAACAGGGCTGATCTCTAAATATCTGTGATCTTTTTTTGTTCCTTTTTTCACCTTCTCAGAATTTCCAGCATTTTTGAAGAAATGTGGTCAAAGAAACAGGCTATTCTGACCTCACCAGTTTTACTGTGCTACTTACTTCTACATTTTCAAATGCACAGTGATGGAATGAGCTCTTTGGGCAAGAACATGAGATGTTAGGAGTTTATTTTCAGTTGCTTGTCCTCTGGTGGCCTCTAACTCCTTTCTGGGTCCAATGTCCCAGTCTACCAGGTATATATGGTACTCTTCATTTGTGGACATGAGTTTGTGTTCAACCCCGTACACCTCTGTACTCTTAGCTGAACCAGTCTCCGTCGGCTTCAGCCATCACATTGTGCCACTGTGCTACTTCTAGAATACAAACCATCAAGATTTAACATCTTTCTGTCAATTCAGATCTAGGAGGCACATGTTGCAACCTTGAGAACAGATGGTTGAATTCACATACACTGAAGCACGCAGTGCTACACTGATTTCTTAATCTCATTCAGAATAAATGACTTGTATATGAACAGATTCCCCAAGTTGTCAGAGCATCATAAACAAAATTGTTTGCTAATTGCAGTCAGCCACATCTATGCAAGGTTGTCCAGGAAGGATTTACGGGCTGCTTTGCCTTGCAGATCCTCTCTGTGCTACGGCAAGGAAAAGGGCAGGAGAGTCTCTGCCTTGATGCTCAGCTCCACAGTCTGAGGTCCCAGCCTGGTGTAATTTTCACCTGTAAATTGAGCACATTTCATCTAATATCATTAAGAAACCACAAGTGCAAAACCTCTTGGAGCTATGCTTTATAGAGCCACATTTGACAGTAATTTAACTTCTAATACTTTAATTCTGACTTTTTTCTTTCTATGTTTTTTTCTTACTCTCTCTATCATCGTTTCACACTGACCAAGAAGTTTGTTGTAGCAGCACAGAACAGAAGCTTTCTTTCTTCTTGTTATGGTTGGCAGCCTTCGCAGGTATGGTAGCTGAAAGGCGTTCTGGTAGCACCTTAAACCTTAACCCAGAGCACAAGGTATTTACTTCATGTAGTGTCTGCCTGTAACTTGTGCACAGAGCACACAGGCACTACCATGTTACCCATAAGTTTGTGAAGCTTGAAATACTCAATCAGGTGGCTGAATGAGCTGAGCTAAAATTATCAATTCATACCCACTGGTGAATCTCCACTGTAGAGGCACAAAAGAGCTCTTTGTACAAGCCCTCGGGTTCCCAGGAACCAAGTAAGTCTTTATGGTACCCCCAGTCGTCTTCTTAAACTGGTTTCAGGAGTATGAAGGACTGGAACTAAGAACAAATGAGGCCAAACCGATGACCTACTATTTCACCTTCTGTCCAGGGGGTGAACCAGGGCCACTAATGTACCTATCAGAAAGCTTCTGGCTTCCCACAAAATAAGAAACTTGAAAAATTTGTCTAATTTCAAAAAAACTAGATTTTTTTCCCCACAAATCTTGCTTTGATGACCTCCTTACATTTAGCAGTGTATTTTTGTCTGGAATAAAGGGATGTTTATATCAGAACATTACATGCATTTGTGGCAAAGATATTTCAGTATTGCTAAATATTTACCGTCATGGTATTTTTGTCTTCTCCAAACTGCAGGTGTTTTCCCTAGTAAATGTGTCTGGTTTTTAGCTTTGGGCATTTTTTTGTCTGCTCCTTTGTCCATATTAATACAATCATCCATCAAAAACAGGGTAAGACCCTGACCAGTGTCCTGGTCTTTATTTTCAATAGCCTTTGTTTTAACTTCTTGAAATGTTTCCAGAGCAATCCTGAGGCCACTACCATTGCTTTGTTAGCAGACTGCAGAATTAACGTGCCTGTTACGATCTCTGAAAATGTCGACTATGTGCACTTTTTCATTATTATCTGAAATCATGCAGAGATCTGGACCTTGAAGTATCCTAGGTCTTTTCCTTTCCTCTTTCTCCTCCCCCCACTCCCAAGAGGCAGCTATTCATCTTCATTAGCCACTTCTGTTAGCTTGCTGCCAACTGAGACTAGAAAACTAGCTGCATCAGTCTTGCATGGCAATTCAGGAATTAGAATCCACAGTCCTTGGGTGCAGGAGGTTAATACACTAATAAAGATTGTACCGTGATTAACCACATCATCTCAGCTTGCCCAGGCAAGGGTGGTTTTCAGACAGTTTGTCATATCATATGGCCCAATGCATTCATCTAAAAACATAGCTTCTTAGCTAAGAACAGATATTCATCACTGTGACTAAAGGAGAAATTTTGTCCTTTTTTTTTTTAATTTCACTGAAGAATATTGAAAAGTTTTCAAGGAAACTCTCTAAATTCTGTCCTATGATTTACCTGCAAAGGTACATGTTCATCCTTTCCTGATAATTAGAGATAAATCTTTCTGTCTTAAACTCTGATATGGGAGAGCGTGGCATAGGTTACACCCTAGTTAACACTTGCTCTTAGAATCAAACCACATTTCTCTTGGGTATCCATAGCTTCCTCTGGGCTTACAGGCTCATTTGGTCCCCCAAAAATGAATAAAAATTTGCAATACTCTTTCTTTGTTAAAGATATATAATAAGTCAGGTTGATAAATAAGTGGCTGTAGCCTTCTTTTACATTTATCTGTCCTAGATTGCTGAACCTTGACTAAATGTTGCAGGTTATTTGCTTGATGGTTCCACTAAAGCAGAGATAACGTATTCCAAACAGAAACTTATTGCACTGGCATTTGTGATTTGCTGTAGAGTGAATTGATCCACAGATCACGTTGCAAATGTTCATGATTTAGAATGGTTTAGTTCTATAGATACCAAACATCTGGAGATTTAATGCTGAACACATTCTTTAATGTTGCAGTCTGCAAAATCTTTGACCTTCTCCCTTTCCAAGGGCCTAATTTCTTTTTTTTTCTTTCCTTCTCCCCAGCCCACAGGCGCACGCACACACACACACACTCAGAGTCCTGTTTCTATCAAGCAATTTCAGATGATGCCCATCCATGCAGGTCTGAAGAACCAACCGCAGCACAAATGACACAGCCACAAGCTACACAATTACCTTTATTTCTTTGCTTAGAACAAAAAAAATCCTTGACAAGCACTTTCCCCTGGATTGTCATATATCTTTGGATGTTATACCAATGAAGCCTATTGAAAGGAATTCATATTACAGAAAGCAACAGGGCATTTGAAGGGGCTTGGGACTGGAGCCAAAGCGGAAATGTGGTAGAATGTGTTTTGCAGCAGATTGCTATGAAAAAAGTGACTCCTTGAAATCATTTTAGCAGGAGTAGGGGAGACAGAAGAACTGCTGACTGAGGTTCAGTGCGGAACTGGCACTGATCTCGGTGTAAATGGTGACCTTACGGCTATTTCAGCTCCATGACAGGCAGTTCATAGTAGTTCCCTTATTTCATCCTTCAGTTAATAGGTGGGTGAAACCACGTTTGTCACTTATCTCAAGTTTAGAAAGAATTTTGCATCATATGTGACATTAATATTAACTATAAATTAAAACCTGCCAAAACAAGTGGATGGAAAGGGAGTAAAACAGGAAAGAACAGAAGCTGGAAAATGGCACAATATTTTGTTGCGTGGTGGTGGTTCTGAATAACATGTTACCAAAAGGATAATCACAAAATGAAAGATGCTCAAATGGGAAGAGGAAAATTATCAAGTGCTCAAAGAAAACTACAGAGCTTATGAGGAAGAAGAAAAAGAGTTAAGTAGATGTAGTTTGGATAAGTGACATCGTAAAGAAACAAGAGGAAACAGCTTTATCTTTCTATTTTACAGGTGTATATTTGAGGTTTGGGTTAGAAAAGTTGCAGCAATAACAGACACTAGAGAAATCAATTTTAAAAAAAGAAAATTTGCTTTTCACATCATGGGAACCTTATCACAGTGAAATGCTGTCAGCTTCAACATAGTCTCCAGAAGTTTTAGTGTCAGACTCTTTGCTTTGGATGCTTGACACTAAAATCATAGCCATGTTGTCAGCTAGTGGCAATGTAGCTTCACTGAACTGAAAGGGTTTTTTGTCAGCTGACAGCAGTTAAAGAGAGAGTCTCCTGTATTTAAAAAAAAAAAAATATTTTATGAAGACAGGAGAGTAACTGGATTAGAGGTTCTCAGACTGTGTCCTGTGATCACTTGCTAAAGGGTCTTGGAAAGCTCCGCATTAGCTTTGTGTTGCCTTGCCTTCCAGCTGAATAAATATATCTAATACTTCCCTAAAATCTCCATTTTAGTGTGGGTAACTATAAAGAGAGAGCCTCTGCAGTCCCCATGAGCTAACCAGCGGAGTATTTGTAAAGGAAAATTGTGTCTCACCGATCTCCTATAATTCCTGAGACACGTCAGTAGAGTAGTAATGAAGTTGAGCCAGCTAAAATAATTTTCAAAAGGTGTTTGACAGGGTCCTTTATGAGATGCTACAAACATTTCTTAAGTCATCATTTGTGGAGAGGCAAAATATTATGAATCAAAAATTGGCTAGGTGAGCATAAGCAAAGAGGAGGCTTAAACAGTCAATTTTCTTAATGGCCCGATGATAAGTTCTGGTTTTGGCAGCAAATGAACAGCAAGGCAATACATGTGGCTAGACTTTAAATCTAGATGATACCGATCCTACTACTTTTTATTAATTACAATTTTTCTGAATCAGTTCAACCATTCCTGGTATCATGTACCACACAGCAAGATTGATGGCACTAGATAAATAGCATTGCCTTAAGTCTAGAGTGAATACTATTATTTACCTCTGCATGGTACTTTTCCTGAAAAATTACCTACAAGCTAGGGTTAAAAGCCCCAAACAAAATGCTGCCAAGCAGTCATTAATTCACAAGAAATGTCTCATTGCTTAATTGTTGCTGCGGAAACTGAATTTGGAGCAAGGATATGCAATACTATAGATTTCTTTATTTGAAGGTTTTCCCATCAGTAAGAAAAGCCAAGTTGGCACGTTGACTGAGATTAACTAGGCTTGGACCTTTATAGCTTGTAAAACTGGACATTTATGTATAACTGCTGAAAACTGATTTACTACAGGTGGAGACGAGTAGAGTTGTAGAGTTACAACGCGCGTGTAAATGAGACATGCCATCATCACCACCGCAAACATGTCCGCATTAAACAACACCACTGCAACCCTCACAAGGAGAAACATGTGTTAAAAAAAAGAGGGGGTCTCACAGCCACCCCTTGGTCTTGTGCATCTGGCTGCAGGAGGAGGAGGGCAGTCAGTATCATCTCAAACAAGCTGTCCTGCAGTTGGGCACATGTGCTTATCCACTTGTATTTTTAAGCAGTCTAGTCAGGGCTTCCTTCTTTGATCCAGAAATCTTTGTTTTCCCCACTTCTGGACCCCAAATGGCTTCTCAGTGCTTCCTTTAATTAACATGGTTCAGGACTCTAAGTTTAACTTAATCAAGTTTGGAGAAAGGCCTAAATTAGTTTTAAATTAGACCATTATCTTGTAGTGGCTGGAACATTTTCTGGTGCCAGGTGTTTTGGACTTATTTTTTGTTTGATTTATGCTAAAAAAGTCCCAGCTTTTTTATCTTTCTAATTTCAAAAATCTTTTGTGTCAATCAATGTTCTAACGCCAATTTGAAGGTGCTGAGGATCTTAAGTACATTTAAATTTTCATCAGTCCATTTGAAACATTGTTTTCAGTCCAGTGAATGCCTTGTGCCAATACTGCCAATCCCAAACTCAAAAGACAGGCAAGTTAGCTGAGCAGAAAAGAGAAGCTGTGCATGAAAGTTTATTTTAACAATAAAAGCTGAGTCCTTTCTATTTAGTCAGTTAGATAGTTGCCATTTGGGCTTACATTTTCAAACATTTCACACCATGTACTAAAAAAAGGTCTTGATATAATCATATGTCACCACAAGTGCTCTTAATCTGTCTCAAATATCTTCAGATGGAGTCTAAAATCACAAGATTTGGCACACAGGAACATATTCTGGATTTGTTTCTGCTTGACCTTGCAAAGTGTTGACACTTGCTGGTCACGTAAATCCTTTCTCCTGATTTTTGAGATTCTGTTCTTGGCAGCCAGAAGGCGACTGTGCACACAGTTTAATGTTTCTCTTTTCAAAAAATATTTTACTCTGTTTAAATCTTACCATTCCTCAGTGGTGACAACCTATAGTTTGGGGTATTTTTCATGTTAGTTTTCTGTTGTGTTTTTTTTTTTCCTAATTTGATTTCATTTTATAGTTGTCGGAATTCCAAAGGGTAATGATAAATACACCATATGATCACAACTCAAAATATTATTCTAGTAAATTCACATGCAGATATTCATGATAATGGCAGTTATTAACCCTGGCAAATATCAGTGGTCTTACTAAATCTTTGTGTCAGAAAGGGTTACGTCAAACTTAAATTATGTAGAAAGCTTTATTATATACCACAACTCAAAGTAAAAAGGGAGAAGAGAAGCGAGCTGAAAAAAAAGACCATTAAGGCCATTTTTCATTGAAGTGTGGATGAGAAATAATCTTGGGGAAAAGAAGAAATGAAAGATTTTGACATGTCAAAAAAAAAGGTCACCCTTATTTTTAATCAGCCCTCTGGTCCTTTCCCTGGATGAAGGTGTCATTGGCAGACTCGGGCAAGCAAGGTGGGAGGGAAGAGCTCTGCTGCTGTAACAGATTGGTTTCTGCATGGCATATAGCAGACTTCTCAGAAGATGTTTCCCTGAAGGTGACAGTGGCAGTCAGCCACTGTATAACCTGGAGGAACTGCTTCTTGGGCAAATGGAAATCATAAGTACTGAATAGCGTATTTCACAAATAGGATAACTTTAGGTCAAAGCCACTAGACGTTCCCAGTCTGGCTGCCCCAATTCTTCAATTGACAGAGATAACATAAAGCATTGCCCTTCAGAAGAAAGGGACACATAGTTTATTCCCATGCGTACTTTTGGGCTCAGCACTTCAACTTGTAGAGAAAAACACTTTCTTTGTTTGGGAACGGGGTTTTACCGGTGGAAACACCTTTAGTCTATATGCACAAAATCCCATTTTCTAGAAAGTAAGCAAATTGGTCCTGTAAGGGAAAAGCAGAGAAAAGCAGGTGAGAAAGCGATATATTTTTAGATCACAGCCTTAGGATTAAATGTTCACATTGCAAATCTCCTTTTCATCAATTTATTGTCATAAACCTTTACTGTTGGAATATTTCTCAATGTGTAATTCCTTAATCTTTTGAAAACAATAGCACGTGTGCCAGATACTTCTAGCAAAGAGCAATCTGATTGCCTGTGGTTTTTGTTGCCTGAGTTTAAAGAACTTACTTACTGTATATTAAAAATTACTATATACTGCTATTGCTGGCACTTATCAGATAAGGAAGTCATAAGATGAACAATCTGCCTCAAAGAACTGAAAAGCAAAGCAATTCTGATGCTGAAACTGCAAACCAGATGACACTGATTAGAGGCACGCACGTAGATTACAGAAGTATAATAAATCATGTAACTTTTTAGCCTCAAATAAAATAAAAGAATGTAGTTTTTATTAGGAAATAAACTGTTTATCAAGAATGCCTTAAAGGTGACATTTATTACTAATAAAGTATATATTGAAAGGGCTGATCCTTTCATTGGCAGAGCAGCTGGAGATTTTCCTCTATGTAAAAAGTGCCCCAGCTCAGTCCGCGCCAGGTCAGGCAGCGCTTCCATCAGCACTAACGAAGGATGGGCAAGAGACTCACCCGCACCTTTTTTCAAACAAGAACATTTTCTTTTCTCTTTAAAAAGGAATGAGTCATGGAAATATAACTCCAGTATTATTTTGGGACTGATTGTGGATCTCAGCACAACTCCTTGGAATATCACTGAGAAACAATTCCACAGTCAGCTAATGGTATCAAAACCCAGCAAAGCATCTGCCAGGCAAACTCGATAATGTCAGCGAGCCCCCTGCTTAGGCAGGGTGTTATTTGCTCTTTAGCTCTTGAAACTTATGGGCTGACTCTTTAGGGCTGTCACACTCCACGCCACTTATATTAATTCTGTTAAGTTACTGTGTACCAAATATTATGGCTGTTGGTGCTGAACATGTCAAAAAACATGTCCATCCTTTAACAGCCTGCACTAGAGAGGAATATGAAGCCTCTCACTTAACAAACTTCTTGTCTGAAGTGTTTAATTTACACCTCCCTAAAAGCAGCCTTGCTTTGGAAACCAACTCATTCAGGCTTGAATGATAACGATATTGAACGTGTGTCTACCTGCTACCTGAAGCTGTGTCAAGGATGACTGAATACGAGTCACATCAAGCTATGTATGTCTCAGCCATTAAAAAATGCCCTTCAAAACAACACAGGGAGGAGACAAAGGTGGAGTGCAGCACACCTTGTTTAGGGCTTGCCACATGTCTGTGTCCTGCAAGGCACAAACACATTGCAGTTAGGAACTTATTCAACTCCTTTACAATGATAAAGACAATTTTAGGAATTAACCATTGAGCAAGTGTTAAGAATTTATCATTCTGACCTTGTCTATGAAATCTATTTTGTGATTAGTCCACAGTGTGTACCCCATTACTTGGTCATGAACTGAAGTTTCTGTTCCCATACTACAAAAAAAAGTTCTTCTGTAGGTCTCACCAGCCAGAATATATTGCATGATTAAAATGTGGCTGCAGATTGTCAGAAAAATCAAACTTCTTGCACTTAAGATGCATTAACTATTCAGGAAAATGAAACGGTGCTTAAGAACTGCTCTCAAGAGTCTGTGATAAAAATCAATGTAGCTCGTGTATTGTCTAGATTATATGTAAACTGGGCATTTCCTAGAAGCTGCAGTAACTTAAATATCCCACTACCCAGGCAGTCTTGCTACTGATATACTATCATTGTCTCCTATTCCATTGACTTTCTAAACACAGTTTGCTGTACAATATTGTTTTTCAGGAGATGACCCATTCATGGCCTCCACCACTGTCAGCTATTCACACACCAGGAAAGGCAGAACAAAGCAAGTTTCCCTTCCCAAACAAGGTAAGACATGCAACATTATGTAGAACCATGCCTCCTGCACCTAAAAATATATCCTACGTGAGCCCTGACTAAGTGTGTGAGGTCTCTGGGCTGAGGTTGATGCCATGCTGATGACCTTCTCCATGTGTGTGCTGGTATCCCCTGCCTTTTCCCTGCTTACAGCCTCTGCAGGGCTACTTGGTCTTGTTTGCATATCTCCTGGCAGCAGCACTGATGCTGGTGTGTGGGTCACAGGTTCCTCACTGCAAGGCAAAACCGCAGGTGTCCCTGGTGGGGTGTCTAGCTGTGGTGCCTTCTGCAGGCCCATGCTGAGGCTCCTGACTCATACCTCAGGGCACATACAGCTGCTGCGAGTCAAGAAGATCCTGCTCGTGTCCATCGCTCCAGCTTCATTTGGCTTTGCTAGCCAAGATTTTTGCTGAAACCATTGAGGTCTGAGGTGGGCTTTACTAATTAATACACAGTGGTTGGGGGCTGAAGAGTGGGCATACATCCCATGCCACCAACCAGGCTTCAGGGGCAGCTTTGTTAGAGAGGCAGGCAGCCCAGTTCCATGATGCCCAGAGGGGCCACAGAAGTATTTGCCAGGGAAGTGTTTGGTTCCTCAAGGGACCAAGGCCACTGGTCCTGCTGATGGTCCCTTGAAACCAGCTCCACTGTTGTATGTGTATCCCAGGGAGGATGCAGTGCGGCGTGGTAAAGCTCATTGGCACGCTTGGGGAAACCATGTTACTTATACTTGTGAAGTCAGGAGAGAATGAAATCAGCTGTCCTATGCAAGAGCCAATAAAAATTTCACATTGTATCACCGTATACTGTTTATATGCCACAAGCATATTTCATGAAGTGTTCAAGCTTGAAAGATGGTATTGATGCTGTTTATAGGCTTTCTCCTGTTAAAGAAAGCTCCTTTGGCAACTTTTAAGTCCATTCTGCAAAATTTAGTGCAGGGAATAATTATAACCACAAAGCCAAGAAACCTTCAAGATTTGCCTACAGTAAAACATCTTTTCCATGGATAAGAGTGTCATGATTTTGAAGTACCAGGAGTATAAACCAAAACATCTCTGGCATGTTATGAAGGAAAAAGAAGGAAATAATTCACTGTCTATTTGCTCGTTGAAGGCAGACAGCTGATTGAAGATGGTAGGCAGGCTAGAGGCTTGTTACATTAGAGTAAGTCCAGTAGGAGACAGATGGATCAGCAGCTTACAAGCAGATGAAGTGCCCAGATATGGATGACAAAAACAACATGGTGCTTGCATTTTCTGCCATAATTATCACCACGCGATGTGCTTGCATGGCACACGTGTAGACGTGCACGGGCAAGGTATGCACCTATCAGCGTATCTGTGTGGCCATCATCAATGCACTTCCTCACAACTAAATGTATTGTGATAAATATATAGGAATAGGAGAACCACAGACCATGGGGCAAAGATATGTGAATAATGGTTGATACTGACTTTCTCATCTTCTCTCTGCCTGTTCATCCATCTCTCTGGGAAATATTCTAATAGTTTGAACTGCAGAGCCATTTGAGAGATCTACCATTCATTTTTAAAGAGCCTTTTCTAGCTGGTTTCCTTTTCTCTTACCAAAGTAGAATTTCGATTTCATTTAAGCTTAGGATGGACAAGATTTCCTCTAATAATATATGAGCATACTTTTGTACATATAGTAACATTACAACCGTATTGTGGCCTGGGTGGTCTGTATGGTCAGAAATTAGAGTGCTTTGTGTGAGATGGGGAAGAAGTACTTAACAAAACTCACCAGAGTCCTGGAAAAATCCTGCATTACTGGCCATAGATCACATTAATTTTAGACACCACCTCTATTTTAAAATATTTTAAAATAATTAAAAGCTATTCCTGTGGCTCACTCTGAATCCGTACAGTCGCAGACTTTAGAAGGCATCTGCTTTTCAGGCTCCAAAATGCAAAGAATGGTTTCCTAATTTTTCAAACACGTTTTTGAAACATTTGTAAGCTAGCTATTGGTTTTCACAAAGCGTGGTGTAAAATCTTTATTGGATCTCATAGGCGATGTCTCCATAATTCTTAGGAAGCTTTCCCACAGGTAAGCTACATAGCTGTCCCAACTTGTTAAAACCAAAGGACTACACCAAACTGTTGTGGATCACACATTATTCAGATAAATGGGCCTGTCAGTTAAGTAGTGGCCAAGGCCAGCAAAGAGGCTAAAAGGCTAAATTCAGGGCATCGACTTCATCTCAGTTCCAAGCGATGCATGGTACCGTGAATTCATTTTCAGTCTTTATGGCAGTGTTGAGACATCAGTTCAGTTCATTTGCAATGACTCTTCCAGCCAGAGAAGCAAGTAGGCTGCAATCCTTTTTAACAGGAGACAGTTCCCAAGTGTAAAGATACTCATCATTTTGGGAATGAGAAAAAGAGAAGCTCGTAGGACTCCTACCGTGTTGCAAGGATGCAAATCATCCTTACTTTTCTGTCTATAAAAACTGAGTGTCAGCATCATTAGTTCCCATATATGCCACACTGCTTTTAACCTGCAACTCAAGTAATTAGTGATCTGACAGCCTGAAACTTGAAATTTATGAATTAGGCTATTAAAGTTGCAAAGGCCATAGCAACTATAGCTAGACTGGTTTTCAAATCAGTCTAGTAGTAAAAGCTAAATAACTAAGGTTTATATATCACAAATATAACAAAATTGCATGTTTGAAACTGTATGTGTGGATGTGTCCATCTATATAACTATATGCTCGGTGGATGGGGGGGATGCACGTGCATATGCTGTACCTGTATATGAAATCAGACCTCATTAACATGGGAGATCTGCATTAATGCACAAGAATGGAAGGAAAGTCCAGGTCAGGTTTGACACGTGCAACAGTGCCCAATAGGTTTCCCAGCACAGCGCTGCTGGGAGAACACATTTAGGGAACTGTCCTTTATGTAATAGAGGGCATAAAGTTACATTTCATCCTTAACTTTGAATTTTCTTTCTCTGTGGAATTAATTTGTACTCTTGAATTTACTAGGAAGGGGCAATGACAGTCTCTTTATTTCTTGTTTTTCAAAGCTTAAGGATAATTGAATCAGTGTGTGATGTGACAGGCTGTGTGTGCTTTACTTTCTCCTATCTCTGTCACACTTTGTTACATACAAATGATCAGGCATTATTTGATTGTAATTTTATTAAAAACATCTTAATAAATAAACTTTAAATGAATAATTAAATTTGGTAAATAAGAGCTCACTTGATGCTTGTGCGAATGAGCTTTCATGTTGAGGCATTAATTCTCTGCTCTTGTGCAGGACAAAAATGCTGTTAATTCTGCTGCCTGCTTTGCTCTCTTTCTTCATTTTTACTGTGATTTCATGTTTTGAAAGCTTGATCAGGTGTTTGATTTCTCGTTCTGTGTATGTGATATTATGGGATCAGCCATTGTTCTGTTACTTGAGAACTAATTTATCCACTCCAGGAGAACTGGTGTCTTGTCACAAAGCTACTAGTGATTACTCTCAGCAGAAGCTAAGTTATCATAGTGATGTTATTCTTTATGGGCTCAATTCATTTACTTTTTCTTTTCTTGTTGATTTTAAAAAGGTGGAGCAAATGCACTAGAAAATAATCTCCAGAAGTGAAGACTTCACCTTTGGTTTCTAAGTTACACAAAGTCGTATTTTTTTCCTACCTCAGTGGGAGCATTCTCTATTTTGCTATAAGATTTTTCTATTAGCCTGTATTGTTAAGAATAACTTGTTGAGAATCAAGACACTTATTTTAAAGAATCAGTTAAAAGGAAAAGTGAAAATGTTATAGCTCATGTGTTTTGCTGATGTCAAATTTGAGAGTATGCAGAGCCAATGGCAAAGGTAAGATACTGTCCTAGGCAGTTAAAGAGGAGGGTGCATTCTTCCTGAGGTTGATGAAAATGTAAAAGAGTGAGCGAGATCCTTGTTTAGCAGTTTCAAACACTTTTACAAACCCGAAGGTGTTTTCATCAAAATGATTGTATTCCCCCAAACTTCTCTAGGTACATAAATTCACTATTCTGGAAACTGAACATGCTCTGATAGCCTACTTTTATTAGCAGCCTGGTTGGCTACTAGAATAGCATTTAAATTCAAGTGTACATGTCACTACATCACCACTGCAAGCTGATCCTGACTTCTTAAGATTATGTTCAGTCAACAGAAAAAAACAGGCTTTAATATCCCTTCATCAGAAGCATTCACAAAAAGCTGAGGCAATTTGTCAGAAGTAGACAATTTGAAATCATTGAGAAATTATTGTCGGCATGTGAAACACTGTACAGATCTTTTCATACTGCAGTTGAAGGTAGAAACTCAGGGCTTGCCCAAAAATTTGATGTCTCGCATTTCAGGTGCGTAGGATGGCAGTGAATTGCAGATATGTATTACAGCATAAAAATTACAGATCAAAGCCATGCAGTCTGCAGAGCCTTGACTCCAGAGCAAATGGTGCAGATCAAGAGGATTTGACTAGCCAGGCCCTAGAGACCCCAGTGCCTGCAGTCCAGCCAACCTCCATTTAGAGATGCCAAGAAATTCTTGGGGCCCCAAACCCCTGAGGCATGCTTCTGAGTGATTCAGCAGCAAAATCTCAGCTCGGCTGAGTTGGAGCGTCCTTGAGCTCTCTGGGGACTTGCAGTTCCTTTCTTGATGAGCTGTGCATTTGGCACATCGCTCAACCTCTGTGGACCAGGGATCTGGTCCAGCGCCTGATTCCTCACCAAAAATGACTGCATGCATTGCTGTGGGTGCCTGGCCTCTCAGCTGTAACTGCAGCATGTATACGAGGTGGTATTCCTGTGCGTGTCTGGGTTATTCAGAAGCAGAGTTGCATACAGGATACCTTCCCTGCTGTCATCCATAGCAAGGTGTTCTTTTTTTCCTTAATTTAAATACTTTTTTGTTAGAGTTTATATTTGTATTTCCCTTCTATTTATAGGCTCCTTTTATATCTTTATGAATGCAAACAAATTCTGTGAGTAAAATATGTGAACATTTGCACGTGAGAATAAAATGGTCTGATTTATTACACCATATTGATAGACATTGCGGTTGTGATACAAGGCTGACCTTGTGATCTCGGGGACCCAGGACTAAAGTCTGTATTTTCATTCTCTGGTGCTGTCAATATCAACATGTGAAAAGGAAAGACCAGCTGTGCTACTACCTCAGGAATCTAATGGTCCATGAAACAATATTGGTCTTCCCTCTGTCTTCTCATCTAAACTTGTAGAAGATAATAGACGAGTTTTGGCTGATCAATAAATGAATAGTGAGCAGGAGAGTCGTAATTGCTGTACAAGGAATTACATCATTAAAGGGCTGTTGTGAAATAAGTTTACAAGCCTTAGAATTAATGAACTTTCAAAGAAATATTGGATTTATTCTTGTAATTGAAAATTACTTTGAAACTGAATGAACAATTAACAATGCTGTTTGTATTGTTAAGGTAATGTTGAAGCAAGTATTGCAGCTAAAAATTGCCGTAAAAATAACACACCGTACCTTTTTTCTCTTGTTACTGTAGGAGCCACAACAGGGATCTACAGGACACAGCAAAACAAGTAAGTACCAACTCATTTTCTGGTTTTATTGGGTGGAGAGGATGACAATGACTATGAAAAACAAGTTACTGGTAGAGTAAGGAACCAGTAGCAGACTGGCACAGCGCAGAGCCTCATCAGACAGTACTTGGCTATGGCCAAATGTGGAGAACTAATTGAAGAGTGACCATCAAAATGTCAGCTCTTTTGGTGGACTGGGAAGAACAAAAAGGATTCATTTCGTTATGGCCATTTCATTATGTAGATGAGAAAGACTGAAAGGACAAAAGAGTGGCTTTTTTAGAAAGCCAGAAAAGAGCTGACCTAGTTGCACAGCCAGATCCAGACTGCCAGAAAATTCCGCAGGAAAACTTGTTATCATTTATCTTTCATAGGCAATGGTATATTTTGTGGCTATTGCACAGTAATAAGCTACATAAATCCTGCCAAACTAACACCAGATAATGTCTCAAAGACCATATGGCCATGGGTCTTTTTGGCTAGCAGTGTGGGCAGGGGAGTGATGTGTGATTGTGTGGCTCCTGGTTGGGGCTTTTCAGTGGACTCCAATTTACAAATCATGGTGCAGATCAGCAGCACTTTAATTACATTCAGTTATGGTGAAAAACTTAGCAGCTGTATTGAAAGGAAAGATTGAATTGTTCTGCGAAACAAAATATTAATCCTCTCCCCTGACACCTCTGACTGTTGTTAATGTTGTCTTGCATATTAAAAATACATGATCCTATCCTGCTCTCAACATAAAATCATCTCAACCAAAAGAACTATTTTGCTAGCTTCCTGACCTGTCAGCCAGCACAGAGCCCTGTTTGCAAATTACAGGGCTGTGACTGAAGATGAAAAATGCCCTGAGCTGGTAGGTAGGGCTTTGAAAGTAGCTGGTCACCCACTGTGTGAGGGAGAAGACATCCAGGGAGAGAAGGCTGGGAGATGTAGGCTATTAAAACGGTGTGGCTCTTTGCTGGGGAAAGGTCGGCATGCGGAAGACAATGTTGTGAAGAAACATGCAGTGGTGTCACTTAATTGCTGGCATTGGTTTGATATCGCTGCGAGTACCAGCACTAAGGAAATAATAAAAGGCAAAGGGGATGAGGTTCTGTCAGAAAATAATGAATACAGTAATGAGAGAAGGAAGCACAAAAGGGCCATAATAGAGAGGGCTATGCAAACACACACAGAGTCATGAGCATGACAAACACACCAGCTGAGCTGAGGGCTTCGCGATGACATCAGAGACCACAGTGTTTGGCCAGCTTTGGTCACAGTTTCATTTTGAGTATTTCCTTCTTTCAACACTTGAATAAAATAGGTTGTTCTGCAGATCTAATGAAACCTGCTTTCCTGTGGATTAGGAAATCAGTCCTACCTCCTTACAACTTTCCTCTGCTCCTTACTCCAGTGGTCTCCGACCTCACTTTACTTCCAGTTCCCCCATCTGCCCTCCCACACCACAGTACCTCCAGCTTCTTCTTATCTCCTCATTCATCCTGCTCAGCAAAATCAGCATATATTTGCGGCTGGGCTGGAAGTGCACTTGATACTGCCTGGCTGATGGCAACCAAACCAAAGAACAGCTGAACCCATGCAGAAACATTGTCTTCATTGGTGGCAAAAGTTGGGGTCACTATCAGACACCCAGACACTTTTACTAGTGTTGCAGAGGGAATTTGACTACCTCTGGGACCTGTATCCATGAGGATTCCTGTCAAGGTGCTAGAATAAGACATCAAATAAGACGCAGTTAGAATTAGACATAGACCTTACCAGTCCTGTAAGTCAAACTCAAAGGAAATTCAGGGAAAAAAGGATTCGGATGTGAGGAAATGCTAGCAAATTACTCTATGTGGGAAAGAAATCTATTGGTCTATGTACTGTGTTATCCAAATGCACATCTTCATAGTCCCAATTAGCTGTTATTTCCCATTGCACCATGTCTTCTTTGGAGTGGCTCTTGCGCTGTCATTTGCAATGGTTTTACTCCAGCTGCAAACATCGTCTTTCTCATGGGTAACATTTGCATTTCTCTCATCCTTCCCCAAAAAGAAATCAAAGCATTTAAAAACCCATAATGGCTGAAGTTATACTGCTCTGTCACAATAAATATTATTTATCCCTGTTACCCAGAAAGGGAAACTTTGGCTGGTTAGGTTGAGTGATTCACCCAAATTCCAACTCAGAGGAGAGAACACCTTCTCTGGCCACTCACTATTCAACAGGGAAATCCTACAATAGTTAATTTGAAATTTATTTTGAAATGGGAGAAATCTGGACACATCTCAGCTGGTTGTACCTAAAAAGATCAGGAAGGGAATTGTGTGAGATGAGGTAGAAAGTAGCAAAGAACTCCCAGCTCTGTGGCTAAGAAACTGAGCAATGATGGTTTCCACTGTATGTTTCTGGAGGCATGTGTGTGCATACACACACTAACACACAGACACACACGCACACACATCCACACCTGTTTCAGAAGACATACACAGTGCTTAGCACCTGAAATAAAGTGTGCTAACAGCATGTATTGGGTTTGCGTTGCAAGGTTTTGGTAGCAGGAGGGCTACAGGGGTGGCTTCTGTGAGAAGCTGCTGGAAGCGTCCTCCATGTCCGATAGAGCCAATGCCTGCCAGCTCCAAGACGGATCCACCACTGGCCAAGGCCAAGCCCATCAGTGATGGTGGTAGCGCCTCTGGGATAATGTGTTTAAGAAGGGGGGGGGTGGGGGTAGAAATCTGCACAATTGCAGCCGGAGAGAGGAGTGAGAATATGTGAGAGGAACAACCCTGCAGACACCAAGGTCAGTGAAGAAGGAGGAGGAGGTGCTCCAGATGCCAGAGCAGATATTCCCCTGCAGCCTGTGGTGAAGACCATGGTGAGGCAGGCTGTCCCCCTGCAGCCCATGGAGGTCCGCAGTGGAGCAGATATCCACCTGCAGCCCATGGAGGACCCCACGCCAGAGCAGGTGGATGCCCGAAGGAGGCTGTGACCCCATGGGAAGCCCACGCTGAAGCAGGCTCCTGGCAGGACCTGTGGACCCATGGAGAGGAGCCCATGCTGGAGCAGGTTTGCTGGCAGGGCTTGTGACCCCACGGGGGACCCACGCTGGAGCAGTCTGTTCCTGAAGGACTGCAGCCCGTGGGAAGGACCCACACTGCAGAAGTTCATGCAGGACTGTCTCCCATGGGAGGGACCCCACACTGGCGCAGGGGAAGAGTGTGAGGAGTCCTCCCCCTGAGGAGGAAGGAGTGGCAGAGACAACATGTGATGAACAGACCGCAACCCCCATTTTCCATCCCCCTGCGCCACTGGCGGGGAGGAGGTAGAGAATTCGGGAGTAAAGTTAAGCCCGGGAAGAAGGGAGAGGTGGGGGGAAGGTGTTTTTAAAAATTAAGGTTTATTTCTCATTATCCTACTCTGATTTGATTGGTAATAAATTAAGCTAATTTCCCCAAGTCAAGTCTGTTTTGCCATGATGGTAATGGGTGAATGATCTCTCCCTGTCCTTATCTTGACCCATGAGCCTTTTGTTATATTTTCTCTCCCCTGTCCAGCTGAGGGAGGGAGTGATAGAGCGGCTTTGGTGGGCACGTGGCATCCACCAGGGTCAACCCACCACACAGCAGTCCTGTAAAAGAGGGAAGGTGGGTAGTGTACTCTTTGTCAATTCCTAAAAGACTAAGAAAAACAAAGGATGACACAAATTTGCACATAAGAAGAAGCCAGAGCTAGAGAGGATTTAGCAGTTCAGCAAATGCCAGCCTCTCACAATGGTACCTGCATGCATTTGGCAGGTTACCTGGAAAATGGAAAACAAATCTTAGTCTGGCCAAGAGTGAGTGTGAAAAAACCAAGTTGTTCTGACAGATAATTCCCCTTTACATATGCTTATCCAAAAATCTTATCTGTGACATTCAACTATGCTTAGTCTATACATATTTTTAAAATTTCTATGATTCAGTCAAGTGAGAACAAACTTGGTAAGAACTGATAAAGCATTAATGGCCAGATTTTCTACTCTGATAGGCCGGACTGATGCGTTTCTACCATCTGTACAAGCTTCGTCCTCCCCCTCCAAACAGAAGTATGTTAAGTGACGATTAGCATAAAAGCAGCTGCAAATGCCTACTGTAGGGTAATTCATTAATATCCAGTTTGGCTAAATCACAGAGATTCCCTTTTCTCCCTCATCACAGTACTTATGCTGTTTCCCTTGTTGCTGCATTAACATACATTGCTGAAAGTAGAACTGATGTGAACTCTGCTGGCAAAGCACTCAGGAATCCATATTCCCCCTCACACTCAAACAAACCAGTGTTCATGGTAATAATTCATCACTTATAAAAAGCTTAAGTTACGAATAGAAAATCTTTGAATATATGCCAACTGTTACTGTTGGTTTCTTGTTCCAAATTACCATAATGCAGATGAGCTCAAGGGCTCCAGGAACCCTAAGGCTGACAAACATATACTGTGGCAACAGCTTTCTAGCCAGCGAGTTCATCATCTGGATATACTTTCTGAGGTCTCTGCTAAAAGTGAAAAGTGCCCTAGAGATTATGGAGTGGATATATTCCATCCTGTGTGGATGCCCAGCTTGTACCTAAATTTTAGTATCTTTAGCTGTCCTCCTACGGTAAGTTTGTCTTCCTTAGAGGTCCACGGAGAGGTATCAGTGTTTTTTAAGTCATCCAGAGCTTCCCCTATCCTGTTCACAAAAGTTTAGGCACCTAAGTTGGGTAGACACAAAACCTTCCACAGGGGAGGACAAGATCTAAAAGCACCACGGCAAGGTGTCTGCAATACCTCGAACCTCTTCTGCAAGACATCCACTTCCAGAAGGTCGCTGTCTGGAGTAAGTCCTTCAGCTTGCTTCTGTACAGCAGTGGAAGAACATTGGTAGCAAACCTCTTCCTCTTCTGAAGGCAACAGCAAGTTTTGCAGAGGTGCCTCTGTCATGGTTTAACCCCAGCTGGCAACCACACGGCTGCTTGCTCACTCCCCTCCGGTGGGATGGGGGAGAGGATCAGAAGAGTAAAAGTGAGAAAACTCGTGGCTTGAGATAAAGCAAAAGCCACCCACACAAGCAAAGCAGAACAAGGAATTCATTCACTACTTCGCACTGGCAGGCAGGTGTTCAGCCACCTTCAGGAAAGCAGGGCTCCATCACACGTAACTGTTACTTTGGGAAGACAAAACACCATCAATCCGAACGTCCCCTCCTTCTTTCTTTTTCCCCCAGCTTTATATGCTGAGCATGACATCATATGGTATGGAATAGCCCTTTGGTCAGTTGGGGTCAGGTGTCCCAGCTGTGTCCCCTCCCAACTTCTTGTGCACCCCCAGCCTCCTCGCTGGTGGGGTGGTGTGAGACGTAGAAAAGGCCTTGACTCTGTGTAAGCACTGCTCAGCAGTAACTAAAACATCTCTGTATTATCAACACTGTTTTCAGCACAAATCCAAAACATGGCCCCATACTAACTACTGTAAAGAAAATTAACTCTATCTCAGCCAAAACCATCACAGCCCCTTACAGCCATTGTCAGCACCCCAATGCGGTATGGAAACTGAGGGTGAGGACTTTGGCTGCAGCAAATGGATGATACGTAGTGCTCATGTGCATGGAATAGGTTCAGGGCTGATCCAAATCCCACTCAACTCAAGTCAATGAGCAGAAAATTAGACAACACCGAAACAGCCTGACCAAAATAAGTACTTCTCGCATTTTTTTCAGAAGGCACAGGCAGATTTTTGTTTAACAAAGCTCATTAAAAGGTAATGGAGAAAAACACATCCATCAGTAAACCAGTCACACTCAACCTCTGCGCCTCCTTGTCTGCTAGGCAACATAAACTCATGTTTAGACAGCTATTAGCATCCAGTGACACACAAGTGGAGCAGCAGCTGCACAGTCGCTAGGTCCAGAATTCAAGTTCAAGGTGATTCAAGTGGAGCGGCACACCCTGTACATCCATGGTAGAGCTAAACAAAAATCTTACACTGAAGTGTAACTCCCTCTGGTTACGCAGAGAGCAATAATTACAGCAAACGATATCAGCCTTACTTTTGGGGGGGCGGGGGGAGAAAGGAGGCAGAAGGACTTGGCCTGACTTAGCAGAAGCAGTACCACCCCATCAGCTAGCAGCCTGCTTCCCTGGTGTCTGTGCTATTTAACTAAGTTGTGTTGGCCACAGACATGATTTTGGACCCAAGAAAGGGATCATCACAAGCCAACATGCTGTGCCATGCGATAAGGAAATGTAAGAGGCATCCCTTGGGCCTCTGATATTTCTCAAGCATTTGGGTACCTGACTTCTCCTGGGGTTGTGTGCCTAAGCCAAAATATACAACATAGCAAAGAAGGCTTCCCCAGCCCCCACTCACTGGAGCTGAAGATCAGATGCTTAATCTGTCAAAATGAATGTGAACCAAAACATCCATTGGCAGAATTGTGACCTAATCACTGCCTTACTAGCTCCTGCTGATGCTGTTTTGCTTTGTGTGAAATAATTGCTGTTCCTGGAGCAGGGTTTTGGAGCATGTGCGTGTTGGATGGGGTGCACTCTCACTAGCAGAGCTGTAGGGCCCTAGAGAAATCCTTTCCATGGCTCCAAGATCTGCTATCCCTGGTAAAGCTTGTGTCCTCTAAGTAGCCTCTCTTGTGGAGTTTCCTTGCCTGACATTTCCAGAGTACACGTGCCAGTGACAAGAAAAGTCAAGTCAGGGTTGACTCCCTGCTTGCAAATGCTCCAGCAGTGTCCCCGTCGCTCTGTGATTGCCTTGGAGGCCATCTGCACATGTGGCAAGAGTGGTCAGTGTTAGCAATGAATAAAGCATTGATTTGTCATGTCTGAGCAGTTTCCATATTGACCCATTTCTGATGTCATTTTCTTCTTCTCTTTTAAAGGAAAAAGTGATGTAGAGCCAAAGAGTCCAGAGAAAAGTGCAACTCATACATCGTAAGTCACTTTTGCATTTAAGATCGGAGAAGGCAGCTGTGTTTTTATCAGATTTGTTGGGCAAAACAGAATTTGTTTGTTTTCATTAAGATAAAGCTCTTTCACTGATGCTTTTCAGATAATGACTAAACATTAATTATTCCTAGAACTTTTGCATGCTAGTAAGTCAGAGATCTTTGCAAGTGAAATGGCTCCACATCAAGCTGAATAGATATGGGATGATTTTTGTGGGTGTGCGCAGCTGGCCTTTACAACCTGACTTCAACATTACCTTAATGCTGCCGGAGTTTGTCACACTTGCTAAAAAACATCATGTCACATATGCCTTTGATGTACTGATGTAATTTTAAAAGACTGCAGTCTGCAGCTTCACCTCTGAATTACTTGAAATCCAATTACAGCTATCTCTGGTCTCTCACGATTTTGTTGATGTTTTTGAATTAACAAAAGAAGTCGAGAAATAGATAGGAACAGGCACTTGTAATATATGTCAGTGTTCACCTTCACTCTGGTGCAACAAAAGAAGCTTTTACCATTTTTAACTCTAGTATACAAAGGACTGAACTGTTTTGCCAACATAAACCAGTCTATGAAACAGATGGGCTGCAAGTTGAAAAAAAAAAATAGCATCAGTCTCCCAAACTGAGCTAGATAAGTGAATTCCTTTTATAACTACCAGGAAGGAGCATTATGAATTTCTGCAAAACCATTCACCTTTTTAATCCTATTTGAGGGAGGGAAGTTCTTGTAACAGTCAGTCATGTGAATTTTAGAGTGCATCTTGCCCGTAATTTATGTTTTCTGATTCCTGTTATTTAAATTCAGAGCATTATATCATGTAAATCTCACAAGATGTCACCATTTGTTACATGGCCAAAAGTAGTCACAGAAGGAGGTACAATAACGGTGATTTATTGTGGGATGTTTTGATTTCTGCTGCAAATACACATTAAAAATCTTCTGGAAATGAATCTAGAAAAAGATTTGACATGGTGTAAGAAATGGCTTGTCCTGCAGATTGTGTTGTGGAATGTAATTACAGTATGTGAGCATATTTAGCCAAACTCATTAAATGAATTAAGCATTAGCAGCCTTATGCCTTCTGATAGTGTGATTGCTGGGAATGGTTAATAGAATGATTCCAATAATTATCATTTTTAAAAATAATATGGCAATAAAGACCAAAAGAAGAAGGGTTTTAATGCCATCTGGAGGTATTTTGGAGAAATGAACACATTTATTTTTGCTGATATTTAGCAAGATGTAAAACATAAGCCATCCTCCACAGTGTTTTTTTTTAGTTAGATGCTATTTTATTCATGAGAAATGTTCTTTCCTTTCTTCTCCTTCATCAAATTAAAATCCCATAAGATCTCTGAACCCAGAATAGGGGTATCTCTGAACCCAGGGATACACCCCAATATGTTTATGGTTTTGGTTTGAGACTACATACTGTGTCATATAGTGTGCTGTATTAGATACAGCAGACTTCAGAATCTGGTTAGGTGTGAAATGTTCCTTGCCTAATAAGAGATCTTAGTACAACCTTCTGAAACTGTGTTGTCTACTAGATATAGTATATTTATAATTCTTATCTTTAAATTGTTACTATATGCTAAGGCTACCCCACAGCAGATAGTCTTCCCAGAGCAATTTGTAGAAGTAGAAATGACTGGTTACCACTGATAAATGACTGTTCAAGAAGCAGAGGCCCCTCTAGTTAGAGAAATTATTTGTGTGGGAAAGGAGGCAGGAGAGAAAGGAGGAGATGAGAGGAAGGGAACCAGCAAGTGCTGTGCCAAAAGAGGAGAAAGAAAATGAGAGAAATACAGCTAAGAAGGAGGAAAAGGAACTGCAAATGCCAAATTTTCAGAAAGAGATACAAAACTGAGAGCAATGGAAGTGAAAACCAGAGGTCAAACACTGGAAATGAGAAAGAAGGGAGAGTGATACAAGCAAAAGCTATTAGTAAACTAATGTATGTGTTATTGAATAGGGGGCTGGATACCTGAGTGTTACAGTGAAGTAAATTAACTCATGTTGATGTGTAGGTGCACACTGACGTCCCAGTTCTCTTTCTGCTGCCTTTGATTGGCCTTCCCTCGGTTTCTTCTCATTTCCACCTTCTTCTAGGACAGACTTTTACCCCTGCTTCTCAGGCAGTCATGAATACAGACTTTCTCTGTTCTTTTGGGGATGTAGTAGCTCACACCTGTGCACAAAACGCAAAACCAGAAGGACCCGCAGTGCACATGTACACATGGATGCGTGAGTGCATGTGCCTGGGTCTGTCTACAGTAGTGGACCTACCCTTCCCCTGCGTGCATGGAGAAGACCATGCCATTGCACAGCTGGCCGAGAGCCCCGGCAGTGCCCAGACCTGCAGCTGGGAGCCGGTGAGGGTGTTCAAGGGGAGAGGTATGCAAGGGAGCATGAATGCTGCCAGGGGTCCCCATGAGTAAAAAAGCCTGCACCCTCTTGCGAGGTGTCACTCCCTTGAGAGCGTCAAAGGAGTTTGGTTGGCATCTCCTGGCAGCAATGCTAAAAAGGAGCAACATTGATGTGGAAGAGGTGGCACGTTTGGGCCTGACCAGGAGAAACTGTGGATTTGTTTCACTGTGAATCAGTGTTTCCTTGTGAAAAATGGAACAAACAGCAACAAAAAAACCCACAAAGCAAGTCATGTTGGCCTAGATAAAAATAACAGAAAAGACAGAGAGGAGCAAATTAATGTTTCTTTCTTGCAAATGTCTTTTTTATTTTCCTCAGGCATGTTACAAGCCACACACTCAAGCCAAGCTTATATGACTCAATGGCAGTTAATTCATCCTTGGTGCAGATTTACTACCTCCATCCAAACATTATTTATGCAGCTTCAAAGGACAGGTTGATTACCCTCCTGAATCAGGCAGTGAGGCGCTTGTGAACTGAGCATTTACATGAAGTCTCCCCTCAAGACATTCCTCTTGCCTTGTCTGCTGAGCTCCAAGTCCTCAAAACCAGATATTACCCTGTGACCTGGAGCCCTGGGGCCAAAGGTGCTACCCACAACCTCCAAGAGTGTAGAAACCTAGAGTGCAGGACTTGTGGTGGTCTGTTTGGAGAGGTTTGGGTATGGTAAATGCATCATTCTGAATAGCAGTATGCACAGGGTTTTTTTCCTGTATGCATTAACTCCCTAGGTAGACTCAGTATGACATAGCTCTCCACTGATAATAATATTAAACATTAAGAAACTGGTATGCATTAGATGATACACATTAATTGATGCAACATCCTAATGAGACAGATAAATAAGGGCAGTTATTACAATGCTAGAGATAACTGAGATGGATGTAGGAGAATGAGAATGATGCAAAAGCGGGGAGGAAGTCTGAGCAGAGCTGTATCCTTTTGCATGATACTCGATGGCCTTCACCGCCTCGGCATGCACAATAATCACCTGAGCTGGCACTGAAGAGTTGTAATAAAAGGTGCAAACAATACAAAGGTGTTAAGCTGTCTGGAGTCTTCCCCAGTTGATTCATGTTCCTTGTAATTGAATGCTTTTAAAGCCACAAGAATTCTGGATTTGAAGGGGTTTTTTGTTGTTGTACTCTTAATATATATAGCTCTCTGTGGGTCATCTGGTTACAGCTTCCATGAGCATATCTAAACTTTTAGGACTGTTCAGAAATATCCAGCAATGTTTTGTTCTTTTGGTTTTGTGATAAAAGGTTCAATTTGCAATGGTCAGAAACTTTCACAGATTTTGTTAAAAACACCTAATGTTTATTAAAATCCTTTCTCCCCCTGGTTTTACCAGTTGTAGTCTGAAGGACTGCGTTAAGGAGCGGGGGACAGATGAAGAAAGAGTGCTCTTTTGTTCTTTAGTATTTTCAGATACAGGATTTTAGTCTTTCTTTGGCAAAAACTGGATCCTTTCAGTAAACCTTGGAATGCTGCAATTAAAACTTTTGATTTTATAAAACTTCTGTGCAAAGAAAAGTGATTCCAACCAGTGCAGGTGTTTCAGAGGACCTTGCGGTACCATAGAAACTCCTCCCTGAGCCGGGGGTCTGCGATCTTTCATCCCCCCATGTGCAAAATATGACAACTATTCAAAAATGGCACAAATACACAAAGCGCTCGGCAAGACTCCCGCTCTTGGGATGACTTTCGATGTACTGTCTGTTGTGATGTTCTTCAGTACCTTTGTGTTTGTAAATGATTTCCAGTTCAGACTACCCAAGGTTAATCATGCCTGACTGTGATTCACTGCTATGCATTTACCTCGACATTTCTAGTGCACTTACTTAATGATATCAGGGCTAGCAACTAGATACCTCGGCTCTGTCTCTTTATTATCCCTCCCACAATTGTTTTCATGCTGAGCTGCTCCAGATTTTTCCCTCCCTTTTTACAAGAGAATTAACCAAGATTGAGGGAGGCTTTTATAATTTATGGCAGTTATGCAAGTTTTGTCCTTTGCTAATACTCTCTGAGAATCGCAGCGATCTCGGTGTGTGTGTGTTTGCTTGTTTGCTTTTGCCAGGCAGAAATAGATGTTCACTCTGTTCCTTCCCTGCACTGGTCCCCAGCATCACTTGGAGAATAGTTTGTTCAGGGGGATCTTCATTAACAATACTAAATTGAGCAGCTTCCAAGCTGCCCATTTGCAGACATTAGTGCTACAGTATCTTGCCCATCCGGCAGCTGCTCGTCGTTCTCATCACCCTGATTCTCCTTGAGGAAGGAAACAGGAAACGGATACTCAGAGCAACGTCACTGTTGTTCCTGCTTGATGTGACCTATGTCTGTACTGGCATGAGCGTCGCCTGTTGGTTTCTTGCCTTTTCTTCCTCTCTTCTGTCTTGCCCCTTTTATCTTCAGAGTGACTCACAGATAGTTATTCAACAGCCAAAAACTCCTGCTGGTTTCCCCCTCTGCAGATGGGAAGACTGAGGCAGAGGGGTTACAAGGTGCCTCCTAAGAACAGAGAGAACCAGTCTCAAATACAGGAGATCAGCTTGAGCGAGTGCTGCCAACACACCATCCAGCTCTTAGCCCCCAGGGAGCTTGGCCTCTCACATCTGGCTGATGTGTGGTCTTGACCTGAAGTCTCTCAGGCAACAACTACAACCTGATTGAGCACTGGAGTTGGAAGAGGAGCCTTAATGCCACCTAACTTCACTGAAAGGCCTGGTGCAAGTTAGCCTTGGCTTTCCCCCATCTAAAATAACAATTAGACTGCCATGAAGACTCTCATTAATATTTGTACAAAGTGTTGAAAAATGTAATGTTCTGTAAAAATGGCTAAGGATTACTCACCCAGAACAGTAAAGGAAATGAGCAGTAGTTTAAGTTTTTAAAGACAGACTTGGGTAGTAAGTAGTAAATGTCCTGAGGAGTGCTAGGTATAGGGAGAAGGGGAAAGCGGGAACTGCTGCCTCTCCCAGGCGCCCACAGACCTGGTGAGCACAGGCAGCCCCTGCCCCATCACCACTCCCCCATCCTCCTCCCAGAGTTTCAATCCTGGGACAAGGGTCACCCAATTTAAATTAGAAGGATTTGGCTTTTGTCTCGCTGAACTAGAAGGAGGGATGGCAAACAGGGAAGGGGCAAAGCAAGCAAGCTGCAGAGGAAAAAACCCCTCCAGCAGTACCTCTTCAATATCCTTCTGTTTGTTTGCCAAAAGGACCATGATGGGTCAAGTCAATTGAACCAGAAAATAGCTAACAGATGGGTCTGGAGGACAATGGAAAGGGTGAAATCCATGCAACTGTGGAACCTGGTTCCAAGAAAAGGGCTGCCCAAACTTTCATGGGGTATAATCTACTTATAGCTTTCAGGTTAAGATACCAAGACAACTTCCCAAACAATCTTCCACAGCTCAAATTGTGGGCATTTTAGACAGCAAGGACATCTGCAACAGACACGTTGGCCAATAGTTTGGTGATACCTCTTTTAGTAAGTCCACAGGCTCTATTGAGGGCCGTCATGAGCCTATCAACCTGCTCATGAGCCACAGATGACCCTCCTCTGCTGAGAAACACAGCTTTCAAGGGATGGTAGACAATATGAAATGACACCCTTTACGTTAATTTTTGAAGTGTATTGTTTCTGAAAACACTGGTGCATCAATGGCTTTTAATGTACGTCTGTGATGTTTCTGAGAGAAGTCTTGAAGTCCATGCTAAAAAAAAAAAAAAAAGGAGGAAAAAAAAACCCTTACTATAATGAATGAAGGCAGTGTTTTTCAGAGCAATGGAGGTCTTGAAAACTGTAGAAGTGAAAGTCTGGTGTTTATCCATGAACCAAGTCACTGGCAGAAGAAGAAAGCTGGCTTCATTGCACTATTCCACCTGTTTACTTGAGCCTTGGCTTGCAGAGCTAACCCCTAACACTGCCAGACTGTCACTCTGCTCAGCCAGTCCAGCAAGAACACCTAAAATTTTAAAACACACTCCCCAGCTCTCAAATTCCCATGAAAAAGTTCTTTTTTCTGACCTCTCCCCTGAAGAATTACCCTCAGTCCATGTACAGAGTGTTTCTCTGTGTATTAAATATATAGACTGTTAAAAAATACAATTCCGTCATAACTGCCCGTTCCAAGAAACAAAGTGATTTCACCTGTGAGATGCATCAGAGCCACTGCGGTATTGTCACAATGCTGATGTGAACCTTGCCTGCCAATTCCTAACCTTTTCTTAGCACAGATTTTTTGGATTTGCAGTGTACAATGCTGCTGTTCACAAGAAACTATTGTAAGTTGATACCAACAAATCTATTTTCTTCAAATGTTATAAAGACATTTTCTTGGAAGACATTTGCTCACACAGGTCTTGACTGAATCTGTCTTTGAGGTCTAGCAAAGTTAAGGAGGAAGAATGAATTGGTACTATTGGTGACTTTTTTTGCCATGTAAAAAATATAGACACATAGAAGTCAAAGATGATATAGGTAAAAAATCTTTAAATAACATATAAAGTCATATAAAAAGATCTTAAAAACATGATGTCCATGAAAGAAGATGAGATGGGGCTTAGTTGTTTGGTTTAGAAAGAAAACACCTGGAAGCCCAATCTGACCTTAATTGCAGCTGTGGTTTTCCTGGGACAAAATTTAGCTTCTGTTGAGTTCAAGTCAGACAAAAAAAAGCTTTATCTGAGATGTCAACAGGAATGGGGATAGATGAATGCTAAATAATAGCACTACTGAGGTCTGGGGAGGTTTTGTGATTGACTTGCATGGGGTGAGATAGGGCCTTCACTGTCCTATTTTTAAATGCTAGCCCTCTTTTTTTACCAGATATAGCCGATAGCTGAGATAACTGCCCTTATTGCTGCAGGGCTCAGCACAGAGTTTTATTTATAAAGTCCCCTTGATCCAGGCTCTCTTGTTTCGCACCTTCACCTTTACTATCTACCTGTACTCTGCACACTGGAGAGAAAAATAATTAGCCATGGGAAGCTGCCCTCATTTTGATGCCACTGGCTCAAAGCTGAAGGGAAAAGTAGTTTAATGCAAGAGAAACCCCCACTTCAAAACAGCAGCTTTTGTCCCATTGGAAAACTTACTATAATGCCGGCCATTATTTCTAATTTTATATACCAAGTCAAAAATGCTTCCGTAACAGTGGTGTTCATTTAACGTCACTTAGAATAAAGCTGGCCAATTTAACTGGCTAAAATATCGTCATGCTTGAGGAAATGTTTTCCTGTATTGCACCGAAAATGTATTATTTTTCTCTTAGGCACTCTTTTCCTTGGACTTTGTCATTTGTAAGGGACTAATTGGGAATTTTGAATGTATTATATATTAGCTCTGAATACAGTGGTTAAAGAGGGCTTGCCAGGAAAATCAGGAGATGTGAATACCTGGGAAGAAGTCTATTTCATCGGAAATGCCGCCGGGAAGGCAGGCACCATCAACCCCACTCCGTGTTTTTTCTCTGAAGAAAATGATAAATGGAAGCCCAGCGTCTCGCACGTTGGAGTCACGATGTGCATGGTGGTGTTTTTGCTGGGATAAAATTCCTGGTTGCCGAGGTAACATGTTTTAGAAATCCTCTACCCTGGGCGAAAGCCGCTGCAACTTGAAACCCACTGGGGCTGATGCTCGGCAGGGGCACCACCACTGCTGGGTGCAGGGGGCTGCTGGCTTTGCCGAGGGATTTTAGGCAGAGAAACAAAATAAAATGGGTCCAAAAGAAGAGAAGGGCAATCGGGAGCGTTCGATACTTCCAGGCTCTCATAACCCGATTTTTTTCCCACACCATCACCATATCCGTCAGCCAAAGGGTGGGGGGGTTGCCTCGTCCCCAGGCTGAATTGCTGGGTGATGGAAAGACAAGAGGTGTGTGTGTGCCTGGAGGGTGGGGAGAGGAGGAGGGTGAGAGGGGGAGAAAGAGAGATACAAGGTTCTGGCCACCTGCCAAGAAAAATAACTAACATTTTGCAAAAAAAAAATCCTAAGACTGAGGTCATAGTATGGAAAAAGTCTGTTTCACAGACTCTTGAGCCTG